>OX352483.1:6131250-6768500 GCA_947093115.1 Brenthis daphne | reverse complement strand
ATCTACACAGTAAGAACTTACTACATCTACCTGTCTGTTATGTTTAGATTTATTATTAGATTTTATTATATTAATAACAGGATCCCATGACGATGGTAGTACCCAGCCATCTTCCCTATTGAAATTAGGATGTTTTTTAATTTCTATGGCCTCTCGAATCATTCTAGGGCGATATCGGTTTTCTTTCGCCAGGATTTGAGGCCTATCGAAGCGAATATAATGGCTTGGGCGGTCCTGACTGTGTTTGCAGACAGCAGATGTTGTATTGCGACGGTGCTTCACATCAGCTATGTGTTCTTTGACCCGGGTTCTAATGGATCTCTTTGTTTGTCCGATGTAAGAGAGCCCACAATCACAATCAAGCTTGTAAACTCCTGCATCTTGTAGAGGGATGTGGCACTTGACAGGTGGTAGAAACTGACTAATTTTCTTTGGCGGCTTGAAGTAAGTTTTAATTGAAGCTCGCTTTAGAATGTAGCCAATCTTGTCAGTGACGCCTCTCATGTAAGGTAGGACTGCAGGGACGCGCTCGACTGTGGCTGGTTTCACTCGGTCCCTGTGACGTAGGCGCGGCACTTGCAGCTTGTTGTCTCGCAGAACTTGCTTGACATGTTGCAGTTCTCCGGCCAGGTGTTGCTCGTCACAGATCCCGCGTGCCCTCTGAAACAAAGATTTTCCCACGGTAGCTAACTGTGAAGGGGGGTGGTGAGATTCACCATTCAAGTACCTATCAGTATGGGTCTTCTTTCGATACACAGTATGACTCAAGGTGTTATCTGGGTTACGTATGACTAATACATCTAAGAAAGCTAAAGAATTATTAGACTCCAATTCCATTGTAAATTGTATTTTAGGGTTTATGGAGTTAAGATGTTCTAAGAATATAGATATTTTATCAGATGGTAATATTGTGAAAGTGTCATCTACATACCGCTTGTAGAAACGAGGGGTCACAGGTGATGTGTTTAGGGCGGTCTCCTCAAAGGCCTCCATGAAGATGTCAGCTACAACGGGAGAGACCGGCGAACCCATGGCCACTCCATCCACTTGCTTGTAGAATTCATCATTCCACAATAGATAGCCAGATGTAAGGCAGTGTTTCAAAAGTTCAGTGTATTCTTCTTGCATACTATTATCCCGTAGCTTTCTTGATACTATTTTGACACAGTCCTCTACTGGTAGGCTGGTGAATAGAGACTGTACATCAAAACTGACCATAGTTTCATTGTCCATGAGTTGTAGGTGTTTTATCTCATTGACAAAATGGTATGAGTCCCTTGTAAACGCTGATGTTTGTCCTCTGAGTGTTGAGAGTACTTTCGCTACTAGTTGGGCCAATTTATAAGTCGGTGTGTCGATTTGACTCACAATTGGACGTAGCGGAGCGTTAGATTTGTGTATCTTTGGAAGTCCATACAGTTTAGGCGGCTTTGCACAAGATGGAACAAGATTTTTGACATCAAGATTCAATGCATCGGAGTGTTTCTTAATAAGCTTTTTAGTATTATTTAACACAGTGGTGGTTGGGTCTGTTTTGACCTTTTTATATGTACTTTCATCCGACAAAAGTTGTTTAATTTTCTCATTGTAATCTGATGTATCCATCACGACGGTGGCATTTCCCTTGTCTGCGCGTAGTATGATAATGTCTGACCTGCTGCGTAAGTTCTTCAACGCTAAATACTGTTGTTTGTTGAGATTAGGTTTGGGCCTTGAGCTACGACGTAACAAAGATGAAACATCTTGACGTATGGCCTCCATATCCTCAGATTTCATAGTATTTTTGGCCAGAGCATCTTCAACTGCACAAATAATATTCTCATAAGGGATGCGTGTCGGCGCAACAGCAAAATTTAAGCCTTTACTTAGTACTTGAATAGTAGATTCGTCCAATGTTTGTTTTGACAGATTGACAACTGTTTGACGTACGCACGAATTTGAAACTGTGGTGTCAAGTGCCACATCCCTCTACAAGATGCAGGAGTTTACAAGCTTGATTGTGATTGTGGGCTCTCTTACATCGGACAAACAAAGAGATCCATTAGAACCCGGGTCAAAGAACACATAGCTGATGTGAAGCACCGTCGCAATACAACATCTGCTGTCTGCAAACACAGTCAGGACCGCCCAAGCCATTATATTCGCTTCGATAGGCCTCAAATCCTGGCGAAAGAAAACCGATATCGCCCTAGAATGATTCGAGAGGCCATAGAAATTAAAAAACATCCTAATTTCAATAGGGAAGATGGCTGGGTACTACCATCGTCATGGGATCCTGTTATTAATATAATAAAATCTAATAATAAATCTAAACATAACAGACAGGTAGATGTAGTAAGTTCTTACTGTGTAGATCAAAAAGATAGCATTTCTGATTAATAATATTTTTTCACTTTTTCATTTGTAAATGTATGTAGTAATGTGTTGCTTAATAATTTGTTTTTAAATAATAGCAAATTTAAATTAAAATTATTATTTTTTAATTAATCTTAACTTTTTCAAATTACACATAGATCAATTGTGGCTTAAATAATTAATACTATATTTTATATTTTTCTTATGGTTATAAATATAATAATGGCAACACTAAATATAGATTGCTAATTAATATTTTTAAAATTGTAATAATTATAAAAATAATAGCAAAAATTAAATAAATAATTTTCCATATTCAATTATAATTAAAATTATAAAAAAAAAAAAAAAATATTTAAAGTTAAAATATTGTAATGTAATTGGTGCAATTTTCATTTTGTTAATTGTGGGTAGGCTGTCTGTAACAACTATATCTTTAAGACATGTAACACCTCAGTCTCTCCCGTGACCATGGATGCTGTAAAGCATTCGAAACGTCGGGAAACAAAAATACAAATAAATCCGCGACAAAATCCGAAAAGATAGTTTTATTTAAAATGTCAAATATTCGCGTAAATCTAAGAAAGTAAAAGTATAGTTGTCAAATTATGTATAAAATATTTCAGTTTTTTTAAGCTTTCCAAGTGCTCCATTGCTGCGAGTGAACATTTTGCCCATTTATATTTTACAATAAAAAAAATCGATACTTGAATTTGTTTTTTTTTAAAAGTACAGTACAATCACGGAAGATAAATAAAACCTACAATAAAATAATATACAAGAAAAATGTTTTTTTAAAACAATGACTTTACGTATTATACAAATTACAAAATACAGACTCCTAAACATTATTCATAAATTTTTTTGTCTGTATGTGTTTGCTTTACACGCAAAAAATACTGAAGGGATTTTAATATAGTGATAATTTATTACTGTCATCCTAGGGCTGCCAGCAAATAAATCGCGGCTCTACGGTTTAGTGTCTGCAATTGTACGAAATTTGATCACTTTTAATAAAGTACACCTTTTCAATTATTATTAAAAAAAAAGTAGTTTACAAAGTAAAAATTATCGAATTCTCCAGTTTTTCCAACTTTTACGGGTGTTTTTACACGATGACCTTACAATGTTTTTTTTTTCACGCAGTAGAGTGCAAGACGAGAAAAATGAGATATTAAACGTAATTGTTTTTAGTTTAAACAACCACTTGAAGTTGGGGGTGATTTTAAGCCTCCCGAGACCATAAAATATAAATTTCTCGGAAACGGCTAAACTTTGTGGTTATTGTAACAAGTGTCATTGATAAGTCGCAGATTTTTGCTACTCCCCCCCCTCCCCCCCCTGAATCCGCACTTGGGTCTAGTAATACTTTATAACCGACAAAAACGTCTGGGGTTCTTTTTTTTGAATTATATAAAAACTAAATTAAAAGATTTAAAAAAATCAACCAAAAATATATTTTTTTGGATATTTTTTTTGCAAATGTTACATACTGCGCAGTAATAACAAAATAGCCCCAAACGCTATCCCTGACTCGCGGGACTGTTCTCGCCAATTGACGAAATTATATTTCTTCACAATTTCAACTTGCCAAAAGGACCTTCCCAAAATGCGATGCCAGCTCTCGAGCTACATAAAATCATTAAAGTTAAATACCCCAGTGTACCCTAGTACCAATAAAAGAAATAGTGTAACGCATTTGATAAATAGACGACATATGTGACTCATCACTATGATGAAATAAAATTTTATCGTCGCGACATGATCATAGTTATAAGATTTTTTTTAGTTAGAATAAGATGTAGTATCAAGTGTAGTTATCTTTAAGTTCATAAATAATCTCTTAAACAATATTTTTAATTATTCCTTTACAGTTCTCTGTCTTCTGCAGAGGAAATGTTTATTGAAACGTCCACGAATATTTCCGGAATATACTTTGACCCTTTTGGCACTCTGAAAATAATAGACGGTTTCCTTAACGTTGTAATCCCTGTAGACATTTCATAATTCATAGACAACCGCATATTGAAAATCTTAACGTTAACGGTGTGATAAGTACCTCTCAGTTCCTCTGTAGGCAAACGACTCTCGACCGAAGTCGAGTGTCTTAACTTATACCAGTCATTATTAATAAGTTAAAATGATATAATCCGAGATTTTGATTCATACTCTCATTTAACTTTATCAAGGTCCAAGCGGTCGGCTTGGTTCGAAGGTGTTGGGACCCTACTTAAAAACTATTTAGTACTATGAATGAAGACGATGCTATTAAATACAGTAACGCTATTCAACTCATAGAAACGGATTAATCTTAACTGTCCGAATTAGTTAAACAGATTACAGAATATTCTAGTTTCCACATGAACTCTTTCTTCTATTAAAGACACAATAAACAAAATTACTGCCAATTAACAAAGGTTCAATAGTGCTATTATCTCTTTTCCAACATAATATAACACTGTTAACTGATAATTTGATATTAAAAACTATACCATATTGGTATGTTAAATTTATTAGAAAGTAGGTAGTTTATTAACATTATCTTTGAAGAAATCTAATACCTATTTTGTACCCTTCTATTTTAACTCCAAAACAACTGTTCACAGAGCTTGCTGAAAATTATAGGTTTTTAGCCGATTATCATCAATTTCCTATTACTTTAACTTTAGAAAACATTTATGTATTAATGAATATTTCAGAAATTGTGACTTATTATAATAATAATAAAATTGTTTTTGTTCTAAAGGTACCTCTCTCTGGTCAATTCACAAAATTATGAATTATATATAACTTCCAATTTATGTAATTATTGATACTTATGCTACTATAATCCCATCTTCTAAATATTTAGCCATTAATAGAGATACCTAGATCTTAATATAGCAAACTAGATAACTTAAGTAATTGTAAGTCAATACATAGCCTATTTAGATTCTTGTTTGAGAACTTTATATGCGAACCTAATATAATATCGAAAACATTAGAATCCGTACCTGTTAACTGTAAAACAATTCATTCAAGACCAATCAGATATTAAACACTCAAGGTTAATTAATACCCAAATATATAAAAACTTTTAAATTTCATACAATAAATACCAATTTTAATCTAATAAATGACTCTTGCTGTAACTCTAAATCATTGTTAAAACTGAGACCTCAAATTCCTTTTGTAAATCTTACCAAATAACCTTGACTCTATAACGACACAAAATTTAGAAACTACTTGAATTGTAAATAATTTAGAAAAAATTATTGAGAAACCTCACATTATTCTGAACGGTGAATATTATTCCTACACAACGATAGTTATTAGCATTATTATTATAATTTCTTTAGACGACACATTTGGCTCAGTTTGTAGTGACTACTTGCTGTGCCAGCGGTCGCGGGTTCGAGTCCCGCGGGGGCAGTCATGGGTGTTTATATTTATAATATGTATGTATTTAAATTTATATTACACAAGCATAACACAAGCTTCGTAGCTTACCATGGAACTATAGATGGTGCTGTGTGTTAATGTCCCAACAACAGCAACAACATACTATGTCGATATAATTTCATTTAAATATATCAAATCGGGCAAATTTCACCGTTTATTTAGTAAAAATAATTCTAAATTTTATATTAAAGAAGCGAAAGAGCTTACAGAAGTTGCTACTAATTCCGCCGACATTCCATCACCCAAAATCCGCACAACCATTACATAAACTTAACCCCTTTAAGGGTAAGTTTAGTCAAAACCCTGGGGGCTGTTATATATATGTAATGTATATAATAGCGCCTAGTATAACTTGCGTCATCTAAAAAGAACGCTGGAAGAAAGTGGAGAGGGTATGTTTGCGCATGGGTATACTCGCGCACAAAAGTACTAAGCCTATTATTTTATTTTTCATAGCATTTCGCTCGCGGCTTCATATATTAGTTATTGGTAGGGACATTGAAAAATATATTAGATATAATATCATTAAATAGAATTCTATTCATTATTAAAATATGTTTGATTCAGTGTAGAATGTTTAATCTACAAAAAATTAAATTAATACGTTTAATACATTTTTTTTAATTATTAACTGCATTAATATCAGACTCTCTCTTTGTAAAACAATATACGTCAAAAATATTTTTTCTCTTTTCTATATATAAAACCATTTCGTAATTAAAAACTTTTGTGTGCGCGATGGTATTTCGAACTGACGAGCCAATAGCGCGCCGGCAAGCACGCGGCGCGCTCCCCGCCGCCCCGCTTCTTACCACCAATTTGACCGACAAATCTCTTCTGCGCAGCTTGACAGCCAGCGTTCTTTTTAGATAACGCGAGTTATAGCCCTAACTCAAAATCATAATTATTAAATACAGTACGTTTTAATTTTTTTGAGCGGAACCCTAATTCTTTTTCTAAAATAAAAGTAGCCTATGTTACGCCCTATAACATCAGCTATCTTCCAGTGAAGTCCCGATATAATCAGTCTAGCAGTTTCAAAGATTATTCGGAACAAACAGACAGACACTTTCTGTCTCAAAAATTTTAAAAAATGTGTTTTTCTTATAAGTACCATATATAATTTTATATGCATTAAGTAAAACGCTGTTTTTTTAACATTACAAACAGACACTTCAATATTATTTATCTGTATGGATAAATTATTGCTCAGTTCAATTTTTATATATGTAGCAATATACTCTATGGTTCAATTCCAACATCCGCGCGTGACACTTGCCCTAATAAAATCGGGTCGAACCTTTTAAATAAAAATGTTTTTTTTTTTTAATGTAATTCCAAGTTATTTTCTTTTTTTTTAAACCATTTGGTGAAAAGTGTCACAGAATGCAATTATTTTATAATTGCCTCGGTGCTCCCTTAACCTAAGACCTCACTTTTCTAAAAGAAACAATTTACTAAAACTTGAACTTTGATCTCGTTTAGGTATTCAACGCGGTACACAAGGCCGACATATATTTATATTAATTTATTATGTGCAACTTGTGATTTAGGTCAAAGGAAATTTTAATTAACACATATTTCAATATTAATCAAACACTTGATATGATTTAATATACTTTATTTGATAGCTAGTCTTAAAATACAGTATTTGGTAAACGAAAATTAAATTATTAAACTATTTATGGAAAAAATAAAAGCTTTCCAATGATAACATCTCTCATGGGGTTGCATTATTTATAAAATAATGTAAATTATTAATTTCATTTATAAATAAAATCGAAATCTATAAGTATGTGACCTTGTTACGTTTTTGAAAAACTTTATTTAACGGCTGGTAAAGTTCTCTCTATAAAAGCTCTCATATCTTTTAGTTCATTTTCCGAGGAGCTGTGTGTCAAACCTTGGTATGTATTGAATTCAATGTTTTTCATGAATGTCTTCAAGAACGATGCTGTCATTTGTCCCCATTTAAATGGCACAACTGGATCACAATCTCCATGCGCTTGGAATATCTGCAGCAAACGAAACAACATAATATGAGACAGACATTAAAAAAAAAATATAAATGTGCAATTCACACATCGTAGAAGTGAAACTTCAGAAAATGATATGAATATAGAGTATCAGGAGTAGGATAATCATAAGGATTTTTTTATACTATTTTTACCAAGTTTAAAAGTTATTTTACATTTTATTTGACATAAATATAAACATTACATAATAATCAGTAATGAATTTTATTATTTTTCACTTCCTGTGTAATGTATTCTATCAAATAACAACGGTTACCATGACAACGGTTACCATGGCATCATCGCAATGTATTCTATCTCATTCTATCGCCGGCTTAATCCTATATATTTATATGTTTGTCTCTTTTTACTGTCGCATTTCCGTTGCATCGAGTTTCAAATCACAACGATTCTAAAGAAGTTTCACTTCAAAATTCATTACATTCCTGGAAAGAAAGTTTATAAAAAGATGTCTTGGCCATGTACGAGCCAGACTCACGCATCGAGGGTTTTATAATACATACCACATACCATGTTGATGATAATTACGTATTTGCTAATAAAATAAGAATATAATATTATTAAATAGTTTTTACAATAATCAAACCAAGTTTTACGGTACAATAAAAGTATATTTTTTTTTAAATAATTTATTTTTCGTGATATATGTTGTCTAATAAGACCAGGGGGTTTACTCTTGAAACTGATTCGAATTCGATTTTATTCGATCCCACTGCCTTACTCTCGAACGAAATCAAAACAAAATCGAGATCGACTTACGTTCGAGTGTTATCAGCGCCGTTAACTGTATCCGGCTACTGTGAATCTCGGGTCAAATTCTTTTTAATGAATAAAAAACGTATAAAGAAAAACTAAAGAAAAACTAATATAATTTCATATTTTCAGTTGTTTGTAGCATATTTCAATAGTAAAAATTCGAATCTAATTTGTCCAAAAATTACATTACTTTATTGCACCTATTTTGATTTTTTTTAAATACTTACTTTTTTATTGTTATAAACAAATATGAAAATATTAATTGCGTTTATTTGTGTTAACTGTTCACGAAAATAATCGATACTTTTTATTAGTGTTGTGGAGTACAACATCAATACGCATCAAAATATTATCAGTATAAGTCCATACATTATTTCAGTCAACTTAACAAGTTTAAATGTTTAGGTTTTTGAATGACAAGTGTTTACTTTTCATATACAGTCAAACCTGAGTAAGTGAGAACTAGAAGAACTTCGACCCTAAAGGCCGTTCTCGATCGTAGTTAGTTACAATTTGATCCACTACACAATCGTGAACTGATGTCAATTTCAAGTCTCATATGGATCCTAGCATAACAAACTCGATTGATTCAGAACTCGAAGCTGTCGGGAGTAAGCCAGTAAAACCAATACAATACCTAAGTATTCTTTTCTATACAGATAAATAAAATTGAAGTGTCTGATTGTAATGTCAAAATAACAGCGTTTTACTAAATACATATGAAATTATTTAGGGTACTTATAAAAAAAACTCATTTTTTTTAAAAATTGTCTGTCTGTTTGTTCCGGATAATCCTGAAACGGCTGGACTGATTTTGACGCGACTTTCACTGGAAGATAGCTGATGTTATAAGGAGTAACATAGACTACTTTTATTTTAGAAAAAGAATTGAAATAAAAAAGTAAAAGAGGTTCCGCTCAAAAAAATTAAAACGTACTTAGGGACGAATCGACGAGGGTGAGTCGCTAGTTGTCCATACAAACATTTGTTTGGAGTAGTTAAGAGACCTAGTTAGAGTAAAAGAATATTGGTGCTATCACATATGAAACGTTGTGCCAATTTATGTCGATATTTTAATAATATATAACAATACCATATAAGATTCGTATACGCTGTGTTCGCACAATTAACTCTTCGTCATAGAAAAACGATATAAATAAATTTAAATTAAGTACGTACACACAATACTGTCTCTATTATATATTCGAAAGGATCTTAAGCATACATACATATGTATGTATGACAGTATTAGTTAGCTTTACTTAAGGAAATCAATGCCCTCCCTTTTGTTATGTAAATATAATGATGAATGAAATTGCATTCAATTAGCATAGGACAATAACTCTTCAAATATGCAAAAGTGACTGCTTATAAAATACATTACATTTTAAATAAAACTATCTTTTCGGATTTTGTCGCGGATTTATTTGGATTTTTGTTTCCCGACGTTTCGAATGCTTTACAGCATCCATGGTCACGGGAGAGACATTACATTACACACATTACATTATTATTTATTACAGAACATTTAATTAACACATTATCTATACCTGCATATAATAAAACAGTAACTTTGCGAAATTTGTACATGAAACATCCAAATTTCAATAGGGAATATGGCTGGGTACTACCATCGTCATGGGATCCTATTATTAATATGATAAAATCAAATAATACATCTAAACATAACAGACAGGCATATGTAGTAAGTTCTAACTGTGTGGATCAAAATGACAGCATATCAGATTAATATTTTTCATTTTTCATTTGTAAAAGTATATTATAATAATAGTGTTGCTTAGTAATTTGTCTTTTAAATAATAGCAAACTAAATTAAAATTATTATCCTTAATTAATTTTAACTTTTTTAAATTACACATAGAACAATTATATGGCTTAAATAATTAATACTATATTTTATATTTTCTTTATGGTTATAAAAAGAATAATGGCATCACTAAATATGGATTACCAATTAATATTTTAAAATTGTAATAATTATAATAATAACAGCAAAATTAAATAAATAAAATTCCATATTCAATTATAAAACTAATTAAAATTATAAAAATATTTAAAGTTAAAAAATATGGTAAGGAAATTGGTGAAATTTTCATTTTGTTAATTGTGGGTAGGCTGTCTATAACAACTATACCTTCGAGACATGTAACACCTCAGTCTCTCCCGTGACCATGAATGCTGTTAAGCATTCGAAAAACGTCGGGAAACAAAAATGCAAATAAATCCGCAACAAAACCCGAAAAGATAGTTTTATTTAGAATTCTTGACTATTAAGTAACTAGCTACTCACCCTCGCTTTGCTCGGGTTCGTCCCTAGCTTACTTCCCCATACAAACTTTCATCCCCATTCTCACCCCCTTAAGGGATGATTTCCGGGATAAAAACTATTTCACTGACTCAGTCTTCGTTTTCATATTATGAGATTTTAAAAAATCTCATTTTAGTTTAAAAAAAAAATCTTTTAGTTTTCTTCTATACAAAACTTTTCCTGGCAATAACAAACACAAAAACAAAACAATTATCCAATTTGGTGCAGCTGATCGTAAGTTATGCGTGTACATACATTTCGGTTATTCATTTTTAATATAAGATAGATATTGGACACTAGGCATCGGCATTGACACCGAATCTGTGTTTATGTGAAAAAGGCCTTATTCCTCAAAATTTTAAAATATCCCATCATCCCTTTTGCATCATAGTGCGTTATCAAGGAACCTTAATAAAGAAGTAATATCAATATCGACCTGACCAATTTCGGCCACGGCAGTCCATCTCACTGAGACTAGTCAAGTGTGCAGGAGATATTATAAAGCATAAGTGTATGCGCGTGCGTGTGCCAGTGCGCTTTCTATTCTTTTCACTCTTTAAACTCCGGTGGGACGACTATTTGACACGACTGGTAAGAAATCAGGCGCATGACTGATAATTTACGTTTGGGTTTGGGAAAAAAATATTGTAAACCTGAAGTTTTATGATTTTAAAATGTTAGCAGGTATATAAGGAACAGAAATTCCTAAAATGCCCCCGATGCCCAGCTACCCCCGAGAAATGGGGGAGACGCAAAGCGTTGAAAAATATTATTTTTTTCAATTTTTGGCTTACTGTGATGATTTTTTAACAAAACTATGACTAAAATTTTTATAAATATCAACTAATTTTTTTTAAACTTGTTTTTAACTAATCAATAAACAAGATTAGACTATGGATGAATTTCATTTCGTTCTGTAATTACCTTAAAATCAATTTTTTCAGAATAATCAATAAAATTAACTCCAAAATCGATTAAAAACTAATAAATTATAACCTAAATAGATTCTACGGCAAAAAAAAACACAAGCAGTGGTATTCCTTACGCCCAACTTTTCTCATTTTTTCACGACTCGTCAAATTGCAAAGTTGGAATGTTTACGGCGACATTGTATAAATAAAAACCGTCTAATTAAAAACTTAAAGACATCATTTTTTTGGTTTTTTCCTGAAAAATATATTAGTGTAATCAGTTTATAAAAATTTGATCAATAAAGTACACTTCTTCAATGATAATTGAAAAAAATGTAGTTTACAAAGTAAAAATTATAGATTTCTCCAACTTTTTAAATTTTTAAGGGTGTTTTATAAGATGGCCAATGGCCATACGATGTTTTTATATTTTCAAAAGATAGAGTTCAAGACGAAAAGAATGAGCTCTATCTGAAAATTGAACGTATTTTTTTTAAATGTAAACGTCCACTTGAAGTTGGGAGTGATTTTCAACCTCTCAAGAACATAAAACATACTTTTCTCGGAAATGACTAAACATTTCAATTTTTTTTTATTTATTATATTATGTATTTTGAAGATTACATTCCCTTAGTTTCATGGAAATCAAAAGATTATTCTAGAAATTAAAAATAAAAAACCAAGAAAAAGTTAAAAACCGGGTTTTTTGCAAATATCTCGAAACTTTGATGTTACTGTAAAAAGCTTTATTTATAAAAGTTGTAGATTTTTGCTAAACCTACAGCTTTTGTACAAAACATTTTTCGATAGAACATCACAGTAAGCCGGAAATTGAAAAAAACTATTTTTCAACGCTTTGCGTCCCCCCATTTCTCGGGCGTAGCTGGGCATGAGGGGCATTTTACGAATTTCTATTCCTTATATACCTGCTAACACTTTAAAATCATAAAACTTTTTTTTTCGTTTTCAATATATTTTTTTGCCTTAAAAAAACTGATTCCGATTGGTCTAATAATAAAATTCTAACTGAGAGGATTTTGTAAATTAAATATTTTTTAGAAAATCTTATTGAAATAGTCACTATTACTGATACAGAGGCCGAATCTGTAGTTTTTAGAATTTTTGTCTGTTTGTCTGTCTGAGAACGCATCATGAGAAACCCACTGGATAGATTTTGATGACATTTAGTATAAAGATAGCTGGGTATCCAAGTCAACATATAGGATATTTTTCACTGCGGAAAAATATGTCATCTCTGAGAAATCTATACTAACCATTAAAATATTCCTAGGGATGAACCCGAGCGGAATGAGGGCAAGTTGCTAGTTTATTATAGTATTTAAGAGTAGAGTAGTATTAATTATTTACTTGTGTTAATAAACAGCACAATGTTACATAACATTCAATATCAGTGAGAGAATTTTATACTTGATAATCACATACTTATATAACACTACATATATCAGCATACCTATCACTGACTCGATATAAAAAAAAAATTGTTGAAAATATAAACCAATAATCTTAATGAACTAATTATAAATTATATAATAATGAAAGCGGAAGTGTTTGTTTGTTGTCTCTTTACGCTATAATGGAATAACCCTAACGGGTTCTTCTAACAAACAAACCTTTCGATTCACAATAACTTTTATGAAAAATATATATATTCAGAAAGGAGATAGATAATGTATATTTTTCTAGATTCTTTTTGATTCCCTGAATATTTCAAAAACTATGATAGATAACGTCACGGAAGTTTTATTCAGGGATTTGTGTCAATGACATTTATCCAATAAACATTAAATGGAGGATGGCCGAAACTTAGGTAAAATAACACACTCTGCAACGCATCAATAATTCAATATGACATTTTTGATGTATTGATGCATTGCAGAGATTGCACATATGATTTGTCCATATAACTCAAAGAGTATCCGTGGGATATTAATGTATTATAATCTATACTAATACTATAAAGAGGTAGTTTGTGAGTTTGTGAGTTCGTGAGTTTGTGACGTTGTAGGGGGTAATTTCTGGCTCTACTGAACCGATTTAGACGAAATTTGGTAAGAAGATAGTTTGAGACCCTGGGAAGGACATAGGATAGTTTTTATCCCAGAAATCATTCCTTAAGGGGGTGAAAATGGGGACAAAAGTTTGTATCAGGAAGCAAGGTACATTAAATATTTTTTGGAAAATCTTATTGAAATAAACATTATTATCGATACAGAGGCCGAATATATAATTTTTAAAATTTTTGTCTGTGTCTGTTACCGCATCACAGAAAACCCACTGGAAGGATTTTGATGAAATTTTGTATGGTGATAGCTGGTTATCCGGGTCAACATATAGGATACTTTTACCGGGGGAAAATATCTTATTTCAGAGAATGTAAGAGTATACAAATCTGTAAAAACTAAGAATTTGGTTTTTCGTAAGTTATTAGGACTTCAACAAATAAGGGTAGTAACCAAAGATGCTAATAATAACAATCAAAACTTACTGGCATATCTCGTGGGGCTTTTACAACTTCAGGAAAATGAGCATGTCTTGGTAACCAGCAAGATAGCGACATCACTCCAGCCAGAGGTTCAGGATATGTAAGAGCTGCGTGTAAGGCCAAAGCTCCTCCTTGAGAAAACCCGCCCAACAAAACTCTATTTGCAGGAATACCACCCTTAAACCAAAAAATTATATAAGTAAAACAAAAACAAGGGACATTCTAATCTAATCATATAAATAAAGCATAATTTATAATTGTTTTACCTTGACTTCATCTGCTATTAATCCATGAACGAGATTTGTGGCTCTCACAATACCTTCTTCATCTTCTGGAGCTGTTGCATCTAGTGTTCTTAAATCAAACCAAGAAGGCATCCGAAATCCAGCATTAAGTGTCACTGGAATTGTTGACGCTGTAGGGCATATCACTTTAACATGGGGTCCCCTAATAGCAGCAATTGTGCTTGCCCAGCCATGGCTGCAATTAAAGTAATTTAGAAACTTTGTATTAAAAACATATTTAAGAAGCGATATTTTATATAATTAATAATACCCACCCCGTATCGCCGAGTCCATGTAAAAATATAAGCTGTAAAAATAAAATATAGTTTTTAGATACTTTTACAAATATCAATAACAATGGTAAGATTATATGATTCATACCGATGCCGTTTGTTTTGCTGTAGCAGCAATAATTACAGGATTCGGTTCCATTATCAATTACGTGAAAATCAATACAAACTGCCGTCAGTGCTGCACAGTGCTGCAGTAAACTTATCCAACACACACAAATGAAGAATTAAATGTCTAATCTAATGCCAACCAGACAAAGCAGCACAGATATTAGTCCTGCAATTTTTTACAGAGAAATATGTTCTGTAATATTATAAAATTAAAATATTCTTTATACTCGATTAACGAAAATATCGTAAGCTAAAATTACAATTTAAATCCTAAAATTTTTACGTACAATTTATCATGTTAAATATATTATCTATAGTTTTGACGGTAAAATTTGTAGTCTGTATTATGAGACTTTAATTTTTATTATTCATCTATGACAATAAAATGAGTAAAACATTTATTAATCTGTGACAATGAGTACTCTGAAAATATTTGGACGTTGTTTATTATGTTTTGTGATCCTTGAATGATCTAGAAATCTAGAAACCCATAGGGATATTTTAAATGTCATATAAATGGTAAACCTTAAAAAGTTTGTATTTCTTTTAAACTGTAAACATTTGCAATATATTACGAATATTACCAAGTCAATGACAACTCCTTGTTGCAATATTTTGTTACACAAACATTATTAATCATTGTTTGATTTTTCTTTAAACGTTTCAAATATCTCAATAAACAGGTCATAAATTTGCTTATGTACAATCACTATGCAGCTGAAACAATTAACAAAGTAATTAACTGAATGTTTGGATAAACTATCACTTACTAATATTTATGGCAACTCATATTGTTTACCTACTAAATCATAAATCTAAACCTTTCTCAATATAATATAATAATTGTTTTTATTTCATGTTTATTTTTCAGAATACGTAAATAATGGCTACAGATGACATTTCATTGAGAGTTGGGATGGGAAGGTTGGAAATAGAACCAAAAACAATATTAAATGTTGTTATCAAAGAAGAAAACCCTTTTTTAAATTCTTTACAACGAAAAAGCTATAGTTTTAAATCATCAACTCACAATTCGAAGTGTACTTGTTTATGGCAAAAGAAAAAAAATAATTTCATCTGCAAAAAAAAACTTAACAAGCTTTTAAAGGAGCCTATATTAAAACTATCTTCCCCTCCATTTAAGATACATAACATCAAAAATGAATGCCAATTGTTCAATAAAAACTTGTTAGAAATGGGATCATCTCAAAAGTTAAGTTCTGATCCCTTGTGTGTATTAGTTGATAATTGCAATCAACTAAGTATATCATCTGATAAAGGTAAAACATGTATCAAAATGAATAAAGTAAATGATTGTGCCAAGTGGTGGAAAAGCGAAGATTTAAATGAAAAACAGTCAAAAGACTCTTCTGAGAGAAGTTCCACTGGATCATGTTCACAACAAGCATTAAATCCTCCTTGTGACGTAACTATCGATGAACTAGCTAGTTATTTTGAAACACTAGTGCATATACCAAAAAAGATGTCTTCAATGGCTGAAATGATGTATATATAATGTTACATATTTTATAGTTACGTAAAAACAATTCAGTGGTCCATTGTATTATTCTTAAGTAATTTTAAATAAAAATTGTCTTTGAACATGTAAAATTTCACTTATCTGCATTATGAATCTGTTATTCTAATAAAATTAAAATATCTACACACATTTACAATAATTTTGTACATTGAAGGAGTTTTTATGGTATTTAATCCAAAAAAATACCCTTTCCATTGTTTCAACTTGTGTAAGAGAGATTTTATAATTGCTTAATTCTTATTCAATTATTAATTGATATTTAGATCATCATTTAAAAATGTTGAACCTAAATAGATTCATTTATATGTAAACATTGTTTAATGTTATTTTAAATACATGAATTATGAAAGGAATATCAATTGATCTAAACTTAATAATAGATTGCTTCGAATACTTTTTTCATTTCAAGATGTCTTGATAAAGTTTGATGTTATATTGATAATCAGACATATTCTTAGATTGCAAGTTTATAAATATTACATTATTTTTTCTGTTCAATCAAAATATAATTATAACTTTTAAATTATTTACAAAAACAAAAAGATTACATATGAAATGTTGAATATAAGAATGAAGATTTTTGTTTAACTCCTAATGCCAATAATTTCCTAATTTTAAACAAAAAATAATATGTTCAGGTCAATTCCATAGTAAAATGAGTTACCCACTTATTTAAATGTCATATTAATGTGTCTCAATATAGGTAGTTATAATAGCCTTTTATCTATTAAATAATATTTTATTTTTTAATTGTAAAAAATTCAGATGGTGGCTTATAGTACTATACATAGGAAATTGTAATGCATGTCAGTTTAGACACTGTCACTTGTAAGTTGTTTCAATTTTGTACTGTATCATGTATGTATGTTGTAGTAGGGGAGCCCAAGAGGGGATTTTCTGTAGTTACTCAAGCCCGGCAGATTAACATAAAAGAGGTTACCTAGCACTCTATTGAGTACTTTCACCACAATATAAGTCTTCTATATAAAGGGGCGCGTCTAGGGAAGCCGATTAAAATATTTAAAAAATGTTTTGATAAGGTAGAAATACTTGAAACCGTCAGATTAAGGTGTGGTAGGCTAGTCACATCCTGAAAAGTGTCCAATTTAATAATCTGCCGATTTGCACAAGCCTAAGAGGCAAAAATCATCATAAAATTTTATAGTCGATTTTTGCCTCTTCGGCTTGTGCAAATCGGCAGATTATTGAATTGGACACTTTTCAGGATGTGACTAGCCTACCACACCTTAATCTGACGGTTTCAAGTATTTCTACCTTATCAAAACATTTTTTAAATATTTTAATCGGCTTCCCTAGACGCGCCCCTTTATATAGAAGACTTATATTATGGTGAAAGTACTCAATAGAGTGCAAGGTAACCTCTTTTATGTTAATCTGCCGCGCTCGAGTAACTACAGAAAATCCCCTCTTGGGCTCCCCTACTATTGATGGTACATCATCTATTTTAATTTAACTATATGAATTATAAAGTTTGAAAATAATAATTTCTGGTCACAATAAATGTCTTGATTACAGATTATCTAAATAAAAAAATATGTTTAATTTTTTGTTTTATTAGAAACTTTACACACTTTAGGTTCAGACTGTTACAAAAACCTCAGAAATTAAGATTTTTGGTGCGAGTTCAGATCACTATCCTGTGTTTATAGAAAAGAGCTATTGACCTTTACTCAGTAAAAAAATAGTTTCAATTATCTGATTCGAAATGTAGTTCCAACCCGGTGAAATCCTAAATATGCATATCGTCATTTGATTGAATTGCATTGTACCGAGATAGCTCTACCGTATCCGATCGAAGTGTAGAAAATAAAAAATAACCATTACAACTGGTCTAGTAGATAAAACATGGCGCAGAACACAAGACAAAACGCTTCAGTTTGTTTTTGCCCTACCCGCAACACAACTAAGAATATTTAACTGCTATTAATTTGGACATATAGATTATGTATTTAAAAAATCTATATATATAAAAGAAAGTCGTGTTAGTTACTTCGCTTATAACTCAAGAACGGCTGAACCGATTTAGCTGAAAATTGGCAGGGAGGTAGTTTAGAGCCAGGAGAAGGACATAGGATACTTTTTATCCCGTTCGACCGCGTTCCAATTTTTTATGATATTTTAATTTTTGGATTTCTCTTAGTCCGGAATAGGTAAGTATTAAAACATATAATTAAAATGTGAGAAAGAAAGATTTTTTCTTTTTATATCTATTTAAAACGTACCTAGCGACGAACCCGAGCGAAGCGAGGGTGAGCCGCTAGTCTATATATATAAAAGAAAGTCGTGTTAGTTACTTCGCTTATAACTCAAGAACGGCTGAACCGATTTAGCTGAAAATTGGCAGGGAGGTAGTTTAGAGCCAGGAGAAGGACATAGGATACTTTTTATCCCGTTCGACCGCGTTCCAATTTTTATGATATTTTAATTTTTGGATTTCTCTTAGTCCGGAATAGGTAAGTATTAAAACATATAATTAAAATGTGAGAAAGAAAGATTTTTTCTTTTTATATCTATTTAAAACGTACCTAGCGACGAACCCGAGCGAAGCGAGGGTGAGCCGCTAGTATCTATATATATAAAAGAAAGTCGTGTTAGTTACTTCGCTTATAACTCAAGAACGGCTGAACCGATTTAGCTGAAAATTGGCAGGGAGGTAGTTTAGAGCCAGGAGAAGGACATAGGATACTTTTTATCCCGTTCGACCGCGTTCCAATTTTTATGATATTTTAATTTTTGGATTTCTCTTAGTCCGGAATAGGTAAGTATTAAAACATATAATTAAAATGTGAGAAAGAAAGATTTTTTCTTTTTATATCTATTTAAAACGTACCTAGCGACGAACCCGAGCGAAGCGAGGGTGAGCCGCTAGTTTCTAATAAAAAGAACATTGACATCAGTCCATACTTATCTATCACGCCGAAGGTTACTTTGATTTCCGTTGTATTGTTCATATTTCGTACACATATTCGTATCTGTACGTTCATACGACAATTACTTTAATTAAATTATAAATACATATACGTATACACCTAATATCTTATCATTAAAAATTAAAAAAAAAACCCTACTTACAAGCTGCTGGACCGATATTAACCAAACATAGCTAAGAACCACCGCAAGGAAACTGGCTTTCAAATGAAAGAAACCGCATCCAAATCGGTCTATCCGTTTGATAGCTACATGCTACAGACAGACACACAACACACACACATGCAGACAGACATCGACGTCAAACTTATAACACCCCTGTTTTTGCGTCGGGGGTTAAAAATGCGTAACAGTCAGTTTTTTTTAAATACAGATTTCATTTTGTTACTATTTTATTTTATGACTGCGGAGAAGCCCAAAGGAGGAATATGTGTTTGTCCTGTATGTATGTATGTATGTCCGACTCTATGTTCCCTTATAAATAGTGGTGGATTTACCAGCAGGCTCAGTAGGCTGGACCCTAGGGCGGCAGATTTTAGGGGCAAATTTGGGGCCAAAACTTTTTTGTATTACAGAAATTAAAAAAATTCTTAGTTACCTAAAGTTTCATACCTAAATGTTTATGTCCACACAAACTATTCAAAATGTAATATGGTTCACCATTAAGACAAATTTTTCAAGAATTTGCTTAATATTGGTTTAAGAAATTATGGCTGGCAAAAATTTACGACTGAAATCGGGAAAGTACATTACTGTGTAATTCGTAATTAACCGCGAGGTGTTAAGGCTTACTTTATATCCTGCCTTATTAGTAGGTACATGATTGAACTTTTATTAGCTCAGAACTCAGAAGTATACCCAAAAACTATTTCTTTTGCAATCTTGGATTGTAAAAATAACCTAGGAACTGACACTGATAGAGGTCGATAGGGGCGGCAAAATTTGAAGAGCCTAAACTGGCAGCAAATGTGTGAATGCGCCATTGCTTGATTTTGATGATTCATTTATTTGTCATCCATGATTCATACGTCGTTAGCATGGATGACAAATAAGTCGTTAGATTCATCTTGATAATGCGAGTGTCATAACTCATAGGCTATGTAGAAGTAGTTATAAATTAAAATAACGGATTTAAAGCGCAAATTTGTGTGACTACATTTGTTTTTCTTTCAATTACCTATCCATATTGTGGGGTATTAAGCTGAGTCGATCACAAAAATATTTTATATTAATCATTTAAATTATCTGCTTAAAAATAATTTAAGATAAGAAATTGGTAAATATAACTTCAAATGTCTAATTGGCCAAAACTAAAAAGCTGCAAATAAAAAAATATATTTTAAAAATAAAAAACCCGACCGCGTCAAAACTAACTAAAAAGATGAAAACTTATTATGGTCTGCGAAACCAAGAGGCACATTGAGAGGCGGCCCACTTCTTTGGACGGTGTACCATATGCATGATGTTCCTCGTACTTCTCCGATAGCAGAATGGACCATGGGAGCAACCATTTGGTTCTTGTGGTCTGCTTCGGCAGGCAGTCGGTCGGTCGCGGTCGATTGTGTGACTCACGTAAGCGATCCTGCGAGGCCCCATTAAGACGGCGGACGGGTTCTGTAGAGTTTAAGCGGGTAGTAGGCACCTACCTATTGGCAGTACCGTCTTAACCATAAGGGCAAACGGGGCACCGGCCCAGGACCTCCACCAGCCCCATGGGGGCCCCGCAAAGACAAAATATTCGTTTACATTGAACAGAGGAGCTTGATTTTTTGCCTATAATTACTCTATGAACTATCGTTTTTTTTTAATTAAATAAAAATCAGACCAGATTTCGTACTTCGTTTTCAAAACAGTAAACATTTCATATTCTATGTGTTGTGTTTTTCTTTCACAAATATGCTAAAGAAAGCAGCGCGGGAACCGTTTAGTAAAACCAGCAAAGAGAACACTGAAAGAAGGATGTATAACCTAAATCATAACCTAAAGAAGTTACTAAATAATAAGTTTGTAAAGGTCTTAATATGACAACAATCTACGCCACATGACAAACGCATATTAATTACATAAAAATGTAAATAAATATCTAGCGAATAAGCATCCGATAAAGTTTAGTATACTATTTATTTAAACTAAACTAGGTCTGACAAGTTAATAAAAAGTAATGAGAGTGATTCAATCGATTATTATAAAATGAAGAAAATAAACGTAAACTGGTCTGGAATCTTTGTGGATGCGTACACGTACACTTCAAATATGCTGCTATTTATGCTGATTATAGTTGTATTTTCAGTATTTTGGGTGTGGATATACGAAAATCCCCATTTCTATAAGGTTAATACTTATTGAACATAAATTTAACCGTAGTAGGATCGCTTTAGACATATCTAAGATTATAAGAAAGTAATTTGCCTGTTTTCTTTTAAAGATATCGGGCTAGCCATTCGCTCTTTAATAGAATAAAAATATGCTTTGGTACTATTTCCTTATAATGCCTTTTTTGAGTAAACAACTAAGACGGTAAGGGTAAGAAGGATAAGACGATGATATTTTGATTCAACAGACTAGCATTGCACGCGGCTCCGCCCGCGTTTAGATAACCAAATTCTTAGGTTTTACATATTAGTATATACTCATACATTGCAGTTATTCTATTTTTTCTCAAAAATGAGATATTTTCCCGCGGTAAAAAGTATTTTATATGTTGACCCGAATAACCAACTATCACCATACCAAATTTCATTAAAATCCCTCCAGTTGTTTTTCTGTGATGCGGTAACAGACAGATAGACAGACAAAAAATCTAAAAACTATAAATTCTTCTATAATAATGTTTATTTCAATAAGATTTTCCAAAAAATATTTAATGTACAGATTCGGCTTATTTACAATTTTATTATATGTACCTATAGATAATAAAAGCTAAATATTTTTTCAGTTGATCTTTAAAAAGAGTAAACACTATATGCTAACCCCAGTCGAAAGCAATGAACATTTGGAGTATAATTTATTAAATGATAAAGAAATATCAACTACAACAGTCCTCAAGAGATTAGTCGAAATTTCTAAAGATAGATTTGAGAATAATACCCAAAATACGTTACTATAATAAAGGTTCATCGTACCATATGTTATAAATCCAAAAAAGGTGCTTGAGTGTTGTTACTTATTAATATTTTTAATAAAACCAATACTATAATTTAATAAAATATTCTTTTCTTTCATTTAACTATTAAAGTTAATTCTCTTTTTATTTTCTTTAAAGTATAGCTTTTCCGTTTTACTAGTGTTGAGGTACAAACAAAATTTTGAAGTTTCCACCCAGCATGCAGCATAACATACCTACAGACTAAATAGATATCGGATCGGAGAGAAATAGTATCAAACTAGCGGTTGACCCTGGCTTTGCTCAGATTTGTCCTTAAATATGTTTTAACGGTTAGTATGGAATAGATAAACTATTATATTTTATAACTGCTCCGGATTCAAATCGGATTAGTAATTCGTGATTATCGCGTTCAAACAAACAACCTCTGCCTCGTTATAATAATAGTATGATTAAAAATATTATGAAACTTATCACAACTTGCATAACAATTATTATTGTATAGGTACTAGCGGCTCACCCTGGCTTCGCTCGGGTTCGCCTCTAGACAAACAAAAATAAATCTATCCCACGGGAATTGTTATTATTTATTAAAATCCAATCAGCTGTTTTTGAGTACTATAAAATGTATAACTTACTATAGTTTCTTAACTATCCCACGGGAACTCTTTAATATTCCGGAATGAAGAGTATCTTAAGTGTTGACCGGGGATATAAGGTACCACCATGCAAAATTTCATTTAAATCCCTCCAACAGTTTCGGAGATTAGCCCGTACAAACAGACAAACAGACAGACAAACAAACAAAATTGAAAAAAATAAAACTGGACTTGTTCTTCTTACATCCCCCGGACTCGGTATTTAACTCTTTTTTTATGTACAGATATTTGACCTCTACAGTTCTATTATATGTGTAGATTAGCTGTTATTCATTATATCTTCGGAGTTACGAAAGCTTTGTACTTTTCACTTTACAAAAGTACAAATTTAGATACTAAAAAAAGTTGAAAATTTGAGGTTACTTCTTTCTTATAGTACAAATAAATAAACACAAAACAAACATACGATTTACCTTATTTATTTTTAATTACAAGTAAGTATTAAGTTGCAAAAAATGACATGAATATTTTGTCTTCATTGATCACTTTATTTCCATAATATTGTCTTTTATGAAGCTGTATAATATTGCTGAATATAATATGAATTGGGAATCCTTGATTTAAAATGATGTTAGCTTACAGTAAATAGTGTATACAAATGTATATGATATAACTTTAACCAAAAAAAAAACAACAATAATTTCATCTTTCATAATTATCTAGTATAATACCACTACATACATAGTAATGATACCAAATTTTACAATCACAGTGATAGATTTCCACAGATATCAAAAACTGTAACATAATTAGTATTATTTTATAGTGCATTTTGTTTTAGAAACCACTATATGAACAGTGAGAATATTTAATGTTTAACATGATTGACTATAGCACCCCATATATTGTCCAGCAAAGTGAAGCTGCAGTGGGGTGTCAGAAATAATATTCACAAATCCACAGCTCATATTGCGCACCATTAGAAAAATAAATTATAGACGAGCCTAACCTAAACATTCTGCTTATCTTGGCATATGTTCTCTGCAGATCTGAAAAAAATAAAGTATTACATTTTAAATTTATACTAATATTATAAAGAGATAAACTTTGTGAGTTTGTGACGTTGTAGGGAGGTAATCTCTGAATCTACTGAACTGATTTAGATGAAATTTGGTAAGAAGATAGTTTAAGACTCTGGGACGGACAACACCTTAGTCTCTCCCGTGACCATGACGTAAAGAATTCGAAGCGTCGGGAACCAAAAAGCTAAATAAATCTTCGAAATAATCCGAAAAGATAGTTTTATTTAAGACAAATGAATTATTAATATAGGTTAAGCCGTTTAGTAATTACGAGGGAACATACAATATTTTGGTTTCTTCAAAAGGTAGAGTGCAAGACGAAAAAAATGAGCCCTATCTGAAAATTGAATGATTTTTTTTTAAATGTAAAAAGCCAGTTAAAGTTGGGGAAGAATTTTCATATATACCTGCTAACGATTCTTATATACCTGCTAACGTTTTAAAAACATAATACTTCAGGTTTTAATTTTTTGTAGAGCGCATAATTTATTAAAATTAATGAAAAACTGAATAGTGAATAAAAACTTAATTTGTTTCGAATTAGGTACTTAAATAATTTTGTATTAATCTTTCTTTTCTCAAACTTCTTAAAAAAGTATATCTGAGGGGGGGGGGGGGCATGACCCCCTTGACCCGCCTCCCCTGGATCCATTTGAGGGCACTGATGTAACGTCACATAGAGCCGAGCGGCCGATCAACTTTAAAATCCATACTAAAATATTATAAATGTGATACATAGTGACGGAGTATAGATAGTATAAAAATAGTAGAGTAGAAATAGTCGGAGGGCTGAAGAGTGACATAGGCTCTTTATACCGCGGGTGACTATCTCATTCCCACGGGAAAACACACGTTATGATACAACCCAAAAAAATATTTATTATCAGAATTACTTGAAACTTGTTATTAATGCACTTCAATACAATTAAGTAAATACGTGTTTTAGCATTTTTCGAAATTCATCCGCTAAGGAAGCAAAATAGGCGGTGAAAGTTTGTATGAAACCTGCTTTTTTAGTTTTTATATTTAGTTTTAGCGCGAGCGAAGCCGCGTTCGGCTAGTGCTATATGTATGTTTATCATTTTTTGAGATATACAGAGGCACTTCTACGAGCCACTGAACAAAAGAATTGAGGTATTGATATCGAATATTTCTTAAGATTAGTTTAAATTTTGATTTTCATTCATAAAAATAATCATGAAACTACTCCTTTAAGAAAACATACCGCAGTTGAACAGGAAAGTGGTGTATAGTTTGACTGTGGGTTTGGAGTCGTAGCAAATGTATTCATTTGCATCTGTGGCGGTGGATGGGTCGCGAGGGGGGAGACGGGAGGGGCCATCCCACTGACTCCCCCACTAGTATTGTTCGGACTGCCCGTCGTTGATAACCGGGAGAAAGCAGCTAGAGCATCAGGGAAGTTTGGCGGTGTTGCTGGAGTATTGCATGGTGTCATGAGTTGCTGTAAAATAATATTTTTTTTATATTAAAATTATTATTGCAAGTTCTATATACACCTTTATTTTATATATAATGTAATATATGTAAATATGTTAAAAATAAGACATGGTTGTATAGTTCTCGCCAAATTTATTGACCGCCCTGAATGGGGCTACCGCTCTTTAATTGGTCGCAAGAGGGCGCTAGTGTAGTATAAAGTCCCTAGAAATGACACTGAACGTTTACTGTTTGCGAGCTTTTTATCGCAGATTTTCACTTATATTCATAACTAGCATTGCCCGCGGCTCCATCCGCGTTCAGATGACCAAAAACTAATTCTTAGGTTTTACATATTAGTATACTGTGGATAACCAGCTATCACCATACCAAATTTCATTAAAATCCCTCCAGATTTTCCGTGATGCGGTAACAGACAAACAGACAGACAAAAATTCTAAAAACTAGGTTCGGCCTCTGTATCGATAATAATGTTTATTTCAATATGATTTTCTTTTTACTTAGAATTTTATTATATGTATAGAAGACTAACGGCTCACCCTCGCTTCGCTCGGGTTCCTCGCTAGGTACGTTTTAAATAGATATAAATAGTTATTAGCCATATATTTTTTTTTGTTAATAATATCGGCAGACACGGTAGGGTTCAATAAATCTCATTGGTTTAAAAGAGTTAAAAAAGTCAATATTTTATAAAATCTTAATAGAACTGTTTTCGCGCTAACAATTATAATTATTATATTATTAAATTTATTGGCCGTGACGCACTAACAAATAATTGGCAAAAATCACACATCTAGGACCCCAAAAAAGGATGGAGTTTTATATTTTCGGCAACAATCAATATTATCATTATGTAATTGTTATTAATATATTTATACTATACTGATATTTTGTCAAGAAATCATCGTAAAAACAGTTTTTATGTATTTTTTAAATATAGTCGTAATAAGCACTCATTCGTAGTGACGGCGGCGACGCGCAACGGCGGCGAGTGGCGAGCCTCGATCGTATTTTTTTTTGTGAATACTACTTTGATTTGCATTTAAGGTTCAATTTACATTGTTGTATATTTATTTCAACTATAATAATTACCTAAACACGATTGGTGGCAGATTTAAAGAGAACTTTTGCATGGATTTGTGTATCTAGTACTTTTTTGAGCGATGATTTTCAACGACCTCACTCGCCAGTGGCGCCAACTGGCACCAGCAACGCTAGCCCTCATTGACGCAAGCCGATCGCAGAACCAAACGCAAACATTAGGGTATCGGGCAAGAGGCGCAGCGCAGGGGATGCGGCCTGCGGGTCGCCTCTTCTCTTCTTCCCACCCGCAACGCCCGAGAGCTTGGCTAACGTAATGTGCGTGACACGTCTGTACATAAACTACACACACGGCACATTTGAAATTTTGAGTACAAAATTCTTAATGACGTCTTTATTATTGTTGTAATATATTTATTTTGTTACATTTTGCTGCGTCTAACTTTTGTTATTTATACCTCGCGGATTTTGTAATGTGGTTGATACGTTGACAGGTTTGTAAAAAATTGTATATGACACATTTAAAAAGTCTTTGATGATTAAATGAATTTAATTTCCAAATCCTCTTAATTTATATTGTAATTACATTTATTAAAACTATATAAAAAATCATTGCATATGAAAAAAGTAATAAATAACAATATACATAACATTTTATTAAAGTATATATTTTATGATTGCTTTAACCATTGTCTACTCAAATAATTATGTACTCGTATGTGCGCGAGGTAGCTAACGGCAACTTCAGGGCGGCCAAAAAGTTTGGCGAGAACTATACTTAATCTACACATTATTATAATAAAATTGTAACTAAGCCGAATATACATTAAATGTTTTGTGGAAATTCTTCTTGAAATAAACATTATTATCGATACAGAGGCCGAAACTATAGTTTTTAGAATTTTTGTCTGTCTGTCTGTCTTTTACCGCATCACAGAAAAACCACTGGACGGATTTTGATGAAATTTGGTATGGTGATAGCTGGTTATCCGGGTCAACATATAGGATACTTTTTACTGCGACAAAATATCCATTTCTGAGACAAAAACTGCAATGTAAGAGTATACTAATATGTAAAACCTAAAAATTTGGATTTTGGTCATCTCAGCGCGGGCGGAGCCGCAGGCAATGCTAGTATTTTAATATTATCGCTATCTTTGAACACTAAACAAAATGATTTTAAAATTGTGACATTAATTATAACAAAAGATTATATATATTGATAAATTCCTATATCATACAAATAAATGCAACCAGCTGGACTCGAACCCACAAACACTCACTACAAACTGAGCTAAATGTGTAGTTGAAACGTTTATAAACAATAATGAACTATCTCTTTTATTTTACTTATTAATTGACATGAATTTAGTACATAATATACAAAACCAATAGTCCTGACTCATGCCTACATCCATGCTTAAGCTCATTCTCATTAGAATTTTTGAGAAGTTATGAGATTTAATAATCAATTTCCCATATTAAGTCGATACAAATTTATTATGAAAATTATCATAATAATTTTAAAGTTAAATAGTAAACAATAATAGATATGTTTTACTATGGACCTTTAAATTGTGTTGGAGGAGTGTTATGTTAATGAATAAGGGTTAAAAATAAGTCAATCATTTCCATCTAAAAAGACTTTCTAGAAAATTATTTTACGTATCATTTACTAACCGACTTCCAAAAAGAAGGAGGTTCTCAAGTCGTCGGAATCTTTTTTTATGTATGTTACCGATTACTTGAAGACACTTATATTGTCAGTTCGCTTAACAACTTGGCAACGATTTTGAAAATATCTGATTAGGTATGTATTCTAAATTAAGACCCCCGTTTAGTTATTTTTTTTAATTTTAGTGCCTGGAAGTCAGTTTTTTTTAAGTTTTTTATTTATTGACTTTCTTATAAAGTAGATATTATATAGAGTAAAAATTATTATACTAAATAATTGTAGTTCAAGGTAAATTAGACATTAATTATTTATATCTCTTTAAAACAGATAGAATTTATGTTAAATTCTTTTTCTCTCTGTCCAGTCCACTCTTCACTATAGTAACCTTTTTTTTTTTTAACGTTGGGAAATGCATTTACGCACGACGTGTGGGACTCACCGGCATAATACAGCCAGTACTACCCACTAAAACCCAACAAAACCTTCCCCCGTCTTAATGGGGCGTCGCAGGATCGCTTACGCATTCAACTACGACGCCCCGACGGCAGGTCTGCCAAAGCAGACCTCCACAACCATGGGGTTGCTCCAAGGTCCACTCTGCTATCAGAGAAGTACCAGGAGCAACCCGCAAGGTACACCGCCCCCCGAAGACACTAAGTTCCAGAATACTTATGTTGAGAAAAATTAAAAAATAATTTAATATGTAAATGCTACTTAGCATTAAAGTATGATAAGGAACGATTGGGCAGATTTGAAATTACTTGTCTGTAATTTCTAATTATATTGTGTTAAAGAAAAATGATCATTCTATACATAAAAATAATGTTGACATCTATTATAACAGTATTAATTAAAACTAAGAATGAATAATATTTAATTTAAGAAAATGATTCTATCATAATTGTAAAATAAATTATACATTCTTTTTTGTGCTTTACAAATTTAAATCATCTACCTAAAACCATTAAGTAAAAACTAACTATATTTGTCTATCCACTATATAGTATGGTATACCTGATGATAGTGTTGTGCAGCTATACCATTTGCCCCAGATGGGATGGCAACTTCTTGAAAGAATATTGACAGTGCAGTCTGTAAATAAATATCAATACAACAATACATTAATGTCTACAAATTACATATTCTTAACTTTATATCTTTGTAAAAATTAAACAAGAGCTTAACCTTATGCCTAAAAACATCAATAAGTTAATATTAAATATTTTTATTTTAATAATGTGATTGATAAATTTAATGAAAAATGTGATTGATTGGTTTCACATCCTGATATTAATCAAAGTAATTATTATACATATATTTTTGAAGAGTAGAAAAAAATATTCAAATTGTTGTTATGAAATTATACAAGATCATCAAAAAATAAATTTGTTATTACCTTATTAAAATAGTATACCTATTAGCTTTTTAAAACATAGCTACTACAAAAACTACAGTGTGAAAAATAAGTAGGCTATTCAATGTTATTAGGTTAAATGTCATTATTATTATAAACATCACTCTAAGGATAAAGACAATTTTCTTATTAAATTGTCTTATTGAACTTATTATTCTATTGTTGATATATTCTGAGATGATATTTACTAACTATAAGCTTATTTTGTAGTATTATCACTGTGTATACGTTCTAGATACGGTCAAGGTAAATGATCGTTTACCATTACTCTAAAAGAATGCTATATTTAATTCGTAATCTTAACTTGCAACAGTTGATATTAGGAATCTATTATTGATAAATTTAAAAGCTTTAAGCAAATTATGAGAGAAGGAGCAGCCATTTCATGATTTTATTGTTTGTTTACATGTATTTCACAAAAATACCTCAAATTGCCAATGTGCAGCCTGTAGTAATTGTTTAGCTTGTTCTCGTGCACATCCAGCCGCTAGTACAAATTGATTTATCATTACTTGTTCACGCAAAGAATCCATTGTATATCGTCCTGTTACCAAATATATGTTCACCGAATCACCAAGAATTAGAGGTGTAGCAAAGCAAATGAATGTTTATTCACGTTATGAATGCAAACGTAATATTATTATTGGCGCTAGCAGCATATATTTCATTACAAGAGTAAAAGAGAGAGCATGAGTTTACATAATACTCTTCGTCATTATTTTTAGTCCGGCCTTGTTTCTTCATTAGTATATTTTGACTTTGACTATATGTCATTCAGCCCATAAATTAAACTTTAAATATAAGTTCACTCAAATATTAAAAAAAACAAACAACAATAAATGGACTTGTTTTAATATAAATTTAAAGTAAACTAAAACATATTATTATATTTTTTTGAACCAAATTGCTTGACACTCATGATTTTATGACATGCTTAGGAGTATACATTTAAGCTATGTATACTCTAAGATGACATGATTAAATAATAAATATTAATTTTGTTGGTCAGATGTTGTCAAAAACCTACTAAATAACAGTTGTGAACTATAACTAAATAACATCAATAATTAAAAAAATATAACTCTGCGTTTCTGCTAAAATAATAATAATAACACACAAAATTGTACAGTGGGATTAATGGGATTTAAAAAAATAAGTTACACTTACTTCTTTTCTAATCTGTTTTGGCTTGAAAATGAATATGACGATTGACCATAGAGATGTATATACATTGGTCATTGCGATTGACAAACGAAATGTCAAACATTACATCTGTGGCGGAGGTGGTGGAAGGGCCGCGAGGGGGGAGATGGGAGAAGCCAGAAGCCCTTAGCCATCTCACTGAGGAGTGAGGATCCCACTAGCATTGCTCGGATTCGGAATATCTGTCATTGATAAACGGAAGAAAGCAGCTAGAGCATTAGGGAAGTTTGGCGGTGTTGCTGGAGTATTGCATGGTGTTATGAGTTGCTGTAATTTTTTTTATATTAAGATTATTATTGCAAGTTCTATATACACCTCCATTTTCATATAATGTAAAATATGAATTTAAACGGTTTGAGGAAAAATAAAATGTTTCAGAAAGGAAGACATGTTTGTATAGTTCTCGCCAAACTTTTTGACCTCCCTGAATGGGGGCTACTGCTCTTGAGTTGACCGCAAGATGGCGCGAGTATAGAATGAGGTCTCTAGAAATGACAAATGACACAACGTTTACTGCATAGAGTATATTGCTACATATATAAAGTTTACTGTTTGCGAGCTTTTCATCGCGGATTTTCACTAATATTCATAATTATTATAAAGATTGTGCCTATGTGTATTCGTTTCTGCTAAAATAATAATAAAAAATATTAACACACGAAATTGTACAGTAGGATCCATGAGAGGTACCCTACCCCAGCCTGCAAATTTATGATATTCGCAATGAAAAAAATACTAATCGATAGATTTTTAATAGCTCAATTCAACTACGTAGCCCTTCCAAATTGCTCACCATTAATTATAAAATTAAAAATCAATAAAGTCCTTGAAAAAAAATTCATTTATCCGTATATTCAAATTTCTATATCTTTTGATATATACAATATTTTAAATTGCTCAAAGTTCTAAAATACTGCTCAAGTTGCATTTGTAATTGCTCAAGTAGAGTTCTCACCAGCTCCACTTTCCTTAATTATTAAATAAATATAAATAGTTTGAATAAATTTAACGTATAGATAGGTGAGTGCTGCGCATGCGCGCGATGATGTTGTGCTTGGAGTATTACAGTTTCATTTCACTATGATGAGGTTATGAAACACTTGATTTTTTTGCCTTGCGACTCGCGTTACTGTTTGCGCGCATGCGCAGCACTCACCTATCTATACGTTAAATTTATTCAAACTATTTATATTTATTTAATAATTAAGGAAAGTGGAGCTGGTGAGAACTCTACTTGAGCAATTACAAATGCAACTTGAGCAGTATTTTAGAACTTTGAGCAATTTAAAATATTGTATATATCAAAAGATATAGAAATTTGAATATACGGATAAATGAATTTTTTTCAAGGACTTTATTGATTTTTAATTTTATAATTAATGGTGAGCAATTTGGAAGGGCTACGTAGTTGAATTGAGCTATTAAAAATCTATCGATTAGTATTTTTTTCATTGCGAATATCATAAATTTGCAGGCTGGGGTAGGGTACCTATCCATGAGACCTAAAAAAAGAAGTTATACCTACTTCCTTTCTAATCTGTTTTGGTTTCTTTATTCTATAATCATATGATTATGACGAATGTCTGACATTGACGATTGACAAACGAAATGTCAAACATTGAAATGTGTTTTCAAATAAAATGTTGGCTAAAAACCGACTACAATGTGCTTATGATATTATTGTAATGTTTATTTAAAATTGGTACCAGAATAAACTATTTGGATAAAGATTGAATTAAATTTTTTGATATGAGTACCAACGGTTATACAGATGAACCAGTTAGCAAAAAGCGTAGAACGGGAAAAGAAAGTAAGATAAGAATTTTATAAACTCATTGGTTATTCGTACGCATATTAGTAATTCTATATTTATGGAATAATAAAATGTAATTTACATCTTTTACAGGCCATTTACATACGGAAATAAAATCTAATCCAGAACATAAACAAAAACCGCGGAAAAAGCATATTCCTAATTTTCGCTTAAAATCAACCGGAGAAACTGCATCTTTAAGTGTAGAAAATAATGAAAGAGTTCCGTTACTACTTACAGACATACAACATTTATTATTACATTCTTTGTTAGGGAACCTGAATTTAACACAGCCACCACGTTGGTATGTATTAGATAAATGTAGTCACATAAGTCAAACCTCTTGTCTAATTATTGAAGGTATATCTATAGAACATTGGGTAAAATATCAAAGCACCATGATTAATACAGTTAAAATATTTAACAATTTTGTAGAAATTCTTACTCCTTCAATATATAATGGCTCACTAGTTAAAGAGCTAGCTTTAGTGCCTTTATCAGAATCAGAAAAAGAGAGCATAATACAAAAATATGGCAGTATTAATCTAGCTCTACAGGTGCGAAAGGATTTAATGATTATGATGAAAGCTATTTTTCCTATAAATGATGGAATACCTGAAAATCTAGAAAAAAATATTCTTGGTGAGAAATTCCCTAGAACACAACTGATACTTTCTGCATGGCAATTGATTGAGGAAAATTATCCAGTACCATTAAAGGGTAAATTAAAAAATATTTATGCAGATTATGTTATGACTAAAGATGAATATAAGCCTGTAACAGCAACATCACCAATGTTCGGTTTGGATTGTGAAATGTGTATGACCAACATAGGTTCTGAACTCACAAGAGTGTCAGTAGTAAATGAGAAGTATGAAACTGTTTATGAGTCTCTTGTTAAACCCTACAATAACATTGTTGATTACCTAACAAAGTATTCAGGAATTACTAAATCATTACTATCAAATGTAACTAAAAGATTAGAAGATGTACAACAAGAACTTCGAGAGCTTCTACCCCCTGATGCAATATTAGTTGGGCAATCTTTAAATGTGGATTTGCATGCCCTAAAAATGATGCACCCTTATGTTATAGATACCAGCTTAATCTATAATTTTACTGGAGAAAGAACCAGAAAACCGAAATTGAAAGTATTAGCTAAAGAATTTCTTAATCAAAATATTCAAAACGGAAATAATGGACATTGTTCTGTAGAAGATTCTCTGGCGTCACTAAAACTTGTTCAGTTAAAACTTAGTAAAAGTATAGAATTTGGAGATGCTGTGCATACAAATAGAGAAAAATATAAAGAAAATATATTAAAAATGTCTGTAGAACCACATTTAGCTTTATCTATATTTAATCATATAATTGAACAAAAAAAAACATCTTTAGTAGTTGGGTGTGATAATATAACAGGTGACTATCACACCTTTTTAACTCAAGCTAAGGAAAGTTTAAGCATACAATTGAAAAAATGCAAAACTAAAAAGGTGAAATTAAATACTGTGGATGATGTGGAAGAAGTGATATCTTCAGTAAAAGATGGAGTTAATGAATACAATTTAGTAATGGGCCATTTAAAACTTAACTGTCTTGACAATGATGATAATGAAATTAAAACAATGCAAAGAATAGATGATTGGATTGCAAGTATTTGGAGTAGTCTTCCAGCTTCAGCTCTATGTGTAGTTGTGTTTGGTGGTACTACTAGTGACAATGGCATTGCAACTATGAAAGTCAAGAATACTTTATAGAAAAGTATTAAATAAGATTTTCAAATTTGTTGTTTGATTTTTATTTAAATTTATTTAGTCCCTTATATGTAAAAATAATTGTAAGGAAAATAAAAATAACAGATGTTGCATGTGAAAATTTCTTCATAAAATATTTAAATAAATTAATAGGAAATAACATTTTTAAAAACAATATTTTATATCAATGTGCTAAAAAGAAGAAAATAAACTTTTTACATTTTTTTACCATTATTTTATTTATCTAATTTTTAACCGAGTTCCAAATAGGCGGAGGTTCCCAATTCGTCGGTTTTTTTATGTATGTCCACCCATTACTTGAAGACGCCTGAACCGACTTAAAAATATTTATTTTGTTTCAAAGATTTATCAAAATCGGTCGAGCGGTTTTAAAAAAATCAATTATAAATTATATGTTATTTAAAAACTTTCTTCTTACAAATTACCTGCCTAATTTTCATTTAGAATATATACCTAATCAGATATTTTCGAAGTCGGTGCCAGCCGACAATGTTTTAAGATATGAATACCTAATAGGTAAATATTAGGATTATGTATGAACTCTAATTATAGTTAAAATATTATAATACATCAATTTGTGATGTATTTTACGTATCGAAATATATAACAATACATATTGACAGCAGTCTCGACATATTGAACAATAATTTCTTTATCGATTTTCTTCTTTTGACTAGATATTCACTCGAAATTGATAATACAGACGCTTATGTACATACATATGCCGTAGCGCCTATACCATTTCATCAAAATCGATTCGTTTTTTTGGTCCGGGTATAAAATGTAGCTCATGTCAGAACTCGCGGGCAACAATCTTTACTAACATAATCAGTAAGACGGTTGTTACTTCCTAAAAGTAACTAGTAAATCTCTTATCTCTCTGAAAAACTTGTTATATCGATTTTCATCAAACATAGCTAAGAACACTCCCGACTAATTCACCTTTCAAACAAAAAAAAACAAAATCAAAATCGGTTCATCCGTTCGGGGGCTACGATGCCACAGACAGACACACACACAGACCCGTCAATCTTATAACACCCTGTCGATTTTGCGTCGGGGGTTAATAAAACCAATGGAAATACGCACGGCAGTGGCATAATAGGACATTTGAATATAATTATAACGATATTAATGGGAAACTGTTCGAAGACATTAATAGACTGGTATGAAGAATAATAGAATTCTGAATTGTCGTAGAACTCAATAAACAGGAATAAGTATGTAAAATATCAAAAGATATGTCTAACTCAAAGAATATAATATAGTAATCGACACATAACTTACCGCAGCAGCTTCTAGTAAAAAGTATTTTATCCGATTGGCGAGTGGCGTCCAATAGACGCTTATGTGTTTGACATGTATGTCTGATCCTACGTTCCCTCGTAACTCTTAAAAGGCTGAACCCATTAAGATGAATTTGATTTTTTTCATAATAATATATTATTATATTCGCTTTTTAGAAACCATTTTACGATGCTATAATGTGTAAGAATTTTCGATATCTAAATTAAACAATTTATTTATGTAAATGAATAGGTACAAGTTCTGACAATTCTGATATGACTTGTACACTATATAATAATAATTAAGTGTAGGTACATCGTTTTTTTAAAAATATTATTGAAATAGTCGTTATTATCGATACAGAGGCTGAATTTATAGTTTTTAGAATTTTTGTTCTGTTTGTATGTCTGGAATCGCATCACGAAAAACCACTGGATAGATTTTGATGAAATTTAGTATGACGATAGCTGTTTATCCGAATCAACATTTATGACTCTCATCTCTGGGAAAACTATACCTACTAGACGTTAAAACGTAACGTCGCGTCGTGTCGCTAGTTGTAAATAAAGTGTATAATGTAAAAAAAAAAATTATAATTACAATATTATTGATTAACTTGGTTATATCTATGGACTCCAGGATAGTCTATCTGTGTACTAAATGTCATCAAAATCCATCCAGCCGTTTCGTGAAGAAACAAACACACACACACACACATACAAACTTACGCATTTTAATAATAATCAGATTCATTCATACTTTACAGGTAGAACTTAAAGGCTCTATAAATAAATTTACTTTGCCTAGCGCCGCCAGTAGTTTTGACGTCGGTCGGCGATAAAATGTTGTAAATGAAAAGCTTCACTTCAGTTAGGTATTTCTTATATTTAGTACCTACCTTGAAGTTACACAGTAAAAAATGTATTGGAATAACTAAGAAGGTGAATATTTTAATTTTATTTTATTATATTTAAACGTATAAAAGAATGTCTATACTTAATATTATAAAGAGGTAAAGTTTGTGAATTGTGAGTTTGTGAGGTTGTAGGGGGTAATCTTTGGATTTACTAAACCGATTTAAATGAAATTTGGTAAGAAGATAGTTTGAGACCCTGGGAAGGACATAAGATACTTTTTATCCCGGAAATCATCCCTTAAGAGGGTGAAATGGGGATGAAAGTTTGTATGGGGAATCAACCTATGGAACCCGAGCGATGCGAGGGTGAGTCGCTAGTTACCAAATACTTTTGTGTATATAATACGTAATTCAATGTCACCAGTCATGTCACGTGTGCACTATGCATACTGAGCTCGATAAAATAAATTCTACAAAAAGGAATATTAGTTCAAATAAGTAATAGGTAAACTTAATTATATATTTTATTATTTTTATTTAATAAAATAAAATTACAAAGAACAGTTTTAACATATTTATAATATTCTTAACGTAAAGACTTAACATGTAGGCACATTGTAAATTGATGCTTAGTAATGTAATTAGTTAAATTACTGAATTTCATTCGCTGGCATGCTAAAATTAAACATAATAAATTTAACTTAAACTCAAATTGCATGTACAAACTCTTATTTTTCTATACATATACATGAGTCACAAAGTCTTAGTAGAAGTTGCTTATACCTACTGTATTTTTTCTTCATTAACATATAAATTAAGTGAACAATGTTACATACAAAGCTGCTTCACTCACGTACCAGAATGCAAACTACCTACCGTGAGGTTTGCTTATCTTGTAGAATAATGCATTTTCAAGAACGCAAATCTTACTTAAGTACATACTGCGAGTCACAATATTACAAATTTTTATAAAGGAAAAAAAATATTTTTATTTAGTTAGTGAATAAATTTGTCCAGTTAAAGGGTCGACAGCAAGCGATGCTGGTAATTCTGCAGCTATATCTGCTAGTGCTTCCCACCGAGTAGAACGACTACATTCTGATAGACTAGGGCTCACTACCTCATCTATATTTTCCTCCTCTTGCCTACAAAAAATAATATACAAGTTTGTGTAAAAAGTATGGACAAATTATAACACCTTTGTATTTATTAACGTATAGGTACAAAATGTATGAAAGATCAAAGAACCATTTTACTGTACTGAACGCTTTTAATAGGTACGTACTATGGAAGCCCAAACACATAGTTTGGGGTTTTAAAAGCACATACAAAAAATATAGATATTAAGTGGCATATTGTGTTGGGATGAAGTCTACATACGTTTACGTAATAGTTTTTTTACGCAGCCGCCTCTTATATGCAGACTGGTCACAAGTAGCCGTAAGATAGATACTTATCGTTATATCTACATAATATGCCGGAAACTAATAGATGTAATTTCATGCCACATAGTATAATAATTGATTTTTTTAATATATCTAGCTGAGTTTCCGATTTCTATTCATTTTTAAGAAAATACTTAGTACTTAAGTGAAATTTTGAGAATTTGAAAATTTTACCTACTAATATGTGGTAGGTAATGAAAGTATCAGTGTGTGTTAAAGTTCAAACAATTTCCTAAATATTGTATAAAAAGTATTGTATAAAAACTTACTCAATTTCTTTTAATTCTTCGACATATTGATGTTCTTGGGGTTCAGTAACTTCTTCCGCTACTGTTTCTGTACTGTCATCGAAGCTGATCATCTCTGCAGGAGCACTTGACACATTTTGTTTATCCTCTAAAATATTATCTAAAATAACTTGTTCAACCACATCTTTTAATGTTGACATTTTAGTATCAATTTCTGTTGCTTCATTCACAGAAACCATGTTTTCATGAGTTAATTTATTATTTTGTTGGTCATCTGAAATAAATATATTTTACTTAATATCCTATTGACGGTGAGCAAATTTTCTATTAGCAAGTCTCAGAAGAGTAACTTCAATTTAATAATATTTGCATTAAAAGTAGGTAAGTATGCGCCAAAGTTTTAAGTACGAGTATATGGCAATAAAATAATTAGAACTATTCCTTTAATGTACAGAGTTATTTTACAGTCGTTAGTTCCGAATACCACTAACTACCGCCAATGTGGAAGTTAGAAAATTTACTCTAACTTATAACATAATTACAGATCATATTTAAATAAAAACACACATAAAGTACCTACTGCACATTAAAAAAAAATAACAACAAAGAGAAACAAATTGACTTCTAGAGTAGGTATACCTAGCAAACCATATTCTTAACAAGATTTTTATAGAAAGGAAAATACTACGTACGTATGTGGTACTACGTACGTGGATAAGTGTTAATTATAGTGTAAAGCGTTTCATATATGCTCAAAAATATTTAGTAACTATAAATAATACTATTATGATGATGTTCTCCTAGCGGATTCCGGCTACGGCGGCGAATCTTATTGAGATTAGCCAACTGCGCAGGAGATATTATAGTGCAGCGCGTGTACGTGCAGACACAACGTGCACTCTCTGTTCCTGTTACTCTCATACTCCGGTGGGACGACAGCTCGACACGACCAGTGAGAGTTAAGGCGCAGGACCGACGGCTTTACGTGCTCTTCGAGGCACGCGGGTGAAACACCGCCAACTTCCCAACTCCGGGCTGTTACTGAGACTTACTATACAGAAAGACTGAATAACTAAACTTGGCCCGACCCGGGACTCGAACCCAGGACCTCCGGGTGTGCAGCCGTACATGCTAGCCACTACACCACTGAGCCAGTTAATAAAATAATATTATAACACTGAACTTATAAATTTACTGACCTTTCTCGTGTAGAGTAAAAACTACTCAAGAAATGTACGTATCTAATATCTTAACTCTCATCTATTTCTTGATAATATATTCCGAGCCTAACGTGCACTTCACTTAGATATACGTGGATTTGATAGGTGATTAAGTAATAGGTACTACGTTAGGTAATATAGCAATTCATGCGAGCAGAAAATTGTTAGTTAAACGACTCCATTCAACAGAACATAGTGCTGAAATATAAACAACAATAATAAAAAAGATCACTAAATAGCCGTGACACTAATATATTTCAATTTGATAATGTTGTTTGGAAAGATATAGTCTCACGTGTGACATGAATACTTATAGTTGAAACATTTACAAAAGCACATAAATGGGTTGATGGTGAGTTTGTACTTGAATATTTACATAGTTAAATATTCAAATGTCACCTCATGCCACTTTTTTACTTCTATTCTAACATTTTTATTCAAATAACCTGTCGACTGCTTTCCACATTAAAAGCTTTTTATGTATATGTAATTTTATATATAGGTAACAGTTAAAAATAACTACACTTACTATGTTAAATTAACAGAAGAATAGATTAGGCTTTATACGGCATAATATTAACACAAAATTTGTATGATTGTAATAATTCAAGTACACACCACCCCCATAGAAGTTTAAGCATTCACGGTAGATGATTGATTGCTTATTTAGATAAGAAATAAAGTGTTCAAGCGCCATAATATTAATAGCCAGCATTAACATTTATTGGATAACGAAAAAAGCGACAGTAGAGTACCTAAGCTTGTGATTACATACCATTCTCTACTTGTTGATTTGAAATATTTATAGAAGAATTATTTCTAGCTAATTGTATATTATCATCTACATTATCACAAATGGGAAGCACTTTAATATTATTTAATACATTATCAGTATTTACATTTTTTTGGTTCTCATTTACTTTTTCATCTCTTGTTTCCAAATTTTTATTATCATTTGCTTCATCTGAAATCAAAGGTGCATTTTTTGCATATTAATCTGCAATGTAAATTCTACATAACATTTACAGATATGTTAGTAGATATAGGCCTGCTGCGCGTATAGGTACATGCGCTTTGTTTTACTTGCTTCAGCAAGCTTATAAAAATCCAATTAAACTGTCTGATTTGCAAATAAATATATAATTTCCAAATATTAAGCCGAAATTTTTATTTAATTATAATAAAGAATTTGCACTATATAAAAAGCTTAGAGTTTTTGTTTGTTTGTAATTTTTTATTTCTGAATTTGTAAAGCTCTTGGACATACTGGCCTTGACAGCTACACCGGGCGGCGAGGCGGACAGAAGGTCCTGCCTAGAAATTGTAGTTTCGCAAGGGCACCTCCTGCGAGGTTCGGACCACAGCTTACAAACTATCGGATGGACGTTTTGTCCTATAGGAGACGGCTTAGAATGACTCTCAAGGAGTCTACGACCGCCGACCATTTCTATAGATAGCATTAGCTAAAGAAAACCTATCGTCTGGGTCGGTCAGTAGGTCTGTTTGTTAGGTTCTTCTAGATGGCTAGTTAAGCCATCTTATATATAGATTTTAACAGTACTTTCATTACACATATTATATAGGTATTGTCATTTTATGAACATTGTTTAGTTTGTCATTTTATGATCTACACTCGTAAGTAAGTAAAAATAAATTATTATAATAAACTCTTCGAACAATCCCTGGAAAACATTTCACTTCTCGACAGAAAAGCTTAAAGTATACATATATGTAGATAATCCTATAGTATATAATATATATGTAGATAATCTTTCATTTGTCGTTTCACTTTCTTTCTCTGCTCTCCACTTTCTGCTTCTTCTATGATATATAATTACATATTACATTGATAATTACTATTTGATTATTACTATCATTAAAGTTTTAAATTATGTAATGATATCAGATTGCGATGCGAGTCAACTCCGCCTAAAGAAAGATTCTAAAGAGTAAGAGATTTAAGGTTCCCATATTTTGTTTATGATTTTTTTACATGAATTGGATAAACATTTCTTTTTCAATTGTTTTAATCAATAAATAAGTAAAGTTATGATAAGGTGTTTAATGTTGCCCAATAAACAAACAACAGGAGTCCCGTAAAAAGTTTACATTCCACTATTAGCATTGACCTCTAACTGGTAAGTAAATGTTCAACCCTGAGTCAGGCGCTCGTTCGCGTTTTCGCATAGCTAATAAAAACAAAGAACTTCAAACACCAATTAAGTATAAATAAGTGGTGAAAATAAAATATATTTGTTTATAAAAATAGACGTCAATTTAAATTTAAACAGGCTGAATTTATACCACGCTAAATTTTAGATTGTATTCTAATTGTACCTGTTGTATTTGTCTGTATGTCAGCCATGTTGGGAGCGCTGCTTGTGCAGCCCATGGTGTACAGAAGGATATTAATTATCGGCCATGCGTGTATTAAATACCTGTTGTAATACAACTATGATACGGCTTTGACTAGCCGGCTACAAGAACTAAACTCGACTGCGCGCTCTACGAGATTATATCGTTCATAGCCACGAGTGTTATGGGAGGAGGTAGCCCACTCATTTGACCTCGCACCCCCTTCGCGTTTTTCAAATTAAACGAGTGTAAAGCATTCTTCCACTTTGACGCAATTATTGTACTTATAACATAAAGGATTTTCTTTTCTTTAACCGTTGTACGTGCCAAGTTTTATTATATTCCATTAAAATATTAATAATTGTAATACGAACTTAATATGTTAAAACGGGATGTTAGTCTATTATTATACAAATTAGAGGGCAAAAGCCTCACAATATTAGCTCTAGGGCTCGCGTGATTATGACCTAATCTATAACTACTACAACCGAGTATAAAAAACTAAAATATGTAGTTTTGGGCAGCACAAGTACGTACATATATCTAAAGAAAATGTCTTAAATACCTACTTCTTGTAAGCGCCATTTAAAGGTTTTTATTTTATAATTAACTACTACTTATATAGATAAGAATTTCTTTTTATATACTTGTTTGCTTCTTAAAAGTCTGACGATAAAAATAGTTCTGATAATACCATCACATCAAGAATACCGTAAAAAGCTACCTTACTGAAATGGAGCTGGGCTGGTTACGACATCCGGATGCCAGATGATCTTTGAGCCAAACTAACAACTTCTTAGATCCCCCACACGGTACACTACAACGTGGTAGGCCCAGACGGCAATGGTTAGGTTAGGATGGACTCCTTCCAGAGAGACTGGTCTATTACGGTGGATGATAGGGGGAAACGGAAGAAGAGAAAGGAGACTTTTCCTTGGCCTTTATAGTAATAATAATAGTAGATATAATAATAATAATAGATGGAATAATAGGGACCTATCTATAGGCGAGTCTGAGACTGTTGAGAAATCGGACGTCCGGTAGACTCGTCGATTAGTCTATTTAAACTCCATTCCATAAGCCTATTTAGTTCATCATATTTTCAATAATTCCTACGCATTATTCGGAGGTCATATTTGGGTAATACGTAGATATTTTAACCCATATAATATAAAAAAAAAATACTTATCTATACCACAGATCACATAATATTATACTAGTACAGATGCCTCATAGCATACAAAGAAATTGGACAGCGCTAATTCGGGCTATTTTTGTTCATTTAAATAAATAATAGATGTCGTTGATTCGCGAATAGTTAAACTGTTTTATTTTATAAGTATGCGCAAATTAACGAATGGTAAATACTTTAAAAATCATTCTGCATTTGAATAAAAACAAACAGTGATTTGATGGTCGTACAGTTCATAAAAAGTAAAAGCGCCATCTGTGAATATACACTACAAAGCCTTAACCGTTATCGATTGCTGATATTTCAATAATCAGTAAAATTACACAGATTGGATTTACGGGCGTGTTATTTTTTCCCCTCACTTAGAATATTTTTTTAAACAATAATATACTTTTTTCGTGTGTAATTTTTTTTCTTTTGTTAATTTAACACCACATTATTAACAAATCGACACATGTAACGACATCTATTGACATTTTTTTGAACTAATTTTTCTTTGTGATGAAACCCCATGTCTATACATTTCAGAGAAAATCATTAGCGAAGAGAATAACTTAGAATATAGAGGTTTGTTCAGTCATTTTGAATAAGAATAGCAAGAAACTAAAACAGATAAATTTCTCGGTATTTATTTCCAATTGTAATGTGAGTGTCTTTAATGACATGATTAAATACATACCATCTAAACACAGCTGTGATAGTAGTAAAACATTTTATATTGTATTTATTTAAAAATGTGAATGTTCACTTTTTCGAACGAAGTTCCTTATCACACGTTATAACTCGGCACACTTGGCAAATGATTTATGAGAGCTAGACGCCGAGACGGAGTAAAGGGTAACTTAATTTGGACGTCACGACACTTTTTATTATTAACTAAGAGCACAGAGATATACCACCAATAAGTACCAGGCGATCATATCTCGTTTATGAGCCAAGGACAGACAGCGAAAGGAACTTCGTACCTACGACACCTCTCGACTTATTTTCATTTAAAAATTTTCTCATTAATACAAAGTATTAACTAATAGGTACATACCTATAGTTTTAAACGTTATTCCAATACAAACTTTAATAATCATGATATCGTAAAAAGTAATTTCAGAGATTATTATCAATGTTTATTAATTAAGGTACTAGTTGTAATATCCGGCGTTGCTCTGATAAAAACAAATTGCACACTCATTCTGTGTCCAACTGACACGCCTAAAAGCTAAATAACAAAGTACTTATTGAATTGAATTGCACGCTCATTAATAATTTATAAAAAAAATGTTTTGTTTTAATTAAGACTATTTTTTATCACAAATGTTACAGTACCATATGGATTTACAAGTACACCTTTTCTTTTCTTATTCAAAGAAACCCTGATTTGGGAAATTGATGGTATCGATCCACACTGTCAAAACTCAAACTTTATAAATATTATAAAAAAAAAAAAAACATTACCGAGTCCTTTTTTATTAAGGTCAGGAAAAGTCATCACCTGTCTACAACAGTCGATGGTTATGTGGGATAGAAATGCCAGTACTACTCACTAAGCCCAATAGACCCTCCCCCATACAGGATACCATTAGGCATTTAACCACGAGTGACCTCCTAATTTTTTCTTTCATTATTAATTTTATATTTAAACTAACTTATATCACGGTAATGTTATGCGTAAACATTACCGTGCTTATATTGTCGATTGCCTAATTTGGATACTTATTATTATTACCTAAAAACCTCATGTAGAATGATATATAGTGCTTATAAATTGAAATCGCTATTTTAAGTATTCTATATGTGCGTTTGAGATAAATGACTTTCTTCATCATTTACCAGATAGGGTTTTCACTATTATTTCGAAAATTTCTTACTAACGCTTTATATGATTATGTACCTAACTATAGGTAAATATCTGTACCTGCTGCTTCGCCTGCGTTTAAGCCTCCGATCGCAACTAAATTTCACAGGATTATTCGCTATCTAAAAATTGCCTGAAAATTTGATCAAAATCGCTCCAGCCGTTTTGGAGTTCGTGGTGAACACACATAGACACAGATTTTTATTATAAAACTAGCATTGCCCGCGGCTCCGCCCGCGTTCAGATGACCAAAAACGAAATTGTTAGGTTTTACATATTCGTATACTCTTACATTGCAGTGTATTTTTTCTCAGAAATGAGATATTTTCCCGCGGTAAAAAATTATATATAATAATGTTTATTTCAATAAGATTTTCCAAAAAATATTTAATGTACAGATTCGGCTTAGTTAGAATCTTTATTATATGTATAGATATATGTACGTGCATATTAGTATATACTAGCGACTCACCCTTGCTCCGTTAGGGTTCGTCCCAAGGTGATTCTTTTAGTTGGCGTAACTTTTTTATTTATGAACCGATTGAAATAAAACAAATACTTAAAGTTAAGTGAAGCTTACCACAATATATTAGTGAACCGCATCTAAATCGGTTAAGCCGTTTCTGAGATGAGCGCGCTCAAACTCACAGACAAACAGACAAAAATTCTAAAAATCATTGTTTTGGGTTCTATTGCGTAAATAATTGATAGTTTTTCTCAAATATCTTCTATGCATAGACAGCGATCTGTTACAATTTTATTATATGTATAGATAGATATAAGAGAAGAGTCAATTATTCATAATGGTGTCATTAAAATATATTTTTTGGAGCTTTCCACGCTGAACGTAAGTACATCAAAGTAATGTACCACAGAATTGTTGCTTTAAAAAGGTCCGCGACTGAATATCATTTTTGTCAATACTTCTTATCAATATTCGATCAAATTTTGATCGAAAGCAAGCATGCATTGAAAATCTCCACCCACTTGGGGTGGATTTTTCTCGAAATGTATATTGTACCATCCATGTCCCTATTAAGCCTATTCACTTTAAAAAAGAATCTTTACACATAAGAGAATCCAAATTGTAAGTTCCGTCTTTGAAAACAGTTCAAACATTCTAAAAACTCTTGCAATGGCTTTTACTACGAAGTTTAAAAAATCCGATTCACAACTTTGATATTTTATGATATTATGTTTTTTTAATATATAGTCTATAGGTCGTTTAGATTTCAGAAGTTATACTTATAAATAAAATAAGCAAACTAATTATTACCTACACATTTATCATTATTTAAGTAGGTAAATAACAAGATCGATAACCCAAATATTTTAACAGTAGCACGGCACCAAATATATCATATATTTTGTATTTTATAGAGTTCCTTAGCTAAAAGACAAAATAGAACCCTGTTATGGTCACGTGTCTTTAGTATGATTATGTCTTCATATATGATATATCACAGCCATTTCGCTCAGATGTAGTAAGTAGTTATTTTGACTTCAGTGTTATTTTGAAGTGTAAGGTAGTGAGAATTAGTACTGTACGAAAAAAAAAAACAAAACCTATAAAAACACAGAAATTAGGTAAGTGCATTTTCATCAATTTTGTTAAATAGTTTTAGCATTTTGAACTCGTATGCGTTATGCGGCTTGATTGGCGAGAAATTCACCTAACGGTAACGGCGCGAGCTATCCCGATCGATGCTAATAGATTGCGTTGCGCTTTGCTCGATTAGAAAACCGCGAATATGTGCAAGAATAAACAATTGAGTATGATACAAGAGTACACGCGTACTCTTACACACATTATTTTTTTTACATGCAAATAATACAATAAACAAATTGAAATATCGTGCAAATCGCGGGTGAGAATACGTCACTTAAAGAGAGTCAAAATATTTGGAGAGAAAGAGACCCCAAATGAAGACTGGATAGGATATTCCAAATGCAGCATGAAGCCTGTACGATACGAAGATGAAAATGTATTTATATATTTGTAACTACTGCAAGTAGCTCGGACGCAAGTTATAGAACAATTTGTCCTGCGTACTCTTATCCAATATCTTTTGTAAAAGTACGCAATTATCGACTTTATTTCATGATGATTTATGAAAGATGTAATTATTAAGTACAAACGCGAAGCTGATGAATTATCTAGTTATTTAATTTAATTTTAGAACTACTTGAACCTTTGGGGCGCGGCGTACTTCTAGACCAGCCTACTCTACTACTGGCATTATATTTAAAATTGCTGACAGGTAAGTAAGTAGGTGTGTCATGTGAACCGCTAGAGTATTTTGCAGTGCAATTAAGAAAATTAAAAAAGTTATTTCTTATATGTATGTCTTTGTATGTTAAGAAAAAAAATCGAATCCGCATAAGTGTAAGGTATTTCTGAGTTTAAATTTTTGACGTCGCTAAGTTTCTTTTTTATTATTTTAGAGACGCATGTAATGTATGTATTTATGTATGTTAAAATATAAAATAATATATTTCATGCTACAGAGTACGGAACCCTCGATATGAGGGGTAGATTCGCACTTTCTCTTTGACGCATGTACGTTAACCTTGCTCTATCGTGAAATAATCTTAAATAATTTTTGTAGCACAGTTAATAACAGAAAACATTAAGGTTATTCATCACCATAATTACTTTTGAGAACAAACCCCAAAATAACGTTATAAATAGTATTTCCATATTTTAATTACAAGCTTTATAACAAATACTACCTGAAAAAGCGATTGAATATATAATTAATTGATATTTATATAGATTATGTACTTTTCAAATAATTGATGATCTTTACCTGATAAAGAATAAGCATTTTTTATTTTTATTTCAAGTATCTACTATTGTTTCAAGTACTATTGTTTATTGTGCAGGTACCTAATTAATTTATGCGTCTGGTGTGTTTCTCTATTAATTGTTGTTAACGTGTTGGTAAAATGTATGTGAATGTCCGGGAACCATTCCACGGGGAAGGTTGAACTTTAGTATAATAAGTTTTAATAATATGTATTTATATTAAGCCAACTTAACGTACCTATATTAAGTATACCTCAGATAAAGGCAACTACAAGGTGTTAACTTCTTTGTATTAAATCGTTCACCATCTGTTTCCAAAAAAATATTGGTAAATTAAAATACTTATATTTATTGAAAGCACAACATTTTTTTTATTAAAAAATAAATGTCGTCATTAGCCAATGATTTATACGCGGGAGCAAGGGCAAGGTCCTGCCTCCGTCACGACGACGTTGCCGCTTAGAGCAATGGCTTCTATTTCTACTGCCGCACCAAGAGGGAGTTTGGCAACTTGATACGTAGCACGTGCTGGAAAATCTTTGGAGAAATCTGGAAAACATATATATTCATGTTAATTCGTCAAACATCGAGCAAGCATTATAAAAATACATATCTATACATATAATAAAATTGTAACTAAGGCGAATCTGTACATTAAATATTTTTTGGAAAATCTTATTGAAATAGACATAACTATCGATGCAGAGGCCGAATCTATAGTTTTTAGAATTTTTGTCTGTCTGTCTGTCTGTCTATCTGTCTGTTACCGCATCACGGAAAAACCACTAGAGGGATTTTGATGAAATTTGGTATGGTGATAGCTGGTTATCCGGGTCAACATATAGGATACTTTTTACCGCGGGAAAATATCTCGTTTCTGAGAAAAAATACAAAAACTACAATGTAAGAATATACTAATATGTAAAACCTAAGAATTTGGTTTTTGGTCATCTGAACGTCGGCGGAGCCGCGGGCAATGCTAGTTTAGGTATAATTTTTAGAGAAACACGTAATACTCAGTACATATTAATTATATTAAACGTGGATGTTGAAAAATAAATACCAAAGTCTGAGAAATTATGTAAACATATAATTGTAGATTGCTATATATGTATTTTATATTATTATTATACGAGTAGGTATTCGATAAATTTATATTCCTAAAATATTATATTTTAAATGGGAAGGCACACAAATGAAACAAAGGAAAAGAAAACCTGATAAAATTACTATAGTTGCAGGTGGCATTTATACATGTAGGTACATAATATGTATGGATATGTAAAGTGTTTTTGCTTGATGAAGTATTCAGAACAACACGAATGCATGTGGTTACATTTGCTTGATTGACTTTTCATGCTTTTATGGTAACGATTTTCTTATCAAAGTATTTATGGACCTTTAATATTGAAAGCTAATCACTTTTTGTAATTCTTTGGTTGTATTATGATTTTTTAGTGTAGGTATGTGTAGACGATATTATGTTCGCCAATTAGTAAATCAATTTTTTGAGTAAGAAGGTTATATATAATACATCAGCGGTTCCATATAAACTTTAAAAAAAATCCAGTCTGAAGAGTAGAATATTCACTCTTAAAATTATTTTGAAATCTGTTAGTAGGTAACGAAAAGTAGTTTTAAAAATAATCTATCTATACTAATATTATAAAGAGGAAAAGTTTGTGAGTTTTTGACGTTATTGGGGGCAATTTCTGGATCTACTTAACTGATTTTGATAATTCTTTTACCAATAGAAAGCCACGTTATTTCTGAGTGTCATAGGCTATATAAAAATTAACCCGAAGAATGAAAAGACTTTTTCATGGTAGTCGGATTTGCAAAGTAAGTCGGAGAAAAGACGGTCGAACGAAAATGTTTCCTACGAACGCTGCCTTAACGATGAGAGATATATGATTATGTTCTAGAGAAAAGTTGTAGAGCTTAGTAATGCCTACAAGAAAGTCAGCGACAGCATATGTCTAACTTTTATATTTAAGTCACAAAAATTAGTAATAATTTAAATCGGTAGGTCATGTTTATTGGTCATATTATCAACAACTATGAATTCTTATCAAAATAAGTAAATTTATCGTCTAAAATGTTTAAAATAAAACTTTTTAACAAAAAATAAAAACCGACATCTAGGCACTATAATGTAAAAAATAACTAAACGGAGGTTTTCATTTAGAATAGATACCTAATCAGATATTTTCGAAGTCGGTGCTTTTTGCGTGAAACGTGCACACACAACACAACAGACGAAAATTTTAATAAGTATTGTTTTGGGGTCTATAATATTGTATACATAATACGTTACAGTCATTATTTTTTAAAAATAGTTCATGTACAGATTTCGCTAAATTACTGCTTTATTATAGTACTAGCGACTCACCCTCGCTTCGCTCGGGTTAGTTCCTAGGTTGATTCCCCATAAAAACTTTCAACCCCATTTTCAACCCCTTAAGGGATGATTTCCGGGATAAAAACTATCCTATGTCCTTTCCAGAATCTCAAACTATCTTAATAGCAAATTTCATCAAAATCGGTTAAATACACCTAGAGATCACCCCCCTACAATCTCACAACTTTACCTTTTTATAATATTAGTAAAGATAGAATATAACGTACTAGCGACTCACCCTCGCTTCGGTCGATTTCGTCCCTAGCTTGATTTCCCATACAAACTTTCGTCCCCATTTTCAGCCCCTTAAGGGATGATTTCCGGGATAAAAACTATCCCATGTCCTCCCCAGGGTCTCGAACTATCTTCTTACCAAATTTCATCTAAATCGGTTCAGTAGATGCAGAAATTACCCCCTACAATGTCACAAACTCACATTCTCACACACTTTACCTCTTTATAATATTAGTATAGGTAACAAAACAGTAATTTTAAGTTAAGTGTAAGTTTTTGTTAAGAAATTCTTAGTCTGAGAGAAGTTGTTTGCCTACAATTTCACGCATAAACGAATTAGAGAACACCTAGAAATTTCTATTGAGGAGGTGCTACTCGTGTGGGAGCCCAGAGCTGTTCATTGTAAGTTGGTGTACTTCTAATAGAGTACTAAAATATCTCCCACATTATAGGTATAATCAGAGATTATTACTTACATTTTGCATACACTTTGTTTACAGCTTGAAAATCGTCCATATTAGCAAGTAAAATAGTGGTCTTTACAACACCCTTAAGCGAAGAACCACCAGCTTCCAAAACATGTTTTAAATTATCTAGTGCTTGTTGAGCTTGACCCTCTGCATCACCACATACTAGCTGTCCTTGCTGGTCTAATCCCAATACACCGGACACGTACAGAGTCTTGTCGGCTAGAATAGCTTGACTGAAGATTTATAATTTTATAAGTATATATATTAAAAATTGTCAGACTTAATAAATTAAGTATTAATGATAAAATCAACCCAAAGTAAGATGAAAATGACTAGTAACTTTGTGGTATCTCGCTTAATTTCGAAATCCTTATAGTTAGTCCATTATAATACGTAAGAACTTTAAAGTTTTTAGTAAGTATATCCAATACATTTTGTAACATTGCGCTTACTATAATAAAGATTTTCTTTCTATACGTAATATGATAAGGTTACTCGAAAAATTTGTAGGTATATGAACACTGCATGGCTTACGAATTTTTTTATTTAAAAATATGATAATATTCCTACCTATATGGTCCAACAGGTTTGTAAATATAAGGTGATGTCACAATAGTCTTCGTAACTTTTTGGTTATTCATATTAGCTGATGCAGTTGTCGATTTAGAAATATTAACTTTACTCAAGACGTCTGCTTGGGAATTAGCTGTCGCTTCTGCGCTCATTATAAAAGTGTCGAGTAATATAAGGTCAACGAATCACAGTGAAGTAGCGGCGAATGATAACAGAAAATATTTATCCATAAATATTGATAACAAAGGTAGCGTTATTTTGAACTTATTAGTTATTTTTTCATATAAGTAAAAGAAATAACATTGACAAAATCTAAAAGACGAATGATTAATGTCACTATACTTATTTATTTTTAATGATTACCTACGGCTACGTATTATAATAACTACTTAGGTACAGCTCTTTATAACATTGGTGAAGTCTCAATATATCTTTTTATTATTATATTAAATACTATTTACAATTTCACACGTAGGTAATAAAATCTATGTTTTATTACGAACATTACGAGAAATGAGAATATATTTTATAAACGATTATTTGACTTTATAAATATCTAATCTAATAATTTTCGTAAACATGAATAAAATATCCTGTAAAATATTGGATGTTTAGATTTTGGGTAATTCTTGTGTTATATGTATTGTGTAATATATGTATATATACTTGTGTTTAGGTAAAAATAAAAATTTGGAAGTTCATGAATATCAAAACACAGTGACCCAATCTAGTCCAATGCAATTAGGTTTATACCTCGAAATCCAGCTATAATTTATAAATGGAATGAACTAAAAAATAAAAAGTTACCTATTTTGAAACCTTCCGCTAATATCTTTTACAATTAACATTTAGAAATTCCTATAGGTAATTCTATTTTTTGTGGAGATTTCTAGAAATATTTTTTTAATTTACGTATTTTCAAAACAGCGATAATTCTATAGATAAACTTTTTATGTATGGTATTAAAAACCCAAAAATAATCATTCAAATCCATTAATTATAACTGTGTTCCGTCATTTTTTACATACAATGACTAATTGCACTCGACTACAAAGGTTAGAAAAATAATATAGCACACTAGGGAATAACTTCTGTGAATCCCTTCATATATAGTCGATCTCCTTCGTCACTACTTTGATATGAGATAGCGCCGTTCTCATAATCCTGTTTCTAGTTAGTCCCAGTTCCAAAAATTCTTCTGAATGGCTTAATGATTTTGCTGACAGGTTAAACCTTATGATGATTCACTCTTTGGGCCTGTGGCATAATAAACGAGAAACCAAGAGGAATATTGGTTTTATTTAACTGAAAGAATTCCACTAGACAAATCTAATGACTAAATTAATATTAATAAATAACAAAGTATGACAGTTGACACGTTTGGTTTTAAGAACACTACGGAGATCGTATACATGGCGCGGAGGTCGCATATCACCTCATTCTCCCCCGGTTCAGTTTTCACTCTCACTCCCATCAACCACAAAGTCCGCTAGGTAGGAGGGTAATTTTCGCGTCCTATTAGATCTCCTGGGGAGTCCAGTCCGAAGAACTGGCGAAGTCGTCGACGGCTCTCCTACACGAGGCAGTGACGAAGGAACGATATTTTCAGGTGGAGGTGTGGAGTTATTTTCAGATGGAAACCTGAGATTATCATCTTCGGAGGCCATTTCAAAGTTATCGTCGCTGCTATTATCAGTGATACTGGGGAAAGGAGCTAATTGACGGTTTGATACCGTTGAGGTTTCTCCATTATCCCGTCTTATGAGAGAGTAGTAGGGATTGGTCTCTAAGAGCTCGGCTTCCTCGACAAGAGGGTCCGTGTTTGAATAACGGACGTTCTTCTTAACTAAGATCGGTCCCGGCGTGAGCCAAGATGGCAGTGAATCTCCGTTCGGGGATCTTCTCGGGTATGTGAAAAGTTTTTCGTGCGGAGTAGCGTTTGTTGCCGTACACAGGAGGGAGCGGACACAAAGCAATGCGTCCTTCAGAATTACTTCCCAATTTTCCACCGATAATCCCTTTGACCGAAGGCTGAGTTGAATAGTTCGCCAGAGCGTTCCGTTTAGTCGCTCCACTTGGCCATTACCCTGGGGGTTATAGGGCGTCGTTCTGGACGAGGCTATATTTGACTGTCGTAGAAATGATTTGAACTCTTCGGACATGAATGACGACCCTCTATCACTATGAATGTAGAGAGGTTGGCCAAATGTTAGAAAAAGATCTTTCAGGCAAGTAATGACGGTGGCTGAGGTCATATCCTTACATGGGTAAGCAAAAGGAAACCGACTGTACTCATCAATAATTGTAAGTATATACTTGTTGGCTGTTTTAGATGGTAGTGGTCCTTTAAAATCTATGTTGATCCGTTCAAACGGCGACGTAGCTTTTATCAATTGACCCTTGACCTTTAGAAACCTCGGTTTTATTTCGGCGCAGGTAGGGCACGAGGCGGTCATCTCCTTCACATCATTAGCCGAGTAAGGCAAGTTTTTAGATCTTACCCAGTGATACATTCTAGTTACTCCCGGGTGGCAGAGTGCGTTATGTAGTTCTTTCAACTTGTTTATATTCATGTAAGCGCATACGCGAGATAGAGCGTCTGCAGCAGCGTTTTCAGTGCCTGGTCTATAAACTATATCGTATTTGAAGCAAGATATTTCTAATCGCCAACGTTGGATCTTCTCATTTTTTATTTTACTGTTATGATTTTGATTGAACATGAAGGCCACCGATTGTTGGTCAGTTATAAGAAGAAAATGTCTGCCGATCAGGTAGTGTCTCCATTTCTTTAGGCTCTCTACTATCGCACAAGCCTCTTTTTCGATTGAGGATTGTTTGCATTCCGAGTTATTTAATGTCCGAGAGAAAAAGGCAACTGGTCTTCCATGTTGAGTCAGAGTAGCCCCTAACGCGAATTCCGAAGCGTCTGTTTCGACTGTAAACATTTCATTATCATTAATGGCTACTAGAGCGGCTGCCTTGATATCTTGCTTGAGTTCTTCAAAACACTTGAGCGCTTCAGGTGTCAAGGGGAAAGTAGTCACGCATGTAAGTGGCTTTATTTTTTCTGAGAAACGCGCAATCCATTTAGCGTAATGAGCAAGCATCCCTAGGACTCGTTTTAGTTCACTAGTTTTAGTTGGAGCGGGAAGCTCTAGAAGAGGTTTTAGTCTTTCCGGGTCAGGACTGATTGTATTATTTTCAACAGTATATCCAAGCAAATTGATTTTAGTCTTATTGAAAACACTCTTCCGTTCATTTATAGTTAAATGATATTTATTAGCGGCGTCCATAAAGCGTTTTAAATTGTGGTCATGATCCCTTTGATCTTTGCCGCAGACGGTTACATCGTCTAAGAAGGCGAACGTTCCTTCTAGTCTCTCTTCTGTTATGATGAAGTCCAGAGTACGCTGAAAAGCCGCAACGCCATTAGTCACGCCAAACGGAATGCGTGTAAACTGGTACAATTTGCCGCATGCTTCGAAAGCAGTATATATCTTTTCATTTTCTAAGATGGGTATTTGATGGTATGCGCACTTTAAGTCGATTTGACTGAACACTTTGAATTTTGATGCTTTGTTCACGACTGATTCTATGTTTGGCAAGGGGAAGGCATCCAGATCGGTGAATTTGTTTATGGTCATGGAGTAATCAATGACGAGTCGTTTTCGATGAACCCCTCCTCCCGCTACGAGGACTTGGGCTCTCCAGGGGGAAATACTTGTTTCAATGAACCCGTCTTCAAGTAATTTAGACACTTCTTCTTTTATGAAGTCCTCATCTTCCTTACTGTAGCGCCGGCTTCTCACGGCGATCGGTCGAATGTTCGGCGACAGATTTGTAAATACGGAGGCTGGCGGCACCGAAGCTCGTAACACGTTGCATATCTCTAAAGGTTCGCCAGGCCCACCAAGATTAAAATGAATGCTCGAGTGATGTTTGAGCAAGTCATGGCCGACGATGACGTCAGCACAGAGGTTGTCGACAACTAGAAGAGGCGTTTGTTTGTAAGTATGCTTATTTATCGTAATGGTAGCAAAGCAGACGCCTTCGGCAAAGGAAACTTGATTGAGAGAAGCGAGATTGAATGTCTGCTTGCAAGGTTTTTTGCGTAGTTTCATTATGCGAGCAACACTAGCGTTAATAAAGCTGACTGAACTTCCTGTATCGACGAGTGCATCAGCCTTGTATTCGTTGACCATGATTGGAATTGTCGCACTCCTAAGGCTCAAAGCAGAGGCAGCAGAAATAGCTCCACTGTAGAACTGGTTGTTGTTAGAGGTCGTAGGATCTTCAACTGTCGTGGAGTTCAAGTTAATATTGCCCGATCTACAGACGCTTGCAAAGTGTCCTTTCTTTGAGCACTTTTTGCAGGTGGCTTTGTTGGCTGGACATCTGAACCTTGGATGAAGACTCCCGCCGCAAAAGAAGCAGGGTTTAGCCGGAGGTGGCGTGGTCGGGGCGGCTTGAAAAGTTCGTGACGATGGAGCTGCCGCTAGATTTTCGGATTCCTTGTCCCGTGAAGTACCTTGCGATATGGCGGTAAGTTGCGTAGAACTGATACCAATAGCAACTGCATCCTTCTCTGCCGTTTCCAGAGCTACGGCTTGATTAAGTGCTTCTGAGAGAGTGAGTTTTGAGTTTTCTAGTAACCGTTCGCGAATCCTTCGTGATAGTAAGCCGGATATGAGAGCACTACGAATTGCTTGGTCTTCATGCTCTTGAGCTATGACGTCTTCGAATTTACAATCTTTCGCGGAAAGTCGGAGAGCTCTAATATAGTCCGAGATCGTTTCGTCGGCTCGTTGCTTGCGATTGAAGAGAATGTGTCGAGCTAGAATAGTATTTTTTCGGTTTGACATAGATGTCTTCTAGAACTTTCATCGAATCTTTATAAGTGGAGCATGTTTTGATATGCTTGTAAATCGATGCCGATAAGTGATTAACTAGCAGCTTACGCTTAAGGGAGTCTGGTACATCGTCGGTAATCTCTTCTGCTAAGAAGCTTTCAAATGTCGATTTCCAGTGTACCCATTTTTCATCGGCGTCCGCGACATCAGGCTCGATGTCAAACTTATCGGGTCGCAGATATCTCGACAGCGAAGGCATGCCTAGTTTTTCATCAGGCATTTTCAGTTAAATAAATTGTGGCATAATAAACGAGAAACCAAGAGGAATATTGGTTTTATTTAACTGAAAGAATTCCACTAGACAAATCTAATGACTAAATTAATATTAATAAATAACAAAGTATGACAGTTGACACGTTTGGTTTTAAGAACACTACGGAGATCGTATACATGGCGCGGAGGTCGCATATCACCTCAGGGCCTGGCCTTGGCTTTGTTAATTACATTGGATGAGATGGATGGTTTTACTGTATTTGTAGCACCCTAGGATGCTATTGTGCAAAACATGTCGATCAAGGTTCAATTCCTGCTAGTGGCTATAAAATTGATATCGAGGTCGGCTAGTGAAAACAAACAATATTACGAAACGTGTGTCTACTATTTTGCACAGTGTTGATTTAAGTTCTCAAGAACACCTAATTGGTCAAGCCTTTAAAATGTTGAGCAAGTTTGTGGGTCTGATTATGCATAAGTAAAACAGAGATTATTTCTGGGGTTGATAGTTCTCAAAGGCCGTCAAACAGCACTCACGAATAGTTTGTGTTGCACATGGCACAACAGGCATGCAATTTAGCCCATATTTGACATGGTTTTTGTTTTATTTCAAATCAAAACATTTTATTTTTTTATAATATTTCAATCAAAATAACACGTAAAAATATAAAAGATATACAAGTTCATATGTGAGGCTGAACATGATGGCAAGTTCATATAAATAGTTATAAACAGTTATAGTTCATAATTTTTATTATCTTTTATTTTGAGGATAAATCCTAGAAAGAACTTTAACATATACTTTGAAATTTGTTCTTTCTGTTGGTTTGTCTATCTTCAGTCAACAGAAAAAATTACAATAGTCCACCTGGCCCACAGCCTACGGTAATAAATAATCATTGTTTGTTGGGCTATTACTGAGGCTTACTATACAGAAAGACTCAACGACTAAGCTTGGCCCGACCCGGTACTCGAACCCAGGACCTCCGGGTGTGCAGTCGTACGTACATGCTAGACACTACACCACCGAGGCAGTTTGCGATATATCGTATAAATATATCGATATTTTCGATATATCGTATAAATATACCGATATTTTCGATAGGTATATCGTAAATTATTTGTTTGTATTTAACTAGTGTGTCATATTAAATATTAGATAAGGATCAGGTTAATATAGGTAAAAATAGTTAGTGAAGAAACAAAACATTTTATTTATTTATTAATCCCAATACTTTTTCTCTAGACCTTGCAAAAACAAAATTTTATTAACTCTTTTGGCTTGCAGTCTGTTTCTCTGCCGAGTTAAAATAGCCGTTTTTATATATCGTTATAAACACTAACTGTACCTAAATTTTGTAAACTGTATTAAACAAAACAGACAACTTTTATTTATACTTTATAGGTTACTAACATTGCCCGCGGCTCCGCCCGCGTTCAGATGACCAAAAACCAAATTCTTAGGTTTTACATATTAGTATACTCTTACATTGCAGTTTTTTTAGTTTTTCTCAAAAATGAGATATTTTCCCGCGGTAAAAAGTATCCTATATGTTGACCCGGGTAACCAGCTATCATCATACTAAATTTCATCAAAATCCCTCCAGTGGTTTTCCGTGATGCGGTAACAGACAGACAGACAAAAATTCTAAAAACTATAGATTCGCCCTCTGTATCGATAATATATATATATATATATATATATATATATATATATATATATATATATATATATATTTATTTCAATAAGATTTTCCAAAAAATATTTAATGTAAGTATAGATTCGGCTTAGAGTTTTATTATATGTATAGATTTTGTAATTTGTACTGAGAAGTGAGAACGATGAAGGAAGCGGAAGTCGGAACTCGGATTTCGGAAGCGAACGTAGACTGAGAATACTATTATCTGTCTACGGAAGCGAGTGAGACTCTCGAGGCACAGACGTACACTACAGTCACAGATTATAAAATTTTTACTACTACTAGTCTGCCTTCACGGAAAGTAAGAGAATAGTTTTCGATTTTCGTGTCTTTGCGTTTCGTTATTGCGAAAGCTAGTTTTTCAATAATCCGGGTTTTTACGTTTTATTCTCAAGTTGCCATCCATAAATAAAGGAATCAATATAAAAAAAAGAAATGGAATGTGCTTTTAATTTCTCACGATATTTGATATATCGGATGAAACATATCGATATATAATATCGATACTAGATGATTCGATAATATCGGGTTGAAGCGATATATCGCGTACTTATATCGATATTTTATGAAATATCGGTATATATCGTGTACTCCTATTGTAAAGATTATGCCCAAAGACTATAGTTATAAACTGATTATGCCATTCCTAATTAATTATGGCAGACACGGTACGACACAAGAAATCTATAGGTATTTTATATATCTATAAGTTTAAAACAAAATTAAGAAAAAGTCAATATTTTAATTATTTGGTTATGATAAATTATTTGAAAACCCTGATAGAATTGTTTTCACTTTATTATTATTATTATATATTCAATTGGCCCTGCGGCCCGCCGCACTAACAAATACTTTTCAACTACACTCTAGGACTGATTGATACAAATCGTATATAGTTTTTGAAACTATATATATTGTATCGATAACTATATATCGAGCAAAACACTATATCCGAAATACACTCGACACCGACAGTGATAGTTCCGATAGGTCATAGGACCTCTCTCACTCGCCTGTGGGCCAACTAGTGCCACTAGAAACGCAAACGACAGCCCTCATTGTGTGCAGTTTATGACGTCACGTCAAACTCAATTGTCAGTTGTCACCAGACAATTTGTCAATATTGAAATTTGAAACTTGAGTGCAATATTTTTAAATTTTGCTATAGGTGAGCATTAAAAGCGATGGAGTATTTTTTTTAACTCAACAAGTTTTGTTGTATACTTGCTAATAGTATTATATATACAATAGTTTTCCAAATCGATAGTGTAAAAAATTTTGAAAAAAAATAATTTAACCTTCAAATTTCCATAATAACAAAACTCTGATTTTCAGTGAACATGCAGCGGATCATATCAATAGCGAAAAGAGTGATCAATATGAACGTCCCCAGAAGAAGTTTAGATATATTAACTGCAAATTTTAGTATATTTCAAAATGGAACTAAAAAATCAATTTTACCGACGTTTTCACCAACGATCAATCCGGTATGTGGTTTTAAAGTAAAAGGACGCGTCAGGAGACGTTGTAAATCCTGCTACTTCGTGTGTAGGCAAGAGAGGGTATATGTAATATGTCCTGAGCACCCTCGTCATAAGCAAATGGCTATGAAACCAAAGCCCCTGAATACATATATATTAACTCATGCTAGCCAGAGTAAAGTGAGACCATGGTAATTCTATGAAATAATAATCCAATAAGTATAGTAAGTTGTTAGAATTAAATTTGTATGTAACTAAATCGTCTTTTATTGAACAAGACAACGAATTTATTCATATCTTCAGTTTCATATTACTATGTATTTACTTGCAGCATGTATTTAAAGCATACATATTTGACTTATATTTACAAGTCTTCAACTTAATTTTTTGATATCATTGGTTACAAAATACTGCTTTAAATGAGATTCAAGAAACCAACACATGCACAAATAAGTATAAAAATCAATAGTTTTCAAAAACCATCATTGGTATTAAGTACTTATTTTTTAATTAAAATCAGTTTTACATCCACTAACAGATGATGATAATAAGTTGATCACAAAGAAACATGTTGTTTATTATATTTAGGTATTCATAATTTGTTCATTTCAGCACAGGTTATAATCAATAAAAATAGAACTTTGTATATTATGATAAAACATAAAATACACTTACAAAGAAACAATAACTAATCTAATATGGAATAATTCTGACGTTCACAAAGCTGTTGCTGTATATGCATGTATAATTATTATAAATTTGAATGAAATTGCACTCTTAAGTTTTCACTTTCTTTGGGGATGGAGGAACATTTTTTGTTACTACAAGAAATGGTATGGTATGGTCTTCCTATTTATTACAAGGGAATTGACTGTCACAAAAAAGTAAAAATTCAATTTAATAATGCGACACAAACTCTTTTTAACTGACTTCCAAAAAGGAGGAGGTTCTCAATTCGTTAGAATCTTTTTTTTTATGTATGTTCACTGAGTACTTGAAGATGCCTGAACCGATTTGGATTTTTTTTTGTTTTAAAGGGTATACTTTCTCCGTTTTTTAAAATTCAACAATTTTTTTCTTAAATAAATTGTTTAATCAAATATGTTATTAAAAAACCTTCTTCTTACAAATTACCTGTTTATTACATCTACACTAAAAATTGGAAATATAAAAACTTAAAAAACCTGACTTTCAGGCACTAAAATGTAAAAAATAACTAAACGGGGGTTTCCATTTAGAATAGATACCTAATCATATTTTTTCGAAGTTGGTGCCAGCCGACAATATTTTAAGATATGAATGATGATGATGATGATGTTCTCCTAGCCGATTCCGGCCACGGCGGCCAATCTCATTGAGATTAGCCAACTGTGCAGGAGATATTATAATGCACAAGTGTACGCGCAGACACAGGTGCACTCTCTGTTCCTGTCACTCTCATACTCCGGTGGGACGACTGCTCGACACGACCAGTGAGAGTTAAGGCGCAGGACCGACGGCTTTACGTGCTCTCCGAGGCACGGGGGTGAAACACCGCCAACTTCCCAACTCCGGGCTGTTACTGAGACTTACTATACAGAAAGACTCAATAACTAAACTTGGCCCGACCCGGGACTCGAACCCAGGACCTTCGGGTGCGCAGCCGTACATGCTAGCCACTACACCACCGAGGCAGTTGAATGTTGAAGATATGAATATCCAATAGGTAAATATTATGTATTTTACGTATCGAATATATTAGAATTGCTTTGCTTCGGCTGGCACAGACTTTGAAAATATTTTTCTATTATTTTTTTACCATTTTATGGATACTTTGAAATATACTATTAAAAGTATAATTTAAAATAAGTTCTGTGATTTGCTGGTCATTTGAGGGAACATACACTCTGCTAAAAAAATATTTTTACTGTTAATTTTAACATTGTTTTCGTTTTATACTCATGCATCTTTCTGCCATGGCCGTGGAGGTAGATCTGAGATCAACACATTAAGGGGCGGAACTCGTTGAATGATTTTTTAAAGTAACTGAAATATACTTAAGTACATAAGGTACGTGTATGTATTGGCCCACACAAAGGTTCAGCTCGGACGGGATATGAACCCGTAATATTTGACCAGGTATATAGGTACCCACTTTTCAATGATAATGAACATTTTGAAACAAAAGAAAAAAAGTCAGTTTTCTTAAACAATTAGTATAACTTGCTATAAAATATATTATGATAGTGTTAACATAACTATTAATCTTAAAAGTACAACTAAACTATCTGACATTGAAACAAAAATTTAAAATTTCAGGTTATTGAACATTTTTTTGTAAGATAATAATTTTTTATAATATTAAGTTTCATATAAAACATATTTTTTGTGTTCAGTACTTTTGCAAGGTACTTAATTATATTTTTGTTAGAAATATAGTATACTAGCAGCTCACCCTCGCTTTGCTATATGTTTTAATGGGTGGTATGGACTATACATGCCTCGGTGGTGTAGTGGCTAGCATGTACGGCTGCACACCCGGAGGTCCTGGGTTCGAGTCCCGGGTCGGGCCAAGTTTAGTTATTGAGTCTTCCTGTATAGTAAGTCTCAGTAACAGCCCGGAGTTGGGAAGTTGGCGGTGTTTCACCCCCGTGCCTCGGAGAGGACGTAAAGCCGTCGGTCCTGCGCCTTATCTCTCACCGGTCGTGTCGAGTGGTCGTCCCACCCGGAGTATGAGAGTGATAGGAATAGAGAGTGCACGTTGTGTCTGCGCGTACACTTGTGCACTATAATATCTCCTGCGCAGTTGGCTAATCTCATTGAGATTAGCCGCCGTGGCCGGAATCGGCTAGGAGAACATCATATATATATATATATATATATATATATATATATATATATATATATATACACATATACTAGCACTCCGCCCGCGTTCAGATGAGCAAAAACCAAATTCTTAAGTTTTACATATTAGTATACCCTTACCTTGGAGTTTTTCTATTTTTTCTCAGAAATGAGGTATTTTCCCGCGGTAAAAAGTATTCTATATGTTGACCCGGATAACCAGCTACCATCATACCAAATTTCATCAAAATCCCTCCAGTGGTTTTTCCGTGATGCGGTAACAGACAGACAAAAATTCTAAAAACTATAGATTCGGTCTCTTTATGGATAATAATGTCTATTTCAATAAGATTTACCAAAAAATATTTAATGTACAGATTCGGCTTAATTAGAATTTTATTATATGTATATATATATATATAAACATACATACGTGACTTATTGTGGGTTGTATTATAACGTGTTTTCCCATAGGAACTAGATAATGCCCGCAGTGAAAAGTAACCTATGTCACACTCCAGCCTTCTAATTATCTCCACACAAAAAAATCACTCCAATCTGTCACTCTGTTTCGACGTGAAAGAAAGAAACAAATACACTTTCACATTTATAATATTAGTATGGATGTACTATAAAAATATAGAAACATTTTATTTGTTAAATTAATTTAAGGTGTTAAATCTACATGTATCATAAAAACTAATAAGAGAAAATCATTCTAATAAATTATAGATTTTTGTTTACTCCATACAACACAATTTAATCTTGTTTTAAGACATACATGTAAGTTTAATTAATTAAATATAACATTTATTTATTATAAATATAATATGTATATATTTATTTTCTGAATAAGTTCAACTTCAGTCAATAGATTCATGACGCATTCTATATTACTATTTTTGTTGATCTACTTATGTTTCCCTTGGGTGATTTGTTTCATCTGAATTAAAGATGATGGGATCTTCTGAATGTATATTAATATGCCTGAAAATTTTAATTTTAAATAACTATACATTTATTCACATTATAAATTAAAAAATTATATAACCCCCTACACAAATTAATTATCATTTAACGATTACACTGGCACGCGTCAAGCACTTAATCGAGTAATCATACGCCAAAATGCCATACATCATGTTGGAAAAGACCTGATACTCTTACACTGCTGGACCGATATTAACCGAACACATCTAAGGAATCATCACAAGGAAACTGGCTTTCAAATGAAAAAATCGCATCGAAATCGGTCCATCCGTTTGAAAGCTACGATGTCACAGACAGACACACACACGCACAGACAGACATCGACGTAAAACTTATAACACCCCTCTTTTTGCGTCGAGGGTTAAAAAAATATGTAATGGACATAGAATTAATGAAGAAACAATATTTTTTTACCTAATAAATAATTTTAGCATGAGACAAATTATTGAAAAAGTAATTTAACAAGCTGCTCGTATAATCTATTATTGAAGTAAAACTTCTTTAGGCGTGACTAGAAGGGTAAGTTAATACATTGGTAAAATGTACTATTTAAATTTATGATTAATATTAGGTGATTCTTTAAATTGACATTACTTTTTTACTTATGAACCGATTGAAATAAAACATATACTAAATGTTAAGTGTAGCTTACCACAATAATTTAATAAAAACCGCACCCAAATCGGTTAAGGCGTTTTTGAGATTAGCGTGCACAAATGCACAGACAAATGGGAAAAAACCAAAAAATCTTTATTTTGGGTTTTATTGGGTTAATAAGACCACCAATAATAGTTTTTCTCAAATATTTTCCATGTACAGGCAGTGATAAGTTACACTTTTATTATTTGTAGATAATTTAAAAAAAATGTGTTATATTTATAATTTTATAATTCTTATTATTTATAAAAATGAATATGTATTACTAATAATTTTGTAAAAATTATTTTATTTTGTTTTATTTAAATGCCATATTTGCAAAGAAGTTATACTTTAACCGTGCATGAATGTTACAAGCACTCATTTTTATTCTGAAAATATTCTATTTTCTACAGTCAAATCTAAAGATTAACAATTTTAGGTGTATTACACACAATAAATATTTTAGATGTATATGTTTGAAGATAATGAAATTATAAACTTATTTTACCTAAGATTATCTGTAACTTCTTCAATAGCATGATAGGGTTCAACACTTGTTCTAGTATTGTCACTTTCATGTGTATTGGTTTCATTATCAACATCATTTATGCTATCATTTGTCTCATTTTCAATTATGTTTACATCATTTGTAACTAAATCACTTGCATTATTAGAAAGATCACTGTGTGCTGTATCAATATTTTTTATGCCAGCAATACCTAAAAAAAATAAATCACTGTCTAGCAAATATGTTTAAATAATGTAAACATTATTTTAAATAATTTAAAAAATATTTTCTTTATCATTGCTTTTACCCTTAGATGGTAATGTTGGAACATCCCTTTTCACTCGACGGCGTCGTCTAGGGTCACTTCGTCTAAATTGTATCATATTTTCAAAATCTACACAATATATAGTTCCGGCCAATAAAAGCAAACACTCAGTTTCTTCTGTATTATATGCAGTTTCTAAATCAATATTGCTTCTCTCATCATATTTCCACCATCCTAAAAGTGAATATTTTATTATAATAATTGATTTATAGAAAATGGGTTTGTAATATTATTAAGCAATTTATGTTTATACAGTATGTAAACCATTTAAATTTCTTACCATTACGTCCTTCATAGTACCATTGATATTTTTCTGATGAACCATTTTCCGTACAAGTTTCTTCATGAAATGATTTTTCTATTAAAACTGGGTGATCAAAATAATCGGAAGGAATTTGCATGCGGCACATAGCACATTTCTTGCTTTGTATAGCAATACCCTAAAAAAACATACAATTAAACAGATAATATACATTATGGAACAAAAGTTTAATTTAATAAGCTCACCTTTACACACAAGAAACAGAAGACATGACCACAAGGTAACTGTGTTGGATGATGACATTTTTGTAAACAAATGGCACAATCTTGTTCTGAAATTAATAAGGATAATAATGGATGATTCGAAAGGTGTAAGAAATTATATTACTTCTATCGTGGTTCAGTTTCATATTATTCTAAACTTACTACGATTTACACAAAAATCTCTATTTAAATACTGTCTTCTATTATCATTGAGTAAGTAATGTATACATTAATTGCAGACTATACGTCAATTCATCATTTTAACCAGTATTACCTTGGCTGCTTTTATCCATTGTGAAAATACTACGTTCTAAGTTCAAAACAATTATTACATCGCTGAATCTTTTATAGTTATTACATAATGCAGTAGTTTTACTTATATTCATATATTGCAAAACTAGGCATTAGGCAAGCTACAAACACAAAGTTTTGACATTTCCTGTGTTTTTTTAAGTAATGTCAGTACGCAGTTCCCAGTTTATAATCCATACTCTTTGGTCAGGGGTCAGCACTCAGCATGCAGCATATTCTCTATGAATGTCAGTGTGAACTGTGACGTTTGCAATCAATATCAATAATAAACACTTTTTATTATATGTAGCAATATACTTGACGTTATCATAAATCTTTTAATCCCTTTAGGTATAAATTTCTCATTACTAATGTTTTATAAATATACGTAAAATGTCATAATAATTGTTAAAATGGGCGTTTTCCAATTACACACGTCACTAAAGCAGCATAATACATACTACACTTCGAATTTTTTAACTACAGCAACGCTGCGTGTCCTTACAATAAAGCACTTTGAATTTTGAAAACTACTGCTTTGGCGTGATGTTCGCAACTCAGTAGAAAAAAAAATTAGTGTTCGTTTTTGTCCACCAAATTGCAGCATTATGCTCTGTAGTTGGAAAACATGGGGAGTCAAGTGTATGGAATTGATGTAATATTTTTAGTAATTAATGAAACTGCTGTATGCAAAACCTCATCTTTTTATTTAGTCCAAAAGGAAGTTACTAAATATAACCTAATAAAGTGCTGTGAGATAATGTAATCCTACTCTAATAAATTTTGGCGCTTTTTTTTAATTTACTCTTTTGCTACAGTAGTGCCATCCTAATTTAACGCTTTTTGATGGACACTTTCATCAGAGATGGTTCTCCTTACTCCCATCCTCCCTATAGCATCCTTTCAGGATGGACTGTGTAAGTGAACCGTGTACGGTTCTATACGAAAAATTACTGTCGAAATTTGAAATAGCGTTGATCCTGTGACCAAAATACTATTTGTGGGTGTTTAAATCCATACTAGGAACCTTTAGTTCTATTCTACAATCAGTAGTTTTAAATGTACATTATTCGAGCAGAGGAAATAAATAAATCATTATTACTGTTTAAAAGTGAAAAAATAGTATAACAATAACTAGAATATAATAAAAAGAAAACTATATACTGATGTACACTTTTATTACGGTCAACTTTGAAGTATTTCAGAGCTTTAAAACAATAATTTATAGTCAATATACATATAATCGAAAATTAAAACAAATAAAAATACTTTATTAAACATTTAATTCCCATTTTTAAAAATGAATTACACAAAGTAAACTGGAATGAAGTGCCAAAAGAAGATTTCATTTGATACATTTGTTTAGACTTATCTAATTGAATTAAGTAAAAACCTCCACATGTTACTTGTCTCTTACTTTGATAAGATCGTTAAGATCTAAAGCTACACATATTTCTTTAGAATCTGTACGTGGATTTCTGTCCAATATTTCAGTAATAGGGTAATAATTGTCCCGGTTATCAACATTCCAACCAGAGTACTGTAAAAAATACATTTATGGTTTAATAATACATCTCTTAGCTTATAAATACCATAGGGAATACTTTATATACTAACCACACATGTGCATTTGTGTAAAATTTTTCCATTAGATTCCATAGGAATGAACTTCTGTAATAAAGCTTTTCCATCTATTTTCCACAGGTTCAATTCATCCAACTTTGAAATTACTGTATCACCATCCCATTTAACATCAGATTTTAGCAAAACAAAGTTTCCAGACTGTAATGAAAAAATAATTAGCTAGTTATGTATTATCATATATTATTTACAGATTATATGAAAGTAGTTTATTTACATGAAAATGCTTTGGTATATCTTTTGACTGACTGGAATCAGATTTATTTCCATCAGAGCCATTTTTCTCGTCGTCAGAACCTTCTTCCTCATCTAGTTCGGCTTCTTCGTCTTCGCCTTCATCATCCTCCTCAGCCTCTCCTTCACTTTCTTCAGATGATGAATTTTTACGTTTCTTTTTGGAATTGTTTAGAGATGTTCTTGAAGTCCGTTTTCTTCCTCCTCGGGCAGGCTGCTCATTCTAAATACCCAAAACATTATTATCGAAAGCTAACCTAACATCGATACTTTTAATCATTTGTAATAAGTAATTTTAAATAATATAACAAAATCACATATCTATCTATCATATATACGGCAGTTTTTGAAAGTAATTTGTAATTCTCAAAATATATTATCATTTTTATTAAATCTTGATTTATTTAATAACCTAACCTAATGCCGCTACAAACAGAATTCGTTCTGTAAACCACGCGCCATTATTGTCTTGACAATATACACAATTTCATAGTAGCACTATTTAAAACCAACTTATAAATAGAATTAAAAAATCTCTTCGCAATTTTTGCTTAGCTCAAACATACTGAATCGGCATCCGGCGTCCAATCTTCTCCAGAGTCTTGAAATTCTTCTGGTTCAGCCCCAGGCTCCGAAGCGTCCGATTCTTCGTCAGCTTTTTTCAGGGATTTCCTTTTACGCATTTTGTTTTATTAAATTTCGGAACAAGTGGCAACAATCACAATGAAATGTAAAATAAAGCGTAAATCACAATAATAAACGAAAAGAACGCTTCTACTTGTTTCAATGAGCAGGGCAAGAAACCAATTTATTATTTAATGTTACTATAAGGAAAAAAAATTGTACATTAAAATGTCTATGGCGCGATATTGTATCATTATTTTATTGCGCAGCTCTCCTGCGATTTTATTCTGTTCAAAAATGCAAATATGAATTTTAAAAATGTAAAATTAAGGACAGTATAGTAGTAGTTAAGGATATATTGAGATAAAATAATTATACTTTATTTTTTTATTTTCATCACATATTTATGATGTTGAGTGTCGAGTGTGTAGTAAAGTAGTAACACGGTAATGTATGCATTACATTTCCGTGGTAGTAATGTGTGTAGACTGTGGACATAGAAATGGACTTTTTCTTTGCCAGCTGTCAGCTGAAAATGGCGGAAAAGTGACAGAGACAAAATAAATTCGCGCCGCCAGAAGTCTTTTAATATTTAAAATATGATAAATGAAGATAGATATTTACAACTCTTTTACATTCCATTATAATATCATAATTTTCAATAATATTATATTTTTTTACATTACAAAAAAATTAAATTGGAATAAATGACAGATATTAGGCGCACGTTCGCTTTTTCTCTTTCTATTGTGGTCAATTGAGAAGATTTCTTAAAAAAGGGCGCTACTCGTATGATCTATTTACATTCAGTCTGAGGTTAAGCAATTTAATATGAAATTTCTTTTGTACCTGGTTTTTGCTTCTTGCTTTTCCACATAATAAAACTTTACAATATACCGAGATCCATAGTAATCGCGTTATCTGGCGGCATAAAAAGGCAGAATTCTTCCCCATACCTAGGAGTATGTAAGAGTATAAAATAAAGTTAATTTATTTACCTATCGAAACATTTTGGTAAGCAGTCTTTGACTCTATCATGGATGGCAAAAATTAGACTATCTGGAGTATAGATAATAAAAGGTATATCGCTTATGACCATAGACTAAGTACTCTAGTTTTTATCTGTTTTATCATATTCTTTGTCTGTTGTTATTTGTCATATCAGCTGATTGCGTCATTGCATTTTAAAACAATAAACGCAAAAACAAAAAACAAGTCGCAGTATCTGAATTGGCTTCATCGTCTTGCAAATTACAGAAGAATAAAAAACTAAAATGAAATTCCAATACAAAGAAGAACATTCATTTGAGAAAAGAAAGACTGAAGGAGAGAAAATACGTCGAAAATATCCGGATCGCGTGCCAGTAATTGTAGAGAAAGCTCCGAAAGCCAGACTGGGGGATCTCGATAAAAAAAAGTATTTGGTGCCATCTGATTTAACTGTGGGGCAATTTTACTTTTTGATCAGGAAACGAATTCACCTACGTCCGGAAGATGCGCTATTCTTTTTCGTGAACAACGTAATTCCTCCCACATCTGCTACAATGGGTTCACTATATCAAGAACATCACGATGAAGATTTTTTCCTGTATATTGCATTTTCTGACGAAAATGTTTATGGCAATTAATTTCGTGTAATTAAATTTTACTATATAAAACCATATGCAATTTCTCTATCCATATGGTCGTCTTAGTTATAAGGCTTAGCAATATTATTGTATTATGTTTTTAAAAGGTGATCATTGAGTTTAATTTGCAATTCCATCTCCCTACTTTGTAAATGCAATGTTAAATAGGTTTAGAAAATTATCATGTACACCTTCATGGGCGCAAGTATTTCATGGTTTCAATTTCTTTGTTTTATTATGAGTGTAACAATTTATGTAATGATAAATAAATGTATGTAAAATGTTTTGTTTTGATCATTTCCAAGACCTTGCTGTTTTACAATTTTGTTTTCAAACTATATCAGCAATTAGCTAAAATAACATAAATTTATATGAAAAGATGTATTTTATGTAGTAGATAAATATATGTAGGTAAATACCAAATCCTCTATGGTACATTTCAATAACATCAGTGAATAAATTAAAACTCATCACGTCATGACCTCGAAAACGATATAATGTAATAACAGCTAGTCTAGAAGTAACGTTTACCTTTCAACCTTCTATCTATCTGTATTACAGTGACTTTGTAATTTTATCTTTTTGCGTTACAAATATTTTCCAAGTAAAAATGTTATTTAGTAGGTATGGAAATTTATATGAAATGAAATTTATTCTTACTTTTCATTTATTTATTCATTTCATAAAAAGGTATTTTGAACGAACAGGTCCGGTAATAAAGTAATCGGAAATGGTGTTCATTATAAAAAGAAACCTAGTTCTCTCACGCATGCGGCATTAATGCAATCGATTTTAGGGATGGGCAAAGAATAAATAAACTAAACGCGGGGAATAAGTTTATACTTTTTTTACCAGTTGTTAAATGCAAAAATATTAAAATTTCATATATGTATGCAATTTCTGTTATTTACAATGCTTCAAATTACTAATAATAAGAAGTAGTAGTAATAATGTAAATTTGCAAGCAAGTAAATTTCTAAGAAAATAATTAAAATCCTACGAAATCGTGGACGGATTAATAATTTCAAGCATTGTAGTAGTTACTTTTCACGGGTTACCTACGAATAATATAAGATTGATTAAAATGATTATGTCAATCTCAATTCTTTATTAGGTATTTGACTTTTAGGCGTGCTAGTTGGACGCTTTTAAAATGATTATATTTGATTACTAGCATTGCCCGCGGCTCCGCCCGCGTTCAGATGACCAAAAACCAAATTCTTAGGTTTTACATATTAGTATACTCTTACAGTGCAGTTTTTGTATTTTTTCTCAGAAATTAGATATTTTCTCGCGGTAAAAAGTATCCTATATGTTGACCCAGATAACCAGCTATCATCATTATCATACCAAATTTCATCAAAATCTATCCAGTGGTTTTCTCGAGATACGGTAACAGACAGACAAACAAACAAAAATTCTAATAACTATAGATTCGGACTCTGTATCGATAATAATGTCTATTGCAATTAGATTTTCCAAAAAATATTTAATGTACATGTTCGACTTAGTTACAATTTTATTATATGTATAGATATACCGGTAATCATTAATAATTACAAAAATGTCATTGAATGGATGGATGAATATCCAACAATTGATTGTAATGCACAATCAAACAGACAATAAAAGTTGCTTGTTGATTGGACTTCTAATTTTTCTACAAATAATTATATTATCGACTAATATTAGATAGTAGCGACTCACCCTCACTTCGCTCGGGTTCGTTCCTGGGCGATTCGTGTCATTCTTTAAATTGAAATATCCTTTTTATTTATGAACCGATTGAAATAAAACAAATACTAAAAGTTAAGTGAAGCTTATTAAAATACATGAGTGAAAACCGCATTCAAATAGGTTAAGCCGTTCTGAGGTTAGCGCGCACAAACGCACAGACAAAAATTCTAGAAATCATTGTTGGGGTTCTATTGCGTTAATAAAGTCCATCCATAGGTTTTTCTCAAATATATTCCATATACAGCGATCAGTTAAACTTATAATATTTATACACGTTATATAGTCTACTAGCATTCCGCCCGCGTTCAGATAACCAAAACCAAATTCTTAGGTTTTACATATTAGTATACTCTTACATTGCAGTTTTTGTAATTTTTCTAAGAAATAAGATGTTTTCCCGCTGTAAGAAGTATCCTATATGTTGACCCGGATAACCAACTATCATCACACCAAATGTAACAGACAGACGGACAAAAATTCTAAAAACGATAGATTCGGCCTCTGTATTGATAATAATGTCTATTTCAATTAGATTTTCCAAAAAATATTTAAAGTACAGATTCGGCTGAGATATAATTTTATTATATCATATATGTATTGAAGACGTCCTTTTTACAATTAAACTAAAGTTAGACTTCTTAGACAATTTCTAGGCTGATCTTATTTTGGATCTTAATGATGACATAAAACACTAAAATTCCATTTTAGTGACCCATGACCCTTATTTTGCCACGGCTCTAAAAATAACAAGCCCTTTAAAATATACTAATAAGTATGTCACAGAAATCTTTTATGGTAATAGAATAAAAAAAAGCAGCCTATATTCCTTCCTAGTCTATAAATAAAGTAAAAAAACCAGACACGTAGACGTGCAGTAGAAATCAAAAGTACATGAGTAATATACGTACGTGAATAATATATTTTTTGTACCATATGCTTAAATTACTATACCTATCCATGTTTGTTACACAAACATACCAACATACATCATTCATTCAAGAATTGACAGTTATAACTAATTTACTATCTTATTATCTATAGATATTGATTTTTTACGCATCATAAATATTATTGCGCTGCGCATGTATAGTTATTTTGTTTACAAACTCGTATACATATGTATACTAAGCAGACCCGACAGTAATTGTTGTTGCACACTTATAATATTTTTTTTCTATAGCTTGGGGGTTTTATTACATTTTTTAATTTATATAAGATTATGTATTTTATATATTTAAATATATTTTATTATTATTAAATTCATAGAAAATTATATATATAAAAAAACCGGGATGGTTGGCGCTCATTGGGGGAGGCCTTTGTTCAGCAGTGGACGGCGATAGGCTGATTGATTGATTGGGGATACAATTTGTAGAATAGGATAGCCGGTAGCCGTTTCTCAGGGTCTCTCTCCGGATATGAAAATCGTTAATTTGTAATAAAAAAAGGGAAATAATAGGGATAAAAACTATCACACTTTCTATACAATTATAAAATCACACATTTAATAAAATACGTTAAGATCGGATAAGTAGTTTCGGAGTTCATCCCGGACCAATATCATTACACGGGAATTTTATATATTCACATTATGCCGACCAGGATTTTCACCACTGCGACGCGAAGGTTACCTTTTATCTAATATCTCTTCATATCTCGATGCGCAATGTAAATAACAGATTAATTATCTACAGGTGGTGATTAGACGTCCTTCCTCCCTAGTGGCTAGTTTTGGAAACTAAATACTATAGTAGTTTAAAATTAGAGTGACGTAACAGTAACAAATCTAATTACTTATCGTCTCGGGCTTCTTTGATATCTTGTTTTATAAATATTACTAGCGGCTCACCCTTGCTTCGCTCGGGTTCGTCCCTAGGTACGTTTTAAATTAAAATGCATATAGTATGTTACCCTTACGAGAGAGACATACATATGCCATCGCGGACTTTTCTGTAGATAAGATACACAATTCCACCATACATTATTTTGTTATATCTCAAAAAGTTTAGGCAACGTTTTCGTTGAAAGCTCCCAGACGGCTTATTTTTTTCCGACACTTCCAACAAATATCGTTATATTTTAGCCAATGTATACAAAAACTTAATAAATTATTTACTAAAACCTTCCTCGAAAACCACTCTATCCATTGGTGAAAACAGCATGAAAATCGGTGCAGTAGTTTTTAAGTTTATCGCGGACAGGCAGACTGACGTGGCGGAGGACTTTGTTTTATAATATGTAGTGATGTACAGACGAAATATTAATTTTAACTGGTGAAAGTTAGTTCTGCGATTGGCCCGCTCACAGTCAAATATTGTAATATGTTCCATTTTAAAATATACCAAAGCGTCTCTTTTTACAACAGGTATTTTGTTTAATTAATACAAAGGTGAGCGCCTGATTAAACATACTTCGTACTCGTGACACTGATTAGATAAGAAATAAGTATGTATACATTATTTTTTTGTTTGATATATTTTTTGTACAATTGTTTTATATCATTGTCGCAATGCGTCATAATGAATGAAAAAGATCGAATGTCTTTATTTATCAATATGGTTTTTTTCTATGACTTCTGATTATCACAAATACTTATAGTATACTTATATAGAATATATCTATACTTATATATGAGTTAAAAGCTCAAGTCTTCCATTTGTCTTACATTTGACATTACTAAAATATTTAGACTTTGTATTGAAAATGTAGGGTTTGTGAAATGAAATGAAAATGTTCGTTAAGGCTTAGTGATTAAAACATAAAAACAATTTGCTAAAAATACTTATACCACTTTTAAATGTTTATGTACACTTGAAGGTGAATTAAAATAGATAATTGAAGTTTCAACTTGCTTTATTTATTATTCTATATAAATGACATTATTATAATAATTAAAGTATGGAAATGTTTATCTTAGTGACTAAGTAGACATTAACACTAAAATTGAATTAAGAATTTAGTTTTGGCGTTATCAATATAACTTTGTCAATTAATTCACATAATATATTTAATTCAATTATCATTTTTTTTAATAAACGCTAAGACAATAGCTCAGTTACTAAACATTTAATATTGAAACACCTGCTACGACGTGCGATAGTCATAGATATTTGAATAAATTGCCTATTTTAAACATAAGTAATTAAAAATAGAATGTAGGAATATGTATGGTTATATTTTACCACCGTATACCGACACAAGTAATAAGAACAGTCTGTAAAATTTTCCTTAAACTAGTTATTTCTATCGTAGCGGCTTAGAACCTGGTATAATTGTGAGACCTTCTCGGCGGCCGCCCTCTGCCGCGCATGCCGCGACCGCGTGCACCACTTTCACTATCTGAGAATTGTACAAAATTGCTTACTTATATTTAATGTAATATGATTCAAATATTTAAATTTATGTAATACATCAGGTTAACTCCGAAGAGCATTAAACGAATGTTTAAGTTTCAGTCATAGATTGAAGCGTGTGGAGATTGTCCTTGTCAATATCACATACACAATACATGCGTCATAGCAGAGTGGACCATTGGAGCAACGCCAGGGTTGTCGTGGTCTGCTTCGGCAGACCTGCCGTCGGGGCCGAGTGGTTGAATGCGTAAGCGATCCTGCGGCGCCCCATTACGACGAGGGTGGTTTTGTTGGATTTTATTGGGTAGTACTGGCTTTTCTAGCCGGTAAGTCCCACATAATCACTATGTCTACAGGTGGTATGCGTAAATGCAATTCCCAACATTAAAAAAAGTCGTACTAGCGTCATACGACTTTCTGTCACATTCGACGGACACTCAGCGGCAGCCTTCACTTCAGTACTTTACCTGAAGTGTCCTTCAGATTTAGCTGAAGCGATGATTAAGACCTACAAAATATTATTATACAAAATAAATTATTGTTTTATTATTATTAATAAAATAACAGGTCTTAGATTTAAAAGAAATATTAATTCAAAACTGTTTTTTTTTTTTTAAGATGGTTTAGGTTTGGCGTCATATCCAGTCGGGTGCGTTTCAACTCTCATCTTGCACGCTTTGCACGATTGCCGAAAATGCATTTACACATACTATCTGTATACGTGCAGATAGTGTCATCGGCTAGAAAAGCCAAAACTACCTACTAAAAGCCAACGGATCGGAACGGTGTGTCGTACCGGCGGCGCGCATCCAGCGCTGGTGCGGCGAGGCGGCGTGCGGCGCGGGCGCGGCGCGGCGCGGCGCGGCGCTCGCCTCCGCCTCCCGCCCTTCCTCCGCTACCTGGTAACAATATAACAATATCATTAAAAAATTATAGCTTTAAATAAAACTATCTTTTCGGATTTTTTCGCGAATTTATTTTGATTTTTGGTTCCCGACTGGATTTTTTGAATTCATTTTGTTAATTGTGGGTAGGCTGTCTGTAACAACTATATAATACCTTAGAGACATCTAACACCTCAGTCTCTCCCGTGACCATGATTGCTGTAAAGCATTCGAAACGTCGGGAAACAAAAATCAAAATAAATTCGCGAAAAAATCCAAAAAGATAGTTTCATTTAAAATGTCAAGTATTCGCGTAAATCTAAGAAAGTATTAAATTATAGCTTGTGTTACTCTGATGTAGTCGTATAAGCTATATTACTGTTAAAGTCCCATCAAAATCCGTTCATTCGTTTTTGTATGAAAGTCTCACGAACTATCGCGTTTATAATATTAGTTGGATAAAACTATGTTTTGGGATGTATTCACGAATATATTTTGGTTTTTGGTTCGCGACGTTTATATAAGCACGGAAGTACTATTAGTAATGTATAATAATAATTAGTTTTTAAATAAAAAAGCACACCATCAAATTCAATTCTATAAGTTTTTTTTTGGCTAAATATTATAATAACTTATTAGCGATATAATTTATTATAGATTTAGTATCGACATTAATGGACATCAGTTCATCACTTAATGAGTCATTTGTAATATTTTTCCAACCCACAGTACTTTATTCTATCCCATGGGTATTCTTTACACTGACCTGTTGCGGCGATGACGGCTCACTTCCTTGCGAGCTGACGGCGGCCGCTTCCTCTTCCCCGCGGGACTCCTCCCACTCGCGCGTCTCACCTTCAGCTCCTAATAGCAATGTAAATGTTTAATACATAATTGCATTTCCATAAATAAATTAAGCTACATAATTTCTTTTTTCGTCGTCATTGGAGTGTCAAATATATATGTTATATTATGTACTTATAGTATTTGCTGCCCAGAAACGTTTTCAACGTTAATAATGAAGAAAGAAAATATATTTTCTCACGAGTTAAGTCATAGGGTTTCGCAAACACTCGTCAAATATTTGAAATTAGAGACGAAAACTAGTAATTAATATAAAATTTTAGTTTTACACCACTTGTTAATGTAATAAAACTAATACCATTTCAGAGTACAGCCTAAACTGCTAGGTCTAGAAGTCTGAAATTTTTCACATCATTTCCTTACATTGCAAAGAAGATAAGCAAAATTCATTACCTAAAGAGCCTTAAATAAAGCGATAATAAATACATAAATAATTATTTATTTTTATATTATCGCTTATATAGATAAATAGCGATGGAAGTTGTTTGTGAGTTCTAAATTTTTAATTGAAGTTACGAGAAATTTGGACTGAAGAAAATAAATAACCAATATATATATTTTTAAATTCAAGACTTAAGAAAATAAATAATCGATAAAAAATTATAAATTCATAGTGAGAATAGAAAGTGAACGAAAACATCGTGACATGTCTGAAAGAACCTAGGAAGTTTTCGAAATCATGTGAAGTGAGACAACCCGCACCCGGCCAGCGTGACGGACTATGGCCTTATCCCCCTCGTATTGAAGGGAGGCCTGTGCCACCGTAATGTTATATATTATACAGTATTGTAACTCGGCCCTGTCCTTGAAATAATTATCTACAGCCGCGCGGTACGTAACCACGCGACAAGGCTGCCCGCCTACAGTATTTTAATTTATCTACCTACTTGAGTTTCTTTCTAGTTTTGTGATTGCAAATATTATATTTTTTATTTAAAACATATTATTAGTAGGTTTAATTAAAAAATCTCAAATTTAGAAGGGTGGTATGTGACCCTTATAAATTTGAGATTGAAAAATATTTGCGCATCGACCGAAACGTATGCAAAGCTTTATTGTTAAATTTAATAGTATTAAAAATCCGCATTCGGATAAAAAGTTTAATTAAAAATACTTTAATTTTTATTTTTAATTTAATTAAATAAATTTTTATTTTTAAAACATACGATGTCTCGTACTTTTTGTTTGACATTAGCGAAGTTACGGGAGAAATAAAATGTTTATTTGTGTATCCAATTATAAAAGTTACATAACATAACCATCATAAAGCAATTTTCGTATCCAATTATACGATGCGGCAGCCCCGCACGGTTGTCTATAGAGGGTATACTGAACGCGACGCGCGTAAGTATAACTAGATTTCCGACCGTTTGTATGAAGATGGAATACTGTATATAACATTACGGTATTGTATTCTGCTTTTTTTTAACGTCCCACTGCTGGGTACGGGCCTCCCTTCAATACGAGGGGGATCAGGCCATAGTCCACCAAGCTAGCCAAGTGCGGGTTGGCGGACTACACATGTCCTTCGAATACTTGCTAGGTTCTCTCAGACGTGGTAATCATGTTAGAAATGATTCGCACATGAAAATATGAGAGGTGCGAGAGCCGAGATTTGAACCCGCTTCACTCGGTTTCCCAAGCGAGCCCGTGCTGTATACATACGGGGGTGGTGCGGCGCGTGCGGCGCGTGCGGCGGCGGCAGCGCGGCGGCGAGGTCGGCGTGCGTGTCGTGGTGCGAGGCGGCGCCGCCCGCCTCCGCGAACGTGAAGCGCGCGCCCGCCGCCTCCGCCGCGCCGCCCACCGGCGACACCACCGCCTCGCCGAACCTGCGCACACCGCATTGTTACTGCACACAAACTAGCACAAGCTTACGTACAACGGCCGATGCTGCCTAGGTACGGAAAAGCCGTGCAAGAAGAAGAAATGTTAAATTAAAATATTATGTAATTCCGTTTAAACATAATATAAAACTATACTGTTAATGACTGTTAATTTTTTTTTTGTTAATAATTACTACTAAATAGAAAAAAAAAATTTATACTATTTTAATATAATTGTATCATCGGTAGTACATTTATTAAATAATGCTGCTTGTTATTTGTATATAAAACTCCAGAGCTAAAACAATTAAAATTTTGTTACTAAATTATGTGAGTGACGTAGTTAGACGTTCAACTTTTTAGCGAATAGAAAATATGAAAAGAGATGACAAAGTTTGTCTGTATGGTAAATCATATTTGTCAGATATTAAAATAATGTCAATAGCCAGACGATTAATAATATAATGGTAAAAATTGTACTGCAAGTTACGAATTGGCAACTAGAATATAGTATCCTATAGGTCAATTTTTGCACTGATCTGAAAATATATTGAAGTGACGTTTTAATGGCGAAAATGCGACAGTAAAAAACACGCTTAGATCTAATGTAAGGAGATAGTACCCCTATTGCAGAACTGCCATTCAGGTTTTAAATTTCTTGTTTATTTAATTATATTATACTAGCGGACCCGACAGACGTTGTCCTGTCTACACGTCTTTAATTTGAAAATTTCAAACTTTTTTTAATATATTATTTTCTATTAAAAAAATTGTGAATCTAAACCATTCCCAGATCCCCTTGAACACACACAAAAAATTTCATCAAAATCGGTCCAATCGTTTGAGAGAAGTTCAGTGACATACACACTCACAGAAGAATTATATATATAAAGATTTATTTACAATAAACTATATATAATAAATGTTATATTATGACATCATCCATAATTTATTATGCATTATTGCAAATGATTAATTATATAAATAACCAAAGTTTTAATTTCAATGTAACACTTTGTGTAACACACACATACAAAACTACAAATACTCGAAATTTTCCTTTTTTGAAGTAAGTTAATCGGTCTGTGACAATGATTAATTCAAATCTATCGAAAATTTAACAATTATCTCAATTAACGATTTTACCCGTCATTTCGCCTGGGAACGTAAAGAGTAGGTGTGGAAGGAACAATACTGTCATCGCCATCGTCTGCTCCGTTGCCTCCTATTGATAAAGCTCCGCTAGCTGTAATAAGATTTTATATTGAGAGTCACAAGTATGATTAGAAAAAAATAATATTTTGCATTGCTATAAAAGGCATCTTGCCTTTAGTTAAAACATTAATTTTAAATTGCAATAATATTCTTAAAACATTAATCTTTAAAGTACAATAATATTGGTGTACATAAATTGTGTATTTCTTGAAATACTGCTTTTCAATAAGTATGCCAAATTTTAATATTTGTCGGTTTTCTGTAAACTTAATTACTAATAGAAAATCGTCTGTACTAAACAATGCGCAATGATAGGCGACAGAGGAACTCTGAAATGAGGCCTGATAGTATAAGCATAAGATTCCATTACAAGTAATTTCCAAAACGGTTAGACCGATTTTGACAGAACTCTCACTGGCAGATAGCTGATTTTATTTTGGAAAAATAATCAGGGTTCCAAGCAAAAAAACAATAAAACCCCTGAAATCGTGACGGTAATCCGCGTAAGAGCGTACGACGTGAGTAGCTAGTACATTATATAGGAGTATGCACTCACGCTCCGTGCCGCTGCTGATGGCCTCGATCTGCTGGTGCGGCGGCGGCTCGCTGGCGGGCTCGCCGCGCGCCGCCGCGCCCTCGCCCTGCGCCGGGGACTCCTGTCACGATACGAAATCATTCAGGAGAATGTCATATAAATTTGCCAAAAAAAATTGTTACGTTTTGCCTATAGAGAAAGTTTATAAATAATTTCACGTTAATTTATTTATTGTATATAATATATTTTATACACATGCATGTTTTTGTAAAAAAAAAACAATTACAAAATTTCAAAAGTGCTTGATTGAAACGCATCCGCCAAAATTTCAGAAGTATGAGTAATACTACCATTTACTACGTTACATATGCTTACGGCAAAGGTCGAAGAAAGGTTGTGTTTGACATGTATGTATGTATGTCCGATCTTGTGTTCCCTCGTAATTGCTAAACGGCTGAGCCGATTTTCATGATTTATACGTCCTTAGATTCGTCTTGATGACGCGATTGTCACTAGGTATTGTAAAAAATGGAAATATAGGACTTAGGCGTTCATTTTTGTCTTCAAAAAATTTTGTTCCTCAAAACCTAGCAAGTGGGGTAACAAAATAAAGTTTTTTAAGAGGCAATCACAAAAATATATCTAACTTATATGTTCAAACGTAAGTTTTTGCCTTTTCGTCTAGGCTACTTAAAATAAAAGAGAAGTGTTAACATAAATATGAAAATAACATTCATATTCAAATATGTTATATCAACAAAATGGTAGTTTCTTTCGAAGTAAAGGCGCTATTGCAGTATTTTTAATATTTTATAATTTGTTGAAACAAAATTATATCCAAGAAAATTACTAGTGAGATACCTGGCGAGCAGCATTTTCTGAATCATCACCTTCCACTTCCTCTTCTTCTTCACCACCTTCCACTTCTTGTTCCTCCTCCATATCTTCTTCATCTTCTTCCCCTTCCTAAGTATTTATAATATATTATTCACAATTTAGCTTATCAGAATATTATCATTATTAAAAAAAAAGAAATAAATTGCCATACCCGGTACATAGTGCCAGTGCATCTTTCATCATCTTCTTCAGAGTCTACAACGATGACGCCTTCATCGTCTTGGTCACAACGCGATGAAGTCGGTACTTGGTATTCCACTTCGACCGAACGTTCGAAACCCTATCGCAAAATTGGCAATAAGAAATTCTACTTTCAGAGATCGAACAAAATACTGAATCAATCCTATTCATTATTAATATTTCAAATCTGATTTGTTAAAGTGTCTGGACATTCATAATTCAATCACATGTAAATCGTTAAACGGTATTGGATGTAATTTAGCTCTTGGATATTTAGACTTTAAATCTCGTTGTACAAAAAAGAAAAAAAAACATTAAACCACAAGTACTGAATACAAACATACCTGTACTCTAGTACGTTTGGAGGCCACGGGGCGCTGTTGCAGGCGGCGCTTGGGCGCGCGCGCGCCGGGCGCCGCGTGCGACGTGCTGACGCCGGGCGCGGCGTGCGACGTGGTGACGCCGGGCGCGGCGTGCGACGTGCTGACGCCGGGCGCCGCGTGCGACGTGCTCACCAGCGGCGCGTGAGATGTGCTCACGCCAGACTGTGCGCTCGCGGTCGACGCTGACGTCGAACCTGCACTCACCGCTCCTAAACACAATTAAAACAAATTATAAAATGTAAAAATGTAACACTATCGACTGATGTATATAATACATTTTATTTGTTTGTTTAAGTTCGACTACCTACACTTTGAAAAAACTAATTATATAATTAAGTCTAAATTACATCAAAATCGATTATGGTGAAGCTTTAGTGTTGCGCATCTGGGAAGTTTCACATTGTTCCAATAACGTACGATTATGAACGAATTAGCCACTGAACCAGACATAAGCCGACGTACCTTTACCGGTCTTGTCAGTAACCAGGAGATTTTCACCTGGTCGTTTGTTTTTTGCGTCAGTCTCAAGCACATACTTGTCAACAAAAACATTTCCCAAAAATGACTAAATGTTCTGTTAAATGGTGTAAAAACTATAGCGGCGGAAGCAGCACTGTTTCTTTTTACTTGTAATACATACATTATTACGTAACATTATTACGTAATAAATACATTATTTTATTACATTTATTATTATTTATCACAAAATTTAATTAAATGTAAAATAAAATGTCATATTATCCAACAATGTTAAATATAATCGATATTTCTATGTATTGTTGACATCTGACAACCATCATAAAATGGCTGGATTATACCATTCAGAATGAATGACAAAACTGTCAAGTGAGTCCATTTGACATCGACTAGTGCTTGACAATGTCGAAAAATATATCGATATTTGACGAAATAACTAAACGAATTGTGTTATTTGTACAGTACAATAACATAAAATACTTTTACCACAGTATCCTACAATCAAATGATGATGATGATGAAGATGACAATAAATTTTTAAAATTATTTTCTAAATCAAGTAAAAATATTATAAATGCAAAAAATATAATTAGTATGTGTACTTAATTTTTTATTTTATACCACATTTATATACTTTGGAATATTATTCCATTGTAATAATAATAAAGATTATTTTATTTCAACACATAACTTACACAAAATCAAACAATAATGTTTCAGCACTAAACTTCTGGGTTGGCGATTTGTAATAAAACACTTTACCACTTCACTAATTATTTTACTTTCACGATCCAACACTCACTTTTTCACAATTTGCAATCACTTTTTCTTTTTCCTAATTTCACAAATGTTGATTAAGAACTGAGCAATATTAGCACAGTGTCACATTTTTATAAAACTACCCGAGACAATCGATTGACTAAAATAGTTCAATAACAGAATCAACAAAATCACTTTATTTAATTAAATTAGCTTAATATTTTTTTAAATAAGTTTATAATTATTATCTATACAAAATAACATTTATTATATATTAGTGGAATATACACCCGATATTCATTTGTTCATTAACATTATTATAGGCCAACAGAATGTTGCCATAAATACCATCGTATTTATATAAATGAAATTAAAAAATAATTATTATTTAACACATTATTATTGCCTCTTTAATTCATTTATTTTAATTTATTATAATAAATACAGATATTTTAAATTAAAAGATGTAAAATTATGATGACTATGCTAACAAATGTCTAAAATGTCATTCATTCGTTCATCGATATATGTATTTTATTCATTACGTTCAAGCACTAGAAATATTGTATTGTGTATCAGTGTTTATTATAATGTAATAAAATCTTTGTGTGCGTTATGCGTCACTTGGTTGAACTAGTTTTCATACATTTGTATTTTATGTCAGGTCCAGTCTCTAATTCGTTCATACGTACGATAAATGACGCATTAGTCTGGATAAAATAAATACAACCAGTAATATAGGGGAGATTACACATGTGTGTATTATACATGTACATATGTAAAATGTACATTTGATGTCGACTTCTTGATGTAATACTTAGAAAGGGGCAAAACAACATGAACAGAGCCAACAAAGGTGAAAAACGGAAATGTAAATTAAGTAGTGCACACCAAAAATCAAATGAGATACTTTTTGTGCGCTATCAAAACGCGATTCCAACAAAATATGTACATTTTATATAACAACTAGCGGCTCACCCTCGCTTCGCTCGGGTTCGTCGCTAGGTACGTTTTAAATAGATATAAAAAGAAAAAATCTTTCTTTCTCACATTTTAATTATATGTTTTAATACTTACCTATTCCGGACTAAGAGAAATCCAAAAATTAAAATATCATAAAAATTGGAACGCGGTCGAACGGGATAAAAAGTATCCTATGTCCTTCTCCTGGCTCTAAACTACCTCCCTGCCAATTTTCAGCTAAATCGGTTCAGCCGTTCTTGAGTTATAAGCGAAGTAACTAACACGACTTTCTTTTATATATATAGATATTTGAAGCCTTCAAACAATTGAATAAGTAAAGAGAGGAGAGAAATATATTTACCAACTAATATGAATAACTATTTGTTACTTTTAATGAAACTAAAATATTATTTTACAGTTGATTGAAAATTAATCGTGTATTATGGTCTAAAATTAATTGTTTTCCCATATAAGTCGTCTTAGTATTTATATATTAATACGTGAAGCAAAAACTTTGTGCCCCTTTTTACGAAAATTGCGCGGACGGAGGAGTATGAAATTTCCCACACTTATAGTTTATATAGAGAAGGAGGACAGAATTCTAATATTTTTTTTAAATTAAGTATAAAAATACATTAAATCAATAAAAAAAACATTACACACATTACCATGTATACCCTTTTGTTTATTGTTAAAGTCTGCGGTCAAATTGAGAATAGATTAATATCGTTTGTAATTTGTTTCAAAATTCTTTTGGATTTTGTAGGCTATTTAATATTTATTATTTATATAACTTAGAATCTCAATGTCGATCAAACTTAATGATTTATGGTTGATTTTCAACTACGAGACGATCGCTAGTTAAGGGTGTCAGGTCCCAATTGCAACATTGTGACCTGACACCCTTAACGTGCGTTCACCTTGTCGTGGTGGGGGGGCTCAGTAGTGCCCGGCAATCCAACCGAGCGCGAAGCTAAGAAACGCACAGGGAGGTCGCCCACTTCGGTGGGCGGTGGAAAGTGGCCCTCTTCTGGGGGCGGTGTATCATGCAGGTTGCTCCTGGTACTTCTCTGATAGCAGAGTGGACCTTGGAGCAACCCCATGGTTGTGGTGGTCTGCTTCGGCAGACCTGCCGTCGAGGCGTCGTAGTTGAATGCGTAAGCGATCCTGCGACGCCCCATTAAGACGGGGGAAGGTTTTGTTGGGTTTTAGTGGGTAGTACTGGCTGTATTACGCCGGTGAGTCCCACACGTCGTGCGTAAATGCATTTCCCAACGTTAAAAAAAAAAAAAGGTCCCAATTGTAACATACATACCGGGTAGCGGCGTAGCAGGCGCGGGCTGCGGCGCGGCGCTGGCAGCGGGCGCGGCGGAGCTGGCCGGCGCCGCCAGCGCGCCGGAGCCGGCGCCGCTCGGCTGCTCGATGCGCGGCATCACCAGCGCCACCGCCTGTAAGCCGTACCACATACCAGTATTATACCACAGTATTAACAATTATCAAGGTCCTCTCTGTGATTAAAGGTCTTTTTTATTTCACTCCATTTTTTCACATTTTCTATTTTTAGCTTTTATAACTCATTTTTTACCAACTATCTTACATATCTTTTCATCCTATTTTCATTTAAGTTATTTGCAACGATTCAAAACATCAATAACTCATTTAGTTTTTATTTACGACTTATTTTAACTTTTTGTTGCTTTTATCTTTTTCTCGCAGCTTAGAATATTTTTTGACTCTTCATATATACACAAACTAAGATAAAAATGTATAGAGAAGCCGGAGGATTTGTACTTAGGATTTCCTATTAATACTTCAATTTTTAATTTACAAATACAGTACTGGACAAAAAAAGTACGCACCGTTCAACATTTAATATTAGAACTATTATACTTACGAAAATATGTAGTTAATGGAGTACTTCCAAAGCAGTTTCAATGACAGTTCATAAGTTTATGTTTACATTTTCACTGGACCATCACAAAAAAATCCAAAGATGAATGAAAATAAATTTAACCCGTAGGATGCTCATCTTAGGCTGGATAAAAAAGGACGCACTCAAAGATAAAAAAGAAAATTTATGAACACATCGCCCATCGCCCAATATTTTGTGTGGCTACCTTTTGTTTCGATAGCAGACTGTAAACGCCGAGGTATAGTTTCTACTAGATTCCGAATTTGCTGTTCGTCGATTTTCTCCTAGGTCTCTCTCGCAAAGCAGCTAAAAGCTTATTTTTGCTTGTTACGTCGCTTTTATCAACGCTTTTTGGTCCAAATAGGATATGCGTTAAAACTATATTCGTTCAACTTTAGTTTTTTTTATTGTGATGACCCAATGAAAATATAAATATTAACTTATGAATCCTTGATACTACTATGGAAGTACCTACTCCATTAACTTACAAATACAGCACTAATATTAAATTTTGAACGATAACCACCGTTATCGTACGCACATTTTTTTTGTCCAGTACTGTAAGTAGAAAAGGTATTATAATTACCTGCTGTGGTGCTTGGGAATGTGATGAAGATTGCGCAGTGCTATCGCTAGATCCTGAACTACCCATCCCTGCTTCACTGGTATCCATGTCCTATAGGAAATTATTTTAGTATGTCAAGGTTATTTCAAATTATTTAAGTGATTTCGGTGACATAAAATTTGCTACGACAATAATTTATTCCATTACAATTTTTTTATTGAAGACTTTTTAAATAAATTAGTACATACGCAATTCAAAATTTTCATTTAATCTACACGAACATTAACAATTGCATATGTGTATAAATTACTAAATCACTATAACATTTTTAATATAATTCTTAACATACTTACAATATTAAATCAATCTTTAAAGAGTCAATTGACATTCCAATTTCTTATTAAAAAAATTACTACATCAGGCAGCAACACCATTTTAAAAATGCATAAATTGTGCATGAACCTGAGTGGACTCTGGGGGAGCTGCCGAAGTTGCTGAAGCTGCCGAGGCGATAGCGGCTCGCGCTAAGGGACGTGAAGACGACGTAGGCAGGTATTCTGTACTGTGTGCGTCGTGCGGCGCAGTCGGGCCCACTTGGGCCATGGGTCGAATTGATGCTAGTGGGGTTTCCCCTCCACGACGGCTTGCTGATACACTTTGTTGCGCGACTCCTAATAATTCAGTATTATTTACTTTGATAAATTATAGGTAAATTTAATTAATAAATTCAATACATATGCTATTAATTAAAAATGTCAACGTTTGACATTATCAATATTAGAAAAAAATATATATAAAATAAAGGGACTTTTCCCAACATATTTGTGTTTACTAAATAATTAAAAAAAAATACATACATATGTATTAAAATATTAACTTACCCGCCATTGGTTTGATATTAGCAGTGGGCGGATCTGCCGTTGTTTTCTCAGTACTTGTTTGTTGTTTAGACGCTGATGCTTGACTGGCCAGCTGCCTTTGCAACATGTTAACTTTCTGCATGAGAGCCTCCACTTCTCTGTTTCTCTCAGCTTGAGCTTCCGCGCGCTCTTTTTCCATTCGCGACAAGCGTCCTTCATATTGAGATTTTATTAATTCCAACCTAGCATCCTGTTCATCGCGCGTACTTTGTTCTACACTGTCTATTTTATTACGTGATTCATCTAACTCACGACTAAGAGTATTTTTTAATTCAGTCAATTGAACAATTTTGCTCTTAGCCTGTTTGAGTACTTGTTTTGCTTTTTCTTCTCTATCCGTATTTGCAGATTTAAGAGTTTCCAATTCTTGTTTTAGTTTTTCATTATTGTTTTTTTCTGCTTCTAATTGACTTTGAATTTCAGTTAACTGTTCTTCTATTTTTTTATTGCTTTCCTCCAGAGCTGCACCCGCAGCAGCTGCTTCGCCATCATTCTTTTTCTTCTCTTCTTCCACTGTTTTTACCAATTCCTCAAATTGTGCCTTATATTTCTTAGCAATTTTTCGAATTTGCATCTCTTTATTTCTGATGTCATTAAGAGAGACTTCTTTATTAGAAAGCTCTTCTGTTAATTTAGCATTCGTTTCTGCAAAAGTTTTATGTTCGGCCTTTATTTTAGTTAACTCTTCTGTTAGACGAGCCATATCATCTTTAAGTACTTGCATTTCTTCATTGAGTTTTTTATTTTCTTCCATTAGAGAATTTTGCTGACGGGAAAGTATGGTATACTGTTCTTCTAATTTAGATTTTTCAACTTTCACAGCTCCCAATTCTTCGCTAACTTTTTTAAGATTTTCTTTTTCATTTGTTAACATTTTTACAAGAGTGTCTCGTTCATTTTGCAGACGTTTCCAATCTTCAGGACTTGTTTTATTAGCACGTTCAACTAGAGCATTGACTCTATTTCTCCACCTTGCACAATCAGTCTTTAATGAAGTATTCTCAGATTGAAGTGTCTCATTTTTAGAGGTAAAATCAGCTAATTTATCTTGTATTGGAGAAAGCTGGTCCTCTAAAGACTTCACTGTTGCTGATAATTCTTCAACTCTAATAGATAAAGTATTACGTTCTTCTCTCAAAATTCTATTACTGTCAGTCAATGCATTCAAAGTTTCAACTTTCCTTAATATATCAGATTGTTTATTTACAGTAACCATGCTTACCTCAGATTTTTCTCTTTCTGCTGCTAGTGCTAGTTTACTTTCGTCTAATTGTTTTTCGGTTATTTCTAGTTGGGATTTTAATCTCATAGTCTCAGCTTGCAAAATGTCAAATTTAGCCATCGCTATATCCTTTTCTTTCCTTAAAAATTTCACGATTTGGAATAATTGTTCGGAAGACTTAGTATCGTCTTCACTTATAGAAATATTCATAACAGAATCATTGCCTGATTCATTCATACTTTCTGATCGAGACCTAGAAGCATGAGTAACGGATAGTTGCGTGCCCAATGCCTGGATTTGATCATGTAGTAAAGAATTCTGATCATTTAAGTTTTTCAGACGTTCAGTCAGCTGTTGGTTTTCATTAGTAAGAATCTTCTCTCTCTCATTCCATGACAGTTTTTCAGTTTCCAGTTTTTCCAAGGCACCATTTTTCAGGGCAACAAGTTCGTTAAGTTCATTTTGCGCCTTAGATAGATCTTCTTTAACTTGCGATAGGGTTTGAATATCAGTAGAGTGTAATATCATTTCATGAGTATATTTTTCTTCCGCTTTTTGAACTGCTTCAGATAGTTTAGTAATTTCACTTCGAGCTACGTCAAGTTCATTTTTGCAATCACTGAAGTTAGCCAAAGCAGTCTTTAATTCTTCTTTAGCAGTTACTAATTCGTTTTTCAATGACGTATTTACATTTGAGTATTCTCCATTGGCCTGAAGTGAGAGTTCGGCTTCTAATTCTGAACACTTGTCTTCAAGTTGCTGTAGCTTCGTAGCATTTTCTGCGAGCTTAGCTTCTGTAGCAGATTTATATTTTTCATATTCACTGTGCAAATTTTTTAGTTCTTTTTCGGCACTTTCAGATATATCACAATATTGTCTGATATGTTCTTTAGCAGTATTAAGTTGTTCAATAAGCGCCCCAATTTCAGCGTCTTTATCTGTCAACTTATTTTCAAGTTCTTTTATTTTCTTAATTGTATCTAAGGATCCATCGCAGTTTGGCGCTAAGGCAACTTTAAGTTTCTTAGCTAGTTCTTCATTACATTTACTTTTTTCTATTAAATCATCTCGCAACTGCTGAATTTCCGTCCTCATTCTATCAGCTGCATCTTTTTCTTCTTGCATGCGAGATTTAGCAGTTTCAGTTTGACGTTCAAGGTGAGATGCTAATTCTCTGAACCTATCTTGTTCTTCTTGTAATCGCCTCCTCAAAGCTGAACATTCTCGAGTTGCTTCATCTAACCTTGTTTCTATTTTAGCGCGATTTTCCATTTCTACACGTTCTAAACTTGCCTTTATTAATTCTAAGTTTTTCAAAAGTATAGACTGGCCTTGTCTTTCTCTGTTAAGGATCTCCTTTTCAGTTTGTAAGCGCAGTTCTGCGTCCTTCAGTAACTTATTTTCAAGTTTTAAGTTTTCAAGTTGTATTTCTGAAGCTGCAAGTTTACCTTGTGAGTTCAACACTTCATCTCTCAAGTGCTGTAAAGAAACTTCATGTTTTGCAATTGTAGCATTATATGCTTTGTTCTTGTCCTCTAATGAAGAAATTTGCTTTTTGTAAGTAGTGATATTTGTTTGTAGTATTTTTAGTCTCTCATTGTTATATTCAGATGTTGAGGAACATTTACTATTTGCAGCGGACAATTTTGCTATTTCTTGTCTCATATTATCAATTTGTTCAAACAACATTCTCTCATTGGTTACCTTTTCTTCTTTATAAGTCTTGTATTCTTCTTTTAAAAGTTCTAATTGCTTTTCAGCTTCTCTACATTTTGCTTCATAAGACGAAATATCGGGAGTTCCAGGTTTAGAAGGTTTTTCTTGTGATGTATCCATTATAAAGGATTCTCCTTTTTCTAAATCAGAAGTGTCGAGCACTGAAGCCATTTCGTACCGTTTACCTTTCATATGATCATGATAAAGCTTTTTAAACATGTCCCGTTGTCTAATGAGACCGTTAACCATTTTAGTTTGTCTTTCTTGAGCCTCTGTCAATTCTGTAACTCTTTGTTTTAATGCATCAATTTTGTTTTCCATTTCTCCACTTTCAAATTGCTCTTTGTGGCGTTCTAGCTCTTCTTGTTTATCAGTTAATTCGCGAATCATTCTTAATAACTTCTGGTTATTAGCTTGTAATTCTTGTATATCGCTGAATGTTACTAATGTTTTGGATATAATTCGTGAGGAAGTCACATCGGAAACATTTGTTGTGTTTGCTGAATGGGATGTGTCATGGTCGCCATTAAGGAGTCCACCTCGGCTGTGTTCTATTTCTTTAAGCAAAAAGCATACTTGCCTTCCTAAATCAGCCAGTTCCCCTTTTAGTCTATTGTTTTCACGATTGTAGTGATTAGCAATTTTCGACGATTCACTATAATCATCCCTTAGTCTATTACATTCGATTACTAGTGATTCTATTTGTTGTGTCAACGCTGCGTTACTTTCCAATGCTTCTACATATTCCGTTTTTTGTTTTTGTAATAATGGAACTTTTTCTTCCAATTCTTGTACAATTTTATTTATTGTCACATTAAGGCGTCTATTCTCTTCCTTTTCTTGGCTCAATTCATCAGTAACTTTCACTAATTGAGAATAAATTTGTGTCAATGACATTCCCGATTTCAGAAGTTTACTAGCAGTTGCTGCAGAAGGTGCTAAATCACTTAAAGCCATGTCTAGATTTTGTGCAGTTGCCGCTTTAAGTAAATCATTGGCATGCTCTAATTCATTCTTTAATGATGAAATAATTTCATTCTTTTTCTCCATTAGATCTTCATGATCTAATTCAGCTTGTTTATATTTAGTCTCCAATTCACCATACTTTTCTGTAGCTTCATTTAATAACTTTTGTAACTCACCAATACCTTCAGTCAACTCAGTTGTTTTTGCTTCTGCGTCATCATGCATAGTCTTAAACAAGTCAGCTAACTTTGTTTTTGCATCTAGCTCTTTTTTATAATTTTCGGACATTTTATTTTCAATATCACGTTGTTCTTTTAATCGTTGTGTAAGATTTTCAGCACGATTGTTTAAATTCTTTTTAACTTCATTTAATTGTTCTATAGTTTCATTGGCTGCATTTAGTTCTTCAACCTTTTCAGCAAGTTGTGTTTCTAAGCTTACCAATCTACTGGTGTTGTTTAATCGTACAGTCTGCAGTTCGGATGTAAGTCTGTTAACTTCTTCAGTAAGTGAAGTTATTTGAGAATTTAATAAAACTCTTTCTTGATCTAGCCGTTTTTCACGATACTGAAGAGATAGCTCCTTACTCTGTATTTCGTCATTCAATGCAAGTGCTTCACATTTTGAATCAATAGCGGCGCGAAGTTGCTGAGCCAACGATGTTTCATTTGTAGTGAGTCTTTCTATTTCGGCATCTCGCCTCTGGAGAATTCTAGTCAAGTCATTTCTTTCATCAATTGCAGCATCTCTAGAACTTTTAAAGGATATAACTTCATTTTCTAGACGATGTATCTTTTCACGAGCTTTTTCCAATTCAGTATTAAGAGAACTAACTTGTTTTTCTAGTTGTTCGATAGTTTCATCAGCAACTAATAGTTTTTTAGCAGCTTCTTCGTATTTAGCTGTTAATTCTAGAATGGTGGCATCTGATGCTGCTATTTTGTCACCTAAAATTTTAAATAATATTTACAATTATTACATGATAAAGAAAAACAAGATATTCATTATTGTCATTTATTTCATACAAGACAAAAAATCAAAACAACCAAAAAAATTAAGGAATTGTGGTGCAAATATTTAAGTATTTGAAATATAAACTAGCTTTGAACATTTTCTTTTTATGAAAGCTACCTGAGATGATATTAAAAATTTATTCAAAAAAAGAGTTAATAATAATAAAAAAAATATAGTTACAAAGACACCATATAGTTTTGACTATTATTGTTTGCTTAAATAGTGTAGTGTTGATCCATAAAAAGAAGTGAGTAAAGTAATTTTGATGATTATAATTAATTTTTCCATTTTTTCTAATGCAATTAAAAAGCCAAAAATCCAGTAAATGTAGTACGAATTCCGCTACTTTTTTTTAATAAAACTTTTTATTACTTTATAATGAGTTTCGAAGTAGCGCATACCTATGCGCGTTATGCCAAATTTTAAAATCCTCAAGTCCATAACTAGGCATTGCGCTATTAAAATATTTGGTGTCTTGGTCGAGAACATATTATATAGATAGCTATAACATAATCAAATATTACTAAAATCGGAAGAGTCAACATTATTTACAAGTCCGTTTCATGTGGAATCACAACTATCCCCATATAATAAAATGTATAGCCAGATAAGACTCGACTGACTGAACCAGAATCGACTTCCCAATGGCAACCTATTTCAAAACTTGTGTGCCAATAAGGGCTTGATGTAGAAAAGCGATTCATATGAGTTTCACTGCCGTATTCCACTTTGACTTTGAAGTATGTAAAAAAAATAGCTTAACTATGACTTTTTCAAAATGGTATACATAATTGGGAAAGCTTAAAAGCTAGAATTTTAAAACTAAAGTAAGATTTTAGGTTTTTTTTTTAGAGTATATTATATAAAAAAACCTTTAAAAAAAATACCAATATTATTAATTACATTTGAGATATCCCATCGGTAATTAATAATAGCAATGATAAAATAAAATATTTTGAGTTTCAAATATAAATATACATTAAAAAAAATGAAATATATACTTATATTTATTAGTATCTTAGTAAGACATTCAATTCTGGATACATACCATTCATAATATGATAGACAAAAAATAAAAGCTGCTACATGTGAGCTGCATCTCACTGAGCAGTTGCCATTAGGATGATCGCAGCAATAACACTAAATGCTGTTATAATAATAATATACAAAACAATGCTGTTATAATATACGAGTATGAGTGTGTAGAAGAAAAACAAAGCTTAAGGGTTTATGTTTTTCTACATCAAGCCCTTATAGACACATAAGTTTTGATATAGGTTTATGTAGGAGGTTGCTGATAGGGTGCTATTTGCTATACTTTCATATAATAGCTGTTATTTTTTATATTTACCTTATTGACAAGTGCTCAAGAACTTGTTGTTTATCTTGAAACAAATCAGTTATGATTTATATACTAAAGTATGTATGTTGTAATTATTCTATTTCACGAAGTTGCAGTGCTCATTATTCTCAAAGACATAAATCTGTTTATATATCTAATACAGATTTATCAGAGATGGTATCATGTAAATTTATGAAGATATTTGGGTGTTTAATTGTTAGGATGTTTATGACCTAATTACAATATGTGAGCCAATGAATGTACATAAAAGTTATACAGCCAGATTGTGTCCTGGATTGAAATTTAAAAACTTTGCATGCTGGATAATATGTTCCTATTCCCATGTGATAATAATTATTGTACTAATCATTACTTAGGAAAAAAGTATATTATGATGTTTTAATAAGTATATATAGACATTTTGCTACTAACACCATTCAAAATACTTTACCCAGAACCAAAATAAATGTAATTTGTTATTTAAATTTATAATTTTAATACTCTTTGATACTGGAAACCTTATAATAGGAAATGGTGAATCTATACTAATATTATAAAGAGGTAAAGCTTGTGAGTTTGTAGGGGGTAATTTTTGGATCTACTGAACAGATTTAGATAAAATTTGGTAAAAAGATAGTTTGAGACCATGAGAAGGAAATCATGCCTTAAGGAGGTGAAAATGGGGATGAAAGTTTGTATTGGCAAAAAAAAAGCTAGGGACATACCCGAACGAAGCGAGGGTTAGCGGCTAGTTATATATCATTAGAAGAACACTATTTAATTGAATGTTATGTTAAATTTAAAAATAAATCTTATTAATCTTATACATACACATGCTGGGGTTATAAGAATTTAAAGAATTGCTAATGGCTAGATCCTAAATAAACAATAATTCAAAATAGAAGCATACCAACAAGCATTCATTTTATGAGAAAAATAAACAGTACATTGTAAGAGTACTCTATTTATCTTAAATTAATCTAAATCTTGAAGAAATATAAATTTACATTTTACACGTTGCCTTGTAAATAACAAGTTGTAATCATGCTTAGTGAGGTAGTCAGAAAAAAGATATTTCATCTGTGTCGTGATTAAAAGTGTTACAGGAAAAAATACAAGATTATTCGTTATTCCTTTCACATAATCATGATTTAAATCCGTCACATTTTCTTATTATTTTAAATAAATAGAAATACGATGTTAAATGGGTGAAAATTTCACAAATTGCAAATATAGGCCGGCTACTCACCGATTTGAGATTTACTGGTTTCGTGCAAGGCTTTGGATGTCAAGTATTCTTCAAATTTTTGGTCAATATATGCATTGATTTTTTCCGAAACGGCAGTTGGCAGGTTAGCGATTTCTGATTCTGATAACACATTGTCTAAATGATTTTTCCCACCGGCTTCTACACTCGCGGCTTCCATCTTTGTCACAGCACAGCACAACGGACGACCGACATTCAACAACGCAGATTTGACAAGTAAAAATCAAGAGTAAGCTTTTTTACAGATAATACAAAAGAAACGAAACATAGCATGTAAGTTAAGTTGAATAAAAACGTGTATTTATAAAACAAAAGAAAAAAAATCGTACAATAGATTTAAAATATAGAAATAAGCAAAAAGGGAGGTAAGAATTTAGGAAATTAAAAAAAATGTTTACATATAATTAAAGCGTTCGAAATAGTTCCAAAATTCTTCTCAATGGTAGCTGTCAATTTCTTACGGATCTATGCTTTTATTTTATTCTGTATTTGTCATCCATTATTTTATTTATCTGTTGACTATTTTCACACCCTTTGGAAACAAAACAGAAATGGACTCAATGGAGGAAGAACAATGTTTACATCAGTGTGAAAACTATATTCAGAATCATAACATTCAAACATTATTAAAAGATTGTATCGTACAGTTATGTTTACATAAGCCAGAAAATCCTGTTGTGTTTTTGCGGCAGTATTTTCAAAAGTTAGAAAGAGTAAGTTTGTATTTTACAAGAAAAAATGACAATAACAATTCTATTTATCTACAAACTGAGAATTATAGTTATTATTTATTAACAAGTGGAGAGAGTCACTAATATATTTCCACTTGTTACGTAGTTATACAACATTTTTAAAGCAGATACAAGAAGTTTATATCATTTGATACTTGAGTTGACAGCTAACTCAAAATAGAATCGCGCAAGATTCTTGTGAAGTGATCTGTATTTAGACTATAAATATTATCTTAAAACTATATTTAATAACTGCGTAACTTTTACTGGATTCGTTGATACGTTTCTTGAATTTGCCTGTTTTATTTCTGAGTTTTTTTCGTCTGGAAATCTTTGTTTGTACTATTTGAACGTGATTTTAAAGAAGATTATCATTATGGTATTAATAATTTAGTATTGTTGAAGACTAATCTACTATAAAGTATAGGAATCCATATAATAGTTTGTTACAGATTAACATTTTATGGGAAGTACCTATATTTTCTCATGTGTTTTTTTTTGCAATTTGTAATTGCTATTTTCTCACTAGCTTTTAATTAAAGTGTGGAATTGTAAATGGTTAAAGATTTTTAAGGTCATAAATTTGAAAATTACATCAATAACCTCTGGTCAAAGTGCTAATTAATAATATTTTTTTATTATTCATTTAATAATAATAATAATGTTCTAGTTCTCCACTTTGCTCTTTATTTCTGTTGGTAAAACAGCTCTATTTATATCAAGTTGAGTTAGGTATTTTATAAAGTAAAAAAAAAGAAAATACAAATAGAAAAATTACATTCTGCTACTATGACACGTAATGGTACTTAGTGGTGCATTATCATACATGTACCTATTTTTTCTACTATTAGTATTGCAATTAAACAATATCTACTTGCCTAAGCTTCCTTATTTTTAATATCTAGTAATTTTGGATATGTGGATGTGGAGAACTACTACTCGAGTGTATGAGTCAATTAGGATCAAACCCAGTAGTCTCACTTTCTAGATAATCTTTGTTTGTTTACTACTACTAATTGCTTTACTGAAAGTTGAAATTATCTCAAATCTTTATTCTTTAGTTAACTAATTGAAGAAAAGAGTTTTAATATTGTGAAGGAACTGGAATAATCTGCTAGCAATTGGTATTCTAGCATTTTGAAACAAGATTTTATTATACTAACACTTGTCATCTACTACTAAATTATAAACTTAATCAACGGATAAACTATTGCAGTAGTTCAAAATAAAACTAATTTTTGGTAGATGTTGGGTTGAAGATACCATAATCAATTTATTGGCTTAGATCTATTCATATGCTTATTTTATTAATCTACTATCTAATAAGAGACAAAAAAGTATTAAAAAACATATTTTCCATATTATTTGTATGACAAAACTTAAAATTCGATGGAGAACCTCTTAGAATTGGAATTTTGAGCTCCGGTTTTAACAGGACCTTTTTTGGGACATTTTCTGAGATACTTTGGGGTGAGAGCTAATAAAAAAAAATAACGTCATTTTTTGGCACACCGTAATGTACATACACTTTTTTGATACAATGATCATACTGACAAGTACTTTATATTACGTGTGCACTGACTGCAACTTACCCTTGCTTCTCTAGGATGCATCCCTAGTTGCCTTTTGTATTTACAGGCATTTTGTATATACAGACAACACCACATTTTGCAATTTTTATTACTAACAGTAGCATATGGGGCATTCCACACCAAATCGGATGGTTTCAATTTTTTTTATTTTTGAGTTTCTTAATATTTTGGTATTTTTAGTACCCCTCAAAAGAAGCTTCCTGATAAATATTGAGATTTTTTTGATCACTGGTTCTAAAATATCGAACTTTCAAAAAAACGCTCTTTTATTTGGTTTTTTGCTCATAACTTTCTTAATAATGGAAATGGTTAATATAGAATAAATAGACTATATTTAGATGAAATCATTACCTTGATTTTTCCCCTAAAATTGGTTCAGCAGTACAGGCGTGAAAACGTAATAGACTGATTTCTCATTTATAATATTAGTTTATATTCTAATTATAATATTCCATTCATCTTAATTATTTTTTTTATGTATATATGCCTTATAAAAGTTTGTCATTTAATTATACTTTGTAAAAGCTGATTGGTAAATGTAAAAACGTAGGAACAAGTTAAAGCAGCAGCAGCGGCGGCGGCCACATCAGAGGGAGAAGCAGATGGCGAACTGTCGCCTTTACCAGTGCCAGGCGGACAGCTGCCGCGTAGACGAGGGGGCATCAGTGCCGAACCGGTCACTGAAGAAGATGCTACCAGTTATGTTAAAAAGGTATATTTTTAACTGATTGCAAAAAGCAGCAAGCAATAACTAAATGAAATAATTTTTTTATTGAATTAATTTCCAAAACAAGTATGAAACAGCCCAAAAGAAATTGGTTAAGTCGTGTGGATTTTTTTTTAAACTTATTACATTGTCTGCATTTTATAAATGAATTTGTTAACTATTATCTCAATTTCTCATATTATTATTTTTATATAGGTGGTGCCAAAAGACTACAAAACAATGGGAGCTCTATCACGAGCCATCGCGTCTAACGTGCTATTTACACACCTAGACGAATCGGAGCGCGCAGATATGTTCGACGCCATGTTCCCTGTGCAGTGTCTTCAGGGTGAAACTGTAATTCGGCAAGGGGATGAAGGAGATAACTTTTATATCATTGACTCTGGAGAAGTTGAGGTACATTATATAAATAGAAATTTTTGAAAGATATATTATTAAATGTATTGTTTTGTAAAAAAACACTCAGTAGGTAAGGTATTAGGTAGGTGACGACAAGACTATGATGACGATTTATTAATGTCCAAATGTTGGGCACGGGCCCTTTAGGAGGCCGTCTAGAGGCCTGCACTATACTATAGGGGGGATCAGGCCATATTCCACATTGGCCAAGTGTGAATTGGCAGACTTCACATGTCTTTCGAAAACGTGCTAGGTTCTCTCAGACACGCAGCGTGGTTTCCTCACGATGTTTTCTTACGCTGTAAGACAAGTGGTAATCATGTTAATTATTCACAAATGAAAATTCTGATTCAGAATATAGATTAATTTGGTCTCGCAAGCGAACGCGTTGCCTCTCCGCTCATTATAACGAGGTATGTGTATAAAACCAGGTGCTAGTGAACGGGGAGGTGGTGACGAGCATAGGCGAGGGCGGCAGCTTCGGCGAGCTGGCGCTCATCTACGGCACGCCGCGCGCCGCCACCGTGCGCGCGCGCTCGCCGCTCAAGCTGTGGGGGCTGGACCGCGACTCCTACCGCCGCATCCTCATGGGCTCCACCATCCGCAAGCGCCGCATGTACGACGAGTTCCTCTCGCGCGTCAGCATACTGGGTATTGTATTCTGTATTATCTTATCCATATAATAAAAACGATCGGATCGATTTGGCCATGTTTATTTAATTATTTTTTTTCAATAAGATCTATAATAGGTGAATAAAATGGAAAAGTTGCATGAGAAATTGGGGAATTCAAGAATTTATATGATTTCAAATATTATTGAAATTTTGACAGAACGATAACTGTCGAATCTGTTAGTATTAATATAAAAAGTAGCAGACCAATTTATCTCTTCAGTATACAATATTATCACCGATCTAACTTTAAGTTCTATCAAATTGAATCGAAACATAACTCTACAACGATCTACCACAATTATCCAACATTACGAAATAACATAATATCATCAACGAATGTCCTCAGTCCCGCTCGAGACGTCGCCTCTAATCTTAATCTGACGTGACAAAATAGTGAGTTTTAACTAAAATAAGGTTTTATATTCTAGCAGAAAAATTTAACAAATTAAATTAAAATTTATTTCTACTAAATCCACTTTGACTTATGTCGATATTTCATTTTCAGAAAGCTTAGAAAAGTGGGAGCGGCTGACGGTAGCCGATGCGCTAGAACCAGTGTCCTTCAACGACGGAGAGACGATCGTCCGCCAAGGCGAGCCCGGCAACGATTTTTACATCATTGTCGAAGGTATATATGTATACAATTATTAATAACTAGCGACGCACGCTCGCTTCGTTCAGGTTCTTTCCTAGGTTGATACCCCATACAAGATTTCATCCCCATTTTCACCCCCTTAAGGGATGATTTCCCAGATAAAAACTACCGTATGTCCTTCCCAAGGTCTCAAACTCTCTTCTCACCAAATTTCATCTAAATCATTTCAGTAGATCCAGAGATTACCCCCTACAACCTTACAAACTCACAAACTTTACGTCTTTATAATATCATTATAGATTATTTCATCATTTAATGAAATAGAAAAACCAAAAAATGATATAAATATTATTTAAGGCTTTGATCTGTAAATCTCAATTATCAATAAATACACGATTACTGGAAGTAAATACATTTGGCAAATATTAAGTATAATATTTTTTGAGAAATATATTTTTCATTTCTAGTCTAGTTTTCATTAAAAATATTTTTTTACATTCGACAAAATCTCAAGTGTCATCCAACGATTACTATATCGAGTGTCTAGTTGCGTGGCTAAAAATTATTATGCCCTGGGTTTAAGCAGAAGAAAAAATCTCAGTAAAAGCCTGAAGTTGAGAAGTTGGCAGTATTGATTATATAGAGACCATACTATATTCCATACAAATCTGTCTAGCCGTTTCAGCTTAAAGTAATAACAAACTTATTTATTTGTATGTGTATAAACATACAAATTCTCGAATTTATAATACCAGTCCGATAATTAATTTATCGATGTATTATTAAATTTGTTCCCTAGCGAATTTTATATACATTATGAATCTTGACTTGATCTCTCTATTCCTGTCACTCATGAGGGGTGAGAGTTAAGAAGCAGGACCAAACTCCAAATCACGAGGGTGAATAACCGCTAACTTTTCAACTCTGGGCAATTATTGAGACTTTCTTAACAGCTAAACTAGCGACTTACCCACACTTCGTTCGGGTTCGTCCTTAGGTACGTTTTAACGGTTAGTATGAAATAAAAATCTTTGAATTTCCCGGTTATTTGGTACTATAATATGCATATATTATACATATAAACCTTCCTCTTGATCCACTCTATCTATTAAAATACACCGCATCTAAATCCGTTGCGTATCCGCTGGGTGCGTAAGGCATAGTGGGGGAGACGAGACTGATGTCAGCGCTCACTGCGGATAATACAGAACTAAGGGGTGGCTCTTTATTACTTAATTTTTACCCTTTATTAAAGTTTGTGGTTGAATAATAATGTTATGGGTAATAGATTGAAAGCCGGTTTGTAACACGAATTCCATTTTTTATCTGCAAAATTAAATAAAGAAAATAAAAATTTTACAATACATTTGTAAATATATAATTATGTATGAGTTATTTTTATTTCAGATGGTTATATATTTAATATTAATACTGATTTTTTATTCAATATTAATTTGACAATAATCATCTTGACAGATTAACCTTATTGATAATTCACTCGAGACTTGTTTTAGTTATTGTGTTTATTATACTTACTTTCGTCAGTTGACCCAGGTTTTTTTTTAATTTAATGTACACTCTGTGTACATTTTACACGGTAAAAATATTTTTTTTAAGTTTATTCAGTTTTTTATATAATTAATTGGCATCTAATACATATAAAACATCTCAAAAGAGCCACCGTTAGTCGTATCGATAGATGGCGCTGGGGTCACGCGCCCAGCGAATAGGGCCAGACATACGGCGGGAAGCGGCTTCGTTTCATACTATGTAGCGATAACTAAAGTCGACCCGACCCGGGAGTCGAGCCCAGGATGTACATGTGGATGTGGCGCAGGCACGGCGGTGGTGCTGCAGCAGCGCGGCGGCGGCGGCGCGGCGGAGGAGGTGGGGCGGCTGGGCCCGTCCGACTACTTCGGCGAGATCGCGCTGCTGCTGGACCGGCCGCGCGCCGCCACCGTGCGCGCCGCCGGCCCGCTCAAGTGCGTCAAGCTCGACCGCGCCAGGTCTGCTTTGCTTTATATTACCTACACAAGCAAGTAACGGTTGAGGAGCGTCAGAAAAACCGATAAATCACACTTCGACATTTTTTTTATGATGCCGATTGGTTGAAAACCATAAACTTGGCCATATTTTTACATTTTTCCACAAAAAACACAAATGTGATTTACCAGTTTTGTTCCGACACTCCTCAATTATTAAATCATGGAAGTCAATTTTAGTCTACTTCTAATTATCGTGTCGAAATGAAAATGATGCTATAAGTATCTTAGAGCTGTTCCGCTGATCGAGCCAGGAGGTGCATAGTGGAACTCTTTGCTCCCTACTGGTAAACCTAGTTTGGATGATCCCATACATTTCAATTCATCAAAAGTGTTTTGTTTTTTGTTTAAACTATAATATTTACTACTACCTGTGTCGACAACTTATTTGCGTGGATGTCAGACCACCTTCAAAAGAATATTGGAATTTAATCCTGATTTCTAATTGTTTTGATAGAGTGGATCGAGTTAAATAAAATAAAACTTAAATGTTGCCTCGAGATACAGAATATACTCTTACAAACTTGTACGATTATAGTATTAGTAGGACTTAGCACAACCTACTAATCTGTACATTCGTCCACTGACGGCGTCGAGACAGAGCAGTCGTGCATGGCGCTCGGTTGGAATACGGCTAAGATTGACGGATATAACTGTAATGCCGGGTCGACACGCTTGCTACTTCCCACAAACTTAAAATCTAATTTTCTTTTGATTTGTACAAAAAAACCGACACTCGATCGTAACGGCCACATCTTGCTTGTAAGCTTGCATAAGCCAAGACTAACGTGAACGCTCTCTACACACGTTTGAATTTGTGATAGCTTGTTGAGCCTTGGCAAGCATGTGGATCCAACATAACATGCCCCGAGATGTCTACCTTGACATTTGTAATGATAATAATTAATGTTACATATTTTTTATAGGTTCGAACGTGTATTGGGTCTTTGTGCAGACATCCTTAAAAGAAATATTGCTCAGTATAACAGTTTTGTTTCACTCTCTGTTTAATAATTATGATAAGACTTATGAAATGTGGGTCAATAAAATGCATTGCATAATATTTCTAACCGAGTCACTTGCCAGCCAACAGTTGCAAGTTTGGATGGGAAGAAACTTCTGTCATATATTATAATCATACGTAACTTTAATTGTTTTATTTTTTTAAACTATTTTATGCAACTTCGAATAAAGTTTGTTAAGTGAAAATAGAAGAATATTGTTTTACTTAATATTTTAAGTGCGCCATTTTATGCACATATTGTTAATTTATTGATTAAAATATAACTTTGCATTTGCAGACGCATTGCATCAGTGTTTTATTAACTAGAAAGATTAGAACTAACTTTATACATAAATCCTGTTTCTATTTGTCTGATGTTACAAATTTATTATATAAGTTCACTTTAATTTAAACTTAATGTTATTTTTTTAGTAATTTTATTAGGTATTTTTATTTATATTCGTTCTATATTATGTTTTTAGTAGAAAGTAAATTTGTTTGTATTTTATTGCATACCTATTTATATAACAGGAATTCCTTGTTAAATTATCGACTTGTAAATGATTATGAATATTATCTTATTTGCTTTAACAAGTCTTTTATTTAAATACCACTTTAACTAAATTTTCTATGACTAGTGATTAAAAATATTTCATCCTAATCAACTCTTATAATATTAAATGAGTAATTCATGAATACCTATATTATTTCGTGTGTCTATGAAACGGCTCATAAGGATTTGGATCAAATTTTGTATTCAGCAAAGGTATTGTTTTTTATATTTATCTAAATTGGTGTCCTTTTTGAAATAACGCAATTTTACAGCTTAACCGAAAAACGGTAAGTACTAATGTCTTAAACCGAAATGTTAAAGTTTTATTAAGTTTAAAAATCTATAATCCATTATAGAAAAAAAAATGTTTAAAAATTACGCCAATTCCTAAATAATAGGGCTTCTGCAATAAATCAACATAGAGAATGAATAGAATACGATAATTTTTGGATTATGCTTTAGTCATCCCATTTTGGTATTTAATCACAATAACGTTCTAAATTCATACTAATATTATACATGTGAAAGTGTGTTTGTTTGTTTATCCTTCTTTCATGTCGAAACGGAGTAACGGATTGGCGTGATTTTTGGTGTGGAGATAGTTGGAGGGCTGGAGAATGACATATGCTACTTTTTATCGCGGAAAATTAATTCCCACGGGAAAACACGTTATAATCCAAAAAAAATATTTATTATCAGAATTACCTACTTGAAACTTAGTACTAAACGAAACGTGATACTTTAGATTTTTCCAAATTTTTATGCTTTCATTTATCAAAATTGGCCCACGCGTTTGTTCTAAATAGCGCCACAAAGGTACAAACCCACATACATACATTTAAAGGCTGATAAACACATTACCCTCTTTTGGTTCTGTGTGGTCAAGTAAAAAGTATTCCACATCAAATAATAATACATATTCATTTCATTAGGATATATATCGTTTCCTCGAATACCTAAAATAGTAAATAAAATAAAAATTCAAAATATACATTTAATTTTATTAATATAAATCAATTTTACATTTTCATTTGAATAATTTGTTGCGTTGCTATTTTAACTATGCCATCAAAATCTTCTTGAATATGTGATCGCCAAAATTTACATCTTCCCCAAACCAAAGCCGGGTAGTTAGGTGACGATATACCTTGAAATATCCTCGCAATACTCCTGCCAGTAAATTTGCAATCCTTGTAAGTGGCGATTAGTGCCCTGACGTCAGACGTAACGCGCTCCACGTCTAATGGTCTTTGTTCTAAAACTATGTTTTCAGGTAAATTATTCTCCCTAGAGAAATAAGTGTTTATTACTGCTTTCAACTCATCCGATTTCTTTTCAAGCGATTCTTCGGTAAATATTATTTTGTTAGAAGAGTAATTACAAAGTTTAGAGAATGTTTTATTAATTTCCTCTAATTGGTATAACATTACTTTTTCTTGATTGGAAACTATCTCATGTAGTTCATCTAGCACACTATCTAATTCTGATGCAGATAGGTCTCCAGGAGCTTTTAATCTAAATCCTAATGTATTAAATTCCACTTTTAAATGAGACCTTTTAGATATCCCATCTTTAGTTATCCATTCTAAATTTTTTAAATGATATTTTGCCATACCACTTTCCCAACCAATAGCAGCAGCAACTTCTATAACATTAAATTCTAAAACACTATTTGTTCTAACATTTGAATCTTTTTTACCCTGTATTAAATATGCCATAGCAAGGGGAGCACAAGTTTTAGCTGCTTCTAAAATTTTTATGGGTCCACCATAAGAAGAGATCTTACACATGGTATAAGCATTATTAAGTACTTTAATATAATGTTTATGGTGGAGCTCAACATAGCATAATAAAGTTGCGATATTTTCAGATGGTAAGTCTAATTCCTCAACAGTGCTCTCAATTGGAATGCCTACTTCATGACCTGGACACCTTACTGATTGATTAAGTGTTGAAGTAGACGAGTTCTCAGATGTACATTTACAAGGTATAAACACTTTCTGAAGAAGTTTCCTTATAACAGGTCTATCAATAGAATTTGAATAAACGTGTTTAAGTAACTCATCTTTATCACTATTACTGTTATTCATAAACACATGACAAAATGCAGGTTGACCATCTCTTCCAGCTCTACCTACTTCTTGTACATAAGATTCAAAACTAGGGGGCATATTATAATGAATAATGCATCTAATATCTGATTTGTTAATTCCCATGCCAAAGGCAACTGTTGCAACTATTACTTTTAAAGTTCCATCCATGAAATGATTCTGAATTTTTTTTCTTTGTGCAGCTGACATACCTGCATGGTATGCTTCAGCAATATAGGACATCCTTTTACGTTTTTTATTTTGTTTTTCCATATTTATTTTTCCGGGCTGTGAAAGACATGATCTTATAACTGCGGCAACCCTTTCACATTCATTTCTTCTAATACAGTATACTATAATAGAGTTAAAAGAATTTATTCTTTCTGATGCTAATAAAGATACTAAAGCCCTATCTTTATCTTTTTCAAAAGACACAGAGAGGAAAAGATTATTTGGTAGGGCAGGGTTTGTTACAACACCTCTGAGACCATCAGGAATATTAATATGATCTATAACACTTTTAGTTGTAGTTTGGCTAGCAGTTGCTGTCAAACCGAGAATACATTTCACATTTAATTTTTCTCTTAACACTCGACAAATCATTAAATAACTTGGCCTAAAATTATGACTCCATTGGGACACGCAATGAGCCTCATCAATGCAAGCAAAGGCGATTTGTGGTAAAGACTTAAAAAGACCAGCAAATCCACTAGATGTATCACTGGCAATAAGAGCTTCAGGGGAAATAAGAAGAATATTAATCTCACCACTTTTAACTAATTCAATTATTTTACGTCTTTGTGTTGGTTGTTGATTGGTATGTATGCAACCAGCTTTTAAGAACTCGGGCATGCTTAACACTTGATCTTCCATCAATGAAACTAATGGAGATATGACTAGAGTTATACATTTGTAGTATTTGCTATAAATATATGCCGGTAGCTGATAACATAGAGATTTTCCTCCCCCTGTTGATAATATAAGTAATGTTGATAAACCACATAGAATTCTCTTAATAGCATGTTCCTGGCCCGGGCGAAAAGAACTGTGGCCAAATTTTTGTAATGTTTCATACAGTTCTTCACAATTTTCTTGATTTTCTGTGTATATTGGTTTAATCACATTAGAATCCTGAGGTGTTTCTGCTAACAGTTTTAAAAATTCATCTGGAATTCTACTCGCTTGATACAAAAAAGAGCATAGCTCCTCTTCTATAGGTTTTTCCTTTTCTTTTTCTTTATGAACTGAAATAATTTTCTGCATATCTTCTAATGTTGGCATATGGCTTTCATCAAAATCTTCCAGAGGTAAAAGCGAATTTTCCCTATGAGCAGTACAATAACGAGCCATATGTCCTCCTAAACCACATTTAAAACATAACACTTTTCCAGCTTTAGGAAACTCCATTCCGGCATGTAAGGCTTTCTTATCCTTCCATAGTTGCTTCTTGTATTTTGTAAAATTAATATGTTTTTTGCCCCTTACGTAAACTTTTTTCTCAATATTAATTTTGACAAAATTTTCATTTATAGTACCACTTTCCATTTTCTTTTCCAGTTTCTCTATTCTTCCAGTAACTTGTGGCTCTTGAGTGATATCTTTATTTTCTGATGTTTTGATATTGTTTAGTATATCTGATACAACATTATGTCTTGGATTTACCTTTTCTTTTAATCCAAAGGGCAGATATTCTGATATGTCTGGAGGAATTTCCTTGTCATCTATAGGATTTTTTTTATTAATTTTAGCATCAGTCTTTTTACTATTTCTTGATATTACTTTACCTTTTCTTTTTGATTTCTTTTTTTCTTTATCTTCAAAATCTTCCTGTTCTACATGTCTTTTTTCAACTGGCACTGCTTTTAAAAGAGAGTTTAATTTCTGCTTCTTTAGAGCAGGTTTAAGCTTGCTTAAAGCTATGTCATCATCTGATTCACTATTTTCCACATAATCACATTGTTTCTCTATTAAATTATTTACTATATTTGCTAGACCAAACTTTTGTACCTCTTCCATTTGGTTTAATTCTTTATTATGGTTGTGACTTATCACACCTGTTGCTCTATCAAGCCAATCTTTATTTATTTGTCTTATAGGATGACTTTTTATACACATAGAATTATTAGAAATTAGAAAATGGTCTTTATTCTTTAAGTTTTCATTAAAATTATTTTTGTTAATGAGATTTGTAAGATTATCCTCTTCATTTCTTGTAACTTGACCAAGGAGTTTACTTGTAACAAAATTGGACTCAACCAATGCATTTTCCTTAGTTATTTTATCACATGTTTGCAATTCATCAGATTTTATAATACCTGAGTTATTTATATCAGTCAATTTACTATTAAGAGAATATTGAGTTTGACTTTTAGAATTGACACTTTTCCTGGGATTTCTTAAACAAAACTTTCTATTTTTAAATAATTTCTTAGACAAATTATCTGCAATTACTGTATTAATAATATTCGTTTTTGGGCTTGATAATAATCTATCAAGTTCTTGTCCAGTAGGCAAAGTCGGTAATATTGGTTCTTCAGAACTACCATTATGAGCAAAATTTTCTAAATGTTGCAATGGTTCTGGAGACAAAATAGGATCTTCATCAATGTCACATATTGACAAACAATTTTCAAGGGCGGTACTTTTAAGTTGAAAATATTTTTTATAAGCATATTTTATATTTGAAGGAGCTTCTTTTATATCAAACTTTGAAGGGGTTCGTGAATGATTTACCTTAAAGTCCTTTTCCCAATTTTTTACAATTAGTTTACATTTTAGGTAAGCTTTGTCTTTTTTTATCGATTCAATTAAATCCATGCTCTAATCACTTCATAGATCACTTCTCTATTTTAAAGGTGAAGAATATAAACTAGACTATATGAGTATTGACTTGAGAATTTTAGTCCAAGTTCCAACTTATTTATTCACTAATTTCCCGCCTTTCGGAAATCGGGATTGTGATTTGACATTTGACAGATAAGTAACAAAATATTTTTGACAGTACAAATTAATTCAGAAACGATTATATTATGTATAAATATAGTAAAGAAAATATAATTTATGGATTTAAATTTAATAAATAAATATTTTTGTTTGATCTCATAATTTTATATTTAAAGATTTAATATAATTTGCACAAAATGCAGACAGTTTATGACTTATCATTGTTACTTTATTATAATACGAGTACTTGTAATCCTCAAAGGATAATAATTTCCGATATATCCGATGTTAAAAATGGTAATTTGGGTAAGTAATAAGTAGCCACAAATGATCATCTTATGTAAGATTAGAGACTTATCCTTGCTTCGCTCGGGTTCGACCGTAGTACGTTTTTAATAAATAGAAAAGTTATAAATATCCCTTTTCCATACCTACGATAATTTTTTAGTACATTGTTTTTCTTAAAGTACGTGATAGATGTACGTAGATTTTAGCCAACGCGTACGAAACACGCACGTACAGTTTGTTTGAGAAAATACCACCATAATTTAACTATTTTAAGCAAATTATATACACAAATCTTCCTCATAATACCTTTTTTCGTTTAGTTTTTGTTTTTTTTTACATTTTTGGTCTTCTTTATACTGAAGAAGTGTCATACAAAATGACGAATTAAGTTTAGAAGCAGTTAATTTGTTGTTAGGACAAAAGTGATTTATTTTGCTTTATTACTTAAACATTAAGTGTCTATACCTATCTTGATAAAAACTTATATAAGTAATTTTATGTTTAATTCTTTTAAAAAACCATGAATAATGTTCAAAAGAAGAATCTACCTACTCAAATAAACATCATAAGGTGAGATTTAAAGTATTTTTAAGGCGCAATCTTTTTTTATTTTAACTGAGGAGTTATGTTTGATTATCAATAAGTGAAAATATCGAAAACTGCATAGCTATGTGATTTAAATTTTAAAGATAAAAAACTTTATTTTTTCCTCAAAACATGATCTGTGTAAGGAAGTTTCGGTTTCGGCCGAAACTGAGACCGTTACTGAAATTCGGTTTCGGTTTCGGTCGGATACTAGTTAACTGACAATCAAGTTGCAGTACATATATTTATGTGTCAACAAAAATAAACTAACAATAAAATGTAAAAGCTTCTTTTTTCTTTACAAAATTAAAAAAAATTAAGCATATTGACGAGTTGGATAATATTTTTAATGGTCAGTTTCATATTTTGGGTTAAATTATAGAAATAAGCTTCATACTAGAATTGTTAAAATATATATAATATATTTCAAAAACTTGATAAGATTGTTGATTTATGGGTAAAATAAAATCATTTGTCATGTTCTTTTTAATCTTCCTGATTTTTTATCTAATATGCCTACAGAACCTTTTGGATCTGGTGAATGAGTACTCCATTCTGTTAGTATACATTTTTGAAATTTATAATTACCACAAGATGCTTTTTCTATAAGATCTTTATCAGGATATAAAATACATGAACCTAAAACATTGTAAAAATCTATACTTAAATTATCAATCCATTCTATTAAATCTCCATTGATTCTCTTGATATTTGAATTTGATATTTCTGTTAGTAATATCTTATCTTCCTGGTTAGGCAAAAAGTTTCTAGGCTTTAGATAACTTTGATTTTTATAAGAATTTTTCGACCCATGATGAATTAAATTAGCTTCTTGTTGGGTTATTTCTTTGCCAGAAAAGTACTCCAAAGGACTTATTAAAAATTTAGTCATTGCAATAGTATTTGTTTGATCAAATAAGCCAACCTTCCAAACACCAGGCAGTAAAGGTTGTTTAATATTGGGTTTGATAAAATTTGTCAAATTATTTTCATCCCTTTGGATAGTATTAACATCTGCTACACTACCAGATGGGTCCAGCCAAAGTATTGTTAAATTTCCAAACACCTTGTCAATGTATGCAGAAAATTGGTACAATAGAACTGGTTCTGATAGTGGACCTAATATGTTACCTAAATTTCTGAACGTCATTTCTTTCTGATCATAATCTGAACTTACTTTAAATATTTTAATGTAATCATTTTGATTTTCAAAATTTAGATCTAGATATTGTTTTGGCTTATACCACGTTTCTAAAAGTACTTCTTTGTCTTGTATTAAAGCTTTGTGTAATATCAAGTTTCCCTTGTAAATGTCTGCATATTTATAAATATTTATAGCTATTACCTCACTTATTTTTATATGACAATTTTCTTCACTTAATATTTTTGCATTAAGACGTGTAATACTTCCTGCATGTGTCAAGAGTATATCATCAGTACTGGCTGTTAAGTCATTAATATCATAGAGGTTTTGCCAATATGCTTCTAAATTTGGTATTAAATAATGATCTGTAATGCCTATATATTGTTCTACTCTAGTAATAATTTCTTGATTAATGATTGGCTCAAATTTTCTTGCAAAGAATAGTTGTCTACTTTTAGTATTTTGTATTCTTGGCCAGTCTTCAGTTTTAAAATCATTTGGTGAACAACCACACCAATCTACAACATGTTTATATTGACACTTACAACCTAATTTACGTTTCCAATTTGTGACATGTAAATTATTATCTACATATGTATTACAAAATTTTGAATTTCTTATTACAGTATGGAAATAAGATTCTGCAGGTAACAAGGTGTGTTGAAATATAACTTCTAGGCCTGCTAACAGTTCATCTTTTTTTTCAATAACATAAGAAACAAATTTTGGTGAAAGAGCAATCCAATCACTTCCTCCATCTATAACAATACCTTGAGGTAATTTTCTTTCACCAACTCTCCACATGTGTGTCTCACACTCAATAAAAGTTTTGTCAAGACCCTGTTTCTTAATAAATCTTTGTGCCTCCCGCCCATGAGATTTAACAAAATTAAAATCCTTATTTGCAGATAGAAATTTTTCTAATTCTTCTAATGATTTGATTGGAAAATCACTTTCGCTTAAATTGATAACATAATCCCACTTCCAGCCTAATGTTAATATTTCACTCATTGATGACAGCAGCATAGTGAGAAGGGATGCTCCACCCCATATGGTCGAAAATCTTTTTGAAGCTAACTTAATGTTTGGAAAATTGTTTTCTAATTTTAATAATTCTCTATGCAAGTAATCCTGTCTCTGAAAATAAATTAAATATTTTATGTTTATTGTGGCATTTATTTTGTTAAAATAAAACATTAATTTTCCACCAATTACAGAATTTAATTAAAAAAAATGTTTCCATTCATAACAGACTATATCTAATTATATTTCATGGCACAAAATACCAACATAACATTCTATATTTTTGCTTGTTTTAGAATTTAACTATTCTACATTAAACCAAATATTAACTTACTTGATCAACATGTATGTAAAAATAATGATTGGTTCTATAAAGAGCATTAATTAATCTGTGGACTTGACGCAATGCCCTTCCATTTAATGTTAAAAGAAATACTATTCCGACTGAAGTTTCTTCACCAAGGGACCCTGTAGGCAATTGTGGAACAAACTCTGAAATGCAACATGAATTTAAATGTCTTTCTCAAAAAATACTATTTTGATATCATTATTAAAGCTGAGGTCTTATTTTGTAATTTCTTTACTATTTATTTATTACAGGTTTTTCTCTTATAATTTTCTTAAATGTGTGATGTATAAAAAAAAGTGATTGAAATATAAAATTATCATGGTAAAAAAAAATCCAATGTTCAATAATACCTACAATGACTATTGATATAAATTCCAATGATAAACAGTTACATAAACATATAAGTTAAATAAGGGTAGAAGAGAAACATATTGTACTTACTATCTAAGCCTGTTTCATATATGTTCATTGTAAAATAGCCTCCACAATTTTTTGTGTTATCGGCTGGACATTTCATATCACAAGATTCATTATAAGTTTTTGAAGTCAATGGTGGTTCAACATCACCACAGAAACATTCAGAGCTAAAATCAATTGTTTATTGTTTATGAGGAGTGTTGAAATGTAATAATTGAATATTCATCCAGAATGGTGAAGTAAAAATAGATTCAATTTTATATTTATAGTAATTTAAAAATATTTACGCATATTGAACTCCTGCAAAAGGGAATCCAGCTTGTACACAAATATCTAAACAAAACTTAGGGGAATTATGATTAGCATAGTTTCCATAGAAACTGGAAAGTAATCTTAATTTTTTTTCATCTAAGTAACATCCTAGATTTCGACCGTAAGTCCTTTTCTTCGAAATGCAGTAATTTGGTAATTGTTTAGGATAAAAATCACCATTTTGTATATGACAAGTCTTGTTCACAATTTGCTGTTTACAAATTTGAGTCTTGGCACGATGTATAGCAGAAATAGCTTCTCGGCTTTTTATTTCGCAAGCAGGTGTAAAATCCAGTTCTTCTATTCTCAAATAAGGTGTGATTTTATTATGGTTTTTAGAGACCAAGTCTTCATCATCTCCAACATTACTGCCCAATTTTCTCGCAGAGACATCACCCATTTCATTTCTAATTATTGATGTATATCCATTTCTTTTAAGTAAATTATCATGAATAGAAGGAAAGAGACTCACAGAAATTAATATTTGAGCAAAAAATGTAGTTAGAACTATAACTGCCAAACATTTTGCATATTTGTAAAAAAATCTTCGAACAAAAGCCATTATAGTGCTTCGATTTCAAAAAAAATACTATGCTTTGTTATAATATATAAATTTTTTGATATTTTCTCAAAAGATACATCTTGAAATATTTAAAAAAAGCAACTTGAAAGCAACTAAAGTCTAAAACATTTAGAGCAACTGACCATAGTGGCATAGACCATGAATGACAATTGACAAATAAAAGCATAGACCAAGAACAACAAGACTCAAGAAAGAGTCAAGACTCAAGAGACAACAATGAATAAGAGCTTATATTATTTATCTATGTCAAAAACTATTTGTCAAAATAAAACCACAACTTAGTACAAAATCCATATTCCATAATTCCATGCATGTTTGTATTTGTCATCCATGATGTTTGTCATCATCCATGGTTTGACTTTGTCATCGATGCTCAACTCTCAACCCTCAAAACAAGTCTAAACTGTAATGCTGTAAACCAGAGTTTAATAGTAATTAATATTTAATATACAAGGAACTGTAAGTGTAAACTTAGAAAAGACCAGAATAATTCACTAAATTTCGTTTCAATTTAAACTCGAAATGTATTTTATACACATAAACATGTATAAAAAAAGGATAATTTAAGACATCATTAATTTTACATCATTTTATATGAAAAAGTCGATTCTAGCAAAACTACGTTTATTTTCGAAACATTCAAGTTATTACCTTGTTACAAATATAGGCAAATAATAAGGTAAGTTTGTTCTGCATTGAAAACAAATTATCAAGGTCTCCATATGATGGTAAATGAATTCCTTACATAAAAAGGAAGGACGTGATGAGAGGGTCTTTAGTTCATAGAATGTAATACCTAATAATCATTGAGTATTTAAAACTGTAAAAATAAAAACTTCAATTAGATTTTATTAAAATATGCTTATGTTGTAAAACATTGTGCCTTTTAATGTGTTTGAAAATGTTTTTGTTATGGACGCTATAGCAACTGTTTATAAAATAAATAAAGAACTTGTAAATTATTTTGATTTTTTGAACTCTATTTTAATAAAAATTCTCATTCAACAAAAGAAATCTTTGGACACTAATATTTTATACTTAATCTAAATTTATGTGTTTTGTTCATTTTTCAGGTAATACAAACAAACTTATAATGACAAGAAATTTTATGAATATTAATTTTGAGGACACCATTCAATGTTTCTATTTTTCTGAAAGAAAATTATCAAAAGATGAATGGGGACAACTTTGTAATGTCCTGAATGAAACATTAACATCATTGTCTCAAAACTATATATGGCATAGAGATGAATTTAAAATTGTTTTACCTATTACAATTTCTAGACAGGAAGGAGGTATATATATCTTACACACCATTTTTTAAACAAAAAAGTATTGAAAGTATTTAAGCTTGTATTTTTAATTGTTTCTGTTTAAGACTATCCTGACTATCTTATGAGTATTACTTGTTTTGGTGATAACATTGAGGATGAATGGTTTATAGTGCATCTTTTATTGGAACTTACTAAAAGGTACACTGATTTAATTGTAAAAATTGAAGATAATGATGGAGATTTCCTTATGATAGAAGCAGCCAACTATTTACCTGCTTGGGTGAATCCTGATAACACTGAAAATAGGGTAAGTTTTTGCACACAATTAAAAATATTATAATAGACATTATAATAAAGATGACAATAATAATATTTTGTATCTAAAATTATTCCACTAAAGTATCTAATACACTAATTTATAAACTTAGTTTTATTTCGGTAATAATATATTAAAATATAACCCTTTTAATATCAGGGAAAAAATCAGATTTTATACCCCTGTCTGTGTATGTGTGCATATACTTGCTAAAGTATATTGTTCTATTATTTCTGTGGTATTATTATTATATCTCTTAAACTGGTTGATTAATTCTAGTTACATTTACATTTATAGATTTATTGGAAAGATAGTTCAATTGTGGTGTTTCTTAGTTATATTGCATGACAACATTTTTTATATACTTATGTAGAATTTCATAGACAGTACATTTTCTTATTTTATACATTCTATAATTATATATATTCTAGAATACGCCACACCTTTTTTTAATGATTAATAACAAGCTGAAGCTTCAAGAGTAATTTCATAATTTTGGCAATACACTACACTATATAAAAATTAAAATTATAATGGATCCTTCAATTATTCTGAGAAGGAAGCAACGAAAAATTCAACCTTTATAAGGGAAGATTTTTTTATTGTCACATTTGTGGTGCCGAGAATATTAAATAAAACTATACATTTTGAAACTATTTACACTACAACTACTTACTTTAAAACCTCAAAATTGATTTACGAGCAATATATGTACGTACTAAAAAATCCATTTTACTTTATTCTAGTCTTAAAAGTATCAAGCGCGTTAGCTACGCATTAGATTCATAAAAGTCTATATGTTGTGAAAGTGCCTTTTAAAATATGAAATTTCAGTAGACAAGTTCTTTACCGTAACAAACATTGTTGCAAGCAGCCAGTACAAGAGACTCTGACCTTAAATAAAAATTAGCTTAATAGAACAGTAGTTTACTTTTTATACAATCATGTTATGTTGAGGCTTTGTAAATTTTAAATCTTTGTAATGTATTATTAAAAAGTTACTTTGCTATTTTGAACACTTACTCCATTCTTTTCAGGTGTTCATCTATAAAGGGGAAATTCATCTGATACCTCCTACAATTGTGTCCATACCCTCAACTCTTAAGTTAAATGAAGCTATAGAAATTATTATACAAAGATCAAGTGAAACTAAAGCATCTTCTGATATACAAGAGGTTATTTTAAAACGAGTTAGCTTTTGTTCAGAAATAAGTAAACATTTTCACAAGGCTGTTCTTAACCTCCCGGTAGATATAGCAGCAGTGTTAACTCTTAAACCTTCACTTATCTCTGCTCTAGTGACTACTTATTCCAATGCTGACGCTTTAGAGGTTAAACACTATAAAGACATCCATTACGATGATTGTGTTAGAGTTGAAGTACTATTTAGCAAGTATTTGTATGCAATGCTTATGAATGCGAAATTTCCTAATATTCGTAAATTGAAGCAATTTGAACTGAACAAAATGGACCAACTCGGGGTGAAATTAACCTGTGGTTACAAAACTATAATGAACAAAGCGTCGAAAGACATTTTCGCTACATCTGAATATCATAAATTTCTTAACAGCTTAACTAACAATGGTTATTTTAAAGATAATATAGAAGGATCTAAGGATTACAATCAGTTACTAGACAAAGCTAAGGATTATTTTTACACTTTAGAATGTCCAATAAATTCTTATGTTTCTAATCAGATCAGTGATATCATATTATCTCTGGAATTTGATAAAGTTAAAGAAAATATAAAACAAAAATGTAAAATGAGCTTATTTGAAGAAGACAGTGATGATTGGTTGAATATTCAGCCAGATGAACTTAATGAATTTTTAAATACACAATACGGAAATAAAGTTAAAATTAAAAAAGATGAGCCTATAACCTCTGTAACGATAACAAATAAATTAAGTAATTTCTTGAAGGAATCATCGGATTTTGAAGGCATTGAACAAACAAGGAGTGAAGCACAAGATGATAATAATATTGAATTTGATTCTGATGAATTCGTAAATTGTTTAGAAAAGATGTTAAATATAATTTCAAAAGATGGTGATATCACTCCTTCTGATACAAGTGATTTTAGTGATGATGATGATGACGATGGGGTTGAAGTTAGTCCCTCAGAACAAGACTTAGAACTGGCTTCCAAACTAAAATCTACACAAAAAAGTAGTGCAAGTAATAATAGTGATGTATTGCAGAATTTAATACAAAGTATGAAAGAAGAAGGCTTATCAGGACCTTCTAGCACTGTATTAAGAACCATAGGAGTAAAGAAGAGTGATTTACTAGACTCTGATGATGATGATGATGATGATATTGAGAATACAGAGTGAAAATAAAATTTTATTTTCTAAAATTGGATTTGTTTTTGTAATTTTTTTTTAGGTTTTTACTGTAACCCTAAAAGTAATGTCATAAAAAGCATTAAACAATTATATTATTGATATATTCATTACTAGCGACTCACCCTCGCTTAGATGATTCTTTAAATTGACATAACTCTTTTATTTACTAACCGAAAAAAAAAAAAAAATTAATGTTATCGGTTAAGCAGTTTCTGAGATTAGCGCGCACAAACGCACAGACAAAAAGACAAAAAATCATTGTTTTGGGTTCTATTATGTTAATAGGGACCCCCAATAAAAGCTTTTCTCCAATATCTTCCATGTACAGACAGTGATCACTTGCAGTTTTATTATGTGTAAAAAGATTCATTGGATATGTCGCAGGGAAATTCTACTAATGAAATTATAATTACCTGGAGTATTATCAATCGTGTCCTGTTCTTACAATAGCACGGTGCATATTTAGATATATTATATTTTTCCTAACTAGACTATCCCAGAAATCATCCTTTAAGGAGGTAAAAATGGGGATGTAAGTTTGTATTGGAAAGAAAGCTAGGGACGAACCCGAGCGAAACAGGGCGAGTCGCTAGTTGTATAATAAAATAAATTGCGACGAACATAGAGCCTCCTCCTTTTTAGTAGTCGGTTTAAATTAATTTAACCGTTTAATAGACCAGGGTAGAAGCCTTTAAAAATAATAAAAAAAAGAAAAAAAAATTATAGTAGGATGCAACCCATTACAAAAGGAGGGGAATATTATAAAAATGAAAGGAAAAATAATTTACGGGCGATCTGAGGTCGGGAAGGGGATGGGGGTCCGTTTTTAAGGGTAAAAAACGGTTTTTCTCGATTTCCGGCAAAACTAAGTCTTATCGAAAAAAGTCATATGGCAAAGTTGTAGGTAATAAAAAGATCTAAAACTTTTGTATCTACACTTTTTTCACATAACCTCAAAATTAATGTGAAAAATTCAAAAAACCAAGTTTTTGGTTTTTTATTTTTATCTTTTACAAAAAAAAATTTTTGTAACGAAATTTGGTGAAAACTTACCTTTTTATGTCCCAAATACGCTGTAATTTATTTGATTAAAAATATTTATTTTTTCACCTTATTTTGAATTAATATCGAAAAATCACCCTCATTTTCAATCGAAAATTCACCCGTCAAAATATCAGTTTTTTTCAAAAAGTTGGTATGTTTTCTATTCGTTGAAATCTCTACTTTCCGATGGTGAAAAAAAAATTATGTTACTATAGTAAATCTTCTGAGAAAATGCAAAAAACAAAAAACCTTTTTTATTTCATACACTTGCTTATCATCTGCCTTATTGCAGATGATACAAACAGATTCATGCATACTGATAATCTGAAAAGACAAAATCGAATTAATAATGCCTTCACTATTTTATCGTGAGTATACCCCCATGAAAAAAAAATTAAAGAAATAAATGTCAAAATGTATAAAAAATATATTATAAATATATTAAAAATCTATAATAAATGTATAAATATATAAAAAATATGTATAGTAAATATATTTTTAATAACTAACTTTTGGCCGATTTTCATGTATATTTCATATATTTTATTATAGATTTTTAATATATTTATAATATATTTTTTATACATTTTGACATTTATTTCTTTAATATATTTTTTTCATGGGGGTATACTCACGATAAAATAGTGAAGGCGTTATTAATTCGATTTTGTCTTTTCAGATTATCAGTATGGATGAACCTGTTTGTATCATCTGCAATAAGGCAGATGATAAGCAAGTGTATGAAATAAAAAAGGTTTTTGGTTTTTGCATTTTCTTAGAAGATTTACTATAGTAACATATAATTTTTTTTTCACCATCAGAAAGTAGAGATTTCAACGAACAGAAAACATACCAACATTTTGAAAAAAGCTGATATTTTGACGGGTGAATTTTCGATTGAAAATGTGGGTACTTTTTCGATATTAATTCAAAATAAGGTGAAAAAATAAATAATTTTAATCAAATAAATTACAGCGTATTTGGGACATAAAAAGGTATGTTTTCACCAAATTTCGTTACAAAAAATTTTTTTTGTAAAAGATAAAAATAAAAAACCAAAAACTTGGTTTTTTGATTTTTTCACTTAAATTTTGAGGTTATGTGAAAAAAGTGTAAATACAAAAGTTTTAGATCTTTTTATAACCTACAACTTTGCCATATGACTTTTTTCGATAGGACTTTTAGTTTTGCAAGAAATCGAGAAAAACCGTTTTTTACCCTTAAAAACGGACCCCCATCCCCTTCCCGACCTCAGATCGCCCGTAAATTATTTTTCCTTTCATTTTTATAATATTCTCCTCCTTTTCTAATGGGTTGCATCCTACTATTATTTTTTTTGGTTTTAAAAATTATCGACCCTGGTCATTTAAAAAAATATTTCATAGTTTTCGACTTTAAAACTTATATTTATTTAAAGCATTGAAACAAAACTTTACAAAATTTGATATTTGTTGTATACTGTATTTATAACAAAATTGTAACTTGGCTAAATTTATCCAGGAAAAGTTTATAGTTTTATGGTCCTGAAGACGTTTTACGGAATGTTATCACATACAAATTTCTCATATAATATACTTTTAACTGAATAAAAAATATAAATAACAACACAAAAATTAGTAACTTTAAACTACAAATATTTCAACAGCTTTCATACAATATATCATTATTTATATACATTACCTTGTTATATTTTTCGCAATTTTATAATTAAAGCCTAAAATCTTTTATTGTTCCATTAGTTATAAGAAAAGTGTAAATAGTATCCCACAGTGAAATAAAGAAAGAAATAATTAACTAGTTGTAAGTTTAGACTGAATAAATTCACTGCCGCACATCTCGGTCGTCTGCCCTTTTAAATACATGCATAAACAACAGGGCCAGATCATAAATAATCTTATACTAAATAAGTAACCTTTCATTTAAGTCCCTCCTGATATACCATGATAATAATTGTCGCACTAAAATAATAATTACAGCAATTCCATACTAGATTTTCAATAATATTACAATATGATTTAATGAAAAAGTTACAAATTAGAAATAAAAACTTCTTGAGTTAAATATTACCTACATCTTGGCTTCTTACTTTTGTGGATTCCTTGTTCAATATTCCTAACATCATCATGTGTCTATTTAAGTGCATTTTTCATGTTATGTTGATAGCAAAATGCTAAAGTATTAGGTAACTGTGACCGCAAAATGTCATATGGTAGAAATAAATTAATTATAGTAATATTACAAAGACAGTGTCAAAATGAGTACCTATTACCATTTATTAGAATACATATTATGTCATTTGCCAGAATGGAATATACAAGTACCTATTTAATAAATATTCTTTTCGACAAAGTTATTTCACAAAATGTAAGACTACAACTATTGCATTTATGGGATTTTTTTAATCAAAATTAAAATGCATTTATTTTTTTAAGTTCTACATTTTTCCTGTATTCGTAATGATTTAATCAAGATTATTTTCGACAGTAGGTAATGTTAGAGTTTAGGAATTTTAATAGTTTAGTAGGTAGGTATACGTAATTTAAATAATAAATGCTATGTAATCTAAAGGCGAGCATGCGTTCCACCAGCAACGACCAGAGTCTCGCCGGTCATGTAGCTCGCGTCTTCAGATACTAAGAAAGCGACTGCGCCGGCTATTTCAGATGGCTTTCCAAATCGTTTCATAGGCACTATTGATAGGCTATTCTCTTTTCCTATATCAGATGAGGTTATCTGAAAATAATATAAATAGGTAATTAGTAGATAAATATTAAAATATATATTTTTAAACCCTGAGATTATTTACAATTTTGAGATTTTATGATTGAACGGGATGTTTTATTGTACATTAATAGGGATTTAAGGACTTTTTCTTCGACACAAGTGTGGTGTTTCGTACCATAAGAGTGACTTATAAGTCATCACTTATCAGTAACAAATAAATATTAGTTCAAATAAACGTCAATAGGTGGCATTATCTTATATGTATGTATCGATATTGTCAGGGCCGGATTAACCCTATCAGGGCCCCTAGGCAATGCAATTCTCGGGGCCCCTTTCGTTTACCCTTTTCTTACTTTTTAAAATACATTTTTCTATTACAAAAGTCAGTCTATCAGATGGACTCTTTTGGTATCCTGTTACTTCAATTTCTTATGTGATACTAAGGGCTCACCATCGCTTCGCTCGGGTTTGCCTCTAGAAAAACAATACAAATCTATCCTTCGGGAACCGTATATTTTTCCGGGATAAAAAGAAGCCTATGTGTTATTCCAGACTATAATCTATTTCTGTGCCTTTCATCCAGGTCCGTTCAGCCGTTCTGACGTGAACGAGTAACAAACATCCATACATACATACTCACAAACTTTCACATTTGTGATATTAGTTTAGATTGCAACAATATGGTTACCTTGGCTTGATGCTACAGCATCACCTCACATGCCTGACTAATTGCTTTCATTGAAATGATCAATATCAAAATTTTTCAAATAAATTTTGAGGTTATGTGAAAAAAGTGTAAATACAAAAGTTGTAGATCTTTTTATTACCTACAACTTTTCCATTTAACTTTTTTCCATAGTACTTGTAGTTTTGGCGGAAATCGAGATAAGCCGTTTTTACCCTTAAAAACTCACCCCCTGCCACTTCCTGACCTCAGATCGCCCGTAAATTAGTTTTTCTTTCATTTTTGTTATATTCTCATCCTTTTCCATTGGGTTTCAATCCTACTATATTTTTTTTGGTTTCAAAAATTATCGACCCTGGGGGTAATACCAATATAAAATGAATTTAGTAAAACCAAATCTGCTATCTTTACGCCCCCATGCTGTACGGGAGTATTCTTTAGGTTAAAGGATAAATCTATAACAATCATTTATTTCTAAAGGATATTATTTTAAATTTTTGAATAAGTATTAATTAAGTTACTTATGGTAATCAAAAAAAATGTACTGTATACTAGATTTCAAATCGTGAAGATCCAGTGAGAACGCGATTATTAAAAATCGATTAGGCACCAATAACTTCCTAATTTTTCAAAATCATTAATTTTCGTAGCATAAAATTAAAATATTTTTTTCCTCAGACTCCAAATTTTGCCGCGGTTTGGGGTGGCGTTATATACTTGTTACTGACAGTGTCTACCCACAATTTTTCAAAAAGATTTCAAAAATTCAAAAATGGCACCAGAGTACCTTACAATATTTGTTGATTTTAATTCTATTTTTTTTTTAATAAATATTATAATTAAATACAGTAATAATATTATTTATTTAATTTAAGCTGTTATTATTATAAATATTACAATTTTCAAAAATTTTATATTATTTAGTGTTTTTATTACTATAATATGTATAACCACAAAGAAATTTAAAAATTAAAAATATTAATTATTTATTTAAGCAATATTATTGTTTTATATGTAATTTTGTAGTTCAAAAATCGTTCCATGGAATGTTTTTTTGTTAGGGCTTGCACGGGGCCCCTAGTCGATGCGGGGCCCCTAGGCAGTCGCCTAATCCGCCTTATGGATAATCCGGCCCTGGATATTGTTAATAAAGATTGTGTAAAATTAGCATCTGTGCCGTCAGCACATTACATTATATGTATTTGCGCCCTCAGTTGGAATGAGATACTCGTACTCATAATAAATATATCGTTCAGTTTTACGTGTTAATTTATTACACCATATAGCACCCAGCCGCCAAAGTGGTGACCCCGACGTGATACATATAATAAAAATGTAACAGATCGCTGCTTGTACATGGAAGATATATGAGAAAAAATATTATTGGGACCATTATCAACGCAAATAGCACCCAAAACAATGATTGTTAGAATTTTTGTTTGTCTGTTTTTTTTCTTTATGGCTTAAAGCTACGTTGTTTGTCTGTTCGTTTGTGCACGCTATTCTCAGAAACCGTTTATCCGATTTAAATGTGGTTTTCACTAATATATTGTGGTAAGCTTCACTTTCAATTTAGTGTTTGTTTCATGTCAATCGGTGCATAAATAAAAAAGTTATGCAAATTTAAAGAATCCCGTTGAACATTTGTTAAACTATCTATACCCGTATCTGTCTATTCTTTCTCTGTTCACGCCAGAATCATGTTCTTTCACGCCAGAACAGCTGAACGGATCTAGATGAAATTTGGCACAGAAACAGATTCTAGTCTGGAATAAAACATTGGCTACTTTTTTATCCCGGAAAAATATACGGTTACCGAGGGGTAGATTTGTTTTTCCGATTTTGATTTGGCGAACCCGAGCGAAGCGAGGGGGAGCCGCTAGTAATTAATAGGTCTCAAAAAAATATGTAATACAATAATTTAAACAAAATTTCTTGCCTCTTAAGTAGAGGAAAAAGAAATAATGCTCTCGTAAATAATATTTGCGTTCTTTTTTTTTGTTTTTTTACTGATTATTGAAAAATAGCGTTTAATTTTACTGATTATTGAAAAAAACAGCCCTCAGGTTTGAAATCCCAGATGGTGCTTTTACGTTTTTAGTTTTATGACTTATTTTACTTTTTTTTTGTTTGTGTATTTACCGCAGAAGCAAACTTCGTAGCCACTATTCCAGGTGCAACGCAGTTAACCCTGATGTTGTCATGTACAATTTCGTTTGCAATGGCTTTAGTTAAACCAATCAGCGTCGTTTTGCTGACGCTGTATGGTCCCAAAGGCTGGAATTAAAAATATAGTATTTATTAAAGAATTGAGTCCATGAGTTTTATAGTTTTACTGTCCACAAGATAAGGCAAATTTATTTACATAAAATGAATATATATATCATAAATAACTCTAATATTATAAAAGCGAAATTCTATGAGTGAAGGAGTATATATTTGTTGTATTGTATTGTAAACAATATTGATAATAGGGGAGCCCAAGAGGAATTTGGGATTTACTTAAGTAAAATTAACATATGAGGGGGACCTTGCACTCTGTTAAGTACCTCTACCATACAAAGGTAAGTTATCTGTATAAGGTAGCGCATCTATGGGCTATGGCAACCGATCAGAATATTCAAAAATATATTTATAATAATGAATGAAGCTTTTGGACGATATTTGTTTCTTCGGCTTGGTATGGTATGAACGGACTGGTTTGCGCAACTCGACGACTTTGTGCCTATTTTGCGTGTGTGGAAATATTATTCTGTTACTCTTGCCACCCTAGTTTTTCCAGGAAGCTCAGTAACGTCTTCGTCCTGCTAAAGTCTTCGTGTCGGTGTGTACTCGGGATACCACGATGTTGAGCCCGGTACGCCGCTCCACCTGGACAATACAAGAGTACATATGCAAGGTATCCCCCGACACAACCCCCCCCCCCCCCTATGTTTATTTGCCGTGCTTGAGTAAATCCCAGAATCCCCTCTTGGGCTCCCCTACTATAGGTAGAATATTGTAAATATATTTCAGATTTTCTTACCTCCATTGGCTGATAGCCTGCAATTGAGGAAATAAAAACTATACTACCACCCCCTCGCTTGATAAGATCAGGATACACCTCTTTTGCTAACAGCCACGAACATTTTACGTTTACTTCAAATATTTTATCCCAAACCTTTTCATCCGTCTAAAATGTACAAATTGAACATAAATCATTTTCGACAATGTAACCATTTACAAAAATTAAGAACAATATAACTATATTATTTGTAGAGTTACCTCTAATATTGGTGAAACTGCAGGATTTACAGCAGCATTTGAAACAAGAATATCAATGCCACCAAATTTACTTTTTGCCTGCAAATTAAATTTTCAATTAAAGTATTATTCAAAATTTGAAGTATTCGCGTAAATCTTATCTAATGATTTCATTAAGTTTAACAACTTTCTAGTAAATATAAGTTCACATAACCAGATCACTTTACATTTTTATCATGAATTTTATCACTATGCTGTAGGTACTTTCCATAAATTTTCACTGATTTAAATTATTTCCTAAATACGTACAAAATCAAATAATTTTTTTCTATGCTCAGCGTTGGCCACATGGCATACAAGCCCCTCCGCGTTGATGCCATCTTCTCGGAGGTTGGCTGTAGCTTTATGTACATTTTCTTCTTTTCTGCTACTTATAACTACTGATGCACCTTCTTGACCTAATCTCTTAGCTATAGCGTAACCTATTCTGTAATATAAAATATTTTTTCCTTTGTAATAATATGTTGAACTATATTCGTACTAATGATGTATTTTCGGAGTCATGCATTAGAGATAGTGTCAAAATTTGACGCATTTCTTTTGATCATACTCGAAAGTCGAGACACACTGATCATTGTCATACTTGGTATATTCGTAATAATCAAGTAAAAAAATGCTTCAGTAGTGTCGAGCTTAGCATGTTAGACTGCAGATCTAGAGGCCCTGGACTCAAGGGTCCGACCGGGGCCAAAGTTTTGTAATAGAGTTTTTTTTATAAGAAATTCAATCTCAAGGCTCAATAAGAACCCGGAGTTGAGAAGTTCTTGGACTTCGGTGCTGCGTTTCGAATTGTCATTACACTGGAGTTAGAAAGTAATATGAATAAAAAGTGTCATTGTATTTCCAAACATTCTTGTGCACTATAATATCTCCCTGCGAATTTGGCTAGTCTTAGTAAGATTGGCTGCCGGAAGGATTTTATGTAACCGCACTAATTTTATGTTCTCCTGGACTGTGGCATATATACATTGTAGCGGTAGGATCCATGGTCCAGGCGGGAGGGCTCTAGGGACGGCGCAAGACGGTGCAGAAATATGAATGATCTTCATTCTTATAATAGTATTTTTTCTTTAGCTTTTTTACCCGACTGCGCGAAACAAAGTATGATTAATGTATAATTATATCATTCTATGTGTGTGTGTATGCGCGTGTGTGTGTGTGTGTGTATGCGTGTGTGTGTGTGCGCATGTATGCGTGCGTGCGTGTGCGCGTTTGCATGTGTGCATATACATGCAATTACGTAATATTTTGTTCATATGTGGCGTTTTAGAGACCAAACTCATGGGCCGATTTTACGTTGATTCATACGTCATTAGAATCGTCTTGATAACGCGAGTGTCATAGACTATATAATCAAGTAAAAATTAAAATGGCGGATTCCAGGCAGAAAAAATCTTCTAAACCAATCGAATGAGGTATCAAAATACAGATTTTAAGAGGCGATCACAAGTACTTTAGGATAAAAATTGCTAACTAATAACTATAGATCCAAATATCTAATTAGCAAAAACTAAACAGCTGTAAATAAAAAATATATATTATAAAAATATTAGTTAATAAGTATTGAAGGGAGGCCCGTGCCCTGCAGTGGGACGTTAAAAAGGGCTGAATACATACATAAATACATTATAAAAATAAAAAACCCGACTGCATAAAAGCTAAATAAAAAGACGAAAAAAAGTTGACGAAGGAATGATGATGATGATGATGATGTTCTCCTGACCGATTCTGGCCACGGCGTTTGGCGAAATAAGACCTTATCGCATTTCTGTTTTTGCTAGAAGTATCTTTATTAAACACCTTTTCACCCATTTCGAACTAACACTCCCCAGATAATTAAGATATTTTGTCACTATGATCAACGACACTGATGACTGATCATGGAGACAAAATATCGCGTAAACATCTTTTGATCTATACCAACATTATCTTCATTCACCTTAGGAACCAAGAGTTTAAACGTCCCCAAACATTGTTAAACTGATTCTTGCTATCTTCGCTCTTGACCTGATTCTAAACCTCCCAATTTCTTGAATAGAAATCTAATCTATTTGTTAGCGTGAACACAACAGACTCGATCGGGAGAGTTCTAATCTCTCACAGGACTTAGGCTTAGTTCTTTCGGTGAACATAGATGAATACAAAAAAAATATGTCTGAATTAAAACCTTTTCTGTTTTCTAAGTCGGTGAAATACTTATGCACGTTAGCATTATTAAATAGGAACCTTAGATTCAGTCTTGGATTTATACTAGGGGCACTCGGGGCTAAAATTCGGAGGGAAAAAAAATTAAGTAAAAAAAGCATTTTTGATAACGCGAAGAATCGCGTTATCAAAAATGCTTTTTTTAGTTTACAAAAATTGAAAAATAAAAAATGATTAACTAGTAGGTACATTCTTCTCGGTTTATTTCGCGGTTTTATTTTGATTTTTGGTTCCCGAACGATTTCAAAAAATCAAAAATGGCACGTTTTAGTAAAATTGTGGGTAGGCACTGTCTGTAACAACTAACAAGTATACTTATAACGCCTTTGCAGAGACGTCTTAAATTTTGTGTCTCCCGTGACCATTATTTCTGTACAGCATTCGAAAGGTCGGGAACCAAAAATCAAAATAAATCCGCGAAATAATCTGAAATGATAGTTTTATTTAAAATGTCAAATATTCGCGTAAATCTAAGAAAGTATTTTAGTAGTAGGTACACACTCCGAAGAATTGATATCATTTATAAATTATTTTTTTGTATTTTTCAAAACATTAATAATCAAAAACATTTAAACTTTATCGAAAATTTCAATAGGGCGGCATTTTTTACTGTGCCCAGGGGCGGCACTAAGGTTAAATCCGGCCCTGCTTAGATTATACGACAAAAAATTGTCTTACATATAATTACACCATTTACTTCAAATTCAACTTACTGTAAGTTTTATTAATTTATTCATAATTATTTTAAAAATATGTTGGATTAAGAAGTATTGGAAGTCTTTGTATACATATGTACATATTATGTTGTTATGTAAATATAAAACAAATACACACCCTTCAGTAGACGCTGTTACTATAGCAACTTTGCCATTAAGTTTACCACTATTAAAACTTCTAGCAGTTATTGTATTAGCATATATTTTTGACACATTGGGTGAGAAAAATGTACCCGACCGAAACATGTTTATATATATCTGAGGTGTGTAAAGTTTAGAAACTGTTATTTATGCGTAATGCGTGGCAGGGTAAGGTCCAAATTCCAAAATACGCGATAAAAAATGATAATAATTATACAAACAAACAGATAAAATTTATGTTATGAGAACGATACAGATAATAATTATGATTTAAGAATAATATAATCGAGTGCTTTTTTATTAATATATAACTACAAAAATTGATTTCGTTATATCATTAATATTTAAAATAAAAACAGCAATTATTAACAAAACTATATAAGTATGGGAAAGATTTCTTGAAAGGAGGGCGCTACACGTATAATCTATTTACATTCAGTCTGAGGTTAAGCGATTTATTATGATACATATCTCCTTCGTTTGCCAGTCGATGCAAAGCAAATCTAATTTATTTTGATACGTAAAATATATATTTACCTATAAGATGTTCATATCTTAAAATATTGTAGGCTGGCACCGACTTCGAATATATCTCATTAGGAATCTATTCTAAATGAAAACCTCCGTTTAGTTATTTTTTACATTTTAGTGCCTGGAAATCGGTTTTTATTTTTTGTTAAAAAGTTTTTATTTTTCCATTTTTAGTGTAGACGTAATAAGCATGTAATTTGTAAGAAGAAAGTTTTTAATAACATATTCGACTGAACAATTTATTTTAAAAATATATTTATTGTCGATTTTTTTTAAAACCGCTCTACCGATTTCGATAAAATTTATATGGGACCACCTGGGAAGTATACCCTTTGAAACAAAAAAAATATTTTACAAATCGGTTTAGGCGTCTTGGAGTAATCGGTAACATATATAAATACATAAAAAAAAGATAAAACAGATTCCGACAAATTGATAACCTCCTCCTTTTTGGTAGTCGGTTAAAAATGCATAAGTAATAGATAACTGAGACCGCAAAATGTCATGTCATAGAAATAAATTAAATTATAGTACGTAATATTACAAAGAAAGTTTCAAAATGAGTTAAGTATTAGGTGATAGGTTATTTTTACCATTACCGAAAAGAATATGATATCATTTATTAGAATACATATTATGTCATTTGCCAGAATGGAATATACAAGTACCTATTTAATAAATATTCTTTTCGACAAAGTTATTTCACAAAATGTAAGACTACAACTATTGCATTTATGGGATTTTTTTAATCAAAATTAAAATGCATTTATTTTTTTAAGTTCTACATTTTTCCTGTATTCGTAATGATTTAATCAAGATTATTTTCGACAGTAGGTAATGTTAGAGTTTAGGAATTTTAATAGTTTAGTAGGTAGGTATACGTAATTTAATTAATAAATGCTATGTAATCTAAAGGCGAGCATGCGTTCCACCAGCAACGACCAGAGTCTCGCCGGTCATGTAGCTCGCGTCTTCAGATACTAAGAAAGCGACTGCGCCGGCTATTTCAGATGGCTTTCCAAATCGTTTCATAGGCACTATTGATAGGCTTTTCTCTTTTCCTATATCAGATGAGGTTATCTGAAAATAATATAAATAGGTAATTAGTTGATCAATATTCAATATGTACATATTTTTGAATTCTGACATTGAAGATTTCGAGATTTTATGATTGAACAGGAAGTTTTGTTGTTTTTTTTTGTTGTGACATTTATAGTGATTTAAGGATTTTTCCTTCGGCACGAATGTGGTGTTTCGTGCTATCAGGGGGACTTGTCGTAACATCTGTTATCTATTCAAGTAATCAAAAATAGCCCGAATTAGTGCGGTCGTTTTCATTTGTATGAGATGGGGCATCTGTACTATTACTACCTGTTACTCCTACCTATTACGTCATTTGTGGTACCGTCACGGCGTCACTATACAAGTTTTGTTTTAAATTAACCTAAAAATAACAAATATGTAGGTAGTAATAATCCTTACTTTACAGATAAATTTTTAACGACTTCCAGATGATTTTGTAAAGTAAAGAAAAAAGTATCGTAAAATGTATGTTTTGTAATGTAACTTTTATCTTAATTATGACTTAGCAATATAAATATTTTTTGTTATCTATTTTTTTATTTGTTTGTATATTTACCACAGAAGCAAACTTCGTAGCCACTAATCCAGGTGCGATGCAGTTAACCCTAATTTTGTCGTGAACAATTTCGTTTGTAATGGCTTTAGTTAAGCCAATCAGCGTCGTTTTGCTGACGCTGTATGAACCCAAAGGCTGGAACTGAAAATATACCATTTGATAAAGAATTAAGTCAATGACTTTTATAGCTTTACTGTCGGAAAGATAGGCAATTTTTTTTAACTATTTAGTTATAAGTAAGTATATCATATTCATATCCATTCATATTCATATTAATTCATATTCATAAATTTGTATTATAATTCATTCTTTGTCTTTTTTCTACATGAAATGTAAATATTATTTTCTTTTTGTTTTTTTAATATTTTTTATGTAATCATAACTTTAAATGCACAGACTCGTACTGTAACATTCACCTTCTGGTTAAGTTTTTTTATATAATTATTATATGTTTTTGTTTAAATATTGTGAACAGAATACAGATATCATTGGACAATAAATTTAAAATGATATTTTTAGTTTTTTATACGTAGATGTAATTTTTTAAATTTGTTTTCTGTTTCTGTACCTAAATAAATAAAATAAAAATAAATAAATAACTAATATTATAAAAGTGAAATTTTATGAATGAACGGGTGTAGGTATTTGTTATATTTTCAACCGACTTCTTCAAAAAGGAACAGGTTCTCAAATCGGCTGTATTTTTTTTTACGTTTGTTACCTCAGGACTCCGTCATTTATAAACCGATTTGGACAATTTTTTTTGTTTGAAGTATGTAGGTACCTCCAGATTGGTCCCATTTAAATTTAAAAAAGAAATATGTACCACCCCTAAGGATGGAAAAATAGCTAATAATGAATTTAACCTACTTCTAATTGTCTAAGCGAATTTTATTTTGTTAGTCTTCATATAAAAATTGCCATCAATTTAACTTAAACGGCTTAAGCGAATATTTTATTAAAATATTTTTTTTTACTTTGCTGTTACTATCTCTGCACTAAAAAGGGGAAAAATTAAAAAAATACTTTACTATAGAATATAGATTCTTAATCAGATATTTTCAAAGTCATAGTGCTTTGATTAGTATCGGCTGGCAGCTGCTTCGACAATATTTGATTAGATATCTATAGCAAATGAAAACTACCAATCAGTTTTTTTTTACTTTTTAGTGTTTCTTTTTTGAAATCGTTATTTTTTAGTTTTTTATTGTATACAATAATGATAGTATAGGAGCCCAATAGGGGATTTTGGAATTTACTCACGCATGGCAGATTAACATAAGAGGAGATACCTTGCACTCTCTTAAGTACTTCCACTATATATATATATGATGATGTTCTGACCGATTCTGGCCACGGCGGCCAATCTCATTGAGACTAGCCAACTGCGCTGGAGATATTATAGTGCAGCGCGTGTGAGGGAGAGCGCAGACACAACGTGCACTCTCTATTCCTGTCACTCTCATACTCCGGTGGGACGAATGCTCGACACGACCAGTGAGAGTTAAGGAGCAGGACCGACGGCTTTACGTGCTCTCCGAGGCACGGGGGTGAAACACCGCCAACTTCCCAACTCCGGGCTGTTACTGAGGCTTACTATACAGAAAGGCTCAAAAACTAAACTTGGCCCGACCCGGGACTCGAACCCAAGACCTCCGGGTGTGCAGCATATATATATATATATATATATATATATATATATATATATATATATATATATATATATATATATATAAGTCTGTCCTAGACGCGGGACCTTATACAGAGGACTTATATATGGTACTCAACAGAAAGCAAGGTATCCCCCCTTATGTTAATCTGCCGTGCTTACGTACATTCGAAAAAACCCCCTCTTTAACTTCCCTACTATGGGAAGAAAATTGTAAAAAAATTAAGATTTACTTACCTCTATTGGCTGATAGCCTACAATTGAGGAAATAAAAACTATACTACCACCCCCTCGCTTGATAAGATCAGGATACACCTCTTTTGCTAACAGCCACGAACATTTTACGTTTACTTCAAATATTTTATCCCAATCCTTTTCATCCGTCTAAAATGTACAAATTGAACATAAATCATTTTCGACAATGTAACCACTTATAAAAATTAAGAACAATATAACTATATTATTTGTAGAGTTACCTCTAATATTGGTGAAACTGCAGGATTTACAGCAGCATTTGAAACAAGAATATCAATGCCACCAAATTTACATTTTGCCTGCAAATTAAATTTTCAATTAAAGTATTATTCAAAATGTGAAGTATTCGCGTAAATCTTATATAATATTTTCATTAAGTTTAACAACTTTCTAGTAAATATAAGTTCACATTACCAGATCACTTAACATTTTTAACATTAAATTTATCACTATGCTGTAGGTACCTCCCAAAGATTTTCACTGATGAGTTTTAAATTATTTTCTAAATACGTACAAAATCAAATATATTTTTCTATGCTCAGCTTTGGCCACATGGCATACAAGCCCCTCTGCGTTGATGCCATCGTCTCGGAGGTTGGCTGTAGCTTTTTGTACATTTTCTTCTTTTCTGCTACTTATAACCTCTGATCTAATCTTGACCTAATCTCTTAGCTATAGCGTAACCTATTCTGTAATATAAAATAATTTTTCCTTTGTAATAATATGTCGAAGTATATCTATAGGTACATATAATAAAATTGTAGAGGTCGAATGTCTGTACATAGAAAAAAATATGCTAAAAACCGAGTCAGGGCGATGTAAGAATGGAAATAGAACAAAACCTGATTTTTTAATTTTTTTTGTTCTCTAACTCTAAGGAATTTATAGCTGTATCTATAATACTTTCTTAGATTTACGCGAATATTTGACATTTTAAATAAAACTATCTTTTCGGATTTTGTCGCGGATTTATTTGCATTTTTGTTTCCCGACGTTTCGAATGCTTTACAGCATCCATGGTCACGGGAGAGACTGAGGTGTTACATGTCTTGAATGTATAGTTGTTACAGACAGCCTACCCACAATTAACAAAATGAAAATTGCATCAATTACATTGCAATATTTTTTTAACTTTAAACATTTTTATAATTTTTGTAACACCTCAGTCTCTCCCGTGACCATGGATGCTGTAAAGCATTCGAAACGTCGGGAAACAAAAATGCAAATAAATCCGCGACAAAATCCGAAAAGATAGTTTTATTTAAAATGTATCTATAATGTTAAAAAATACTTCGGTTTTATATTTTTCACGAGGCTCAATGTAAAAAATATATTATAAAAATAAAATACCCGACTGCGTAAAAGCTAACTAAAAAGATAAAAACAAGTTGACGGAGGAATATAATATTATGCAGTCGGAGACATACACATTTACTCGTACATGTACTTCTCGCGGTAAGGATGAAATGTGTGACGACTCGATAAATCCAGTTATTGCGTTTTCCCGCGGGAAAGAAAGATTTTCCTGAAGTAAGGGTATCCTAAATACATACCCATATAAGTTATCACTTAACTAAATTTCGTTGAAATCGGTTCATAATTTTTTGCGTGAAACGCACACATACAAACAGACATGCAAACAGACAAAAATTTTAATAACTATTGTTTTGGGGTCTATATTGTGTACATAATACGTTACAGTCATTGTTTTGACCTTGTTTTTAAATATCCATAGTGTATTTGTTAGTTAGCTTGAATACGGCAGACTCGATCAGGAGAGTTCTAATCTCTCACAGAACTTAGGTGCGAAGTAGCATTCCACCTACAGTTGCGTTTCTTTTGGTGAACACTGAACTATTTTCAAAGTCGGTTTAATATATGGACGTTAGTATTATTAAATAAGAATCTTAGTACTTTCTTAGATTTACGCGAATATTTGACATTTTAAATTAAACTATGTTTTAGGATTATTTCGCGGATTTATTTTGAGTCTTGGTTCCCAGATTATACCATAATTTAAGAGACCTTAGATTATACCATATTTTTTTTATTCCCCGTCTTAATTGGGCGTCGCAGGATCGCTTACGCATTCAACTACGACGCCCCGACGGCAGGTCTGCCGAAGTAGACCACAACAACCATGGGGTTGCTCCACAGTCCACTCTGCTATCAGAGAAGTACCAGAAGCAACCCGCAAATACAATAAAAAAATTGTCTTACAAGAAAACCATTTATTTTAAATCCAATTTACTGTACGTTTTATTAATTTACTCATAATTATTCACAAAATATGGTCAAGATGTATTTGAAGTCAAAATATATAAATATAAATATATATATATATATATATATATATATATATATATATATATATATATATATATATATATATATATATATATATGTACATATTATGTTTTTGATAACTTACTTTAACTTTCATAAAATAGATATAAAAAATACACACCCTTCAGTAGAAGCTGTTACTAAGGCTACTTTGCTTTTAAGTCTATTACTATTAAAACTTTTATCATTTTTTGAGTTAGCATATATTTTTGACCGAAACATGGTTAATAAATACGGGCGTCTAAAGTTTAAAAACTGTTATGCGCGTAGATGGAAATTGTAGACTTCAGTATGCGTGTCAGGAACCCGGGTAAGGTCCAAACATTGGAGTGGGGGGCGACACAAGTCATTGTTAATTTTTCCAAAGTAAGTTGCGACATCTACTTTTTTTGGTCTGGTAAAAATGCATAGTGTCTTATTTATTTGCTCATAGATGTCGCTAAAAATATTTTCGATCATAAGCGAATTATTGTAATGAGGAGGATTTCTCGAAAGTGTGGCGCCCGCACACGTATGGCCTATTTACTTATAATCTAAGGTTAAAGGGATAAAAATCGGTAATAAAAAAATAACTTTATATAGGTAAAGAATTATTTATGATCAGAATTACTTGAAACTTGGTATTAATGCTCTTCAATACAATTAAATAAATACGTGTCTTAGCATTTTTCGAAATTCTATCGTATAAGGGTCTAAAATGTGTGATCAAACTCTGTAATTAAAATGTAAAAATGAACAAAAATAAAAAAAAATATTTACCTGTAGACGAAATAAGAGTTTTAAAATCACTTTTTTTATTGGTAACAATTAATATACGTCAATGTCATACATATAATGGATCTGTTTATGTCATCTACAGTGATGCCAACTTAGCGCTTTAAGCGCTAGATCTAACGCTTTTTGGGCTTTTTCAGCGCCCACCAAAAAATCTAGCGCTTAGCGCGCTTTTTAAATAATATTTCTCTCCTTTGAAATAACGTGTAACAGAACGTTATCGCTCAAAAAAAATCTCAGAGTATACATAGCTTATGCATACTCTAAGAAATAAATAAAACAACAAGCATCCAGAGCCTCAGAAATAAAAAAAAAACACTATATAAAAAAAAAACCTACATCCAAATTTTAATTAAAAATAATTATAATTACCAAATTTTTTAATTGTTTTTATAATTCAGCGCTTTTTTTCGAAAAATGTCCAAATCTAACGGTTTTCAACCGACTTCAAAAAGGAGGAGGTTCTCAATTCGACTGTTTTTTATTTTATGTTTGTTACCTCAGAACTTTGTCATTTATTAACCGATTTGGACAATTTCTTTTTTGTTTGAAAGGGTTCTTCTCTCTACTTCCAGATGGGTCCCATTTAAATTTCAAAAAAAAAATACCACCCCTAAGGGTGGAAAAATAGCTAATGATGGATTTAACCTACTTCAAATTGTCATATTGACTTGAAACTTTGCAAGTTTTTCTATTTCCGTTGATAGTACAGTGGTTCGGTATTGTTGACCTGATCTGATGGTAAGGCCAGAAGGTAGATAGGTCGAACTCTTCAACGGCTAATAGTAGATACTTTGAGTTTGGGCTTATTTTGTTTGACTTGACAAGCCTAACACGTTAGAATTCTTACTTTGCTACTACTGTCTACACTAAAAAGGGAAAAATAAAAACTTTTTAACAAAAAAAAACCGACTTCAAACAAAAGCACTAAAAAGTAAAAAATAACTGATTGGTAGTTTTCATTTGCTATACATACCTAATCAAATATTTTCGAAGTCGGTGTGCTTTGGCTAAGTAATTAAAGCCTACCTATTAAATACATACCTACTCAAATATTTTCGAAATCGGTGCCAGCCCATACAAAGCAAAGCACAAGGCGTAAAATCATTCAAGTTTCGTAACAGTCGCGTTTTCTTTAAAGTGTTGGCAACACTGGTCATCCATGACAAATAAATGTTTTAACTTTTAATCATTTATCACGACATTCTGATTTCTATTAGAAATCACAATTCTTGTTTCAAGGTATTAAGTATCTAAAGACTTTTTATTTCTTTTTACTTCAAAGGTAGTTAATCAATGTCTGGATTGTCCTATATTTGTGATTACGGCGAATCGCAATCGGAAGACAGTGACGAAGAAGAAAAAATTCAGATATCAAAAAAGTAACTAGAATTTTGCGAAATAAGGGTTATTTTTTGTTTAATTTGACCACTGAAAACTATAAACACATATTTCACTCCTTAAGCAGTCATTATTTAATGCTCTGTATATTTATTATTAGTGTTATTTCTTTCAGAGTTAAACTACCAACACCCAATTTAAATGGAATATCAGTGATATCCAGTGAAGACCATATTGACGATCCATCGCTTCATGGGGGTAGAATACGTGCCTTTCCACATATTAGAGGGAATTGGGCTACATTTGTATACATTGATTGTAAGTTAACACGAGATTATTGTACTTGAAGTGAAAATGGATTAGAAATAATTTTTTCATTGTCATTTCAGATCCAAACAAGATAAAGTTATTAAATATCACACATAAATTAGCAGATTTCATAATATTATTTGATAAATCTTATATCAAAATTGATGATTATCATATTAGTCTATCTAAAACATTTATTTTAAGATATCACATGATAAAATCTTTTACAAGTTCTTTACAGGAGACATTAAGCAAAATTGAGAGGTGAGATTTTATGGTATAATCACTGTTACTATAGTTTTTGCATTATTATCTTTCTATTGATTATTTAAAAGTAAATAAATAAATACAGCCATAATGTAAAGTTCTATTTGTAAAGATGGAAAACTAGTAAAGATGTTCCATTCCATAGAAAGCTTTGGACAGCCTTCATTTGGGCCATTCTTATTATTAAGGCTGTACAATTTATTTGTACAATAAGGCACCAGTACTAGTATAGTGTAGGCAAGGTATTTAATATTTAATTTGTGACAGTTTTTTTCAATTACCTTTCAATAATTATTATTCCTTCTTCTCCATCTTTTCAGCTTTGAATTAAATTTTGATTCTGTTGAAGTATACTGTAATGATGAAAAGACAAGAACATTTGTAGCACTTAAAGTAGATTCTTGGAGTCACAGAATTTTGTGGAATCTAAGTTCGAAGATTGATAATGTATTAGAAGAATACAAATTACCAAAATTTTATGAAGTGAGTATTAAATAATTTTTGAAATTAATCCTTTATAATGTTTTCACTGCTTATTTTGTATTTAAAAATGTAGCCACGCTTGATTGTTGTCTATGAAATCAAAATACTGTGTTGTATGCACAGTGCAAAGACACTGACAATAACTTCTTTAACTTGTACTTACAAGTAAAGTATGACATTTTTATTTTTAACTTTGGTTTTCCTATGGCTCTGCATGCATAGTTCAATTATTTATTACCATATCTTAATACAGCCTATGTGTTAGTCTGATGTAAAAGATGTAATTACTGTAGTATCTTCAAAATCCATTCAGTAGTTTTTGTGTGTAAGAGTAACAAACATCTATCCATTTGTCCATCCTCGAACTTTCGTGTTTATAATATTAATAGTTTTATTTTATGCATAGCTCAGATTGCATTGTGGGTATTCATGTGCACTTTTAAATTATTATGCGTATGTTAATAATTAATTCATAGTGTAGGCTATCTTACTTGCCAATTTCACTTAAGTCTGTCGAGCCATTACAGTATGAAGTAACAAGCACACTCACAACTTTCATATTTAGTGTGATGGATATAGAAGATTACACTTTTTAATCGTGTAATATTTCACTTCTATCTGGCACTTTTTCCACATGAGTAAGTATCTCCATAAACTTTCACCATGCTCAAACATAGGTAGATGTGGTGTGTGATTAACAAGCTCACATACATGCTGCCTGTTGACAAAATCGATTTTTACAGCTGTATGTGTAACTGATTTTTACTGACAATGTTGCCTTGTGATGAAATGCACCTATTGTTGCATGTTTGTATGAAGCTTTGACATACAGATACTTTCTCATGTGCTTTTGCAGTACTGTCAATATGAACATCTGTTCAAAAAGATCAATGGCAGAATAGCTTTGTAAAGAAAAACTTTAGTCCTGACTTATTGTTAGACTGTTATGTGAATATTAGACTGTTCTTGCCAAAGCTTTAGCTGTTGGAGTATTAATGTTCACTTTGTTAGATTAAAACATAATGTTGGATAAAAAATATTTATATTTATTACATATTTTTCTGAAACAAAATTTTGAAATAAATATTTTTAGCATATTTGTTTTACTCCCAATAACAATTTTTTTAGTGCTTTAATTGACAGGTTATTTTGTTTTTTAGAAACCATCATACCACATCAGCATTCTGAGTGTCAATGGAGATCAAAAAGATCAGATTTCAAAAATATTAGATAAATTGAATGAAGTTATTTTTAAAGGAAAAGAAGAGTATGTAGACTCCGTTTTTATTGATAAAATTAATTGCAAAAGTGGTAACAAATTTTATCAGTACTGTTTGGACTAAATAAGATTCAAATTTTGTAATGGATAGAAATATTAAAAATAAGGTGTATATAAATCCTAATTTTAAAGGAAATTCTGTTGCAAAATCAACAAATAAAACTTACATAAATAAACATTGCATAGAATTTCAAAATCAAGGCAGGTCAGATATTCATCTAATTCCTGGGAACAGGAAAATATATGTAAACCCTAATTTTATACCAGTAAGTAGTACATCTACTTCTGAACAATGCAAAACGTCAACAGGTCAAGGAGGGGCATGTAACATGACAAGAAATGAAAATTTCAATATATCATCAAAATATAAATATTCTTTAGTAAATAATGTTGTTGTTAACAAGATACAGGATCATATTCTGGAAGAAAATAAAAATACTTATACGGAAAACATATCGTGTAAAGAGTACATAAACAATAATTTAAGAGTGGCGCCTTTAACGAGATCCCGATATTGTATAGTCAGAAAAAAAAATCTACCATCTAGCACTACCATTGTAAACGAACCAAATATTAATTTAGAAAAATTATCAATTGTAAGTTCTCCCTCCTTTAACAATTTATCCAATTTTAAAAATGAGATACCAATCAAGTGTAGCAGTAGTCAGTCTACAGAAAATGTTGTCAAAATTAAAATAAGTAGGTATAAAACTGTACCCATTTCATATTTGACTAAAAGAGACGCGAGTAACAAGATCAAACAAGAAAAATCCCTTTTGCATACAAAACCTACAAATTTTGTACACTTTACGTCACTTAAGTCAAATCAATTTAAATATACAAAGAACAATAGAACACTCATCGTTAACAAAGTTACATTAAAACCAGTCTTAAAATGTCCCAATAAAAATATATGGCAAAATCATCTCACTAAAACTAAAGTGTTAAAAGCTAATTTCAAGATAAATAATATTCCATGCCGGTTATTCACTAAATATGGAAAATGTTTGAGGCAGACATATGGAAATTGTCAATATCTACATGATAAAAAACATGTATCATTATGTAGAAAATTTTTAAAAGGAATATGTCATGATAATAATTGTTCTCTTTCACACGAGTTAACTGCAAAAAAAATGCCTACTTGTTATTTTTATTTAAAGGGCATATGTACTAAAGAGAATTGTCCCTACCTGCATATTAAGATAAGTGACAATATTAAAACTTGCCAAGATTTCCTAAAAGGGTACTGTGAAAATGGAGACAAATGCCCTTTTAGACATGTTAAAAATGATCGAAGGCAATCTGAGATGAACAATTTGAAGACAAATAAAAATGTACTTAATAAAAGCATGGTAATAAAACGAGTTAAAATTAGAAAAATTGATAAGAAAAAAAATGTTGCTAATGATAAAGATATAACACAGGGTACAAAAGAATGTGATGTTGAACACAGATATTATAAAGAAAGTGGCTCTGACGAGAATATTTGTCAGATTATAAATATAAAACCCACCAGGTGTAAACTGGGAACCTTACCATCATTCATACAGTTGTAAATTGTAAGCGTTATTTTAAATCATATTTTTGTATGATTTTTAGGCACTATAGTATTGAGATTATTTAATTAAAGTATGTTTTATATTAAGTTTTATAACAAATAAAGAAATGAAAGATTTGCTTTTTTTACTTTGAAGGATGTAATCGAAATCTCTTTTATACAACCGTAAGATTACATTTTTAATCGGTTTAAAATCTAGTTTAAAATATATTAACAAGAATATAACTAAAACAGTAATTTTGGTTATTATATAAAAACAAAAACTTATAAAATATATACAATATTGATTAAGCCATAACAACATCTTTGAATTATTTCTTGAACCATTTTGGCAATTTACTCTCCTTAGATGTAGATGAACCATTATTTGATTTTTGGGAACTATTCGATGATTCTTCTAGTTTCCTTCGGCTTGGTGCCCTATGAAAATTCCATAATTAATGGTCTAACATACAATTCATTTCATTTCAATGACGATCTCCAATCATTAAGTTTAATAAGTGACCAGAATAGCGCTAGAATTTATCAGAGCTAAGTGAGGTGTACGAAAATTCTATTAAAATTTTTAACTATGTATATTGTTATTTCAAAATAATTGCTATTTCAATAGATAAATAATTTAAGTTGCATTTAACTTGAAAGCGTACTGCGTGGGCGATTTATAGGCAGCGTAACATGAGTACATATTTCAACCTTCTATGGCCTTTGCAGCAATATTAGATTATTTATATCTATTTAATTGGAATAGGAATAAAAATCGTGTATATCATTGTACGCCTTTTTAATGTCACTACTTTCTACTTTTTATTAATATCTCTCAAAAAACTTAATTTATAAGATCATAATTAAAAATAGAAGAGTATAAAAAGGATGGTGTGTCCACACTTCTAACTTCACTTGACTTAGATCATTTGTTTACTAAGGCTAAAGCCTAATGATAGATTAGTATGAAGAAATCATATTTATTCATAGTAGCGGCTCATAATACAACTGGTACCTATATATTTAAAACAAAAAAAAGTTAGCAATGACATATTTAAACAAAGATGTAAGCAACATAGTGGTGACCTAAAGTTTCATACACTGAGATATTTCCAAGTAATTATTATCCTTTGCCTACATTATAAATATACATAGCTTTATCGTGCTTCGCAAGGATAAAAATAAATATATTGGTACATTAACACACAGCACCATCTAGTTCCATGGTAAACTACGAGGCTTGTGTTATGGATATCAGATAGTTGAAACACTAAACATATATAACTTTAAATACATGATGATGTTCTCCCGACCGATTCTGGCCACGGCGGCCAATCTCATTGAGATGAGGAGATATTATAGTGCAGCGCGTGTACGCGCAGGCACAGGTGCACTCTCTATTCCTGTCATTCTCATACTCCGGTGGGACGATCACTCGACACGACCGGTGAGAGTTAAGGCGCAGGACTGACGGCTTTACGTGCTCTCCGAGGCACGGGGGTTAAACACCGCAAACTCAATAACTAAATTTGGCCCGACCCGGGAATCGAACCCAGGACCTCCGGTGTGCAGCCGTACATGCTAGCCACTACACCACCCATTCAGTTAAATACATACATATTATAAATATAAACACCCATGTCTGGAGTACAAATATTCGTGCTCATTACACAAATGAATACTGGCGCAGCAAGTAGGGTCACTACAAACAGCCAAACGTGTCGACAACAAATTGTGTTAGTAATGAAAGGTTTTATGCCGTCATTTATAGGTTGCCAATAATAAATATATCTTACCGGTACTTCGACGCTAGAATACTGGCAGCGTCACTAGTAGTTTTATTACAATATATTTCTTCTTTTAAATATGACTGGTTTGGTTTTTCGTCTAGCCATTTAAAGTGCATGTGAACACAGGGCACAAACTTAGCTTCTAGCAATGTAATCTTTGGGTCTAAAATTTCTTTTAAAGGTGTTGTAACTGGAACAGATGATTTTGTTATTGATAATTATGATAAATAGTCCAGGTTGATGATATTATGGTTTTATTGAAATAAAAATACAGTTCAAACTCTATACAGTGAAACTTACAGAACAAAGTACATAATAAATACATATTTCTCGCCGTTATGAAATTTTCATTATACTTATGGCGAGTACGAAAAGAACAAATAAAAATTTTACTGGTACTTATCTATCGCGTATATTGGCCATCGCGCGTAATAACGAAAATTTTATCAACACACAAACATTTTCTTTAGCCTGCCATGTCGGAAACTTCATGTGCAACTAACAATTAAGATTTTGATAACATAATAACTTATAAACTTTGTTATCTATTTAGCACCTTAGCGTTTTTATGCTAAAAATTAAACAGTAAAGTAGCACTAGTGCAATGAGTTGTATTACATGTAATTGTTAAAGTATTCTTAATAGTAAAAGGGATAGGTTATATGTTTTAAAGAGCTTATATGTATGCCAAAATATAAATATTGTTAAATGCAATTAATTACAAATAATGAAAATGGATTTTAAGATAATAATCAAACATTGCTTTACTTACATATATGAAATGGCCTATTCTGTTCATGCAAATGCTCCTTGACGAAGTTTTGCACATCTTCTACAGTGTTATTTGGAGTGAACACACCTTGGAGTATAATATTGTCTGGAAATTGAATCCGTACAACTACATTCTTGTAATTTCTTAATCTTGATAGTGATGCCTAAAATTTGGGTATGGTATTATCAAGAATAATAAAAAATTAAAAAAAAAATCGTTTTCTTTTGTATAAATTAAAAGAATAATAATTGTGTAATTTATATAATTTTTATTTACTTTACTATTAGTACCTGCTCGAGTTCGTCTCGTTTCGTAGAGGTTAGCATTGGCGTGTTTTCCAAATCAATACGGCGTTGTTGTAATTCGTGATACATTTTCCTAACTTCTTCAATTGTTAACTCATAAAAATCATCAGGCAAGTCAGATAGTTCATCCTCATTCCCGTCTGGCTGCATAAAAGCCACCGCTTTCTGAGATCCAATCTAAAAATTACAAATTTTTGCACACCAGCCATTGGCCATCGGCTTTGTTCATGCGTAGGTATATTTCTATTAGATTTACGATTGTTAAATTCCAAAGAAGCACCTAGATAGAACTTTCGATTGGGAATGGACCAAAAAAATACTCTATCTATACATATAATAAAATTCAAACTAAGACGAATCTTTACATTAAATATTTTTTGGAAAATCTTATTGAAGTAAACATTATTATCGATACAGGGGCCGAATACATAGATTTTAGAATTTTTGTTAAATTTTTTCTGTCTCTGTCTGTTACCGCATCACAGAAAAACCACTGGAGGGATTTTGAGGTATGGTGATAGTTGGTTATCTGGGTCAACATATAGGATACTTTTTACCGCGGGAAAAAATCTCATTTCTGAGAAAAAATACAAAAACTGCAATGTAAGAGTATACTAATATGTAAATCCTAAGAATTTGGTTTTTGGTCATATGAACGCGGGCGGAGCCGCGGGTAATGCTAGTTTAAAAAAAACAAAACGTTTTAAACGTTAATGTTTTCTGTCGGCTGTAGATCCTGAGATCGACGGTATGTCATCCCCGTGGCCCGGAGAGGACATAAAACCGTTGCTCCTAATCTCTCACCGGTAGTTTCGAAACGTATCGAATTGTCACTGCGGAGTTTGACTGCAGAATTCGGGAGATCTTTCGGGACACTACGAGGGTATATTTATTTGCGTGTGTGTTTGTGTTTGTTATTCCTTGAAATTTAGAACATAGATGTGCATAGTATCACCTCGGTACCCGAGCGAAGTAAGTTTTAGTTATTAGTTAACTACATAATATAAAATATTATATAAATAGAAATTTTAACATGTCTAAGTAAGTTTCGATTTCGGTTTCGGCCGAAACTGAAACCTAAGCCGCAATTTTCGTTTCGGATTCGGCTGCATATCCTATTTCATTCACACACAAATTTATAACAATAGTGCACAACATATTCTTGTAACCAACTTACAAAAGTGACTTCTTCTTCAATTTTAAGTCGTCTTTCTAAGCTCTCTTGCGTTATAGTAGGGTTTGAAGTTTCACACTTTGGTGTTGTGAATTTTTGTTCAGAAACTATTTTCTTATCATTGCTTTCTACATCCTGCAGAGGTGTTAGAGTGGCATTATTATCAATATTGGTTTTTTGCTCCTTCTCTTTCAATATTGTTTTCACTGGATCCAATGTTTTAGGCACAGCTTTATCATTATGAACTCCAGATGGACCTGGTTTGTTATTTTCCTCAACTTCTGGCTTTTCAAATTTATCTAATTTTTGATTGGTTGCTGAACGGCTTTCTTCCTTTTCTGGTTGTACTCGACGATAGACAGATGATACATTTGCTTGTCTGTAAGAGTCATTTTTGTGTAAATACGTAGTTTTTGTTTTTTATATGAGTGGTCTATATGTTACTACTAATTTAAACCCGTGGCCTTTGATAGAAAATATAAATGAAGCTGTTACATTGATCAGTGTTTAAGCAAATTGCTGTCTGTTACAGTATACAAAAGCATTTGGTTTGACCAGTGTTAGTTGTTCTGAAATTTACAGCGATTTATACTGTGAACTCTTGTATTATGCTATAATGGTACTTTCAAACTTTATGTAGTAGTTTCATGTTTCAAAATAACTATAAACCTAAAATGCTATGCATCTAACATTAAAAGTATAAACTTATTTTAAAATGTATGTTGTTGTAGTGCACAAGTGTTCATTGCAAACTCATAAGTTAGTGTATTTTAATTTAATTTTTTGTTCTGTATTCAAGCGAGTTTAATTGAGTATATTTTTTCTATTTTGTAAAGTAAAATTCATAAAGTCTAAAACTTAACTTGGAATTACAGTGCAAGCTATAGAGTATTAAATCATTAAGCAATAATAAAAAGTGACGAAGAGTGACCTGTATTGGCTTTCAGGCTTTCAATGACTATTAAATAACGGTCCTATTTTAATGGTAAATATAATATCAAAAATATACTTACGTAGCTTGTGTTTTGTCTAACAACCGCAGTATGGCTCTTCCTTTAATTAAACCCAACTGTCTTAATGATTTTCCTTTCAAAGCATCTACACCAACCACCTCTTGTCTCATATACATAATTGTTGGATTGTTTAAAGATGGTAATTCATTAGGAGCCAATGATATTATTAAATCATAAAGAGAAGTATTGGGGGAAAAGTCACCAGTCATCCTTTCACCTTAGAAAAAAACCCATATTATTTCATAAAAATCCTTAATATATGTACTATTATAGTTTTTTGAATTAAATTATTTTTTTCATATTTTTGAGATAATTAAGATAATTACATAATTATATACAGTTATTTTTATTTATAATGAATTATTTGAAATATTATTATATGTTTTCACATTTAGTATAGATTCCTCAGAGATGAGATTCCTACAGTAAAAAGTATCCTATATGTTAACCCGGATAACCAGCTATCATTATACCAAATTTCATCCAAATCATCCAGTGGGTTTCTCGTAATGCACCCCCAGATAAAAATTCTAAAAACTAAAGATTTGACCTATGTATCTCTTAATGAATATTTCAATAAGATTTCCCAAAAAATATTTAATGTACAGATTTGACTCAGTTAGAATTTTATTACATGTATAGGTAATATATTAAAAGTAATTTTTACTACAGTTAAAAGTGCTCCAATAGGAAAGCTAAAAGGTAAACAATAACATTAATATTTTATAAAAAGCCTTGTGTTGTTATATTTAGCGTAAATTGGAAATATTTTTTTAATAATGAGGTCACATAGAAAAAATCTTAACAAATGTAAAAAGTATGAATATGGAATGGGAATATAAAAGAGTCATTTCAAAGAGACAACTTACCATCATTTAATGTTAATCCAATAGTAACATTTGATTCCACTCGTTTTTTTTCTGCTTCTACCATTTCAAGTTGAGCTTTATTAGGTAAATTGCAAAATCTAATAGTTGTAGTTAAATCTAATATATGATTATGATGTTTTAAATTATATTCGGAAGGTTGAATCCCTTGTTTCTTACATACATCTTCTAACAGCTAAAAGTATTGTATACAGTAAGTTTATTGCATAGTTATTGTCTTATTTATATGAACTTGAAAGTTTTCTAGAATCTTTTACATATATAAAAGCATGTTGGTAAACCAATTTATAAAAATAAAAAGCCTACTATAAACAGAAAAATAATATTTTTTTACATAAAGTATTACACATCTTTAAATTAAATCATATCATATTTACAAATGATAAAATTAACAATTATGTTTAATCTATTTAAATTTAAAAGTGAAACTTACTATTAATAATTATTACAAAATATTTTCTCGTTATTACTACAAACCTGTAAAATACTTGTGTCTGCTGTACAATGCACTTTTACTCTTCTTCCATTTGGCACAAGAACAGTTATATCTCTCGACATTATTAATAAGAAGAGAAAAAGTATCTTTACTATTATGAAAATTTAGGTATTCCAAAGAAAACCGGCATTCGGTAATTGTCTAATTGTCATGACAATTAACAATTTGACAATCTATCAAAATTCAAAGTCAAAACCATGGATGACAAATAAAAGTCAAAACCAAGTCACATTAGGGCTGCCATATAATAATGTAAAATATAGTATTATAGATGAGATTTTATTAAAATTATAATATTTATTATTGAAATATTGCGTTATTACAATATATAATTCTCTCGCCTATTAACTATTTTACCCTGTTTTCCAATAACGGAGCATATTACCGTACTTTGGCGCACAATGGTGTAAATTGGAAATGTTGTTAAGCCTCTACCTCCTTCTTCTCTAGGGAGCGTCAGTCTTTGTATACAAAACCTTAGATGATACTTACGTTGTTTTGTCATTGAAGTACTAATTAGACGCTGTAACTTTATTAAATCAGTTTTAGTCCAAGAAATGATTCCAAATGAATATGTGAGTATCGGGATAGCGTAAGAATTAATAGCTCTTATAGTGTTAGCAGAGTTCAAATTCGTTTTTAATACTGAACAAAGTCTATGTTTAAATTTGCGGATAAGTTCTGCTTTCGTATTTTTTTGAAGAATTTGCCGATCTTGTTGGAATCCTAAATATAAATTGTTTTGATCTAATGCGTCAATTTTTTCTCCGGTATTTAAGACTTAATCTTTTAACTGAAGTCTACCTTGACAAAAAGAATAGGTTTTCCATTTTTCTATCCCGAATTCCATACGTAAGCTCTCCGCTCGCTTGCTGCTCTAGCGTCTCGCATGAATATAAGGTGATCGGGCGCGCAGTGCAATTTTTTTATAAGTTAACACATAATATATTGTAAAGTAATTCGTAACACTCGTAACCTGACTCAAACATAACTTATTGACAACAGTAGGTACGTAGACATACACGATCCAGGGGAGGGGGGACGACAGCTGACCGGTATTGCACCTGGAAGTTAGACCAGCTGAATGAAGAATTGAGAAGGAGAAATGCATCCTGCGGTGGTCCCAACTGATGGATCAACAAACAGTCTAAGCTGCTGGTCATACAAACGTGAAATTTGGAAGACATATTCCCTATATTATGTAGGCATTCGATAAGAAAGGATTTTTTGAAATTCATCGTCTTAGTGGGTTAAATAGGGGTTGTATGAAACTCTGTCATTTTTAATGTAAAATATACAGAAAGTGGTGTTTAACTTCAAGATAAAATATAAAAAATATATTTATTTGATTTTTTTTTGAAATCTATCCCTTAAAGGGGTATAAGGGGGCAATAAAGTTTGTTTGGGCAAAGAATTATTTATGATTAGAATTACTTGAGTTGAAACTTGGTATTTAAACATTTTTCGAAATTCAATCCTATAAGGGGGTAAAATGGGGCATGAAAGTTTGTATGAAATTCTGTAATTAATATGTAAAAACTACAAAAAAAAAATTAGATGATTTAAGAGTTTTAAAATCACTTTATTTAAAATGATGTCCACATAGAATTAAATATAATTATTGTCATTTCGCCAATTGTGGTCGTCTTATTGCTTTATCCCACAATTTCTTCAGTTTTTGTCTTTTGGGGACAAATAGTATCCATTTTCTTTTCATCCTGGCACTGCACAATTTATCATTTTAATTATATTTTAAGTAAAATGAAAAAAATCCATCCACGCTATAGACCTTTACATTATACTGAGGGTCATAGTGCTCGCGACATCTGTCGGGAAAAAAAGGTAAAATTCTTCCCCAATTAAATCTCGGCTTTTTGGGACACTACAAGAAATAGTTACTTTGTCGTTGAGTGAAAAAAAGAGGAAACAAAAAATTTATGATATAACTAGCAGAACCCGCATCGCTCGCGCTAAAACTACAAAAAAAACTCTAAAAACGTAGGTTTCATACAAACTTTTATCTCCTATTTTAACCCCTCATTGGATGAATTTCGAAAACTGCTAAAACACGTACTTATTTAATTGTATATAAGAGCATTAGTACCAAGTTTGAAGTAATTCTGATAACAAATATTTTTTGATTTGTATTATAACGTGTTTTCCGTGTGAATGAGTTGATATCCCGCGGTAAAGTGTCTCATGTCACTCTTCAGCTCTCCCACAGCCCACTACCTCCACACAAAAATCACGCCAATCCGTTACCCTGTTTCGACGTGAAAGAAGTACAAACAAACAAACAAACACACTTTCACATTTATAATATTAAAACATGAACGCTAATTCGTTCATGTATTAAAAGTATGGATATGTCTATAGAATAAAAAGTGACGACTAGAAAGGAGTGAAGTGAACGTGGATTTGTTTCTTAGATTCCAACTATCCGACTCTTTGTAATTGTCTAATTATTAATATAAAAAAAATATTTTTTGGTAAAGATGGCTATATTTGATTTTAACGTTATTTTTAAACGTAAATTATGATGTAATACTGTGCTGTAAAATTTTCTTCTAACGATATCTCAATAATGGCGATTTCATTGTTATGAAATTCATTATAAAAATGGTAAGTGAAATTTATAACGACACATTATATAAATATATACTTACGTCAGCTATTATAATAACGGAGTGTCTATTTGTCCTATAATAGGATGAATAAAAATAATTATTTGTCCTTTATAAAATATGTATATCTATTAATAACTAATAAATAAGTAGAATAAGTAGCTGGGCTCAGGTCGGTAGGTTAAGGTTTTTTTTATTATTTTGCATATAGAAACTCCTGCACTTAAAAATTATTTATTCTACATATGAACACAAAAAAGTGGTTAATATTCGTACAAACCGACAATAGTCGGCCGAATAATATATTTTTTATCCATCCGATTATCGGACGAATAGCAACAGCCTCATTTATTTATTACGTCCTATTAAAGTACGAATGATTATTTTTTATTTGTCATTATTTTAAGTACGGATATAAACAGCCTTATCTAATATATTTAAACGAGCAATTCTTATATATATATATATATATATATATATATATATATATATACACACACACACACACACACACACACACACACACATAATCTGAATCTCGGAAACGGCTCCAACGATTTTCATGAAATTTATTATACAGTGGGTTTCGGGGGCGATAAATCGATCTAGATTAATCTTAAGTCTAAGAAAACGTGTGTTTTCGAATTTTCATGCAGTTTTCTTTTGCATTATTCCACGCAAAATATGGTCGGTAATTTGCATACCTACTCTGGTGTAAGCATCGTGGTCAAGCGGCCTAGGTGCAGAATCAACAATCACGGGTGTCCAGGTTCGAATTTCGGTCGCATACAAATTTTTACTTTTGTTTTCTATTTATATTTATTCAAGTTTTTAGTTTAAAAAAAAAGAAAATTGTACTTTAGGCCAAAAACTCCAAGCGAAGCTCGTTAGTCCAGGTACCATATATAATAGTAGTATATTTTTACGGTATTTTTTATTTTATTATTACAATAGAATCAAGAGGTTATTAATAAAGTCACAATATTGTCCAAAAAATATATTTTATTGTAGTAGACAACACGAGGATGCGCGCCCGGCGCCCAGCCCGCCCCGCGCGCGCTTCCCACAACAACGCTTCGCTATCTACGTCCATCTCTGTTTTAATAATTGGAATAATTTATTTAATAATTACAACGTTTTTTTATCTGTCCATAGTTTAACATTAGATATACCTAACTTCGTCTTGTATAACTTGGTGTAAGAACAGCCTTCAGGAATTGAAATAAGGTGGCGCAATATGCGCCTCACAGCACTGTTTCCATTTCTACCCGCGTCCGCTCCCTGAAAAATATGTAGAATTAAAGTATTAATTAAATATGTAAGCACGAACTCACAAAATATGCAGTTACAATTTTACTAAGAACCCTATTTTCACTTTTATTTTAATCGTGTATTATATAAATGTTATAAAATTAATGTACTCGTAGAGGAGATTTATTTTATTGTATGTATTAAAAATATTGATAGGATTGTTTAAATTCGCGATTCGTATTTCAAATATTCTTTTTATTCATCTATACTTAATTGAATACTGAAGTAAAAAATAAACAATTAGAAATAATATGTTTATAGTACAGGCTAAATTGTAAAGGAATGAAGACCTGGCGCGTAGATCACCGCAAGAGAGCGGGCGGTCGAGATCGGGCAGCAGGTCGGCGGGCGCACACAGCGTGCGCGGGCGCGTGGCGTCGTGCGCGCGCGTGGCCAGCGCCGCGGCCGACGCCAGGCGGCGCGGCGGCGCCTGCAGCCCGTGCGCCGCCAGCGCCGCCGCCAGCTGCCGCGCGCGCGCCACCGCCGCGTCGCGCTCGTGCCGCACGCGCCATATCTGACACATTCATGGCATTATAAATATACAAGCACAGGTGGTTGTTACTTGACGTATATATTAAGATGATGTATGTAAATATGTATTTTATAAAACAGATAATTGAAAAGTAATTAGTGATGATCCGGAATTTGAATGGAGGTAGTTTAAATTTAAACCTATCATTACATTACACTATTATTATATTATGATTACGAATTCTAGGAGGAGGACCTTAAAGCAGTATAAAACGTATTTTAGGTAGGTAGGTGTACTTAGTAAATAATATTATCTTTATTTTATAACTAACTGCATCGCACAGGCATGGATAAAATATGTAAATATCTTTCGCTTAAGGTAGGTAAGTTTTTAAACTTAAATTAATAAGTTTACTTTAATTTTCTTATCAACATAACATTGTGGTTCACTATTTACTGTACCTCTGCAGCACAAATGGCAGAGCGACAGGGCCCTCGGCTCAAGCCCCGCGCCGACGCCTCTACGACTGCGCCATGAAATGTTAGTGATTGTCCTAAAATAATACTCTTTATTTAATAAATAAAGTAAAAATCAATAATATTTTAATCGAGTAGGCTTAGATTGCTTTCATTTGCGACTACACGTCACAAATTCGATCATCGTTTTATCAATAGTAGATAGGATGTAAACGGTATCTTTGGATTTTATTAGCTTAACAAATTTAAAATCAAACTTAGTTGTTCTTATATAGGATAGTTATTATTTCAACAATAAAGTTTTAGTTTAACTGTACTGTTTTAATGAATAAGTATGTCTGGTGCTCTCATTTGCAACATGAAACGCAACAAGCACCTCCGAGAGCCTCCAAGCAAGAAGCACCTAATACTCTTTATAGATCGAAATTCAATGATTACACTCAACAACATTAATTAGTATCAGTATAGCTGGCTTGAAAACTACACTAAGACTAACAATGACGTTCTCTTGACCGATTTTAACTCAATGAGACTAGACATCTGCGCAGGAGATATTATAGTATACAAGTGTACGCGCATACAGAAGTGCACTCTCTATTCCTATCACTATTGGCTTTTACGTGGTCTTCGAGGTACGGGGGTAAAAAACAGTCTAATTTTCAGCTCCGGGTTGTTACTAAGAATTTTTTGACAGAAAATCTTATTAGCTAAGTTTGGCCCGACACAGGACGCGGACCTGCAACCGTACTTGCTAGCTTCTAGACCACCGAAGCAGTTACGTATAGTATACATTACACAATACCAACTAAAACTGTGTAAATATAATATTTACCCATTGAAAGGGACACGAGAGCACAACACGAACTGGCATTAGAGGCTGCCAGGTGTTCTCGCATGTACCGAAAGTACACGTGCTCGAGCAGCAAGAGAAGAGCCGCCAGCAGAATGCCCGCCATCAACAGCAAGAATGCCGACAAGAACTGCTCTAACGCGAGCGGGTCTGAAGACTTGTGCTCTTGTTTGTTAGGCTTGCATGTGCCCGTCATCCAGTACCTATGGAAAAGATATAACCATTTTAAAATTTATATTTTCATTCATTAACTATCGTGATGAAAATTACTTTACTCATACTTAATTACTTTTATCATCAAACCATACCAAATACTACTTATAAGATGTAATACTTTCAGTATCTATACGAATTTTATTGTAGGCACCCACTCTATACCACATAAATTATAATGATCCAAATTAATCGGCAATATGGCATTCATTAAAAATGTAATGTCTACTTCGAATAATACGTCTTACGAAAAAGCTATTTTTGTTATTATTTATATTCTACTAGCGACTTACCCTCGCTCCGTTTGGGTTCGTACGTATAGGTACGTTTTAACGGTTAGTATCGATTTTTCAGAGATGAGATATTTTCCCGCAGTAAAAAGTATCCTATATGTTGACCCGGATAACCAGCTACTTATCATACCATAATTTCATACTTATAAATTCATCAAAATCCGTCCGGTGGTTTTCTCATGATGCGTTCCCAGACAGAGAGACAAAAATTCTAAAAACTATAGATTCGGTCTCCGTAACGATAAAAATGGTTATTTCAATAAAATTTTACAAACATTATTTAATGTGAAGATTGGACGCTAGAATTTTATTATATGTATAGACAACAACAAGCTAATCTAATAAATGATTAATTAAACAGGGGCATCCAAATGCATTGGCGATTGTAGCTACCTATATCTATTTTATATAATTTTATCAACTGTAGTTCAACTAGCCATTTATATGCTTTACGATTTTTAGATAGAGCTTTTAGTTTTGTTATTTCGATAAGCATCAAAAAGACAACTAATAGTGTTATATAAGAATGTTTTTAGTTTAGCTATTTTATCTAGATAGTCGCTATAAAAAAATATTTAAATTTAGATAAAGAGAGTTAAAATAAAATCGACAGCAAAGATCAGAAGCCTACCTTCGCAACCGCTCTAGGTCTCCATTGGAGCGTAAATCAAGTAATCTCTTATTAAACATGCTTAGGTATTTGGAATTTCGTGTAAACGCTAATCCATAGCCAGACATCGCGTACCACGAGCCTACTGTTAACAATCGGCAGTCCTCATCCTACAAAATATTAAACCTAGTGTTAGTAAATGCGAAAAGTGAGAGAATAAGCCAACTAGAATTGTTTGAGAACATACTTGTGATACCAGGTAATCCAGAACAGTTCCATCGTAGATAAAAGCGTCTAGTTCTCCCGTTAGGACGCTGGTGACTCCGGCGCTCACTGTGCTACGATTGTATCTATAATTAAATAACAATTGAAATATTTATAAATTGCATATAATTTAAGCAAATATTAGGTTCGCTTCGCTCAAGACCAGTGAGTTTGTTTTTCAATATTTTATATACGAGCGGTGCTTACGTAGTCAATTTATGTGTAATTTCTCTGCTCCTATGACCTCCTTCAAAAAATTGGCTAAAAATGTAAAAAAATCAAATCGGAAGTTCTAGAGATTTTAATGCGTATGGAAGTATACAGTAGGAGTGGGCGATATTCTCCCCCAACGTGCGTTCACTTTGTCGTGGTGGGGGGCTCAGTAGTGCCCGGCAATCCAGCCGGGCGCGAAGCCAAGAAACGCACAGGGAGGTAGCCCACTTCGATGGGCGGTGGGAGGTGGCCCTCTTCGGAGGGCGGTGTACCATGCGGGTTGCTTCCTGTTACTTCTCTGATCGCAGAGTGGACCTTGGAGCAACTCCGTGGTTGTTGTGGTCTGCTTTGGCATACCTGCCGTCGGGGCGTCGTAGTTGAATGCGTAAGCGATCCTGCGACGCCCCATTAAAACGGGGGAAGGTTTTGTTGGGTTTTAGTGGGTAGTACTGGCTTTGCCGGTGAGTCCCAAGCCTCGTGCGTAAATGCATTTCCCAACGTTAAAAAAAAAGGAGTGGGCGATATAGCTTTCTGCTGCGTAACACAGGCTGTTGCGCCGCGATTAATTTTCATATATGAACTAAAATTTAATACTATTTATTAATATTAAATATTATTAATCTCGTACCCAAATGTATTTAGTTTCGGTTTGGTAACCTGGCAAGATAAAATAAGTGCAAATAATTTAATATAAGTATTACTTACGGAGCCATATAGGCATGTGGTTCGTAGAAATATTTGGCGAGTGTGGCGTCGGTATGTGACCAAGGCACGGTACCGAATTTGAGCGCGGGGCGATGTGATAGGGGGCGAGCAATTCGTGGGTCGTCCAATCCACTGAGTTCGTGAAACTCTTCACGCGTAATCATGAAAGCCGCCAGGTTGGCCGTGTATATCGCAAGGAAGACTACGGCAAACATAGCCCACATGTTCGTCATGAAACGTGCTGTAAAACCTCGCGGTGAATCTACGTGTACTGATGCCTAGCAAAAAAGTTTATGTATTAATATTTTTTTGTGTACTTATTCATAAAACTATTTTGCAACGAATATTTTATTTGGATTGACTAACAATTGAATGTTGTAAGCTTTATGTAAGTTTAACATTCACCTGGAATAGAACCGCCCACACAATCCAATACGTCCGACACAGTGAAAATCTGTTCTGCGGTATCCGATTTGAATTGTGGCCTGTCGAACAATCAAATCCACTAGGAGACAGCCACTCGAAGAAAAATATTGAAAATGTCGCCGCTTGTATAGCTACTGCGCCCACCAGCATCCAAGAAGCTGTATCGAAAGGCTCGAGAAAAGCTGTAGGAGATATTATACCAGTTCGTTTTGCCACAACTATAGCCACGCCAGTTTCCATAAATGGTACGCTGAAGTCTACGACTGCTTCCCGATCCGAATTTATGATAAGTGATGTTAAAACCTATGTAGTAGAAATAATAAATGGTAGAAATATAGTTAAGCAGTATCAAAACATTTTAAATATCATGTTCATAAATCTAATAGGCAATACATAATATAAATAAATTTGTCATTACCATGTCAGTTTTCTTGTTTACAAGTTCTGAAATAAGTCCATTCCATTTTCCTTGGTGCAATGTTCCCCATCTTCCATCTTCTACGCGAACTAGCTCGTATGTAAATCCTAAATGCTCTGCCAGTTGTTGTAAAAGATCTATACAAAATCCGCTACAGCACTGGTAGAGAGAACTGTTCCTATATGCAGTTCCCGCTTCTAACCTAACATTAGGAAAAAGAAATTTATAAGATATAAATTACGAAATTTAAAAACCTTATGCATTAAATTTATATCTTTGTTTTTACACGCTTACCCTGCAACTTCTACTTCAGGAGCCACTCGGCAAATGACGCCACGGTCTAAGGAACATCTACCGCTGACAGGATCTGGCGGAGCGAGATTTATATACGGCGGTTCTTCAAGAAATGTAATCCGCATATGAAATTTTTCCGGTACACCTTGAGGTGGGGTATGTAATCCACCAGGCCATATTATGTCTTTGATTGCTAAACGCTCTTTTGGATATGAATTCCACATTCCAATTTCCTCCCAAACCAGCTAGAATAAGATAATCCTTACATTCAAACCTTAAGAATAATCCGTCCACAGAAAAGTGACGATGTTATTTAAAGAAATAGTAACGTTACCTACAGGTATACCAGTTCACCGCGATTAGTTAACTTAACTTACACTAGCCGAAAACTTTATTATAAGTTATAGCATATTGAAATTTTTTAAACGAACCTATATAATCGCCATGTGACCTTTGTCCGACTTTGTGACATAAAGAATTTAGACATTCTTCATAGTAATATTAGAAAAGTGAACAGTGAAGTGATAGTTGAACAGTGGTGAAATATCAGTGAAGTTCGGCGTTATCGTGTGCGTAACGTGAGTGTAATATGTACCTACTTAAAACGACTAGTGAATCTTGTGTACTTACGTTAAAGTAATTAAATTTTTATACTAAGGACCAACTTTGATTTCCGATCACAACTCAACCTCGTCAAAATATATAGGTACATTTGTTATGGGTCTGGTTAACATATAAAATAGTGTTGAATAATTATTGTCATTCAAAATGTAGATTTTCCATATAAGTGGGCGTAAAAAATGGAGTAAACAATAAGTAAGTATATCTCTGCCTTCTGAGTAAGATAAGGAGTAAGAGGCTAATTCGAAGAAGTGTTTATATAAATGATACATACGTATGTAGAATGTAGGTATAAAGAAATATAACTGTAGATATAATAAATAATTAGGCTTGTTCGAAAAGAGTTGTCTCAAAGTTTTTACCTGATCACCGAGGGTAGGTCTTAAATTCATTATTTTGAGTTCAGCCGCTCTTAATTCTCCGTCAGGTGTGAATTCAATACCCGGTCTGCCAGATTCACCTTCCACGCTAACATTACGTAGATGTCTGTAGAACCTCTCTCCGGTGGACCAACGTGCTTCCCCAGTACCAACTCCGCTACACGACAGCCTAGTACCGAGTGGATAGCGAATATTTTCTTGATCAGATATATAGGATTCTACACCGTAAGCAAACACTTTAACCGCTGTCGCTATCTCAGATATAATTGACGCACTCGATGTGTCGAAATGCACACCTGCCAAATAATCGTATAAATAATAAACAAACATCATAACTGCTAATAAGTAGTAGTGTATATGTTAGTAAATATATAATTTTATTAAACCTAAATACCTAACATTCCAACGGGAAATTTATTTGGTTGTTGCATAGAGCCAAGTACACTCTGTGTAACAATCCAAACGAAGTTTTCTCCAGTGAGGTGTAGATCTCCTGCTGAGGACAGTATGTCTGCAGCTTCCTCTCGAGTGGCATATAAGAGCATTACTCGCGCTTCGCTCGTTACCAGCTCGTTTAAATCTGCCGCTTTCTTCACTACTATGGCGTTCAATATTGTGAACTTGAACCGATCCTACAACATTTTACATTTCATGTGTTAAATTCATTATTCTAAAGATTATTAAAAAAATCATTCGATAACATACTTGTAAAGCCGTCACTCTTTCCCTCACAGCTTGTATGAAATCGTCGTGGCCTGCGATAGCAGAAGTTACGACGCTGAACTGATGCCATTTATACCTCTCCAATATTGATAACATTGCTGCCGTCTGATGTTCGATTGTTGGCGCTAACTGGAGTCGTAGTGACGCATGAGAAGCGTGTTTTTCTAAACCGCTGTTATCTGCATTCCATGCTATTACCTAAAATAAAGTTATTGTTATAATAGTTTTAATAAAAAATATTTTTTTAATTTGGATTCATAATATAAGAGACATTACCGGTATCCCGAGGTAGCCAGCAAGTTGTAAAAAATACTGAGCGGAGGCAGTTGATCGCCCATATTGTTCATGATTCATAAGATAAAGTATAGCAGATACATTAACTGCTAAAAATTCTTTACATAGCGAGTCCAAGATAGCTGAAAGCATTTATTGTAATATTTTATATAACTGATTTATTATTCTCATTCTACTTAGTATCATGCGATTCAACGATTTAAAATCATTTTTAACAACTAAGCATACATTATTTTTTATTAAATCAACACAGTGATATTAATATTTTATATTACTATTGCTTGCTTTGTGCTATTATTATTATAATTTATATGGATATAAAAACATATATAAGTATGTATTTATAATTTAATAGAGAAATTACATATCAGAGCATAAAATGTCTTCATGCATATAGATAGGTACCTACATAGAAACATATGGATTAATCTATCGATCGAACACTACCGATTTCTAAATTCTATGAATTACATCTATAGTAATCACTTACACATAGGACTAGGCGTAAGGCCTTGCATCGAAAGCGTAACGTTTAGGCGCACTTGAGTAAAAAGTTTGAGTTTGCGCGGCAGTTTGGACAGAGCCGCCTTCTCAGCTCTCGTATAGTCGCGTGCACCAAACGCCTTGTAGGGCACTACGAGGGCGGCAGTGACAAAGGGCGGGACGCGCGGGGCTGGCGGTGCCGGCGAGGTGCGCGGGCGCCACAGCCCGTCACCTCCCAGGCGCACCCCGCTCCCCCGCGCACCCTCCCGCCCTCCCGCCCCCGTCGCGCCGCCGCCCACTTTGATGCCACCGCCACGCTCCGCCGCCGCACCCGTCGCTGCCAACGCGCCGAGCGCCGCCAGCGCCATCAGCGCGGTATGCGCCTGCATCTCTCCTTTGATGCTGTTTCAAGAAAAGTCATAATTATGTTAAAACCGGTAAGCAGTACAAATTTAATACTTTCTTAGGTTTACGCGAATATTTGACATTTTAAATAAAACTATCTTTTCGGATTATTTCGCGGATTTATTTTGATTTTTGGTTCCCCAACTAAACCACCAAAAATCAAAATAAATCCGCGAAATAATCCTAAAAGACAGTACAAAATGAGGCTGCCAATTACAATCAACTAGAGAAAGCCAAGGAAGGCACGTAGGTAACTATTTAAATCACTGTTTTATTATGTCTAGGTACTAAATAGGTACTAGCTACTGTCAAAGATTTAGCGAGAGCTTGCAATTAATTATGTTAGGTCAATGACTTTCGATTTTGACTTCTTATTATTATTTTATCGAAGTAATAATTCTGAGATCGTAAGTACCTACATATATCAAACAACAACAAATGCTATGCTAGCAGTCTTATAAATCATCTAATTATTACCGAAGTATTATCTATAAAAATCAGCTTTTATACTATAACGTAAGTAGAATTATGATTTCATGAAAAGGGTGTCTGGCAAGGGTTTGCCACGATGTTAAGTGTCTGGCATTGAATGACGTGGTTTTTAATAATATTCTGAAGATAATACCAAAAAATCACACTTTATTATTTGACGAATTTAGATCGGTATTTTACAAACCTTTAGTACCGTGTACCTGCCAAAGCCACCACAGCCTGAACTTCATAATGGTCCATCGTTCTTATCTGTGTTGGGAGCATGCGCTGACAAACTTTCAGCCTTTATAAAATGACGAAGGTCTGGCGTTCACGGGCTCTTCCTCTAATTTAGTAGCAGGTCGTAATCATAAAAGATTTCGTTTTAATAGTGTGACGAACTAAAGATTATAATATACTAGCGATTCACCCTCGCTTCACTCGGGTTCGTCCCTAGTTTGATTCCCCATACAAACTTTCATCCACATTTTCACGCCTTTAAGGGATGATTTTCGTAATTAAAAATATCCTATGTCATTTCCAGGTTCTCAAGCTATTTTCTTACTAAATTTCATCTAAATCGGTCTAGCAGTTTTTAAGGTTATTCGTTACAAACAAACAAAAATAGAAATCTTTCCTCTTTATATTAGTAGTGTAGAAATGTAGATGAAGATTCGAAGTCAGTAAGAGAATACGAAAATGTGTCGAATTCTCTTATTGGCTACCATTTCTTACTTGTTGTTCTAAGCTGGATTATTTGTCCCAATTAAATATACGCATGAACAATTATTTTTAGGGTCTGACGATAACGGTTGTGGAGATAATGAGTTGTATTTTAAACAAAGCTTTGATATTATGTGTTAATGTATTTCCAGATCCATAAGGAAGCGATATCAATACTTTGATGAATAGCTAGTAAACTTGACATTGCATTCCGAATGCATTGCAGCATTTCAAAACCACTGAACCGAATCCGATTTGCTTTGCCTATATTTAGATCAGTTTTTATTAATAGACTAGCGATCCTCAAACTCGCTTCGCTCGGATTCGTCCCTAGCTTTCCTCCTTAAGGGATGATTTCCGGGATAAAAAGTAGCCTATGTCCTCCTTAGGGTCTCAAACCATCTTCATCTACCAAATTTCATCTAAATCGGATCAGTAGATCCAGAGAGAGAGAGCGAGAGAGAGAGCGAGAGAGAGAGAGAGAGAGAGAGAGAGAGAGAGATTACCCCCTACAACTTCACAACCTCACAAACATTACCTCTTGATAGTACTAGTATAGATAGATATTCTCAATATGTAATACAAAAACATTGTTATCCTTTCAGATTTTAAATTAATTAAAATACAATATATTTAAAATTTTCATCCACTTCTCAGATTTTATTCTTTAATAAAATTACCAACTTTAAAAGTAATAATTCCGAGCATAAAGATTTTAACCCTTTTTTTGAAACTTAAACAGGAACCCCTTTCAGTAGTTGTCTCTTTATATTTGAAAAAAGAATCAATAAAATCTATTCCCTATAGTTGCAGACATCGAGTAACATACGCGTTTTAATAAATTAAGTTGAAGCTATTGAAGTGTTGCACTGTCCTTTCCATGAGTTTATCTTTATATAAAGTGCCACCTTGCTTACAAAGTGCGTCTTCCAAAGGTTAGAGGCAAGGTTATACTTCAGCGCAATTTTAAGCATATGGATCTAGAACGTTTGAGAGAGGATGTTAAAAACATTGACTGGTCAGCAATAATGTCAGTAAATAACATTGATAGCATGGTTGCCTCTTTAACTGCTGAGCTGATTAAATTATACGACAAGCATGCTCCGATCAGGCCGGTGCGGATGAAACATGCTCCCGCTCCATGGCTATCACCAGTGATCAAAAGAACTATGGGCAAACGTGATAAGGCTAAATCCAGGTACAAAAGGCACCCATCTGCCGAACATCTTGATGCATATAAAAAATTACGTAATATCTGCAACAGAATATGTAGGGATGCCAAACGCCGCTATATTCACACAACGATTCAGGATCTTTGTCAAGCGCAAGTCACTGGGTGTGGGCAAGGCCCCAGAAACTTGTCAAAGTTCTGTGGATCTCAATGCTTTAAACTATCATTTTACGACTCCCCCCATGACTTTAGATTCGCATACAAAAACTGAAACACTTTCATTCTTATCGAACCTTGCTCCCCCTGACATACAACCATTCGTCTTTGAAACAGTCTCAGTAGATGATATAAAGAAGTGTGTCCGCTTTATTTCCACAAAAGCCATTGGTAGTGACGACCTCAGCCTTGACATGGTGCTTCCGGTACTGGAGGATATTGCACCTGTGATTACGCACATTATTAACTTTTTATTCACAAGTAATGTCTTCCCGTCATTATGGAAGAAAGCCTTCGTTATACCACTACCTAAGTCCTCAAATCCTACATGCCTCACTCAATACCGTCCTATATCGATCCTTCCTATCCTATCCAAAGTCATAGAATCCTTGGCTCACAACCAACTTTACTCCTATCTGTCACTCAATAACATATATCTTATAATAAGATTTATTTTTGGACTAAGGAAGTATGATCACATCACACAGTATCGGACACAACTGAAATGGCTCACTGTACACAATCGACGTAACTTACACTCACTTTCTCTTCTATACACTGTCCTCTTCCATCCTAATACTCCTGCCTACCTCAAAGAACGCTTTTCGTTCCTAGGTGATAGTTCCCAGCACGCTCAACAACTTCGCTCCCGCAATGAAAGGTTACTCGAAATCCCACTAAGCCATTCCAAATCTTATGGTGAGTCTTTCACCATTAAAACTGTAAGACTTTGGAACGACCTTCCAAATGAAATAAGAATGTCAAAGTCGGTGAGCATATTTAAAAAACGTCTCAAAAGACACTATCTATCACAGTAGGGTTAGTCTGTCATTAGTGCCGTACTATGTAATTTGTTTATGCATATATATTTATATATAGACATTATTTTATTATTATGTATATGTATGTTATGTATATATAATAAAAATATATATGATAAAACTAATATTTTATATATGTAAATTTTTATGTATGTTTATTTATATTAAGTTTTAATGATTTGCACTTTATGCACCTTTCCACTCACTTATTTTCTTATATCCTTTACTATCGGTTGCCTGTAAGAGATCACTTTTAGTGATAAGGCCGCCTTTGCACATCTCTTTAATTGTATAATTAATTTTTTTATGTTAATGTACTATTTTCTTGTGCAATAAAGTGTTATAAAAAAAAAAAAACCTCTTATGCCCTTTTCAGTCCGGTTTCCGCTCTTCCCACAGCACGGTTGGGGCACTGCTGAATATTACAGAGGATATTCGTCACGCAATGGATAACACCAAGCTCACCGCGATGGTGCTGCTAGATTTTAGCAGTGCTTTCAACTCAGTTGACCTTGACATTCTTATTGGAACTCTCCGCGCGGTCAACATTTCTCCTAATGTTATAGACTGGTTTCACTCTTACCTATTCGGACGTCAGCAGTGCGTGAAAACTAACGATACATCATCGGATTGGTTAGATCTTACTGCTGGTGTACCTCAAGGCGGCGTACTTTCCCCTTTACTCTTTTCTATCTTTATTAATAACATATCAAAAATCATTTCTTCTCCCTTCCATCTGTATGCAGATGACTTACAGTTATACCGACACTTTGAGCTGACCGAGTTGCATGAGGCTATTGGTGCATTAAACTCGGACCTTGTTGAAGTTCAGTCGTGGGCTGAGTCTTTCGACCTTCTTGTGAATCCCACCAAATCACAATGTATAATTTTTGGCAGCAGCAGACTGAGGTGCAAAATCAACTGGAACTCAATACCTCAAGTCCAGTTCTCTGGCGTTCCAATCCCTTATTGTAATAGAGTAAAAAACTTGGGCCTAATAATGGATTGTAACATGACCTGGGTAGCTCATGTCAACGAGGTCAGCAAACGAATGCATCACACTTTCCACTCTCTCAAACGTCTCCAATTTTTTCTCCCTTTTATAACCAAGATTATGCTAGCTCAATTACTCCTTCTCCCCATACTTGACTACGCCGATGTGTGTTATTTAGATGTGACTGAGGAGCAACTCAACAAATTAGAGCGTCTCCAAAATCTCGCTATACGTTTTATTTTTGGCTTGCGTAAGCATGACCATATATCAAACTTTCGTGCTCAACTTAAATGGCTCCCAATCCGCCTTCGCCGTGATATGCACATCCTTTCGTTCCTCTTCAATATTCTTATTGACCCTAATTCTCCTTCATACCTCCGTTCTCGTTTCCAAATACTCCCTACTCCTTCACGTTCCAGGCGGCCTTGCATCAATGCGACGCTCGATATACCCAAGAGCAACACAAAGTTCCTCCTGCATTCTTTTTCGGTGTATGGCGCATTGCTCTGGAACAAACTTCCTAAAGAAATCCAACTTAGTCCCTCTATTGATTCTTTCAAAAAAAAAATTAAAACAGCACCTTCTCACTCAATTAAATGTATTATGTATTGTATTATATAGATATGTATTTATGTAAGTAGTAGTGTGTATGTATATATGTACATAAGTATGTATGGTATAAGTAAGTAGTGTATATTATATGTTATTATATATATTATTTAATTAGCTATATATTTTTGAGTATCTATATATTATTTACATAACTACGACTGCACGAATTTAGCCCGCTTTGTAACACTATTTCTCACTACCATAGGTTGGCTGGAAGAGATCTCTTCTAGAGATAAGTCCACCTTTGTAAATAACAACTGATTTTAAATTACTGTATTGATTTTTTTAAAGTGCAATAAAGAATAGTATATAAATTGTTTTAAAATATTCTAATCTTTCGATTTCTTGCATAATACCTACTTATCTTAAATCAATCCCATATTTAGAAGTAGGTTAAAAATACGTCAAGGTAGTGGTTCTCATATCCAATAATACTTTTATACTAATATGAGAATCACAAGCCTTTTTTAAAGACATTTAAAACTTTTTTCCTAATGAATAATGTTTTCAAAATATGAATCTTGTAGTTGTGACCACTGGCCACTGACAGGCCCTTGGAAACCCGTTCAATTTTAAACCGGTTTTGGTCAATATTGCCCCAAACCTTTTCGGTTTAAGGTTTCGGTTACGTTGTTTGACCAGTTAAATCAGGGAAAACGACTTTTGACAAATTTAAGTTCCATGGCCAAAATTAACCGGTTAAAACGAGTTTTTGTTCGTTTACATATTTTGACGCGTCATTGCTAATGGATAATAAATAGCTTAGACCTTAGTACAAGGATACATGTACGTTTCTTACTTGTGAGTAAATTAACCGGTTTATTTCGGTATCGAAACCGAAATTCAGCCTTTCTCTAATTATTATTTCGGTTTACTAAATCGTTGGTTTTCATTAACCGGTTAAAAAACGAGCAATGAATTAACCATGACATTACCGAAATAACCCGTTTTTTTAAATCAGTTCCGAGCCCTGGGTGTACGAGTGTCAAGTATTAGATAATTTAAAATCTTACCTACGTAATGTATGTAAATATTTTTAACACTGATGATGATAACTATTGTAGAATTAAACTTAAATTAAAGGAACATAAGATAAAATTATAATTTTATTTTTGTACTGTTCTCTATACTATAAACTAGCGACTTACACTCGCTCCGCTCGGGTGGGACCCTCGGTAAGAATTTTATTCACAATTTCATTTTTATTTGGGTTTTAGTTTTTTTGCGCGAAACCCAAATTACTCCTTTAATTAGCCTAAGTTAGTCCTTATAACATCAGCTATCTGCCAGTCAAAGTCCCATAAAAATCGGTCCAGCCATTTCGGAGGTTAGCCACAACTAACAGACAGATAGACAAAAATTTAAATTAATTACTTTTTTCTTATAAGTATCGTATATACTGTCATAAAAAGCTGTTACTTTGACATTACAAACAGACACTTCAATTTTATTTATTTGTATGTACATATAGGTAATGCGGATGAACCATTGATGTAGTGAATTGGTAACGTTCTGTGCCGGGGAATATTTAGATTGATAAAAAATTATGGTGTTAGAAGCTGAAGCGCGTTCAATTTTGATTAAGTACATTTATACATATAATAAAATCGTAACTAAGCCGAATCTGTACATTAAATATTTTTTTGAAAATCTTATTGAAACAGACATTATTATCGATACAGAGCCCGAATCTATAGTCTATAGAATTTTTGTCTGTCTTTCTGTTACCGTATCACAGAAAAACCGGATTTTAATGAAATTTGGTATGGTGATAGCAGGTTATCCGGGTCAACATAATGGATACTTTTTACCGCGGGGAAATATCTTATTTCTGAGAAAAAAATAATCTGTAAAACCTAAGAATTTTGTTTTTTGTCATCTAAACGCGGGCGGAGCCGCGGGCTATGCTAGCTATAACATAAGTATTTATAGTCTTGCAATACTTTCGATAACCTTGCATACCTACTGAAATATAAGTACTACGTTTTTAATCAACGCTTTTCTGTATATATAAAAGTTTGCTTAATCTTAGAAATATATTTGTACCTACCTACATGTTTACTACAGTAATTAATTAAAATCCTTTAACTCATTTAGTTCTTATTAGATTTACCTCAGACTAATGTTTATTCCGGAGAATAGAGTGGAAAAAAATCTATTAAAGTTTCTTAAACATTTCAATTACAAAGCAAATAGGCACCTACATACCTACAGACTAGAAAGTAGAAACGTAATGTTATTGAAACAATGGTGACTAATTATTTTTTATTTTATCATAGAATTTATGCAAATATGTACTTTATAATAATTATTACAAATACTTTATAAGCCGGTAGAAATTAATAATAATTATTAAAGATGGTAATATAAGGCACATATATATGTAGGTATTGTAATGTTTAATACCTACTTGAGTATTCACAGCGCATCATAATATTATTATTAAAGATAAAAATAGTGAATGAAAAAGTAAAAAGAAACTAAGTTATTGCTGCTGTTTTATGATATTTTTTATGTTTTGCTTGCAGTTACATACATTATTATTGATTGGTAATCGATAAGCTTTAAACATGGTAGGTAAGTGAAAACACTCATACGACTATATGGTTGATAAAATATCATTGCTATGTAACAACATATTTCTTGCAATGAGCATTTGAAAGTGTCTATTTAAAAACCCATTAATTTTTATCATAATTTATGAAAGATATATTATGTCGCACTTAATAATAAAATATTTTCAACTCACTATTTAAATAAGCACCTAACTGTATAACATAAGTGGAAAACATAGGTACACAAAGGAATCTAATCCTGTTCAGTCACAAATATGTATGTAATCGTAAAATAGTTTTTCCTAGTATAGTAGCAAATACCTATAAGCGCGATAAGCGGTGGTGGCAGTGGCAGCGGCGGCGCGGCAGCGTGCTGCGAGCTATCCACATATATTTCGAAGGCGGCGGGCCGACATGGGGTCGTTCTAGGACGGACAGTGGCGTGGCCGCAGCGCGAGCCCACGCGTGTTTACGTAAGCGCCACGCCCCGAGCCACGCTCTGGCGGTAAGGGGCGCGGCGCGAAGCGCGAAGCACCTCCGGTCGCCGAGCGCCGACTGACGCACCCTCATCCCTTGCGCGCACACCTCAACCACGCTTGCGCCAGCCGTTTACAATCTCCACGCCTCCTATTACATAATAAGACTAAGCATCTACAAAGCCCAGTTAACTGGGCACTGATGCTTCATTTGTGGGAAACAAAAACTGGCGTGACTTGTGAGACGGCCAAAGTTATATCAATATAGAAAATGTCATATATTAAAGCGTTCATAATGGTCCCTATTAATCAAACTAACAAATTCTTTAGCTTTATAATTAAAGCTAAAGAATTTGTTAGTTTGATTGAACGCGCTGTTAGAGAGTAAGGAATAATGTCTTTGATTTATGAGGAAAAATAAAAAAAAAAAGGTTGTTTATGGTGTAAGAAATATACTACATACTCTATGGCTAATATGGAAGTTGATGTAAAAGATAATTTGTTCTGTTTTATAATAAGTTTAATATAATAAAAACCAGTGTAGAATGATGTGAAATAAACGTGATTTATACAATAAAATATCGTTCTTTTAGAAATAAATATATCCGTGGAATACGCGCAAATCTCAGGACTTCTTTTTGCATTAGATTAGAGCCCGTTAACTGAGGAAGGCTATATATATATATACATAATCTGAATCTCGGAAACGGCTCCAACGATTTTCATGAAATTTAGTATACAAGGGGTTTCGGGGGCGATAAATCGATCTAGATTAGTCTTATGTCTGGGAAAACGTTTTCGAATTTTCATGCTGTTTTCTTTTGCATTATTCCACGCCAAATATTATGTTCCATAATTTCGCACCCTTCGATATAAGCATCATGGTCAAGCGGCCAAGGCGCAAGAAAGTATAAGTGTCCGGGTTCGAATCCCGGTCGGATACAAAGTTTTTACTTTTGTTGTTTCTTTAATATGTATTCAATTTTTTAGTTTTTTTTAAAGAAAAAGAAAATTGTACTTCAGGCCGAACACTCCGAGCGAAGCAATCGGTAGCCCAGGTACAGGAATATATTTATATTGCATCACTGTTTGGAAACATAAATTCTGCATTCGTAACTGTGGTACCTGTTGAGTTATAAAAAAAACGCTATAGGATATAATATCTAAACTCGAAATTAGATATATCGGTTTTTGGCCGAATCAAACAGGCAACAATAAAAAAACGTTTTGAATTTATCGGGTATATGTTCCGATCGCCATCGTTTTTGATGTAATTATCGGTTTATGTTCAGAAACGATTTATGACGGATTTAGAGCGGATTTATCAGTTTTCGACCAGGTTACGTTAACCATAAAGCAAGATATGTATGATAACAACCAATTGGCATCATAAAAAATAAAACCGACTTCAAACAAAAGCACTAAAAAGTAATAAATAACTGATTGGTAGTTTTCATTTACTATACATACCTAATCAAATATTTTCGAAGTCGGTGTGCTTTGGCTAAGTAATTGAAGCCTACCTATTAAATACATACCTAATCAAATATTTTCGAAATCGGTGCCAGCCCATACAAAGCAAAGCACACTGACTTCGAAAATATTTGATTAGGTATGTATAGTAAATGAAAACTACCAATCAGTTATTTTTTACTTTTTAGTGCTTTTGTTTGAAGTCGGTTCTTATTTTTTTGTTAAAAAGTTTTTATTTTTCCCTTTTTAGTGTAGACAGTAGTAGGAAAGTAAGAATTCTAACGTGTTAGGCTTTTCAAATCAAACAAAATAAGCCCAAACTCAAAGTATCTACTATTAGCCGTTGAAGAGTTCCACCTATCCACCTTCTGGCCTTACCATCAGATCAGGTCAACAATACCGAACCACTGTACTATCAACGGAAATAGAAACACTTGCAAAGTTTCAAGTCAATATGACAATTAGAAGTAGGTTAAATTCATCATTAGCTATTTTTCCACCCTTAGGGGTGGTATTTTTTTTTTAAATTTAAATGGGACCATTCTGGAAGTATACACTTTCAAACAACATAAAAATTGTCCAAATCGGTTAATAAATGACGGAGTTCTGAGGTAACAAACATAAAAAAAATATACAGTCGAATTGAGAACCTCCTCCTTTTTGAAGTCGGTTGAAAAAATATGGCAAAATGTGATTTATCGCTTTTTGTTCTGACGCTCCTCAATTACAGTTTCATCCAAACTTTCACCCCCGCATTTTACTACCTACGATTAAATTTAAAAAATAATAATATTAAAACATGTATTTATTTAATTGTATTGAAGAGCATTAATACCAAGTTTCAAGTAATTCTGATCATAAATAATTCTTTGCCCATATAAACTTTATTACCCCCTTTTACACCTTTAAGGGATGAATTTCGAAAAATCCTTTCTTATCGGATGGCTATGTCGTATAAGGAATACGTCCTCCAAATTTCACGTTTCTGCAATCAGCGGTTTAGGCTTTGTATTGATCCATCGGGTACGACCACCGCAGGATGGACCTCCTTCTCAATTCTTCCTTCAGCTGGTCTAACTCCCAGGTACAATACATTGCACAGGTAAGATGCGAACACAATAGAAGCAAAAACCAGGTATAAAAGAGATCGCACAATAAATTGCTTAACTTCAGACTGAATGTAAATAGGCCATACGTATGGCGCTCTCCTTTCGAGAAATCTTCCCCATTTCAAAAGTTATTTTAAAAATTTTATTTTCTAACTTAAATCAATAACTTTTAAATCATTTACTCGAAAACCTATCTATTAACCTGAGACTAGAGAACATTGTGATACCTATTTAAAAAAAATTAAAGCTTACTTTACTTACTTTTTAATGTTTTCGAAAAATACCATGCAAAGGTCTCGCATGCATCGTTATTAAATTAATATGTTCTCTTGGTACTTATTTTTTTGTTATACTTGTAACAGCTTATTTCAAATAAAACTATCTTTTCACAGATATTTGTATAATTTTTTTAATTTTTAGTTCACAACGATTCAAATGCTTTAGCAGCAATCATGGTCGCAACGGAAACTAAGGTTGTAGACAATACAAACATACATCTCAAAACCAAAAAATTAAAAACGGAAAAAAACCGAAAGATAGTTTTATTTAAAACTAGAATATTACCAGCGGCTTTACCCGCGTTTAAATTACCAAAAAATAAACACTGTTTGACTTTACGTAGTAATAGTAACAAATAATTTGATTTATTACTTTCAAATCAAAATATTTGTAAAGGACAGTGTAAGTTGCAACCACTTGCATGGATCGGTGGCATCATTTTTAATTTCTTTAGCTAGTAATGAAACTTAAGACTATAACCATAATTCATACATATAATAAAATTCTCTCGCGAGCGACGCGAGTACAGTGTTTTACATTCGCGAATCGCGCTCTCACTTCATTCGTTTACTAGGGTGTAGCCGACCTGTGCAGGTAGGTAGTGTGTATACTGTATAATTTGTTGCTTTACCGACATAATGGATTGGTCTCACGAAGAGATTTTTCAGTTCCTTGAATTATTTCAAAAGTCACCGGTTCAATCCGCCACGACGCAGACAAGCTTTACGACATCGACATGAGTTATAGGCTTGTAAGAGGCAACATCGATGATTATTAAATATTAAAAAATGAAATGATGATGATGAATGAAAAAAAAAAAATTAAAAAGTACAAGGTAACACAAACGCAATCCAATTGCATCGCGCGATCAGGCAGATGGACGTTATATTTTACTAACTTATTTATCAATGCATTGGAAAGCAACAGCTACATTCATGTGAGATACATAAAACTCTCTCTACTAATCTAGTCAAACACATGCTACATGCATGTTTACGCAAAAATAGTGGGCACACTGTGGCAGGATGGATAACTGATGAACGCATGCTTACCAGTATTAGTTGGCGTCATCCTTCTCTTATATATATCTTATATACGTTAAAAAGTAACATTATATTGTAATTTCTTACTTTTTCATATGCAATGATTTGTTTTATTTAGTTTTAATAAATATAATACTATGTTTTTTATACATAAATATTTTTGCATTTTAAATATGTATGTATGTGTACATGTATGTATGTTTTAATTGTGCAAAAGGATTTTTCGAGATTTTTTTAATATATATGCTTAGCATATTATTTACTATTTTGTAATGTGACAAAATCATCTCAACATTTTTATTGCAACTATTATATCCAAAATGTATGTTTAAATACAAAAAAAAATTCTGTCACATCACAATCATCAGATATTAATCACCCACAAAAAATCTAAACATCATTAGTAAAGCAGTATTAAATAGAGCTATTAGATTTGAAGCAAATATTACAACCAAGAATTATACTTGTAACAAAAAAATTAGGTATCAACGATTGTTGGAATTGGAAGTTCAACAAATTTTATAAATATGTATATAGAAGTTTTACTCATCTTGTACTTTTTATAATTAATGGAAATAAAAATATCACAGATAAACACAGCCCTAAATTTAGAGAGTTCCTTCTAATAGATGCAAAGATATTTAACGTATTATCTTATTGTACACAAATTGTTATATTAAGGTGTAAAATTCAGATTATCAACTCAGTTGTTGATTTACTGGTTACCGAATACCCCAGTGTAAAACATATCACTGAAATATATGGAATCTATTTATCTAAATCAGTCTCTTGGTTTTATAGCACTTATTACCCTGAATCACTTTCACCCTAAAACACTTCAACTATTTTAAATGTCTTTTAGTAATAACAATACTGATTTAAGAATGTCCACATGGAATCTAAAGAAAGTTTCCAAACTAGAAAGTTTTTCACAACACACTTATAAAGATCAATAAAGTTCCAAGTTCATACACAATTTTTTATTAGCCTTATAAAATAATTAATACATCATCGGTGGTATAATAAGTTTTATCGACGATCTCTATAAGATCGATGTGATTCACGTTCACGACTACGATCATGTGAACGTTCTGAAGTTCGCCATAAAAATTCATCTACTGAACGTTCATAAGATCTTTTATCATATACTAGCACTGAACGAGGATAATCAGCTAAATCATAGTATCTTGGCGGTGGAGGCGGTGGTGGAGGAGGTAATCCATCATAAGTAGCAACAGCTCCACTGAATCCTGGAGGGGGTACATAAGGTAGAGGTGGCAATTGGTGGTGCATGGAACGCATATATTCTGCTAAATAAGCTTCAGCTGCTGCAGACCCACTATTATTATAACTGTCTCTGGTTCTAGTAAACCAAGATGGGAGTCTATCTCTCATGTAGGGCGAAGGAGATCTTCTTTTAAATGATGAAGAGCCTAAGCGGTTTCTAGGAGACAAAAAGGCCTTTCTTCTACTTCTTGATGTTGAGCTCATTCTGTTCCTGTAACTTGTTCCTCTGGAAGACAGAGGTGCTCTATATGTTCTGTAACTCCCTCCACTTTTCAAATAAGCTTTTTTAGAAGCCTCTTTAGACTTTCTTAAAATAGGGGTCATTTCGATACCCTCATCTTCTGGAAAGAGCCTACATAACTCTTCTGCAACTTTAGGTTCTATTTCTTGCCCATCTCTGCCAATTTTTACTGGTTTCCCTTCATTCCATGGATTATATAAATGAAGTGTACTGCTGAATGATAGCTCTTTTCTACAAATCCAATCTACTTTAAAAACTCCATCTAAAACTTTTGCAGAAAGGCCAGGTGGTAATACCCAAGATATAGGAGGGACATCTCTACGAGATTCACTACTTAGTCTGGCAAACCCAGCAAATTTGCCACTTTCTTTAACTGAAAATATTAATAAAACATTTCGTGATTCTCTGTAGGCTTGATTTAAATTTGCTTCATTCTGTGGTAGTGTCGACCATACACCTTTTGCTTTAGACAAAGTTATGTTTTCTGCATTATTTGATTTTATAAGAAAAAATCGAGTATCCCTAAATAAATAGTTCAACTTTGTCATGTAGTCATATGTTTTTATTTTCGAAGTGGAAGATGTAATACAACGACGTTTGGTTTGTACCGGAGAGTGGCTATTAGACTTAGTACGTTTGCGATTCGTACGTCTCTCTTTAGATTTATTAGTACTAACCGAGCTTATGCTCGGTGTGCTCGAGTCACTAGAAGATGAGCTTGATACTTCACTACGAGTATCATAATCTTTACCTTCCTCTAACTGTTTAAGCTCTTCTCCAATCTCTGCTTCAACTTCACCAACGCCAAGATTCACGGCGTCTGTGTTGTTAGAAACCTCCATTTTCAATATATAAACTATTCACAGACGAAAATGATATGACATCGCTTAAGTTATGCCGAATATCGAAACAAAGTATTTTAGCAAAACAGCTTCAAAATAGACTAATTTATTTATATAAATGCTTTGATTTCTTGTATAAAATATTTATTAATTAACATGAGTAGTTCTAATTTGTAATCACTTAACACAGAATAAAAATATTTACACAGACTATATCATTTGTCGTCACAGCAGACTACGAACATGAAGCAATAGGAAGTGTCATATCACAAACTGTTTATATGTAAATTTATTTAGATTTCTTGAGAATTTGAAGTTTTTTTGCATTTTTAATTTAATGTAATTTATTAAAGCATTTTTTTAAAAATGCCTTGCAAATTGCAATATTTGTTATTACTTACATGGTAACTTTTAAGTCTACACTTGTGTTGCTCCTTAAAAAGTTTTTACTTTGAAGCAGTTCACAAAGAAAAATTATTATTTTTGTTTTTAAAACACAAATACTACATTTTTATATTAATCTATTTAAAAAATTAAAGTTTAATCAAAAAGTTTATTTAAATTAATATACTTATTATATTAGTTTTGTAATATTTGTTGTGACTTGTGAGTGACGTTTATGTTTTTATCACTATCACCTGATTTTATTATCTTGATGTTGGTAGCACTTGTTTGGAACTAAAGAAGTTACAAAAATTAAAAGTTTGTGAATTCTGTTTTGTAGTGTTTCTTATTAAATTAGCGCTAAAATTTGTCATAAGTTGCAATAAAAAAATATAAAACACTTTAATAAAATTACATTTACTTTTGACTTCGAACGAACTGCTATAATAATGCAATATGTACAGAAATATTTGGATAAACTTCAGATTCCTAAAATAAATAATAGTGCAATAAGTAATGGCTATAAAAATAAAACAAAATTTTTTTTATACTGTAATTATTATAGCTTTTATTCACAAAAGGTAAGAAAAATTTGCAATTTTGACTAATAAACATAGAGATATTTATTAGCTAAATGAAAGTTTCAACTATTAATTGCAGGTATTGATGGCGCTCTATGAAAAGAATATAGAATTCGAGCCACTTGTAATAGATATTACTAAAGGAGAACAATATTCACCGTGGTTTCTCGAAATTAATCCTCGGGGCGAAATTCCAGTACTTAAATTTAATAATACAGTTATACCAGATTCTACAAGAATCCTAGACTATCTTGAGCTTTACTTAGATCAAGGTATTTCATTTATATATTAAATCGATAAAAGAAATCGCCTTCATGACTTCACAATGTTTATATTGATTTTTTATTTTATTTTAGAGACTACACCACTCCTGGAAGTATCAGAAGATAGCAAAGTAATTTTGAATGTAAATAAGTTTAGAGACCTGATAGAGGCCTTACCTGCTGGCTTAATAACTGTAGGATCATTCTTTCATCCGCAGCTTTGTGGAAGCCCTAAACTACCCTTTATTTTACCTATCAGAGAAGTTTTAAAAAGTAATTTTTTATAAGATTTTTTTAGTTTTTTTTTATATTCTTATAAAACGCAATTTCACTAAATAATGTATAGATTAAGTTTTATTTAGTTAGTATATATAGTTATTCACTTTTTTATTCTCAATCATAACTAATATTGTAATTTTAGGTGGAGATTTGAGTAGCTCAAAAAATTTACGAAAGCTAGCTGAACAAAATCCTAATGCAGAAAGAGTATTGTTATATAAAGCTGAGATCCAAGACAGGAAACATGAAATTCTGACCAATGAAGAAGAATACTTGAAAGTATTGAATATTGTAGATGAGGTGCTAGAAAAAGTTGAGATACAACTTAAAGAACAAAATGAAGGTACCAAAGAACATATTATATGACTAATGGCCGATTTCACCAACTTCACCTAAGTTTAAGGGATCCCCCTAAGCATGGTTAGGGGGCTGTTAGAGGATAGTTTCTGTTTTACCAATAGTTAGGGGTGACCTAAATGTTAAAATGCCACCTAAATATAGGTACTAGAAATACGGGCTCTGACAATGGTAAAATGAAATTTAATTTCAGGGCTAGTTTAGGGAAATTTTTAAGCTAGGGATCCCATACGTAGGTGGTAGGTTATGGGATGTTGGTGAAATTGGACAATAATCTTTTGTTTTACTTATACAAACTAAATATTATTGCATCATTCTATATTGACTCTTATAAATACATTCTAGAGAAAGTAAGGGCGTCCAAGTATTACCGTAAAGCAATTTTTGAAGATTTTTGACATGTAAAGCACAGTAATGTTTTTTTGCTGAAGATGCAAATCTCTCTCTTTTGAGGACATTATAGTTTGATCTCACTTTAACAACATTGACTACAGCAGTCTGCTTCTGCGTAAAGTTGTAAACACTAACAAATTCCGACTATGAAAAAAAATAAGACATACAATACAGTTGAGGGATTCCCCATAAAACATAAACGAAGTGTGTTGCCAACTCGGGAGATTTAAATTCCCTAGTTTTTTATCTAAATTAAAAAAAGACATTGTAACATTTTACAAGACTCCCTCTCTCCCTAAATTGCGTTACATAATACTTGAACTTAATGTCTTTGTTGTGTAGACTAAATTGTTGTCTTGCTACCCATTTGTCAGTATTATGGAAAAAAAATTATAAGATTAAATTAGAATCTTTCTCACATATCTAATTGCATCAGAGCAATCATTATTAAAATTATTTGTTATAGATTAATATTACTCCTAATAATGATTACACTACATATTTCAGATAATTGGCTTTGCAGTGAGAAATTTAGTATAGCAGATATTAATTTAGCTGTTCTCCTTCAACGTTTATGGGAGCTTGGTTTAGAAGAAAGGTTCTGGACTGGAGGCAAGCGTCCTTACATAGATCACTATTTTTCACGTGTAAAACAGCGTGAATCTTTTAAAAAGACAATACCAAACTTACCAGTACATTTAAAAATGATTATAACAACACAACCTCCTGCTTATGTTGGAGCCGCAGGTGCTGTATCTATTGGTGTAGTTTTGGTTATAGCATATGTCTTCAAAAAACTTATTTTTTAAAATATACCCAGGTTCTTAAAACATATACTCTCACTTTATGTTACCTGTAACTTACATAAAGTACCACAACAATGTCCCTAAAGAATTATAAAACACTATTATATTTAATAATATATGTACATATATGTGAATTAGTTCAGTAGATTAGTTGTAAAGGATTATATATAAATGGAACCTTCCTTTATACTTTTTCATACTTGTACTGTATATTTATTTTTATATTTTTACTAATATTTAAGAAAGAAATATCTTTGTATTGTATATTATTGTAGTCTGTAGGTAATAAATATATTTTCTATAAGAAAAAGCAAAATAGAAGGTTATGTAAAAAATCCGATATATATTACCTATAAAAAATATGTTATTATAAAAAATGTTATAATCAAATGTTACAGTATTATTAAACCAGTATTATTAATATTATTAATTAATTACAATTTATTGTATAGTAGGTATAGAAGATATGTGATATACAAATTACTAAAAGTAATACTTTATATTATATTATACATTTGACTATTGAATATATAGTAAATCTTTTTAATTAGTATATTTTTTTTAATCGTACCAAATAACTTACACAAAAATGTTTGTTAGGAATAAAATGGTTATCCTGTTATAAATGTTACGGGAGTGGTTTAATTAGCATCGGAGTCGGAAGTTTAGAATTCTATATATTGGAATCGATTTGAAGGCAAAATAGAAATCGAAATTAAATAGCGCTTGACACAAAAACAATTTAACCGGCCGGCAACACATAAAATATCGCGAAGCCAGCGTGAGGTGATTCCCCGCGCGACACGTCGAGATTTTCGCAGTACATACGAACGCAGTTCGTATTTAGCCGCGAATGCTGCGTTTTGAGATTCAATATAATCTCGGACTCTATGTTTTAGAACCAAAGTCGGAATTGAAAGCGTGCAATCGGAAGTTCCAACCTTCCGGAATCGAACCTAACGCTACGTAATTCTAAACGATTTTAAAAATGGAAGATTATAGACAGGACCGGCCTTAGCCATCTGGGCTCCCCGGGCGAGTCATGCCTTTGGCGCCCTTTTAGGAATACTTATTACAATTAAAAAAAACGTGTATGTAGAATTATTTAGTGAGAGATACGATAAAACACTGTGTCTAGTTTTCCTTTAGATCGATAAAAATAAGTATTCAAATTAAATGGTTAAGTTGAGCTGGCGCGCGCGGCGCCCTGTATAATCTGGCGCCTCGGGCAGCTGCCCCGGTATTCCCAACTCTAAAGCCGGCACTGATTATAGATATAATGGAGAAGTGGAGACGCAATGGAATTATAATATAGGTCAAAACTAATAAATCGGTGAAAAAAATTTGAAATCCATTAATAAATGACAGAAATTAATTTAAATTTAGGCCGTTGGTCATTCGACGTCACTAAATTATTCTTACAAGCGCAACTACAAAGTTTCATAATTTTTTCATTTGTTGAGATATTTTAATAATTATTTCGTATTTTTGTTATATTTTACTGAAATATTTATAAAATTTTTAATTTAAATGTTAATACATAAAAGTTCAGGTCTTCGATCAACAATACTACTAGATATCGGGTCGGCGTAAGAAATCCGTCTCGGTAAATATCAGCTCATTTGAAAAATGAGCGTATATTTCGATTAGTTCTATTGAAACACTGCCAACGTAAACACGTTCACAATGCTGCAATATGTATTTAAAAGTTGCAAAAATAATGCGCGAAGAAGAACTATTTCAGACGGAGTATCTTATTTTCGGTACATACAGGTAGATTAAGTCAATATTGTAAGATTTAACCTACGAAATAAGATAAAAATGACATTTTGAACAATTTAAAATCCGCTAAGAACATTGGTCCAGGTCGGCCAATATACGCGCCAATACAAAGAAGCAAACAGAAACAAAACGATTTAGCTCACAAAGCAACAACGGGAAAAAGTGCTTTATAATTTTTGATATAAGGTTCATTTTACAATAAAGATTATAAAACTTACGAAATGATCGTAAGTGTATGATGATAATTTGAAGATTTGTAACTTTATTACAAGGTACTATGGTGTTGATTAGCTTGAAAATTATAAGACTTTGTATTGGTTCGTTAGGTTAGGTTCTATACACAACCCCCCCCCCCCTCCCCCTCACCTTGTCGTGGTAGGGGGGCTCAGTAGTGCCCGGCAATACCAACCGGGCGCGAAGCCAAGAAACGCACAGGGAGGTGGCCCACTTCGGTGGGCGGTGGGAGGTGGCCCTCTTCGGTGGGCGGTGTACCATGTGGGTTGCTCCTGGTACTTCTCTGATAGCAGAGTGGACCTTGGAGCAACCCCATGGTTGTGGTGATCTGCTTCGGCAGACCTGCCGTCGGGGCGTCGTAGCTGAATGCGTAAGCGATCCTGCGACGCCCCAATAAGACGGGGGAAGGTTTTGTTGGGTTTGAGTGGGTAGTACTGGCTTTATTACGCTGGTGAGTCCCACACTTCGTGCGTAAATGCATTTACCAACGTTAAAAAAAAAGGTTCTATACAAATGAAGCTGTTTAGGTACGTGGCTTGCATATTACAGAGTTTAGCTTTGATTTTGAATGTGACACGTTATCTACGAGTAGTAGTATTGTTGATCGAAGGTTTAGGTTGTGTGATGTCAAGAAATTATTGTTACAAGCGCAACTTTAAAGTTTCATAACTTTCATTTGCTGTGATATTTTAATAATTCCTTCATATTTTTGTTATATTTTGCTTACATTGTTATAATTAATACAAAAAAAGGGAAACTTCTTCATCGACTGAAAAACTGGCTTCGCTGCATTTGCATCCCTAATTTACATGTATTATTTTTAAATTTCTTAGTAGGTATAGTTTAAATTTTGTGTTCATTTTTAGTTGAAAATTCTCTGTATTAAATTATAAGTGGCTATCTATATAGATAATAGATATATTCCTATCACTAAATAAAAAAATATATTAGCTATACTCAATAGCTGCCCGAAATTGGGAATTTGGCGATATTTAATAATTTGAGAGGTGAACTGTCGGCCCGGAAAATACGTTAGGCAGACGGTCTTTTACCTTATCTCTCACCGGTCGTCAAATTTTCGCCCATCACTCCTAAGAAATGTCAAAGTTAAAGAAATAGAGTGTCTACGCACACATTTGTGCACTAATACGTACCGCGTATTGCTACTTTCCCTGAAATTGCTGGATTGTCGCTCACACTTGATTGATACAGAGTTGGAATTTAAAAATGCGTGCTTGATAATTTATACAGATAAATAAAATTGAATTGTCTGTTTGTAATGTATAAATAACAGCGTTTTAGATATGAAATTACTAGCGGCAAAGCACAAACAGATCTATCCCACGGGAACAGTTAATTTTTCCTGGATAAAAAGTATCTAAAATGTTGACCAGGAATATAAGGTACCACCATGCAAAATTTCTTTTAAATCGGTCATACAGTTTTGGAGATTAGCCTGTACAAATAGACAAACAGAGAAACAAAGAATTTGAAAAAAAACTGGATTTGTTCTACTTCTCTTCTTACTCAGTCTTTAGATTTTTTCTATGTATTCGACTTCTACAGTTTTAGTATATATATATATACTAACTCTGAAACGGCTTAGAAAAAGAATTAGGGTTCGGCTAAAAAAAATTAATACGTACCTAACCCGAGCGAAGTGAGGGCGAGTCGCTAGTAGGGAATATGTGTGTGATCTAAATAAAGGTGAACCATTTTTTTTATAATCTATATTGCTTTTGAATTAAGCCTGTATTAATATTTTTAATGTAATTTCTTTTTGATTAAGAAAATAATTATTAAAAAGTGCAAATATAGGTGAGAAATTCAAAGTAGTTTAAACGAACGCCATCGGTCAGACCGAATATGACGTCAAAGTATATCATAACCACAGATATAATACTAAACTAGTAAATCATAACAGAGCGATTAGCGATTTTCTTTGCTACAAACTGCATTATATCTTACCCTATTTTCCCCATTTAAGGGATGATTTCCGGGTTAAAAAGTATCCTATGTCCTTCCCAGGGTCTCCAGGGTGTCAAACTATCTTCTTACCAAATTTAATCTAAACCGGTACAGTAGATCCAGAGATTACCCCCTACAACAACACAAACTCTTTGTGAGTTTACTTCTTTATTATAATAGTATAAATAAAGATATAACAATTATTTTCGGGAATGCTCATTTGCAAAGAAAAACAATTGTATGTACCAGCATCAACCTTTATTATAACAAAACCTTAAAAAAAACTAAATTCCATAAAGAAAACAAATCCTTACTATCTATAGGTTTAAACTAAAACTATTTACAATTTCCCTATAAACCAAAAAATATATAATCAGATTTCAGACAATATTTAAATTTGTTATAAATACTTAAATAGATATATAGGTTTAATAATAAATATGATTTATTGTTATTAATTTTATAAACAATATAAATAACAACATTTGTAACAATTAAATCTTATTTAATATCATCTACCACATCTACATCTGAACCTTTATTTATTGGCATTCCCATAAAGTGTTTCCCATTATTAATAATTGATCTTTTTCTTTGGGGAACTGCTGCAGTGTTGGGTTTTTCAATATTATATTTAAAAATTCCTTGCCCTGGTAAATTAGGCAATAAACTTGGTATTGTATACCATACTCTATAAGTAACATACCAAGTGAGTATAGCTACAATCCCACTGATAAATTTCTCAACCATAATGTGGTAATATAATATTGTAGAAACTAGCATTACATCCCACAACAGTTGAAGAAAAGTTATAGCTATTAGAAACGCTCTTACATATGGTGTAAATTTCTCATAAGATGTTTTAAGTATATTCAATTCATCAGTGTTGATTTTTCTCAGTGGATTTACACTAGGTGACTTGTCATTTAAACTTCTAGAATATTTCTCATCTCGTATGTAATCTCTGATTCTTTCCCACCCATTTATAGCTCTAGCTTCTTCTATTAAAACTAAACTTGAATAAATCAAAATGAAACAATGCCCAGATATGTCAAATCCATTCCAAAAATGACCATTTTTGAGGCATTCAACTTTGTCACTATAAGTCCTTGAATTACAACGGCCATATTTCATTTCTATCATATTAAATACTGTTGTCCATGTGTACCAAAATATAGTAGCAATTAAAAGCCTCAATAAATGGGCAGTTAAGATGAGTTTTCTTTTCCCGCAACATGTTGTATATGATGTCAAAAAAACATAAGGCACTGTTAAAAACAATGTCCAAAACCATCCAATTTTAACAAAATATTGGTTAAATATATTGTCACTTCTAGAAAAATAAGTTTTAGGAAACGTTAGAACGTCCGCGATTAGAGAAAGTAAAAAGAGAGCTCCTAAATAAACAGCTATTTTTAAACCGGTGTCAAAGAACAACACTTTCTTACAAATGTGCACTATCATAAGTATAAGAACTTCTAATATTGAGGATGCTTCTCTGATGGGTTTGGTACCTTTTGCATCTGGCGAGTCATTTTGAAATTTATAGTTCATTCGAATATTTTTATAGTTACCTCTACTTGTCATGATTTTATATTTAATTCTAACAACAGGCAGCGCTTAATCTATCTTTATTTCATTTAGACAAATATGAAACAAATTGCACAGATTGCGAATGTTAATGTTAAATGTATTAACATGTATCGCAGATTATGGAGATTACAAAAAAGGATTACATACTCTATGGTTGTGACCTGTGACAGTGACCATTGACCACAGCTTATAACTATCCGTCACAGGCCACAGCGAATCGCGCGCGCGCTTATTTAAACAATTTTTGAAGCGTTTATTTTTAACGTAGTCGGCATTTAATAAAAAAAATATTTTTTTTATATACTTCATAAAACTTCTAGTTTGCGGGTATCACTCATTCAGGATAAAATAAATTGATTTCGTCTTGTAATAAGTGATAAATGTGTAGCGGGCGAGGTGGTGCCTTAAAGGCAGCAGCGGGGTTTGACAGTAACGCCAGAATTGGTGCCAATGGCACCAGCAGGGTTCAAGTGGTTAATAGATATATAAATTAATTATTCTTTTAAATTTAGTCTCGTATATCATTACGCCTTATTATATGGAGGCTGAATATACATATACATATTATAAAAAGACTGCTGTACGCAGACACAAGTAAGTCGAGAGCGGTCACGGAGAAGGAGCATGATGGTATGACAGCATCACGACTCATGACTCACGCACCCACAAACTATACAGAAATGCTTGAATACGCACTATTTGCCGTTACACGACGAGTCGGTTTTACTGTCAGGGCGCGTCCATACTACGGGCCCCATAAAACTTTCATTAGTCATAACAAAACAGCATCTTAGCATACAGCCAGCACGAGTATAGATCCAAATTTCCAAATCCGAAAAATAGCGGAGAGTGTTGAAATGGGGATAGAATATTATGCTCTCTCTATATATGAATATTATATATATTCTAGTCTACCCAGTAAATAATATCTCTATTTTTTAAGACTTTCTATAATAGCATAGGCTTCTTTTTCTATTGCTGGATATTTCTTCTCACTTTGATTCAGAGACCGAGAAAAGAAAGCAACTGGCCTGCCATTCTGTGTAAGAGAAGCTGTAATAGAAAAATCGGATGCATCAGTTTCTGCAGTAAAAGGTTCTTTAGGATCAATAGCGGCTAATGAGGACCGTGATATAATATTTTTTAATTCTTCGAATGCAGCTTTTTGTATCGTGTTCATTGGAAATTTTTCTATTAGTACAAGTGGATGTAATTTTTCCGAAAAGTTTTGTATCCATTTGGAATAATGAGAGAACAAGCCGTTATCGCGTTTTAGAGATGAAGAATCTTCCTGAATTGGCATATTTAATAGCGCCTGTAAACGATCTGGATCAGGTTTAACGATGCCATTACATATATTATAGCCCAGGATATTAATTTCTTTTAAGGAATATTCACTCTTATCCTTGTTAATAGTTAAATTATAATCTTGAGCAACTTTCATAAATTTTGTAATTTATCATCGTGATCGTCTTGATCGACCCCACATATTGTGATGTCATCTAAATATGGGTAAACACCTTCAAGTTTTGATTTTCGAATTATAGTATCGATCGCTCTTTGAAAACAAGACACACCATTTGACACTCCAAAAGGAATTCTGCGGAACTGATACAAATTTCCACATGCTTCAAAAGCCGTCAAGGGTTTATTTTTATTTAGAATAGGTATCTAATGATAAGCTGATTTTAAATCTATTTTAGAAAAAACGATGTATTGAGACACTTTAGATACCACTGTTTCAATATTAGGTAGAGGATATGCGTCTAGATACGTGTACCTATTGATGGTCTGCGAATAGTCTATACACATGCGTTTTTTATGATGAGTGCCTGATGTCACAAGTACCTGAGCACGCCACGGTGAAGTACTTTCTTCAATGATCCCGTCCTGTAGCAACTTTTTTACTTCCGATTCTATAAAATCTGCGTCTTCTGATGAGAATTTTCTAGATTTAATAGCTACTGGTTTTATTTTATTAGACAGATGGGGAAATAAGTTTATTGGTTCTATAGCTACCTCTTTCATCTGCATAATCTCAAAGAAGGCTTGGAACCATCAAATTTTATTTCTAAAGAGCTGTAAAGTTTTAAAATATATTGACCTAATATAACATCCATGCATAATTTATCTACGACTCTTAGTAAAATATTGTGAAATTTTTGATCATTTATTTGAAAAGTAACCAAACATGCAGATTTTATTTCAGATTTTAAAGACGTTGTTGCCATTAATACATTTAGCTGCCAGGGCTGAGTTGGTATATTAATTTGACGAACGATATCTTCGTTAATGAAACTAACAGTACTTCCAGTATCGACTAACGCCGTTAGTGGCATTTCGTTAACCAAAATATTTATGGAACACTTTTGTAAACCTGTAACAGCCAATATTGTACTAGAAAACTGTTCGTCCGTAGTTGCCGCTGTAAGACTTTTACAGACCTTAGCAAATGTCCTTGTTTACCACACTTGAGACAAATAACGTTTGCTGCTGGACATAAACGTCTCGGATGGAGGGAATTACCACAATAATAGCATTCTTTTAATTTTTGTTTTGACTTTATTACGTTATATCTAGAAAGTTTAGATGTAGCTGCTGATAATGATGAAGCATTTTGGATTTGAATAGCTATCCGCTTGTTTTTGTGCCGATTCCAGAGCCTGATCTACGGCATCTTCAAGGCTCAGGTCTAGATTTTCGAGTATTCTTTGTCGTATAGATGATGAATTTGACCTGATATAAATGCTTCCCTGATAGAGTCATTTTCATTCTGAATAGCGGACACCGCTTCAAAATCACAATCTTTAGCCAGTAAATGTAGTGTATGTATTGATCTATAGATTCTCCTGTCTGTTGGATGCGTGTATAGAGCTTATGGCGAGTAAAAATTATATTTTTGGGTTTTAGTTTTTTTGGGTTTTTTTTGGGTTATTTATAGACGTTTGATGATACATTATTAACTAACATTTTTAGTTTTATTTCATCCGACAATTGTTCTTCCGTCTCTATTTTTGATTCTTCTAAAAAAATTTCGAAGGTTTTTCTTCAATGTATCCATTTCGACGAAGCATTTGTCTCCGTGGACGGTTCGAATTCGAATCTATCAGGCTTAAGATATCGATACATTATATTATAGATTTATTTCGGCGTTCTATTAAAGATGAATAAATTGTTGGGATTGCCTGTGTATAAATTAGGCTTTAATCATCTTTAAAAATACTACTTATCATGTGTTAGAGACTATTATAAAATACATGTGACAGTAATGTTTCTAATACATATAATATATAAATAAGCGGGCAGTATTATTACTACAGAATGATATATAATTAATGAAATCTAGCAAAAATCTTGATATACACGGAAAAATTGTTTTGTTTATTTGGTCATAGCATCAAGTCAAGAACTTTCTTGTCTATGATAATTGATTTATAATGCATCAGGCATCTATACTCTATGCCGTGTGCGTCTATAAACGAGCATAGTTTGGTAGCTATTAGCTTGGCATTTTCCCTCCATTGCTCGTTTTTCAGGATTCCTGTTTTTAACACCGTTGAGTAACTCTTTCATTATTGTTTACATTCCGAAATTCAGGATGCGCAAAATATCTAAAAATCTTGTAGACGACGATGTGGTTTCATCCACAAACGGATCTGGATCAGTAGGCAACGAAGAGCATGAAGATCCGGAAGAGCCTAAGGATAAAAGTGGAGGGCAAAGTGATAAAAATGATAGCGATGACTTATTACCCGAATCTGATGTGTCTAAGGACACTCCAAAAAAGGGTAAGGCAAAAAATAAAGCGAAAAAAAAGAAATCGGATAAAAGCGATAACAAAAAAGACGCCGAAGAGGAAGAAGAAGAATATGAGGTTTATATGAGATGTTTACATTAGAATGTACTTTAAAGATATGTTGTTGAACTAGGTATTCATATAATATTAAGTACAGGCTGTTATCTATACTAATATTATAAAGAGAAAAGATATGTGTTTGTTTGTACCGATTAGGCTCCGAAACTACTGAACCGATTTAGATGAAATTTGGTGAAAATATAGTTTGAGAACCTGGGAAGGACATAGGATAGTTTTTATCCCGGAAATCATCGCTTAAAGGAACTTGGACTTGAACATGGGGATGAAAATTTTGCATGGGGAAGCAAAGCTAGGGACGAACCCGAGCGAGGCGAGGGTGAGTCGTTAGTTCTAATTATAGAAATAGAATAAGCACTACTACACTATTGCAGAAAAAATAATTACTTCCAATTGTTTTTGTTTATTACTATATAAAAAAATGAGGTATCTTCCTGATTACAGGTAAATATTTGATATTGTAATAAATATTTTTATCAATATATTGTAAATTTATAGGATAACTTAAGCTAAAAATTATACTATATTTAACATATTTTTTATTAATTTCCTGTTCAGGTTGATAAAATAATAGATTCAAAGAGAATCAAAGGTAAAATACATTATTTAATTCGCTGGAAAGGATACTCTGCTGATAGTGACACATGGGAACCACATAATACTTTGTCATGCCCAGACTTAATCCAAAAATTTAATGAGGAAGTAAGTTAATAAATACCATAAAATTATTATATATTTAGAAAGTGAGCATGCTTAATAATTTCATCAATAATATGATTGATCATTTATATGCATTTATAAACCTATACAGTATTAATTACTGCAACCATTAAGAGTTATTGATGATAAATTATTGTTCTGTTTCAGAAAGAGAATTCTAAAAATTCTCCTAAAGGAAGTAAGAAGAGGAAAGCTAGCAAAAAAGATACTAAGTCACCAGCAAAGAAATCTAAATCTAGTTGGGATGGGAAAAATGCTGATGAAAATGCGGAATATGAGGTAGTTATTGATTATTTTCGTAATATTGAGCTTTTTTCATCTATTTACTAGTCTTAATTTGAAATACATGCTCATAAAACATTAAATAAATTGCTTGCTTGTTTCTATCCATTAGGTAGAACGCATTCTGGAAGTACATCATAAAAAGAGTGGTGCAAGAGAATTCCTCATTCATTGGAAGGGATGGTCTAACAGATTTGATTCCTGGGAGCCTGAAAGCAATTTGAATTGTCCAGAATTAATTAAAAAATTTATGGATAAGGTAATATCTGCTACAGAGTTAATAAATTTAGTATTTTTTTCTTTTAAATAAAACTTTCTTATCCAGGAGGAGATTATTGTTTTCATAATGTATAGCTTCATATCTTTGTTATGCTTAAATATCTATATGATGCATAAATTTTTAAAATGACACCTCAACCATTGGTGGACAAAATTTATTATATTCTACCTAACTGTTATAAGGCTTAGGCTACTTTTTATATAAATATCTTGATTTCTGTACATACTATTAAGTTTAAGAAGGTTGCATTTGCGATGTAAGGTTTATTACATTATCTGTTGATGCTAAACATCACGTTCAGCGTCTAGCGCGTCGCGTAGACTTAAACACGCGTAAGCTTACCTTACATGAAGGTAGAGGTAAGCTAGATTACTGTTTTCGTTTCGTAAATATTTGATTGTGCGCTCAAAATTACAAAAAAAACATAGCGGCAGTTAGCATTATGCCACAAAGGTTCTATTACCTTTGCCATATTGTATTTAAAAAAAAACGATTTAACATTCAGAATACGTACTTCAAAACGATTGTCGACGTACTTCGCCAGACGCCACGTTAGGTCTCTGAGAGAAAAGTAAAATCAGTTTTCATAATGTACAATTATCAGCCGCGTATAGGTACGTGTAGCGTAAAGGCTAGTCGCCAGGTCGAAATGAATGTTAGCTATGTTTTCAATTTAGATTATTACTTCTACAACAATTAGTATTGTATATTTGGACAGGTTGAAGCTGCCCGTTCTACAGAATCCAGAAATCTTAGAGTGGCTCCAGAGACGACAAATCGTTTCACCTTACAAGATCCGTCTTCAGGTCGCCGACTCAGTAAGCGAAGAGGCCAGCGCCAACGGTAACTCATTCATTTGACTATCTCACTTTAAATCCCTTTAAATTCAAACATACTTCTAAAAGTTATAACAAATAAAAAAAAGTCCTATAATATAATGTAAGAAACATAATATGTATAAAATAAGTGCTTCTGTGTTAACTGCTTTAAGGCCATTGCACACCTTAATGATTAAACAACAACTTACTTAAAAGTAACGCATTGCAATACGATCCTTATATTGTTTAGCTCTTGCAAAAAATGTAATACTTCTGACAAATATCACCTACATCGGTCAATTACTATAGTCTCCTATAATCACAATAGTCCGTACTCCTTTTAATTCATACTTCAATGCGACGACAATCTACTACAGCTACAGCTAAGGATCTACAGCTTTCCGTTCTCTCCAAGGCATGGTGTTGAATTTCTTGGCAGAAAAATGCATAAATAAACTTACCCGACTTGCGACCGAACCCAGGACATGGGATGGGACATTTCGTACACTGAGGTGATTCAAGCAATCTAAGTTGGTCGGTTGAGTCATAAGCACTTGAATAATTGATGATGGATAATAACATCGTCAGCGCTAGTTTCGACTCAATTGACATAATCCGACTAAATGTCGACGTATTGCTTAGCTGCCTGCCAGTGACATAGCTTCTCCAATGTTTGTTTTTTGTGTTCCGTTGTCCACGTCCTGGTGGAAATGTCACTACTTAATCAAGTAAGATGCTGTAATAGTAGAGGCAATTTAATCTAAATACTATTTCTAATTCACCAGGTAACCAGTTTCAATCATAAGATCACATTTTTTTTAGTCCACTTGTGGCGATTATATTATTAACAGTTGAATTGTGAACACGAACTGACAGTTTGTTGAGGCCGAAATGATATTTGGAGTTAAGACTACAGAGTCGATTAGGGTGTGCGAATGTTCTTAAATAGCCTGCAGTTCTATTCTCTTAGATATAAGTTTCGCAATTTTATTAAAAAAAAATAGAGTAAAAAAAAAAATGTTATGCATAGGATCATATTTTTTGTTGAAAGATTGTCTTTTATTTTTCTGCCCGATATGTGATTAAGATCAATAACGTGTTTTAGTATTTTGTAAAAACATTTTTTTTCCAGTTTCATTTAATTTTTTTGACAATTTAGACAAAAAATATCGGCATTATTAAATGTGGCAAGGGCAAAGGGCTCTTATATATTGCTCTTATATATATTACATTATGCAATGTTTTGGTGTACTGCTTTACCAGATAAAAGTGTAATAACCAAAAGCTTTGTTAAACTTAGTTTAGTATTCATAGGTATAATAAGATTGTAATAAGAAAAAAAAATACACTCACTATTAATAACGAATTAATACAACTATACATTGTGAAATTAGTATTATTTTTATACCTGTTATCACTTCTACAACTTTTTCAAACATTTTTCAGTGCTTCCTGAAATAAACTTTATGTTCTTTTCCCATTTCCAGTAACTACATAAGACACAAACATACTGTAAGAACAAGCAGATAGAATACGTTTTTATCATCCTTTTTACTAGTTCGTTTGTTCGACAGCTTCTGTCCGATGGCTCGCTTGTCTCATTGAAACTTCATTGTCCAACTAACCTTCATTCTACAGCTGCTGCTAAAATTTAATCATTTATTGATTGGAATCACCAAACGGTACTCCCTGGAGTTCCAGGGGTGTCTTATTAACTACTTGTTGAAGATACCACAATTACACTGCTGGATAACATAGAATTAGCAAAATTTTGGAAAATCCATGGTTACCTTCAATCTAGTTTTTTTTTTCTAAAAATGCATATAAATAAATACAGCAAAATTAAAAACTCGGTTTTTCGTTAAAGTTAGATAGGTAGGATACATATTTTAGATGCATCAATAACCAACATTTGTGGTGTTGTTAATAAATATGAATATGAATCACATTATTACGCATTTGAGACGGTGGCAGTAAAGCGGTGAGCTCGCTTGGGAAACGGGCTTCTCGCACCTCTGATGTTCTCATGTGCAAATCATTTTTAACATAATTACCATTTGTCTTACGATGAAGAAAAACATCGTGAGATAACCTGTATATCTGAGAGAACCTAGCAAATTTTCGAAAGACATGTAAAATCCCCCAACCTGCCCAATCAGTCGCCCAGCGTGTTAGACTACGCCCTGATCCCCTCACCTTGAAAGGGAGGCTCGTGTCCAGCAGTGGGACGTTAATAAAAGCTGACTACAAATTTAGCTGTTGCACTATTTGACGTTTGTTTTTTCCAAAATTTGATGGATAAGCTTAACTGAAATTTAATAAATAAATATGTATTACTGGAATAAATAAATATATATTACTGGAATAAAAGTAGCCTAAGTTACTTATAACATAAACTATCTGTCAGTGAAAGTCCCGTCAAAATCGGCCCAGCTGTTTCAGAGATTAGCCGGAATCAACAGACAGACGTACAAATTTTTAAAAATTGTGGTTTGTCTTAAATAAATGTTCTAAAATCTTTTAAATACCGTATAAAGTCCTCTGTGAATTTAGTAAAAAGCTGTTATTTTGTCATTACGAACAGACACTTCAATTTATACATATAATAAAATTCTGAGTCGAATCTGTACATTAAATATTTTTTGGAAAATCTTATTGAAATAGACATTATTATCGATACAGAGGCCGAATCTATAGTTTTCAGAATTTTTGTCTGTCTGTTACCGCATCACGGAAAAACCACTGGAGGGATTTTGATGAAATTTGGTATGCTGGTAGTTGGTTATCTGGGTCAACATATAGGATCTTTTTACCGCGGGAAAATGTTTCATTTCTGATAAAAAATACAAAAACTGCAATGTAAGAGTATACTAATATGTAAAACCTAAGAATTTGGTTTTTGGTCATCTCAACGCCGGGCGGGGAGCCGCGGGCAATGCTAGTTTTATATATGTGTATAGATTTTGGTGATGGATGTGATTTCTTAATATCTAATCATTTGTGGCTCTTCAGTGTAAATATTGAAGAAATTATATAAATTTCTTGAAAACCTACACCGTTTTAAGATACATTAGTGCACACCATGACTTTTTGTTAAGTAAAGGAATCCGGTAATTTCGAACTAAGATTAAGATTTAGACGCTCGTGCCAACCACCTTAACAGTGGCCAATATGAGCTGAAACTACAAAATGAATCACTATCATGTCTTCAATAAAGAACAACAGAAAATGCCTCAATGAAAAAAAATAAGAAAAATAAGCGACTTGCTTTATGGCTCAATTTAAGAATTTTGAATACGGAATTTTCTCTTTAATTTTAAAGTTATTTTGTAAGAATCTGTGTTTTTTACAATTGTCTCATTTGGAAGTAGATAGGTAAATCTTTTCATGTATTATTTTATAACTTTAATTTATAGTTGGCCAGTTTTCCTAATGAATAATCTTTTTAAAGTCTTAAAAAGTTGATGTTTAAAAACCAAACCCCTTTTTTCATACAAATTATACTAGAGCATCACATGTTCACAATTTTTTAGCAGAAATATTCTTTAACTCCTTATCATGCTGTGGAATAGTATGGCCTATGATAAATATAAAAGCTATAGGTGAATTGATCACTTACCGTCGAGTCGAAGTCGATCTAATTTGTTACAGATAGAGTAAAACCCATCATTTAATTTGATAATTTTCAATTTCATTGTTCCAAAATTTGATGGTCAAAATCTTATAATATCTGTGAAAAAGTACATACAGACCAATTGGTCTCTAGTTTGCCTCACATTATTTCAGAAAATAGCCACTAGGACAAACTGATATGCACCGATTGGCTATACGTGCCTTTAAATTACAACACTGTTAAGAAAGTAAAATTAAATTTAAAAAAACGGTTCATTTTCAAATGAATTCCTTTTATTTCTTTTTTGACATATTTGCAGTAACTAAAATGTTTTCTATTATTTTTTGTTTCAGTGTACGATATGATAATGCTGAGTAGTGTATTTGAAGAAGTGACTGTGCTTATAGTGTGTAATATTTTTTCAACTTAGTTGTATACTGTTCATATATATCTGCAGTATACATCAAGATTTATGTGTATTATATTGATATATGAAGATCTTATATCTCTCTAAATGTTCTCTTTCAATAATATTTTATAAATGATGTATATGAAATTACGACGTATATATTATGTAGGCTTGTGTTACAATAAATTGTAATAAATGTAAACAGCTTACTTTTAAATAAATTATTAAGAGGCTACCTGCGTTCTGCACAACGATATTTTTAACTAGTTTTTATTAATGAAACACTAAATAACAATTTAGATAAAATTATTACTAGATACATAATTGCATTTTAGTATATAAAGTTATCATACTTATAAAGATAAATCAAAATAAAAAAAAGCTTCAAATCTCTTTTTTAAAATTTAAGATTTTGGCAAGTTAACTTTAAAGAATTTGTCATAAATTATTTCTTCTTTCTAATTATTATATATTAATACATATGTAGGTATTAGTTTGCCTCAATGTTTACATTTATTGCAAGTTCTATTGACACGAGGCTAAAGATGTGACTAAATATTTAAAACGTAGCTATTGTACATTGAGGTCATTATAAAAAATATATTTTATTAATTATGAAGACTGCGGTTCTATACTTTGCGAGAATTTGCGTAAAATTAAATGATGCTTTTTGTTTTATATTTTTTTGATTTTAGTAACAATTATACGAAATACTGTACGCACGTCATTGTAATTAACATAAAAAATTGAGATGTTGAATTTTATCTTAGACGGAGACTTAAATTATATGTAATGAATTTTCCAAAGATTCGGGATTTCATTAAGATTTTTTGTTACACACATGTTGTTCTTTTCTGATTTGCTATTATATATTTGTTAGAGTACATACAGTTTAGTTTTAAGTTAGTATATATCTAAATGTATGAAGAGTTCAGTTTAATTGAGATACTAAAATAAAAAGGATATGGCTATTTTTGGCCGATGTGTTTCACTTTGTATTGTGGAAACCAATTTTATGTTGATAAGAGATTTATATAATACTTTCTTAGATTTACGCGAATACTTGACATTTTAAATAAAACTATCTTTTGTTCCCGACGTTTCGAATGCTTAACAGCAATCATGGTCACGGGAGAGTCTCTCGGTCTCTCCAAAATCAAAATAAATACGCGAAAAAATCCGAAAAGATAGTTTTATTTAAAGAGATGTATAATCGACTTAACATGTTAATTAAACCAAATTGAAACACCTTTAAAAATAATAGGTTAATTTTACAGTAGAATTTAGAGAGATGAGGGACACATTGTAAGCACCTACTCAACATGCACACCATATTATTACGTATTATATAAAGAGTACATAATAATAACGATTTCATCTTCCTACAGTTAATCTTGTGTGGTTAGTTAATTTTAAAATATGACAGATATAAATTATAGAATAATTATATATAAAATAGATATAACCTATATCTTTATTTTGCGTCTAAATCTTTTAAGTTTTACAAAAAATTAATTGTAGGGCTGTATTTAATAATGTTTATTAAATGAAGATATGTCAACTACAGTTTTAAATTCTATTTTATTGGAACTAGAGTATTTCGTAACAGCGAGAGTTTTGATTTTGATTATGGTTTTTATTTTTGATGGCATCGGGACATACCTATCTATTTTCTCAAAAAAATCAATAAAAATATATTATACATTGTTTTCCTTATTAATTCTTGATAAATAAACCGTGTATTGTAAAACGGCTACAAGCAATGTAGGTACATATATAGAACATGCAAATTAATGTTCTATATCTACAATACAATTTTTTGAATTATATATTCAAGAAAGTTATTGAAATGTTAAAATCGTTAAATATCTGTAGCACGCACATAACTAAATGGAACAGTTTCGTCATTACTATTCCTTTTTATTATTATTATAAAAACTACAATCTGTAGCATACGATTTTGTGTTTAATGTAACTTTGGTAAGAATAAATAGTTTATGTCAATTGCGAGTTTTATTTCATAATATTTTATTTTTCCTTTTCAGGTTCCCCAATTTTAGAAATTCTAAAAGCATTTTCATTGCATTCGCATTTAAGTGCAATAGAAACATTTTACTATTAAAATTAAATTTTGTATCTAAAGTTATATTTTGTATTACACAGGTGCGTTGACGGATATTGAATTTTTATTCATCTCTTGGAATTCTAAAGGCAAGCTCATAAAATGTATTGAAAGGTACAATTGCAATAAAAGGGTTTATGAACGTTATGACGATATAAGGGCGATAAAATTAGAAATCGAACACAATTGGACCCAGTTATGCAAAAAACAGCCATGTGCGTAAAAATACCGACAGAGTTATAAGCATTTTATTATAAAAAATAAAATAATTATAAAAATAAACAATATATAAATATTGTTCAATTTTAAAATAACCAGAAAAACAAAACATAACCCAAGTGAACTATCGACAGAAAAAACAACTCTGTTGGTACTTTTTACGGCTGTCTTTTGCATAACTGGGTCCAATTACAAATGACACTCAAGTTATTCTTTGCTGTAAGAATTCATTTCTCTGAAATCTGAATACAGAATAGGGAATATGCGTGATTTTTTTTGATACAATAGCTAATATCATTATATGACTGTAAAAAAATTTCCTACACCAAAAAACTAAAATTTAGTATAAAAAAAAATATACCGATACGGATGCTTGAAACGCACGCCATTTCGCGCGCTTGGCGTGACGTCAAAGTATCATACACTGGAAAATGGCGAATTTAATTTGTAGCGACAAAATCGCTAATAGCTCTATTATGATAATACTTTGACGTCATATTCGGTCCGACCAATGGCGTGCGTTTTAACTACTTTGAATTTCCCACCTATATTTGCACTTTTTAATAATTACTATTTTCTTAATCCAAAAGCAATACAGATTATAAAATAAAATATTTCACCTTTCTTTAAATCACACGCAAATTCCCTATTATGATTGTTTCGTTTTCTTTATTAAGGTATTTGACAGACGTGCGTAAGGTTAAACCCGTTTTGTACTCCTGAGACAAATTTCTGAGGGTGCAAACAGTAAAAGATTATTATCATTTTTGTGAATTTGTTTTTATAATGCATGGATTTCGTGTGCGATTATCGGTACATATGTATGTAGTTTATATAAGAATTGAATATGATTGTGACTTTACAATACTAGGTATTTCAGTTCAAAATAAATGTCCAGTTACATTAATATTGCTGTGATTTTAAGGTCTATCTAAGTCTATTATGGTTTGCTAAAAATAATGATCATTTTACCGTGTCCTTTTTTATAACCTCTATTAATTGCGTGCACGTCGTCATTTGTTAAAGGATTTTAAGAATTAAAATTACCTATTTTTTGCTTTCGAGATTACTGATAGTCTCCATAGTATTGCTTGTAAACACAGGTTTTATATTTCGCGAAAAAGCGATTTTTTTTATCAACGATAACTTTACGACGATGAATAAAAATTAAGGATTTATACATAAATAGATATACATTAAATATCATGTTTATTTATACTTAATTATAAATACTACGTATATATAAATAAAATAGCACCCGGGCTACACGACACCTTCCAGGTCGGGTCTGGGCGGCGCCAGGAGGAGCAGGTCGTGCGGGGCCGGCGGCGGGTCGCGGCGCGGCGGCGCGGGCGCCAGCGCCAGCGCGTCCGCCGGCGCGCGCCGCCCGCACGCGCACGTCGCCTGTGCCGCGCAGTCCGCGTGGAAGGCGCGCGCGCAGTGCGCGGTGCGCACGCCCGCCCACGCCCGGCGCGGCCAGCGCGCGCCCGCAGCCGCCGCACGCGCCGCGCACGGCCAGCGCGCGCCGCGCCGCCGCCAGCGCGCGCGCCAGCGCCTCGTGCGCCTCGCGCCGCGCCACGGCCGCCGCGCCGCGCCAGGCCGCGCGCCGCGCCGCGCCGCCGCGCACCACCGCGCCCGCCACCGCCACGGACCGGCACGAGCGCACCACCAGCTCCTCTAGCGGCAGGTACTGTATCGCCTCGAACAGGAGCGCCGGCGGCACGGCCGCCACGCTGCGCAGTAGCCTCGTCCACAGCTCCGCGGCGACCTCCGCCGGCACCGTGGGGCCCACGCGCAGGCAGAGGCTGCTCGCCTCGTTTATCAGTTCCGTCCTGTCTTCCTCGTCGTCGGTCGACGCTATGAGCCCTAAGAGAGCCTCGAGAGCGCCGGCATGGTCGCCCGTCGCCTCCAGGCACGCCGGTTCCGCGTCCTTGACACCCACTTCTCGAACGATGCGAAGCGCATCCTCCGGTCTGATGATCCCTTGGTTTTTTACTAAAAAACTTTTGACATCTTTGGGACGCGACACGCTTAAATCTTTTAGGTAAATCGTCGCGGCTTCGTGTCGAAGGCGCCCCGATTCCAAAAGACTCTCACAAAAGTCTAATCTCTTGTTTACCCTTACTAACTTTAAAATCGAAGCCACTGAATCGCACCAGCTCTCACTGAACATAACTGCCGCCGATCTCGGCTGCAAGTCAACTAATGCCGGAAAAAACGGTCGGATACGATCCCGGGCGTCGGTATCGGTTTCAATTTTCGATCCTAAATATTCGAAAAATTCATCGATATCCCGAGTGGACGGATTAGGAATGTTGAAGAATTGCCTGATGGCGTCCTCGTACTGGTCGAGCATGGCGTCAAGGCGCCACAGCACGCGCGGGCGCGGCACGGCGGCGCGCGCGGGGGCGGCGCGCACGGGGGCGGCGCCGCGCACGCGCGCCAGCACCGCCAGCCACGCGCGGTCGGAGCGCTCGCCTTCGTTACTCGCCACAAACTCTTGGATGTTATTTATCAACTCGTGGTCCAGTGGCAAGGAACCCACGCTCAGCTGCCCAGTTATAAATTCTAAAATCTCCATTTTACTGTCCATTTCCTGAAAAAGGAAATAAAATAACCAACCGGTTCTTCAAACCTGAAGCATCTGCACGAAAATAAAAAATCTCCATATTTACCACCATGACTTCGCCTTGCCAATTCTTATTATTGTGATTTTTTTTTAAGTAGCAGTAAAGTCTGTGGCATGTAAATAGACTATTATTTACATTTTAAATAAATGTGGACATGCTTTTTTAAAATTAGGCATGGATATGATATAATTATACCTTTTCATTAAAGAAATAATCACTAAAATCTGTCTCAATTGGCAAACATGTGGTATGTTTGCCAATTGATACCACATAATACAACATACTATATAGCTTATATCTTTGAACGAGCAATTCTTGTACGTATAAATATAATATACAATCTGAATCTCGAAAACGGCTCCAACGATTTTCATGAAATTTAATATACAAGGGTTGCGAGGGCGATAAATCGATCTAGATTAGTCTTATGTCTGGGAAAACGCGTGTTTTCGAATATTCATGCAATTTTCTTTTGCATTATTCCATGCAAATATTATGTTCGATAATTTCGCACGGTTAGATATAAGCATCATGGTCAAGCGGCCAAGGTGCAAGATTGAATAAGTGTTCGAATTCGAATCCCGGTCGGATACAAAAGTTTTTTTTTTTTGTATTTATTCAAGTTTTTTTTAAAGAAAGTTGTACTTTTGACCAAAAACTTCGAGCATATCAACTAAAACATAAGCTTTTTTTTATTGGAAAAAAATAATAAAAAGGTGGCGTTTGGGTAGTCCTAATGTTGCCACTTAAACAAACTCACTCTTTTTGACATCTATTATTCTCTATTTTCATGTAATTTAGTACGGGGGGTTGTTCGAGGGCGATAAATCGATGTAGATAAGTCTTATGTCTGAGAAAACGCGTGTTTTCGAGTTTTCATGCAGTTTTCTTTTGCTATTCCATGCAAAATATGGCCGGTAGGTAATTTGCACGCTCGGGAAATAGCTTCGTGTTCAAGCGGCCAAGGTGCAAGATCAACAATCACAGGTATCCAGGTTCGAATCTCGGTCGCATACAAAGTGTTTACTTTTGGTTTTTTTAATATTTATTCAAGTTTTTAGTTAAAAAAAAAGAAAATTGTAGTTTAGGCCAAAAACTCCGAGCGAAGCTCGGTAGCCCAGGTACTATATACTTATCATCACTATCGACTTACTCTCGCTTTGCTCGCCAGGGACTCTCCGTTCCTGGCTACGTTTTATTATGTAATAAATTAGAAGTTTGTAATTTTTGTAGTGGGTTTTTTCTATACAAAATATACATATAAACATGAACAGGTATCGCTCTGTTACTATTGTATTTATCTGTATAGATAAATATAAAATGAGAGCGGGGCCAACCTGCAAGTCGGGCATGCAGGCAAGCAGGGCGCGCGCCACGCGCAGTCGGTTCTGCTTGCCGAGCGGGCCGGCGAAGGGCGGGTCGCGCGCGCACTGCTCCAGCAGCCGCGCCGCCGCGCCCGCGTCGTGCCGCACCAGCGCGCGCAGCGGCGACCGCCCGCCCTGCACACGTTCACCAGTTATTTAGGTAAAAATATATCAGATCGCTATTATATATACACAATATGCGAAAGCACGTATGTGTGGGTACTGTATGTTACTTCTACACCGTATGTACCGTTAGGCATCACGCTAATAGGTTATATGAGTTGATTCAAAAGCACAATAGATCCAACAGCGTATCGCTATACAAAACATAGGTCATGTTTAATGTTCGGACACTTTATAAAAAGTCAAACACAGTAAGTAGGTAGGCACAGTGTAGACACTACCTCTTCAGTGAGCAGGGCGTGCAGCGCGTCGTGGCGCGCGGAGGGGCGCGCGTGCGCGGGCAGCGCGCGGCCGCCGGCGCCGCGCCCCGCCAGCGCGTCGGCCGCCGCCAGCAGCAGCGCGCCGCCCGCGCAGCCGCAGGCCGCGCCCCCCGCGCCCGCGCACGCCGGCGACACGAACGACACGAGCTCGCGCATCGCACCCGTGCAGCCGTCTGCAGACAGAACAATTACTTTTAGTTGAAATGTCAACGCAGGGCTTTATATTGTATACTAGCGGCTCACCCTCTCTTTTCGCTTGGGCTCTTCCCTAGCTTGCTACCCGATACAAAATTTCGTCCCCATTTTTACCCGCTTAAGGAATGGTTTCCGGGATAAAAATACACTCTTACATTAAAGTTATTGTATTTTTCTCAGAAATGAGAACTGTTCCCTCGTAAAGAGTATCCTATATATTGACCCGATAACCAGCTATCACCATACCAAATTTCATCTAAATTCCTCCAGTGGTTTTTCTGTGATGCGGTAACAGACAGACAAAAATTCCAAAAAATACTTAATGTACAGATTCGGCTTAGTTACAATTTTATTACATGTATAGATTATATTTGACCTTGTTTTACTAATGTTATACAATTTTATTTATAACTAGCGGCTCACCCTCGCTTCGCTCGGGTTCACCTCTAGAAAAGCACAAACAGATCTATCCCACGGGAACCGTTCATTTTTCCGGGATGAAAAGTAACCTGTTGTTTGACCGGTAATATAAGGTATCAGCATGCAAAATTTTACTAAATTAGGTGCTTAAATTGTTGTGTACTAAGCTGTATAAGTTACTATACTTTTTTAAATATCCCACGGAAACTCTTTAATTTTCTGGAACGAAAAGTATCTTAGATGTTGACCGGAGATATGAGGTACTACCATGCAAAATTTCATTTAAATCATTTCAATAGTTTCGGAGATTAGCCCGTACAAACAGACAAACAGACAGAGAAACAAAAAAATTGAAAAAAAACAGGATTTGTTCTATTTCTCTTCTTTCGGGATGTAAGAAGAGAACTGACTCGGTTTCTAGCATTTTTTTTCTAACCTCTACAGTTTTATTACGTATAGAATAAATAACGTATAATAAAACAGTAATATATAATAATTAAAATAGTTATAGCGAGTGTACCTTAGGAGATAGACATATACTATGTAGAACTTTTCTATAGACCTTTTTAAGACTTACAATTTTCTTGCACAATGTTTTGATCTATCTCTTAAGGTTGAGCCAACGTTAGTCATATAAATTTCTAAGGACGATTCGATAGAACCAGTTATAGAGTTTTCCCGTGGGAATGAATAATTTGCCTGTCGTAAAAGGTATCCTAAATGTTGACCCGAGTGCTAATTTATCACTAATTTAGTTAAAATACGTTCAGTACTTTTTGCGTAAAACGCGCACATCGATTTGACTAAGTTAGTTTTATTATAGGTATACATAAGAATAGATATTGCTTAGGAGATATACATAATCTATTCAGAACTTTCCTGTAGGACTTTTTAAGACCTACAATTTTTTAGTACATTGTTTTGATGTATATATGTCTTAAGGTTAAGCCATCGGAAGGTTTCTAGGGAGGACTCGAAAAAACCAGTTATTGTATCTTCCCGTGAAACGCGCATACAAAAACAGACAAATAGACATACAGGCAAACAGACAAACAGACAATTTTTTTAATAACTATTGTTTTGGGGTCTATGTTGTGTACATAATACGTTACAAATAAACGAAAACATCTATCCCACGGGAACTGTATATTTTTCCTGGATAAAAAGTGACCTATTTGTTATTCTGATGTATGACCTATATTATTGTAAAGTTTCATCAAAATCCAATTAGTAGTTTTTGTGTACTAAGCTGAATAAGTTACTATAGTTTTATGACTGTCCCACGGGAACCCTTTAATTTTCCGGGATTAAAAGTAGCCGATTTGTTATTGTCATGTATGAACTATAATTATTGTAAAGTTTTATTAAAATCCAATCAGTACCTTTTGTGTACTAAGCCATATAAGTTGTTATAGTTTTTTTACTATCCCACGGGAACTATTTAATTTTCCGGGATGAAAAGTATCTAAGATGTTGCCCGGGGATATAAGGTACCACCATGCAAAATTTCACTTAAGTCGGTCCAATAGATTCGGAGATTAGCCCGTACAAACAGGAAAACAGACAAACATCTCGCTCGGGTTCGTCCATACCTACGAATATGTTGTATTATCTCTTTAACCATTTGTCCAAATTATATGCAGTAAAAGGGAAAAGTCTGTTTTAAACATTTTAGACGATAAATTTACTTATTTTGATAAGAATTCATAATTGTTGATAATATGACCAATAAACATGACCTACAGATTTAAATAATTTTTTTAATATAAAAAACTACTTTTTGTGACTTAAATATAAAAGTTAGACATATACTGTCGCTGACTTTTTTGTAGGCATTATTAAGCTCTACAACTTTTCTCTAGAACATAATCATATATCTCTAATTGTTAAGGCAGCGTTCGTAAGAAACGTTTTCGTTCGACCGTTTTTTCTCCGACTTACTTTGCAAATCCGACTACTACGAAAAAGCCTTTTAATTCTTCGGGTTAATATATATAGCCTATGACACTCAGAAAGAACGTGGCTTTCTATTGGTAAAAGAATTTTGAAAATCGGTTCAGTAGATCCAGAGATTACCCCCTACAACGTCACAAACTCACAAACCCACAAACTCACAAACTCACAAGATCACAAACTTTACCTCTTTATAATATTAGTATAGATTTAGCTTATTTTAGCTGTACTTTTACCATACTATATTATAGTTTTTACTATTTTTTAACTATAAATTTACACTAAATTAAAAATGACTTTAATAATAATTATTCCACCTTCAGTTAAATTTATATGCGTTATGGCTTATCTATGCACACGGCAACAATTTAACGCGCTGTCGATGTGTCTGACGATTTTGTTTGTTTGTTTTGACACGAACGCGAGTAAGAGTTTTAATTCTTATTTAAATTTACGCGATTATTCGACATTTTAAATAAAACTATCTTTACGGATATTTTCGCGAATTTATTTTAGGAATCATGGTCATGAGCGAGACAAGCTTTCGAAACGTCGAGAACCAAAAATCAAAATAAAGCCGCGAATAAATCCAAACAGAAAGTTTTATATAAAAAGCGCACAGTACGTGCAGACGACGTAAGTTATATAATATGTATAATTTCGTTATACTAATATAACAACATACCTAAAGCAGCAGCAATGGCCCCCACTCCCCGCCACAAGCCCTTTTCCCGTGTAAACATACTGGCACGGTGAGGGTCTAAAGACGTGAGTGGGAGTGACGCCACTACGCGCTCCACCAAGTCCGGTTCAAACGTGGCTAATTTCTCTATTAGTGCCTGAAAATTAATATTATTTACATAATACAGGTAAGATAGATACAATATGCTCTTTATTGTACACTATAAGAAAGATACATCATTCATATAAGCAATGCAAGTATAAAAGAAGCATAGCAGGTGACCTTATTGTTAGAAGCCTGTAAGAGACAGACAACCTCTCTCTCAACTCTCATCCTAAACTTAAGTTTATGATGAGAGTCATGTGGCAGAAGTGTAGCCGGTAGGCGTACTTGTTTTAAAAATATTCACTTGCTTATTTTTACACAGCGGAGCATTTTGGAACAAAATTAAGTAGCTTATAGTATTCTATAACTTTTAATGACAATATACATACTCTTAAGTCTTATTAATAATATACATAGACTACATAATGATTTTACCGGGCGAAGTTAGTTTTATGATTTGCCGATAGGAAATCTCCTTACCGCCAATAGTCAACTATACTTGAAACATAAGTTATTTGAAAAACTAATATTTATAAAATTCTAAAGAAAGTATCATTCAGAATATCTTATAGTACCTACGAGTATATGTAATATTTATCAAATCTAAGTATTTATATATCTTACCTGAGTGAAGTCAGGCGAGGGTGGAGTATTCGAAAGTTCGCCGCGAACTGCGGCATCACCTAAAGCCTCCACAAAAGCTTGCTCATCTGAACAATTCTCCCAAAGACAACTCCATAATTCATCACTGAAAATAAGGTCAATGGATTTAAATAACCTTTTACGTCATAAATCATAATATTATATCATTAGTTTATGAATTTTACCTCATTTCATATTTCAGGCATAACTTTACAACTTGAACCGCAACATTTTTGTTACTAAGTATATGCGGTCTATCTGCTAAGGTCTCTATAAATTCACTTGCCATTTTTTTTGCATCTGGACCTTGGGCAGAGCAGAGTAATCTTAAAGCTTGTATATAGCGCCCTGAGGTTATAAATGCTTGGGCTCTGGCAATGAGGTCTCGTGGCTTAACGCGAACAACTCCTCGGCAACCTAAAAGTGCCAACGTTCCTTCCGATATACAGGCGCCGCCTAAAGCACTCTCTCCCGCCTTGCACATTGCGCGTGATACTCTGCCATCTGTCCAATGTCCCTACAAAGTTTATTCGAAATTAAATTCATTCGTTCTATTTTGTATGTACATATTAAATACAAATACATAATACATCCGCTTGAAAATTATAAAAAACTAGCAGTACCCGCGGCTTAGCCCCATCTAAACTTCCGATCGCTAACAAAATTTACAGGATCACCCGCTAGGCTAATCTGAAGATTGCCTGAAAATTTCATCAAAATCGCTCCAGCTGTTTTGGAGTCCATAGGAAACATACATCGATTTTTATTTTATTTAACCAACAATTAAAACTTTTATGAAAATTTAGTGACGCACCGACTGCTGCGTCACCTACTGCATGCATTTGTGTTTTCAAACCTTGCACGGGCCCACTCGAACATACACAAAAAATATCATTAAAATCGTCCCTGTCGTTTAGGAGATGATCAGTGGCACACCGACTGCAGCGCCACCTACTGGGTCCATTTGTATTTTCGAACCATCCAGGAACCCACCCATTGAATTAAACACAAAAAATTTCATCCAAATCGGTCCAGTCCTTTAGGAGTAGTGGGTTAACAAACACACGTACAGAAGAATTATATATATTAAGATACTATTGAGCGGATTTACATTACTTTTTTTATAGTAGCTTTATAGAACTCCAATTACTTAATTACTTTGATTTTAATTATTTTCGTTGTCGTTGTTAGATAAATAATTTCGCGTTTTATCGCTTAACTAATCTAAATAATATATTTAATATATGAAATTTATTAAAATATTTGTATAATTCACCTTGAAAAAAGCAGACGAATAAACAGGTTCTATTTGTGATAGGTCCAATGGCTTATCATAATCATCACCCCAAAGACGAAGATTTTCGTTAGAATCAAATATTGCAAGGCTACCACCTAGCCACCCGAGCCATATAGGTGTTGCTTTTAGCTCAACACGTTGTACTGGTCGAAGATTTATTGAAGATCCATTTAACGTCACAGTAAGCCATTGCATGACGTTGCCGCGGGCGCACACTAGTATCCTATGGTCCATTTCGCACCACTCGAGAACCGGGAGTACATCTGGAGGGCCATCTAGGCGTACTCCAGCTGCCTTGCCACCAGCTACTATAATAACTCTTGACAAAGTTGCTAAAGCCAAGATTCTTGCATCGCGAGCAGTCATAGCCACTACTTCGCCTCTAGCACCCGAAAACAGGCAGGATACTTTAGCTGAACGTACTCCCAAAGGTCGAGAAAATTTTATGAGCCACACAGATCCTCCGGTGTCGAGTGCTAGTCCAGATGTGCCAGCCCATGTGACTCTTAATGTACCCCATATTTCCCCCCCAAGCACTACCCGCCGGAGAATTATACCACGTATACTTTCATATTGATATACAAGCCCTCGAGCGAAGCCCGCTAATAGACGAGTGCTGTCATGGTTATATGACAAGCATGTAACTGCACCGTTTTCACCATGTGCATCACAGACCCATCGTAATGTTTGCTCATAAAACGATAACAGATGTCCATGTGCTGTCCCTACAGTGAGTCTCCCATTTGACCCGATACTTAATGTAGTAGCAGCACCAGCTGATGATCGTTCCTAAAAATATATTTCAACATGTTAATTCAGTTATTTCTTTCAAATGGATAGTAGATAGCACTAGGGCATACTACGTTTTAGAAACATGCTGAGGATGTGTATATTGAGAATACCCGATATCAGCCTTGGGGCTAGCTCACAGAATAGATTCTGTGTTGAAAAACTTGCAAGGTTCTTTTCACACTACGTTTTATAAACGCGGCAAAGGCGCGCGGCGCGTATCATAAACGTATGTCGTCTGTACATATTCCGCGCTACGACCTTATTAAATAAAGATTACATACTTGCATTTCTATACAAACGCAGCGTGCATCGATAGCGAGTAAATAGTTATGTCCATTATCCATTGGCTTGTATAATATAATTATTATAACAATACTAACAACTTGCATCCATTGCTATTTTATGATGGGAAATGCATTTACGCATACCACCTGTATACAAATGGTTATGTGGGACTCACCGGCTAGAAAACCCAGTACTAAGATTCATAGAATTTTAATTATAATATTAACAGCTACATCTTTATTGCTTTTTTTTCATGAAGTTATGTCATACTAGCATTGCCCGCGGCTCCGCCCGCGTTCAGATGACCAAATACAAATTCTTAGGTTTTACATATTAGTATACTCTTACGTGATGCGGTAACAGACAGACAGACCAAAATTGTAAAAACTATAGATTCGGCCTCTGTATCAATAATAATGTTTATTTCAGTAAGATTTTCCAAAAAATATTTAATGTACAGATTCAGCTTAGTTACAATTTTATTATATGTATGGATTACACTGACAAAATATTTATTTTCAATAGATAACATTATCATTTTTATACTCCATTGCAGTATAATGATGAACTGATAAAAGCAAAATTTGTTTTAAATAAAAGAAGTGAATATGAAATTAAAAGACATATATTTACTAGCATTTTCATGCAGCACTGCCCACATAGTTCAATTATATATTACTATATCTTCATAAGTTATAGCCTGTGTTACTTCGTTGTATATTATTACTTTTAAGTTCCATCAAAATCCATGCAGTAATTTTTGTGTGAAATATAAACACACATACATCCATAAATCCTCAGAAACGTTTCTGCTTATAATAAGAGGCTGGACTCGGAATTGGTTAATTTCAGTAATTAGTTCATTCATCACTTGTTTATCAACCAGGTAATAAAAAACCGACGGTTTAGTAAACCGTAATAATTTATAATAATGGTAAATGGTTATTTTAGAGAAACGTTTGATTTAGGTTTTGATACTTAAATGACCCACCTAATTCATTCATAAAAAAAACATACATATATCTTTCTACTAAGCAGTTCACCATTAGCAAAGATTCACCAAATGTAAACACAAAAACTTATTTTAACTGGTTAATTTCGATCATGGAACCAAAATTTTCAAAGGTTAAAAGACATGACTGAAACCTTACACTGAAAAGCCTTTTGGTTTGGTGTCAATGACAGAAACTAGTTTAAAAATTGAACATGTTTCCGAGTCCTGATAGTAGGATAGCACTAATATATAATAAAAAAGAACAAGAGTAACATTATTAATATTCATGATTAACCACAACCATGAGGGTCAGCAGAATTATTTCCAGGGGGGTGCATCTGCTTCTTCACAATAATCTACTAACTAATATTTAAATTATTAATTTCATAATTTTTATTTAAATCTTATTTATCATCTATTTTTGCAGATATGTAAATTTAAATAGGGATTTTACTAATACATTTTTTTTAACTTTTCCTATTTCGAGGGTTTACTGAGAAAACCTGCTAAACTACATTTTTGGCTGAGAAAATTAGTTAAATAAATGAAAATTCTTATCTTTTCGAACTCTGTATACTGGTAAAACCGACTTAGTGCTATGTTAAATACTTTAGAAAATATAACAAAGAAAAACTGTTATATACAACAAATTCTAACTGTACTACCTCACTCATGACTTTCTTTATTTCATACACTTCTATGACACATATTTACTTAGACTACTCAAAAATAATTTTTTTATTATATATCCTAACTTGTGACTACTACAGTATTTAAGGCTGACTAAAATTATTGCATTTTATTAGGTATAAACTTATAAAATGCAATAACTCAAAACTAACTTGACTGCACTTAGCTGGTTTTCGCAGTAAACCCTTATATGCTTCCATGACCACAACTATTATAACCTTTTACTGATAGTCATATTTTGATGATTTCGTTTGATGAGTGTAATTCAACATAATATTTATTTTAATGTTAACACAAAAAAATATTCAGTTAGGAGTTCAATTACCAGATTTGGCAAAAGGTTTATTTTATACCTCAACTCTGGCTAAGAAAAAGACAAAGAAACCTCTCTATACTTTTATGCATTGCATATTATGTGATGAAGTAATGTCATTCATAGTGTAGCCAAATCACTATTACCAATACCTTTAAAATGGAATTGAATAAAATCATTCTAGCTATAAAACAAAGGGCAGACAGGAATAATAATTTTTATCTTACTTGTGCTTGGGTCAATTGCTGCGAAACGGCCTGTAAAAAATCAACTTGTAATGCAGAACATATTGTAGGTTCCTCAAAAGTTTTTATTTTTATAGGTAATTTATGTTCATTTTCATTTTCCAATTCTTCTGAAGATAAAAGTTCTGCTAAAGTTGGAGCTTCACTTGCAGGTAAAGCATATTCTACTTCATCCAGCTAGAAAAAAATTAATGATATATAAAATGGAATTTTACATACATTTACAATTTTTATTTGTTTTATAACTATCACGAAATAGCTACCCACCTCTTCAAAATCCACATACTGAAGACTCTCAACTGATTCTAAGTCAGAATCTAGTAATGACTGTGTTGAGGGAGTTTTTAACAAATCCATTATTAGGACCTTTATATTGATAATTCTTATAGATTACTATTCAAGTTCGTCATAATTAAAATGTATGTAGATTGCCGAAAACTAAAATAAATTCGCTGACCAAGTGATTTTAACATTTTAAATCAACCTATGTCAATTGTCAATGTCAATTAGCTATTTCATATGTGTCGTTCGCGATTGACAGAATAGAACGATTCGCACACGAACGACGAACGGGTCGCGCACACTTCGCGAACGATTGATTGAACTGGTTCGTTCATTCGATCACTAGATCGATCCCCTATGCATGGCGCGGCGATTACGTCATCAATCGATAGATTGAACGGGTCGAACGAACCGAGTCATTTTCTGACAGATCAGTATTGATCTAGATCAGCTATACTCAACCTGCGGCTCGCCGGGCCTTTGTTATTGGCCCATCTGAAGTTACATCTCCGAGTTTGCTTCCGTTTTAAATTGTAATTACTCAGAGTTGTTTGATGAGTTCATCGATTTTGAAAACGATAAAAATCTAGAAGTTCTGTTTAAAGAAAAAAGGGAAAATAGACCATGACTGAAACGTGTTTGTGGCCCCTATAAAAAGAAGATTGAGTATGGCCGATCTAGATCTTTTAAATTGAACGATTAACACATACTTAAATTTTATTTGTCAATTGTTATGAAATATAATATTTAGCCCCCTGTCTATTATTGTAGATATTCTAAGGTATACACTGGGAAAGAGTTTTACCATTTTCTCCCGACAGATGTAACGATCACTATAATCCTAAGTATATTGTAAAGCTGAAAAAAACATGGATGTATTTTTTTTTTCATTTTATTTAAAATTTAATTCAAATGACAAATTGTGCAGTGCCAAGATGCAAAGAAAATGGTTATTAATTGTTCTCAAAAGACAAAAACTGAAGAAGTGGTGGGCTAAAGCAATAAGATGACCAAAATTGGCGAAATCATAATTTTTATATTAAAAGCTTTAAGAATCATTTTGAAAAAGATTTTAAAACTGTTAAATCGTCTACAGGTGATTGTTTTTTGTACTTTTTTATTATAATTTTATTTCTTGTAATTTTTACTATATATTAAGAAAAATATGTATAGTATAGACAATATTAATATTTAAAAGTGTAGATAATCTGCACTATCCAAATAATTATTATTTATAATCGTAGTGGTTATTTTTATTTGTCATCCATGTGGTTACATTCTTTTTGTAACTATTGTATAATCTGTAGTTCAGCCTCAGCAGGAACGATTAATATAATTTTTAATTTTTATATTATATTCCATAGAGTATATTGCTACATATATAAATGTTATATTCTTTTTAGTCTGTAGTGTCTACCTTTGCTGCCTGCTGAAGAAAAGATTGATATAAATGTTTAAGCTTTTAACGTTGTATTTGTGTTGAGTATTGTTAAAAGTGGTGAATTTAGTATATTTGTATCAATTTTATTGTTTTTTAAAATATTATTCACGTGATATTAAATATGTTATGAAGGATTAGACTGGTTTTTCTCGTTAGTGGGCTAGTCGCCATTTTGTTCAAGGTATTATTTTTGGCCCTAAACTACAAATATAATTTTAAGAGCATATGTAAAGTAATTTATTCGTCATGACTGACAATACTTCTAAAGAGCCCCCATTACAAACAATGAGTGGTATGCCACCGAACCATAACCCATGGATGTATGGTCTTTATCACCAGTACAATGGGTATCACGGTGGCATGTTCCATCAATTTTATAATCATCAATACTTCAATCAAATCGGAAATAACGGAGGATTTCATAACGACGCTCACCATTTTCAACAAAATAAGGACGCTAAAGCTGATTTTGGTCATACTCAGTTTTCCAAACCGCCTCCTCCTTTGTTGGGAATGTCTCCACTCGATTCAAATCGTCCATTTAACAATCAATCTCCTATACGGTTTAATCTTTCTGGTAATAGAAAATCTGCCCCTATTCCCCCTAATGAAAATCCTCTTTTAACCAATAATAATTCAAAGAAAAAACGAAAGAAGGGAAGCAAGTCTTGTGACGATTCGGAGGCAATTTTGCTCCCGCCTCTGCCTGATCATCCACCACCTTTACCTCCATGTCCTCCGCCGGATCTTCCTAAGCCTCCTCCTCCTCCTCCTCTTGATGTTCCACTGCCGCCTCCGATTGCAACTGAAGACATTCCTGAACCATTAGAGGATCCTACAAATGCAATTAGTAAAGAAAGAGAATTGGAGAATATTGTCTTGAGTGACAATTCTTCAAACTTTTTATACTCTTCTTCGATACAAACAACTGCCGGAACATGGCCTGAAAGCTTAGAAAGGTACATCAAAAGATGCTATGAGAAATGTAAAACAGCTTTTGATCGTGACCAAATAGATATATGTTTAAAGGGTCGTATTACAGCTGCAGCAAACAAAGATGAAATTTGGACAAGGAACTGGGATGAAGAGCCCATACCTAGTGTTCATAGTGAAAGAAATAATTTATCAGTGAAACCTGTTAATACTTCATTTTCTTTATATCAAAAATCTGAGGCTGTTTCAGAGCCAAATAAGAACAAAATTGCCTTGGGTCCTAGAGGCTCCCAACAAAGAAGACGCAAAGCACGTTCCAGGAGTCATTCCAAATCAAAAAGTCCACCTAGAAAGAGACATAGGTAAGCAAAGATAATTCATGTTATATCCATTTCATAATGATTTTTATTGTAAGAATAAAACTTGGGAGTCCTTTATCTATATATTTATTCTGTATAGTAAAATTTTAATAAATGAATTAAATTTTTTATCTGTTTTTTGTGTAATAGCACATCCTCCGGGTCTAGTGATGAAGTTGAAGACAAGAAAAATTTTAAGAACAAAAGTCGTCCAAAGATTAAAGACAGATTGTCCTTGGATCAGAAGAAGCATGAAAAATATCCAAAAAATATTAAAAAGAAAGCTTATAATCACTTTGCCATTGAAGATGTGCATGGGAATGCTGAAAAATTGCAGAAAAGAGCACAGCGTTTTGGTAATACAAGTGTACCCACCATAGCTAGCTCACTGCAAGCCAGTAGTAAGAGACCTGAACCTTGCTCCAAGAGGCCAATAATACAAGACACTGAAGGGGATTATGAACTTAATAATATGCATATAGTAGGAACTTGCACAGATATTGAAAAGTCCTTTTTACGGTTAACTAAAGCTCCAGAAGCTTGTGAAGTAAGACCTGTGCTCATTTTGAGGAACTCTCTCAAGAATGTAAAGGAACGTTGGATAGACAAACAAGATTACAGATATGCCTGTGATCAATTAAAATCAATAAGACAAGATTTAACTGTAAGTTTATATATGATTTTATTTTTAATAATTATTTAGTTAAAAAACTATCTTTTGATTAAAACTTGTGTGTTTCTTAGGTACAAGGTGTGCGAGATAGTTTTACTGTAGAGGTCTATGAAACTCATGCCAGGATAGCTTTAGAAAAGGGTGATCATGAAGAATTCAATCAATGTCAAACACAACTTAAAATGCTCTACTCAGAACTACCTGATTGTAGAGCTAATGAAGCAGAGTTTAAAGCTTATAGGATATTGTATTATGTATTCACAAATAATACTTTAGGTTTGTATATTAATTAATGCAAATATTATGATTGTGTTGTATAATTGAAAAGGTTTTCCAGTAACTACCACCTATATTAAAATAACAGTCAATAATATTAATGATTACTTTTTTCCAGATCTAACTACAATATTTCAGTTTTTGTCAAAAGAAGATAGAGAAAATGAGTGTATCAAACATGCATTAAATACTCGATGTGCATGGGCAACAGGAAATTTGCACAAGTTTTTCATGTTATATAAGTCTGCCCCAATGATGGCGGGATATTTGATAGACTGGTTTGTGGACAGGGAGCGGAAAAATTACTTGAAATACATCATAAAGTCGTATGTCTTTTTTGCTTTATTATTATTTTATATTTTATATTTGGCTGCTTTTAACTTAGAAATTTTTATCCATTATAAAGGAATGGTAGCCCTTCTAGATGAATATATCTATTATTCCACATTTTATTTTTGCCATACTAAAATGAATTTTATTACTATCCTTCATCCCATTTGAATTTCATAAAATATAATTTTAATCAAATAAATATTTCAAACCTTTTAGATTTGGTTTCATCTATACATATAATGAAATTGTAACTAAGCCGAATCTGTACATTAGATATTTTTTGGAATATCTTATTGAATTACACATTATTATCGATTTAGAAGCCGAATCTATAGTTTTTAGAATTTTTGTCTGTTACCGCATCACAGAAAAGTCACGGGAGGGATTTTGATGTATTTTGGTATGGTGATAGCTGGTTAACCGGGTCAACATATAGGATACTTTTTACCGCGAGAAAATTTCTCATTTCTGAGAAAAAATACAAAAACTGCAATGTAAGAGTATACTAATGTAAAATCTAATAATTTGGTATTTGGTTGTCTAAACGCGGGCGGAGCCGCAGGCAATGCTAGTCTTAAATAAAAATTCTGATATTATGAAGATTTATCACAAATCTAAATAAATAGACATAAAACAATAGATTTAAATATTTTTTAAATGTGTAATTAGGACAATTTAATTTAATAATTCAGTCTTAATAGCTTTGTCTAGTTTATTGTTCATTTGTGATTTGCTTGCTATGCGTAGTTTTTAGCAATAACCCCTCTATTGCGTCTGGGTAGCTATTGGTGTTTATGGTCTATATGTGTTCCAAGTTTCATCAAAATTTGTTCAATAACCTAACTTCGACCAGTAATAACAACCAAAAATCTTCACAACATTTCTAATAGTATGATACTTATTACTTTATAGTCCCAACTAAGCAGTATAAAGTGGCAGCATGATGCATGGTACTTGTGTTTACATTTGTTCAGAAGCCCAGGTTTATTAAATGTGCACTCCTAAACGCCTACATAGTTTAGACTACGTGTTTTGATCCAAAACATCCTAAAATTATTAATTAGAGATGGTGTTAAATAACTATCATAATTTACTAAAAACTAAACATTAATTTAACTTAGGAAAATTTTATAATCCATTGCTAATAAAAATAAATCGAGCTGGTAATCATCTTTTTTATTATACATATTCTTATACAAATTGTTAAATTTATTAATGTGCTTTATGCTTTAACTTTAATTTTCATATAAAATAATGAACTTCTACAGCTATACATAGTCAGTTAGTATAAATATACCTTAATTTAGAATTTTATAACCTTAATTTGAAATTAGAATGCTCGAAATATAAACAACCATTGGTTTTATTTATTAAAAAGTAAACCTATCCAACCTCAGTGGTTGGTTGTTTTCTATTAACATTTTATTATATGTGCAGCTACAGACAAAGTGTTCCCGTGGACTTCATCGTTCGAGAGTTGGCGTTTGAGTCGAGTTCTAAGGCTTTAGAGTTTTTAAATCAATTTCCTCTCTCATACACTGGCAGCGATCAGACTCACATTGATTGTAAGGCCAGCCTCAACTTTGCTAATCAAAGTATCTAACATAACATGTGTACTTTTGTGCACAGCCGTCCTGTTCAAATAAAATTCTTTGTATGTGTGGTAATGTAAAGGCAGCATAGTCACAGGGGTCACAATCGAAAATTCGGCTACGGCGAAATGCTTCAGCAGGATCGTCATCGCGACCCGACATTATCCACCTTCGTTTTATTAGGCTCAGACGGCGACACAATATTTCATCATATAAGTTCAGCTGAATCCATTAATAGCAGTTTGAAGGTATATCCAGGAGAGGGAAATTTGGAAATACAAGAAAACTGCTCTGAAGTAGAAGATTTAGTGCAAAGACATTTAAGCAGTGCTAAAAAAGACTTTTAAAAAGATAAAATGCATTTGCAAAAAATAAAAGAACATTCATTGTTAGTAATTTTATTGTGTAAATAATAAAACATTTAAATATTTTTGTATATAATGTAATTAATATTAATTAATTTTTAAATTACGCATGTAGCTGGTAAATTAATAAATGATCTTTTTTATTAAAATTCTTTGTTTTTATAAACTCTTGAAGTAGTTACTATAATATGTGTAAGTCACTGTAAAATTGTAAGTGCCACTAGATTGTAAACGCTAGTTTACAATCTTGCTAGATATATTGTAATCTATCGGTGTTTAAAATTTTACGATTATATACTTTATACTTACATATATATATTCACCGATCATTCTTAAGTTATAAAAATGGTTTAAAGTATACTCATACAATGATATAAACTTGCCTGTTGAATATAAAAGAACATTTGAATCTTTTACCTACAAGGCTTTTAAGTTCAAAATATAATTGAGTTGACAATTTGTCAAACAAAAGAATGAGAATTAATTAAATTAATTAGTTTTCTATATTTTGTTCCCAAACCGGATTCCGTTTGGACTATAATAAAATGTATAATGTAGAATTAGAAATTTGGAATTTTATTAACAATTTTCGATTTTCAATGAAATTTATGTACCCTAAGGCACTCGCGTTATCAAGACGAATCTGACGACGTATGAATTATCAATATCGGTTAATCCATTTAGTAATTACGAGGGAACATAGGGTCGGATATACATACAGGACAAGCACAACCCTCCTTTCGGTTTCACCGCAGTCTGGTAAAAACTAAAATAATTTACCTAAAATTATCCATATATAGCAATAAATATAAGATATCAATAACTTGATATAATAAAACCTGCCAAACTTTAAAATTACTGCCCTGTAAAATCGGCATTGACATTTTGGACATTGCAATAATAATCACTGTGGCTTCAACACAGAAGAGCAGCTATATTCAACCTGCGGCCCGCGGGCCGCATTCGGCAGCGTCAAAAATCGCATTATAGCATATCTTTGTTAAAAAAGTAACTACATCGTTAACTTGGAATTACGTTTTCATTAAGGCCTAAAAAATTTTTGCTTACGGCCCTCGACACCATGACTGAAACGTGTTTGTGGCTCCTATAAAAAAAATAATTAAGTATGGCTGCAGTAGAGTAATAAAATTAAAAATTGTAGATGTTTTTTAAACTTATTTATTAAAGTTTCTGAGATTCAAATAATTTGTACAATAATAATGATTTATTATAACAATATTTACATGATGTGTTTATAACTTTTACTCAATGATCATAAACATTAACTATAACATAAAAATTATACTATGTACATAAAATATAAGTCTATAATAGTTACAATTAACAAATTTTAATATTAATATATACAGTTAAACTGTTAAAGATACCTTAAGATTAAAATGAATATCTAAGGACTTCTTGAGCAGTACAATCTTCTCTTTAGTAATAAAATAAAAAATGGTAAAAAAATTGTTATACATAATATGTATTAAATTTTAATAGCATGGTATAAAATTACTAAAAGTTAATAAATTATTATTTAGAAATGTGGCAAGCATACTTTGCCAGCAAATAATTCAGATATTACTGTAATCCAAAGTGAAAGTACAAATAATATATAAGATATCCCAACTTGGTGACTGTTAGGGAGTTGGTAAGGTTGTCCTCCAATTTCATCGACATGGAATCCCATTGGAAATATAACTGCAGCCAGGCAAAATACAACCACTGAAAATAAATATTATTTTACAATCTGTTTATTTTGATATATATCTTATTAAAATTATAGCTACATGTTGCTTGAATGATAAATTAACGCAGAACAACATCGATCAAAAAAGTACTAGGTATTAGTGATTTAACGAATGTTCGATTTTTCACATTCGCGAATGCGAATTTCATTTATACATATAATAAAATTGTAACTAATCCGAATCTGTACATTAAATATTTTTTGGAAAATCTTATTGCAATAGACATTATTATCGATACAGAGGCCGAAACTATAGTTTTTAGAAATTTTGTCTGTCTGTCTGTCTGTTACCGCATCACAGAAAAACCACTGGAGAGATTTTGATGAAAATTTGGTATGGTGATAGCTGGTTATCCGGGTCAACATATAGGATACTTTTTACCGCGGAAAAATGTCTCATTTCTGAGAAAAAATACAAGAACTGTAATGTAAGAGTATACTAATATGTAAAACCTAAGAATTTGGTTTTTGGTCATGTGAACACGGGCGGAGCCGCGGGCAATGCTAGCCTCCAATAAATTCGCGAATACGAATGCGAATGTTGATTTTCAAATAAAGCGCGCGCAAAGTGTCAAGCAGATAGGTTTGACATTTCGTGTCGACCATGTTTAAACCTAACATAATATCCGAGCCGATACAGGTTGAATGAACGAAGTTAGTCACACAGAGTTCGTTGGAAAAGATTTGTCTTGTTCGTTCGTAGAGATCGTTGGAAAGATGTGAGGTTAGGTTAGTATTATTGCATTTGTCAAATTTATGTAATACCTAGTTAAATTGACAAAGTGATATAAAAACATGAGTAAAGCACAGCTATGATATTTTCATTCGTCCGTTCATTCCTTATATAATTACCTTTTTGTTTGTCAAATACATTCGCCAAGCATTCGCATCGTTTCTTGCGAATACGAATGTCAAAAAATATGAGAATATTCGTTACATCACAACTAGATAGTAGATATACAATCAGGGACAAGAAATGATCTCACCGAATGAGCACTCATTGGAATATTTGAGAGCACTTTTTTTTTTGTGAAAACAACTTTAAGCATTTAAGGTTCAATTTACACTGTTGCATATTTATTTCAACTGGAATAATTATTACTAACACATTAATTGGTGACAGTTTTATGAGAACTTTTGAATGGGATTGTGCATCTAGTACTTTTTTGATCGATGCAGAACAATAACTAAGTTTGATTAGATTGAATACTAAATTTTTTATCTTAATATGATTATTATTGAATACTTTTATTATTTGAATAATTAATTGTTTCAAAATAATTATTCCAGATTTTATACAAAATATTTTTAACCTTAAAGTGTTCTTTAATTAAATAGCGTTTTAGTTGATATAAAAAAGAAAGTTATAGAATATATTATTATATTGAATTTACAAGTCTGAATAACAACAAATTTTCTTTATATTGCTTTACTTCTAATGTGATTAAATATGAAGAGGTTCTTTTCAAAACTTGACTATTCCACTTTTTGTGTTTTTTCACAATCTGAGAAAATAGTTTTGTAGGTATGTTTGCTGCATAACAGCTATGTTTTAAACCTGAAATTTTGATGCATTATTGTAGACGGCAACAATAGTACAGGATTCAAAAATTTAGCAATAATATGTTTTGAATAAATCCAAAATTTGAAATAGAATAATCTAGTTTTGACATGGCTGATTGGAATAATCAAGTTTTGTTATGTGCTCTAGAGGAATAATAATATTTTACTTCAAACCACTGTGGATTAATCTTGTTTTGCTGAAACTAATTAGGTATCAGAAATCTCATTTTTCATAAAGGATTCCCGGTATCTTTTATTTTGTTGTAATTTAGATTAAAATAGTTAAATAACTTCGGGATTAATCTTAATTTGTTCCAAAAACGAGTATTTGAAATGGGTAATGTCATTTTGACGTGGAATAATCTATTTTTGACAAAATCATGCCTTTTAATCTTTTCTTTCTGGTATAAATATCATGTGTTGGACCAATTTTATTTTCGCAGTGTAAATTTGAATGTTACCAAACAAAAAAAAGTTTCATCAAAAGTAGAATAGTCAAGTTTTGAAAAGAAGCTCCTCTTAATAATAATGATAATAGAAATTTAATTAAGTTCTTACTTGCAGCAAATCCAACCCAACGTGCATAAGGTATAACATTACGATCAAAATGACTTGATGCCAGTAGAATTACTGTTGTAGTTATACAGATGCATCCCATGAAAATACATATTAAAGCCAATAACCATTCTGGTTGTAGATCTGGAGTAAAGCAAACTTGTGGGCGGTTGTACAAAGTTATACAAGACCACATTAATCCTAAACGAGTATCACCTATGAAAAAATATAATTAATTAATATATTTTTATATAATTTTATTAAATTAACTTACAACTTAATAATTTCAGTATCCCTTACTATAATATGTAAAACTTTAAATGGGATGACTTAAATGTTTTTGACCATATTAACTATAATAACTCAATTCAATTCTTTGTTATTTGGCTTTTAGTGCCAGTTGGAAACAGATTACTTCGCCAATATCATATAGAATGGAGAAGACATGGTATAGATAAGGTATTAACCAATTAAAAAGATATTCACACTGAAGTCTCTTTACATATAAAATATAAGCAATCAGATCATACAATTAGATCTGGACCTACAACAAACAAGACATCACCAATAAAGTATATACAAGATAAATACACATAAAACAGATATTAGTATAAATTAATTAAATATTTTACAATTTGAGATTATTACTTTTGATATATTTACACAAAAATCTACTTAAAGGACTGTACACCAACATTAACAAACAAGTAACATTAATGAGACGTATTATTAGAAGATTAATAGTTTTCAAAAATGTTTAATTAAGTATACCTCCAACATCCGTAATTATCCAATCTGGCATTGCAAGACTCACAATAGCAAAAACATCTGCAGTCATGAAAAGTGTTCCTGAGATAACTGTGAGCTTATCCATTTTAGTTGGTATTTGTCAGCAGGATATTTTTTACATCAATTTACAAATCGTTCATCCAATTATTTGCTAATGGCTAATATAAACGTAATATTATCGGAACAACTTTTCAGCATTGATACTTTGTCAAGGAGACTATAAACTATAAAGTTTATAGGTACCATTTAAAAACTCATTTAGCCTTAGTTCGCATTTCATAACCATGGATGACATTGACAAATAAACTAAGTTCATAAATAACACCATAGACCAGGAACAACAAGAATAACACCACCACACCACAGAATAAAAAAAGATACATGATTTATGACAGCATTAATCACAAAATATAATCATATTTTTTTATAGTTTGCTCGGGTAATTATATTATTGGTGACTTGATCGAGAAAACTCAACATTTTCACAATATTTTTCTTTTTCCATTAGCATAATGTTTAACGATACTAAAACCCGATTGTTTTATATTTTTTTAGTGCAAAAATAAAAATATAAAAATAAAAGATGATCAGACTATAGAATATCTATTACGCTTTAAGACTTTAGATTACTTTCAATAAAAGCCTTAATTTAACATTTATTTATCATCGTAATAAAATGTCTAAGTAAGTACATAAACATTGCACCGTATTTTATTCCTGGACACGAGCATCTTTTGAAAGTGAGGGGCCTTGAGTCGTAGAGCCTTTTCTATTTTGAGTTTTCAGGCATCCTCAGTGTTTCTTTCTACTTTGTATGTTCGTCTTTTTTTCAGACGTGCACATTCCTCACGATATATTTTACTTCACCATTGAATTCCTTTTTTGCTTATTTTACATGGAATTATGTGTGGATAAAGGTATTTTAATCTATAAAAGAAATTTGTTTCTGTCAACCCATATGGGAGATAGTCCCTGTTTTCCAATGGGGAGGATTTGTCGAAAGGAGGGTGCCACACTTATATCCTATTTACATTCTTGACTAACTGATGAATCAACTGATTATATAAACCGTGTAAACAATTGTTGGTAAACCTAAATAAATAAATAAATCAACACACGACGTAAGCCAAAGAGTAAAGATATATACTGGGAACGTAAACCGCTGGTCGTAGAAACGTGAAATTCGTATTCCTTATATGATGTAGGCATCTGATAAGAAAGGATTTTTCGAAATTCATCCCCTAAGTGGCTAAAATAGGGGATTAAAGATTGTGTGAAACTCTGTCATTCTTAATATGAAATACACAGAAAGTGGTCTTTAGTTTTAAGATAAAATATAAGACATATATTTATTACTTTTTTTTGAAATTCATCCCTTAAAGAGGTATGAGGTGGTAATAAAGTTTATAGGTGCAAATAATTATTTATGATCAGAATTCTCATGTATGCGATTTTGGCACTTTATTGCTACTAGGTTTTATGTCTACAAGATTTCTACCAACATTCAGCTCTGTCGGAGTTTTTGTTATTTGAAATGTCTATTTTGACCAGACTATTGTTAGTCTATAACTACGCGTAACAAGACTGTAGGTCCGTACGGCGCGAGCGTTGCGATGCAAATTTTGTCATCCATGAATCATGATCATTCCATGATGCAAATGGCGTTTCGCTTTCGCCCTCGGCCAGTGCTGCCAGTAGAGCCACAGTGTTGCAAATTACAATTTTTATTCATATTTCATCATTTATACTCCAGGTTTAGGGCGTTTTAAAACTAAAGGTAAACAGATCATAAAATAGGTACTTTTAAATGCCGTTCTTCCTCATTCCATTTTTTTTGTGCTCAAAGAAATAACTTTGTAATTTACACTAAATTTTAATAGGTAATTATATTATATTTGTGCAATAAGCTGCACTTGAGAACAATTTATGATTTGAATTAGGTATAATGTAAATATAAGGTATTGCTATCTGGCTACTGTAGAGAACTGTAGTAGCTTAAGAAGTTATAGGGGAGGGAGGGGGGGGGGGGCATAGTAGGGTACCTAACGTTTAAACATTCCTAAAAACTAAAATAATGTTATTAAATTAAAAGTTTTAACTTAGAATCATGACGAATGCCTATGGATGATACATTTATGTTGACAACGTAATTAATCTACGAGATGTAAATACTTAAATGAAAAAAGGCATTTGACCCGCTATGCCCCGTGCATAGTATCTTTTATAAAACTTAAATATTAAAAAAAGGAAATATAGAACTTTAGTACACTTAAGTTATGAATTACGGTTAGTTATAAACATCTTTAAAATAAAATAAAAAGAAGTTTAAGAGTTTTAGTTTAAGAGTTTTAGAAAAAAACTTTCAACAGCTACTCTATTGAAACCCATAGCTCTAGCTGCTGATGTTGGTTCAGGTTTTCTGTAGCTAATATCTAGATGTCTTTTAAGGAATCCTTTTAACAAATCTATACCAGTAAAGCTCTCCTAACTCTCTGAATCAAATTTATGAGGAATTCCATTTTTTTGAGCCACTTCAAATGCAAGTTTGCGCAGGTTACGTGAAGTCAGTCCATGAAACCGTGCATCCATCAGTTTTATGTAATTGGCAGAGGGAGAAAACATGCTTTGGAAATAGCCTAATTTCTTTTGAAAGATGCTGTCGTCTGGATTGCTCCGATATTTAGAAACATAACGTTATAATGTTGTTTGTGGAACGCTGTGTATATTTGCTGCTTTTCTGTAGCCCATTTCTCCAGACACAACATTGTGTACAGCTTGTTTCATAGCTTCTACAGACCATGAATGCTGTTCAGTCTTCCTCTTGTATATGCGGACCATGTTGGCTAAAAGCGTAAAAATAAATATATTACAACTTAGAAGTCTTTAAAACAGGGCAAAGTGGGGCACTTCTCTATGATAAAAAAGGGGCGTAGTGGGTTGCCCCACTTTGCCCCAGGCGCCATACCCCACTATGCCCCACCGGCTCGTTCAAAATTAAACACAAACTGACGGCATCTTACCGTTGATTCAATAACCTTGTGCTTGTTGATTAAGAAATGCGGAAGGGAACTGATTCATAATAAACTATAACACATCACAGTATACAAGTATGTCTTAGAAAGGATTGCTGTTCAATTTCACTAAGTTTTTTAAGAAAAACACTGGTTTTGATGTTTTTGTTTACAACACACAAACGCGTACCGAAATGGCGTGGCTCGCATATAGAGGTCACGCGCCGACTAACGACCAATCAAAGCGAACCATTCGACAGTTTGCACAGCTTTCGTTTCGAGCTGCGTAAAGCTCGCCACGCTATGCCCCGTAGCTCCGCTATGCCCCCCTCTCCTCTACTGGTGGACAAATGGTCAAATATGTTTATTTTTAACCCTGCTACTAATCGTTTTTGTGTAATAAGTCATTTTGTATGAAGGACAACTCGGCCGAACCGGTTATTGTGCTTTCCCGCTGAAATTAGAGATTTTACTGTAGTAAATGGTGTTCTTAATGTTGATGTTGAAGAGTAATAAATAATCACTACACAAAATTTAGTTCATAACCGTTAAGTACTTTTTGTGTGAAAAGCAAACAGATATACAGATAAACACACATGCAAACAAAAACTTCAACCAATTTTGTTTTGGGGTCTATATTCTATACACAATACATAACAGTCATTGTTTTAAAACAATATTAAATTAAAAAAAAATTGTGTACTAAGCTGTATAAGTTACTATAGTTTTTTAACTATCCCACGGGAACTCTTTAATTTTCCGAAATAAAAAGTATCTAAGATGTTGAAAAGTATCTAATAACTACACCATGTATTACTCTGGTTCTGGGGATAGCTCCAACAAGTATGGAGTAGGAGTAATCATAAACACAAAATGCGTTAATACACCTGTGAACTTAGTACCAAAATCAAACCGAACCATGTTACTTCAAATAGAAGCCAAGCCAAGAAATATTAACATCTTACAAGTGTATGCTCCCACTACAGATGGGTCGGATCAAGAAGTTCGAGACTTTTATAAGGAAATAGAAGACCTGCTCCAAATGACAAAAAATCACGAAATAAATCTAGTGATTGGCGATTTTAATGCTAAAGTGGGGAAAAAAGTTCCAAGAGTAGTCGGAAAGTTCGGACTTGGGACAAAGAATGAAAGGGGTGATACCCTTGTACAATTCTGCCAGGAGTATGATTTTGGCATCATGAACATTTATTTCCAATTACCACCAAGAAGGTTGTATACATGGACGTCACCTAAGCATACCCCTCAGCAAATTGTAAGAAATCAGATAGATTATATCATTATGTAATTGCATCAAAAGTGCTAAAACCTATCCTGGGGCTGATATAAGATCTGACCATAATCCAGTTATAGCGACAATATCATGTAGACTTAAACAACTAAAGAAGAGAACACAGCACCACGCAACAGATGTGAGGAAACTTAAAGAGCTTAACATCGAAGATGAAGTGGCGAAAGAAATAAATGAGTGGGCAGCAGATAAGAAACCAGGGATAATGCTTACAGTGGAGGAAGAGTGGTCTTCATTTAAGATCAAACTATTAAACATCAATGAGAAACACTTGAAAAGAGATTGGATTCCTAAGCAGAGTTGGATGACAGAAAAAATATATAATCTTATAGAAGAAAGGAGAATCTACAAGAATTCTGACAAAAGCAAATATACTGAGATTGATAAGCAAATTCGGCGTGAAGTTCGTTATGCTCGAGATGTTTAGTATCAGTGCAAGTGTGATTTTGTGGAGGCTCTTTATGCTAAGCATGATGCATTTAACCTGCATAAGGAAATAAAATCTCTGGCAAGGCAGACAAAGACCACTCATCAACTTACAGACGAAAATAATATTCCCATATTAGATATATCGGAAAAAAAACACCTATGGGAACAATACATCTCATGAATGTTTGCCGACGATTCTCGAAGCATAGCAGTAAATTGTGACCATAATAAGGGATATCCTATCCTGAAAAATGAAGTCACAAACGGTCTTAAAAAAGCTAAAACGGGAAAATCGGCCAGGCCGGATAATGTTCACATAGGTACTTAAACTTATTGAAGAGGAAAATATTGAATTCCTGGTTAAATTTTTAATTTGGTGTACGACTCTGGCCACTTACCCAAAGACTGGCTAACCTCAACTTTTCTTACGCTTCCTAAGAAGACCAACGCAAAAAGGTGCGAAGAGTTCGAACGATTAGCCTTATGAGCCAAGTATTGAAACTATTTCTAACTGTCATCCACGAGCGAATAAGAGCTAAATGTGACGAACGACTCGCAGACAGCCAATTTGGCTTTCGAACGGGAGTGGGCACTAGAGAGGCTCTTTTTGTAATGCAGGTTCTTGTACAAAAATGCAAAGACATGCAACAAGACGTTTTCCTTTGTTTCATCGATTACGAAAAAGCCTTTGACAGAGTACTGCACGACCGTCTAATTGCAATATTACACGATATCAGCTTAGATGACAAAGATGTACGTATTATCCAGAATCTGTATTGGAACCAGAAGGCTACTGTACGAGTTGACAATGAGGAGACTGATGAGATCGAAATAATGAGAGGAGTTCGGCAGGGCTGTATATTATCACCCACGCTATTTAATTTGTACTCGGAAAGAATAATAGCAGAAGCAATTGAAGACCTAGACTGTGGATTCAAAATAAATTGCCGGTATATTAACAGCATCAGATACGCTGACGATACGGTCCTCATAGCATCATCTTCTGAAGATTTACAGATGATTATCGCCCGTGTCAATGAGTGCAGTAAGAACGCTGGTCTGCGGATGAACACATCAAAAACGAAGATCGTGGTATTATCTAAACATAGCTTCGATGACATTGCTATCATTGTAGCAGGCCAAAAAATTGAGAGGGTACGCAAATACAAATATCTAGGGACATGGCTTAATGACACCTGGAGCTGTGAACAGGAGGTAAAGACTCGCATAGAAATAGAACGAAGTGCCTTCTGCACGTTAAAAAAAGTACTCTGCAATCGCAGACTTAAGATTCCTATGCGTATACGACTCTTACATTGTAACATATGGCCTATACTTCTTTACGGATGCGAGGCGTGGACAATTAAAGAAGATCTCAAGAAACGTATAGAAGAATAAAACTATCTTTTCGGATTATTTCGCGGATTTATTTTGATTTTTGGTTCCCGACGTTTCGAATGCTTTACAGCATCCATGGTCACGGGAGAGACTGAGGTGTTACATGTTTTAAAGATATAGTTGTTACAGACAGCCTACCCACAATTAAGAAAAAGGCTGTCTGTAACAACTATATCTTTAAGACATGTAACACCTCAGGCTCTCCCGTGACCATGGATGCTGTAAAGCATTCGAAACGTCGGGAACCAAAAATCAAAATAAATCCGCGAAATAATCCGAAAAGATAGTTTTATTTAATAATGTCAAACATTCGCGTAAATCTAAGAAAGTATTAAACGTATAGAAGCATTTGAGATGTGGACATTCAGACGTATGTTGGCCATTAGTTGGACTCAAAAAGTCTCGAACGTAGAAGTTCTGCGACGCGTCAACCAGAAACGGCAACTTTTGGAGACTGTCAAGAAAAGAAAAGTTGCATATCTCGGACACGTGCTTAGGCATAAAAGATATGAGCTATTACAACTCATTATGATGGGAAAGGTTGCCGGAAAGAGAGCCGTTGGTCGCAGAGAAAAGGCTCTTTCGCCTCGCGAAGAACAAGATGGAGTATTCGAAGCTGACTGCCAACCTTCGCTAGTCCGAGAGGCACTTGAAGAAGAAGAAGAAGATGTTGACCGGGGAAATAAGGTACCACCACGCAAAATTTCATTTAAATCAGTTGAATAGTTTCGGAGATTAGCCCGTACAAACAGACAAACAGATAGAGAAACAAAACAATTGAAAACAAATCTATTATATATAATATAATGTAAGATAGAATAAATAACCTATAATAATAAAGGTTAAACCAACAGATATTGCTTAGGAGATAGACATAAACTATTTAGAACTTTTCTGTAGGACTTTTCAAGACCTACAATTTTTTAGTATATTGTTTTGATGTATGTCTTAAGGTTTAGCCAGCGGAAGGTTTCTAGGGAGGACTCGATAAAACCAGTTATTGTATTTTCCTGTGGAAAAGAAAGATTTTCTTGAAGTAAAAGATATCCTAAATGTTGACGGGAGTAATAAGTTATCACTTCACCAAATTTCGTTGAAATCGATTCATTACTTTTCGCGTGAAACGCGCACACCCAAACATACAAACAGACATACAGGCAAACAGACAAAATTTTTAATAACTATTGTTTTGGGGTCTATATTGTGAATATAACACGTTGCAAATAAACAAAAACATCTATCCCACGGGAACCGTATATTTTCCTGGATAAAAAGTAACGTATTTGTTATTCTGGTGTATGAACTATATTATTGTACAGTTTCATTAAAATCCAATCAGTAGTTTTTGTGTACTAAGCTGTATAAGTTACTATACTTTTTTGAGTATCCCACGGAAACTCTTTAATTTTTCGGGATGAAAAGTATCTAAGATGTTGACCGGGGGTATAAGGTATCACCATGAAAATTTCATTTAAATCGGTCCAATAGATTTGGAGATTAGCCCGTATAAACAGACAAATAGAGAAACAAAAAAAAATGAAAAAAAAAACTGGATTTGTTCTATTTGTTTTCTTATATCCCTCTGACTCGGTTTTTAGGATTTTTTTTCTATGTACAGACATTCGATCTCTACAATTTTATTATAGTAGGTATAAATAACATTTTCAGTTCGAAATAAACTTAGGTAAAAAAAGTAAAAACCTACTGAATAAAAGTGCAATTCAAAGTAATAGCTAAAATATAGTTTTTTACTAAGTAATGAAAAACTATATTTAAAAGTTTAAATAATACTTTCATTCGAACCGTTATCTCTGTTAATGTCATGGGGTAATTGCCATATTTACACTAAGGACCAAAATTGTAATTGGGTAGATAAATAATAGACGTGATATAGTCATGTTCGTCATTTAATTTATTAAATGGTTTTTGCTTATTTGTATATAAATAACATATTATATTGCATAAATCGTAAACCGTTAGCGTAGCCGTTTCGTCAATATTTGTGTCCACTGGAAGAAATTATATTAAAATCTCATTTTGAGCTTAATTTAAAAAAAATACAATTTCCCCTTTAATATTCTTCAATATTCTTCGTGTTACATTTTTTTTTAATTTTCTTTTCAATAACTTTTCTTAAAACTAGAGCAATAAATCGTTGTCCTTTATGAAATCCATTTTGGTCAATGCTCAGTGCTGTTTAGGCTGAAGCGGCTGGTGTGGAAGAGTTTGTAGTATTGTTAGTGCCTGTTGAAGCATTGTCATCTGGCTCGTTGATTTGGAGCCATGGCATACGTCGCTGTAGTTCTTGTCTATAAAGTAGATTTAATTAGTTATAAGTTGATTTATTTTTAATACAAATCTATACATATAATAAAAGTGTAACTAAGCCGAATCTGTGAACATTAAATATTTTTTGGAAAATCTTATTGAAATAGACATTATTATCGATGCAGAGTCCAAATCTATAGTTTTTAGAATTTTTGTCTGTATATCTGTCTGTCTGTTACCGCATGACAGAAAAACCACCGGAGGGATATTAATGAAATTTGGTATGGTGATAGCTGATTATCCGGGTCAACATATAGGATACTTTTTACCGCGGGAAAATGTCTCATTTTTGATAAAAAATACAAAAACTGTAATGTATTTTACAATATTTTTAGGAAATCAAACTATTTTCAAAATATATGAATATGTAGTAAGAATAATTAGTAATGTATATGTATATAAATATTTTTGTCATACTACCTATACTATATGTACCCTTAATAGTGGCCTATCACAAAATGTACCTACTCGTACTGCGCTCTATGGTATTGAGTTCGAGCGGCCGACACATCGCTGTTTCTAGCATTTTCTGCAGTTGTAATTTTTATGTAAAGTTTTCATAATAAATTATTTAAAAAAAGTATATTTTACGTTTCTTTTGAACTGTTGTGTATTCTGGTATAAATTTTACTTTATAATATTAATGTTGTAAGGATATATCTTATATTTACAGCTATTTCTGAACGTTTTTGATAGTTTTTAAGATTTTGAAAAGATTTTTTTTTGTAGAAATTCAATACATATTTTCAAATTCCGAGACCGCTATAAACTCAACCACTATATACGATATTTTATTATATATTTTTCATTTCATTGGCTTTAGTATAGTATTTCAATCCATGAGCTTGAAAAAGTGCCGTCGCGCATTTTATATTTCATTTTGGCTTTATTCAATTAATAATGAAAATTTGCGAAAATCGAGGCCGTTTTGAATTTAATAACTGATGGATGATATTAATAACTATTTTCCACCATACAATAAGTCAGATCAGGTGTTATGCGTAAATGCATTTCCCGACACTAAAAAAAATACAATAAGTCAAGATTGTCGAAGACTTAAAAATCCTTTAAAAAACCTGTTTATATGTTAGGCGAGTTATGTAGATTCTTATGTCGTTCACATTATGTGCGAGTTAAATCATTGTACTCTCTTCCTCTAAGATGAAGTAGAAAATGTGCAAAAAATAGAGGTCGTGGAGCTTGCTAAATAAATTAAACGAAAATTAATTTGATCAACATAAAAGCGCACTGGTGTGGACATAGCTGTTCAGTTTCTCAGAATAAGAACGTCAAAGATGGGTATTAAATTGACAAATCCCGGTCATGATTTAATAGGCCTCTAGCGAAGAATAGCTGGAATATTTATATGCTAGTTTAAAAAAAAACTCACAAAATTAGGTATCTTTTAATGGGCCAGTCAGTGCTAAAGTACTAGTTTTTGAATTTAATAACTATTTACCCTTATTTTAATCGTAAAAATAATTAATATTATGATGTTTTATTATAAGGCTTACCTATATTTAGGGTGGCTGATGGCGTACACCCAAGGATCGATGCACGCAACTGTCTTGCATGCCACCGCAGGGATCATTGTTACCTGCGTATATGTATTAAAGTGATGTAGAAATAATAGAATTGACGTTTTATTGTTAGTCCTAGAGGCCTTCGCGCCACTACCGGGCGATGGGGACGAGCTAGTATGTAAGCTCGTCGGTGAATGTTTAAAAGTTTAATGGCGGATCGGAAAGGAGAAATAGTGACCATGCCTCATAGCGAGGATCGAACCGAACTTTATTAAATTTAACATTGATATCTTATAAAATTTTATAAACATAATTATTAGCTATCGTAAACATTAAAGTACATATACATATATAGTGAAAAATTAGTCTCACAGGAACAACTTTTGATGTCAAACATCTAATCTCTATTATAATCTAATTGGCGTGGCGACGCGTCGCCACATCGCTACGCGCTCTTACTCTCAGACCTTCCCACTGATCCCATCACTCTCTCATCGCGCTGAGGTCGTATTTTAATTTTTATACTAATATGTATTTTTTTTAAATCCTTAAAAAGATATGAATATTTTGGCTTTAATTATGCCATATTTATTTCCTTTAAAATGAATCCTTTCATGAATATTTTCTATACAAAGTAGATTCGATCTTTTACATCTACCAAGCGTCCCGCGACGGCATTATTTTTTTATTAAGATCGTTTGAACTACTTAAATAGGCAACAACCAAACAAACTCACTTTAAACTTACTTCATTTAATTTAAAACTATTTCTGATATTGTAAATAAATGAAAAGTTAAGCTTACACCAGGCGTTAATAAACGCTGATCGCCAAAAGCGCCTATCAGTGACATCACGCCGTAGGGAGTCCAAGACGCAACAAAGAGAAAACACACGGTGAGCGCTGCCTTCGCTATTCGAATCTCGGCTGATTCCGCGGATGCGTTTTGATTCGATCGTAGAGATTCAACGTTCATTTTCTTCGCTTGTTCCCTTTGGGGAAATGGTTAATACTATTGTTATTTTTTTTATAGTTCGCTTAAGATATTTATCAAAATATTAAAGTATAATCTACTGTTCAAAGATTTTAAATTGCTATTTTACTTTCAATTGATTTTTATAATAAACTTTATCAATTTATTGTTTAGAAGGTATCGTTATTTAATTGTCAGTTTTCGAAGTTATATTTAAAAAGCGATATATTTTTATTATGTATATTTTAAATTATTATTATTATTTGATGGTTTACTAGAGTATAGATAGTAAATCATTAATCTTAATAGTTTAAAAATAAGAAAATATATATACCTTAACGCTGCTTCGTGAGCAAAGACTTGTTTTACAATTCCACTATAAAAGTATATAATAAGTAACATAGGGAATACATAACTGCAGACGAAAATGCAAGCTACGAAAAGTTTTGTGTCGAACGTATTGGTGAGATAGTCAAATGTACAAGATGTTAGGAATCCCTCTGAAATTATCAAAAAAAAAAAATGTTTAAATAATACAATTAAACAATATAAATAAACTTTAATAATAGAGTAAAATATTACCAGGAACAAATCGACCCCACACTCCAAATACTGGCATCAAGGCCCATGGTGTAGCGTAGATCCACACACATGCTATCATTAACAAAGCTTTCCCGCGAGACAATCTCCCGTCCAGAGGTCGCGTAATTGTAGAGTGTCTAAGATAATTCAATACATATAAATAATTTATTACGATAACAATATTTTTTTGCGCTATTTGTGCAATTTCTAACTTTGCATTTATCTATTTTCCATTATACACAAATTAATCTTACTTTCCTCCGATATGTTTTCCTATTTTTATCAATCTATTTTTTCGAGAAAACTTCTACTTGAGATAGATTTTGTAATGTTAAAAATTATAAATATATTATTCAAAATTTACATTTTTATATTGATTTATCGAGATACTTTGACTTGCCTGTCATAAGCGATACAAGCATTAGTCGTCGCTGCACCAATCCCGCTAAATGCGCCCATGACAGAAAAAATCTGGCAACCGAGATCTCCTAAAGCGAAGCCACGCATGGCGCTATTGTAAATAAAAATGGGCGCTTTGGCCATCATGATGAAGTCACAAATTGCTAAATTGAGAATTAGCAAATTGCTTGAGGTCCTTAAGACTTTGGTCCTGTTAAGAATAATACATATTTATGAAAAATTGATTAATGTTATAGTAATCTATTAACTGCAGTAATTTAAGCAATGTAATGTTTACTAACGTGGCAAAGATGAAAATTACTAGGCCATTTCCAATTAAAGCAGCAACAGTGAAAAAGCTATACAGAAGTGCGAGCGCAGTGTGTGCGCTTGCAGGCGGTGCAGTGAACGATAGCCAATGCTCCGGTATTACTGCCAAGTCGTCGCTGTCCAGACCGTCGACCAGCATTTTGACGCCATCACTGGACCTATTGAATTAAATATTAAAGTTATTTTAAGGTTTTATTAACAATATGTATGTTATATTTTTATGCGGATTATACGTGTACACTATATGAAAATGACCATGATAGTTATTGAATAAACGTAGACTATATAATAACAGGGGCTTATTTAGGACATAAGTAATATAGCCCCCAACGAGCACCTTATCGTGGTGGGGGTGGGGAGGGGGGCCTCAGTAGTGTCCGGCAATACAACCGGGCGCGAAGCCAAGAAACGCACTGGGAGGCGGCCCACCTCGGTGGGCGGTATGCTATGCGGGCTGTTCCTGGTACTTCTCTGATAGCAGAGTGGACCGTAGAGTAACACCATGGCTGCTGAGGTCTGCTTCGGCAGACCTGCCGTCGGGGCGTCGTGGTTGAATGCGTAAGCGATCCTGCGACGCCACATTAAGACAGAGTTTCCGTTGGGTTTTAGTGGGTAGTACTGGCTTTGCCGGTGAGTCCCACAATTCGTGTTTAAATGCATTACCCAACGTTAAAAAAAAGGACATAAGTAATATCCATTCCGAATTTTACTTACATCTTGATACCTTACATCGTGAAGATGGAACAAACACACGTTAACTTATTAAGAAATCGATTTTATAATACTAATGTATAAGAAAGAAATACTTTTTTTAATTTTTTCATTAATAATCTGGTGTTTTCCAATAATTTTTATAATAATAAAATAATATTAATCTCACCTGAGTGGCGCGAAGTACGCACTATAGACATTGTAGTTACCCGTATCGTTTTCCATTTTCATAACAGGGATCATTCTGTGAGCAGTCCTCGGTAGTGTGCGTGGCCCATACCACTGACTGACTGCTGACCAGGAGTCACCATCTCATCTTTATATATCAACCACTTACTAACAAGATTCCTGGGATTATCTATATCCGCATGGCCCTGATAGGATTAGTCGTGATTTCACTGACATGGATCTGTTGTGATTTGCGCAGCCTAAGCAAAGATTGTTATATTACACAGGCGTTAGAATTATAAGAAACCTTACAAATTATAAATAGGTTTTGTTTTGTTGGTTTCATATAACGTAATAAAGTAATTATTTGGTGCTTATTAATAACATTGATGAAACGCCCTGTATAGTTATAAATAAGCAAATATAAATGTTAGTCGATTTATTGTGTTTCAATATTACTATTATATTAGTAATATAATAGATATTTCAATAAACTCTAGCTCTAGCGACTCACCCTCGCTTTGCTCAGGTTCGTTCCTAGTTACGTTTTGACGCTTAGTATGGAATAGATTTTTTTTTTTCATATTTTTTTCAATAAAACCAACAAAACAAAGATCATAAAAATCGGCCCAGCAGTTCTCGAGTTATAAGTGTTGTAACCTAACCGACTTTGTTTTATATATATATATATATATATATATATATATATATATATATATATATATATATATATATATATATATATAAAACAGTCTTTATTTAAACAACACATTGGTAACAAATACACACAGCAATACAGTTATAATAAGGTAATATTATTTCCTAAAAAAGAAAAAAAAATGTATATGATATGATCGCAGTTTCTTAATAGAAGAAAATAAAATAAAAATTAGTCACAAATATTAATAACAAGAACTTGGGTGTGCAACATGGACCCTGTAAAATATTTTTATCCATAATTTTTAGTTATCAATAGTACTTACGTACAATTATTTAGATTCGAACGAGATGCAAAAAAACTACTAATAAATAATTTAACAAATAGGTACATTGTATAGTAATATATTTTATTCTATGATATATATATATATATATATATATATATATATATATATATATATATATATATATATAAAATCAATGTTATATTTTCAAAATGCAAAACTAAAAATTATTTAAAATATTTTAAAAAGTTACGTGGACGTTATTATTTTTTTGGTCCATATATTTTTAATAAAGTAATAATATTTTAATTGATACCAGAACAATACGCTACTCTCTAAAATAAATAATTATAAGGGAAAAAACAAGCATGATTATCATCGTCAACAAGTTTAATAGACATCACAACAACCATTTGGATCGAGTACCTACACAATGTTACATTTGGCATTTTTACACTTAAGAATATCTATCAATATAAAACGTTTAAGAATATGTAAAGTTATTTACGAAATAGCGGTTCAGTCAGGTGAAATCGTTCATACATTGGTAAATATTACCCAATTTAAATTAGCCATCATATTTTTTTAACTTTAATTACTTATTTAAGAATGTTATTTTATTAGGCGATCACTATTTGAAACACAATGAAACATATTATTTATTTTAAAAGTTACACCACCTTTATCCTGAGGCCCTATTGAGTTACAGAAAGACAGGATTATTCTTCGTGACTAAAACAAGATATTGGTAATTAAATAAAATTATAAATATGTTAGGACATTAACACACAACACCATCTAGTTCCATGGTAAGCTACAAGGCTTGTGTTATGGATACCAGATAGTTGATACATTATACATATATAACTTTTAAATACATACATATTATAAATATAAACACCCATGACTGGAGTACAAATATTCGTGCTCATCACACAAATGAATGCCCCCAGCGGGACTCGAACCCGCGACCGCTGGCGCAGCAAGTAGGGTCACTACAAACTGAGCCAAACGTGTCAAACCGAAATGTTAAATTACCAAAATACTTAATACTTGATATTAATTCCAGCTCAAGCACCACATACCCCCAGATTGTAGATCACTAAATACAAGAGAAATACATACTTATATGTCTAATCATTAAATAATATTAAGTATAATGTTACTATTAAAAATTTACCCGTATATTGTACAAAACGTATCTACATATAAGAAAAGGATAGTGTAAAAGATTAACCAAAATAGGTTTGTTTATTTAGAATATGAAAACCTGCACGGAAATACTTTTGTATACACTCCTACATATCACTTTAGAATATTTGAGAACTTTATTGCATTTCTGTATTACTTATTGTTAATATATAAATACACTGAACTTATAGAAGATTCCTTTATTCAAGGTACATTATTTTAGGATACACATTAGTGTGATTTATTTAGTGGACAAGATCTGCCGCCTCCTCGAGCAGCATACGTGTGTATAGACGTATAATAAAAATAATTAAGTTATTTTATTAACCAATATTATTATTTATACTCTCATACTAACCCTCGATTAAACTATATCTACTTCACATTCCATTAGTAGTTAGTATAGTATTTATTGTTTATTTTATCATAGAAATATCTGGTTTTATTCTTTACAAAATTCGCTTTTATCAGTCTTTTATCTTAAAGGGGTTGTAAAGATCTAAGAGAAACGTGTTAATTGATGAACTCTAATTATTATTACTTTACATGACTATACTGAACCGCAGCCATAATATTTTTAACACGGACGATACTTTCGAACTAATGTACCGATAGTTCCTCCATTAATTTGTAGTAAACAATAATAATTAGTAACAATAAACAATACTGACTCTTTACAAAATATGCACAAATACAATTTATAAAGTACAACTGTAAATTTTGTAAATTTTTTACAAAGAACTCTTCGTAGCAATCGTTTCTAATCTGTGACTAAATTATATTCGTTCATCAGGTGGTTTTTCCACACCTTCATTTTCCGTTTCCTCTATAAGAATTGTGGTTTGTTCTTGTAATTTAGAAGGGGATGGAGGGGGAGATATCACAATTGCGGGGGACAGTGGGGGTGAACAGTGTAGGGGAGGCGCGCTTCGCGCACGCGCTTCATGTACAACGGTTAAGTGAACCATCTCTACTACATTTCTATTTTCTTTTTCTTCGTTGTCTCTGAAAGTATATGTTACTTTAGTACTTGAAATGGTAATATAAGTTATTACAAAATAAAAAAATATATTTACTTCGGTGGTGATTCGTGTACGTTGTTTACATTACTAGTGCTTTCTGCTGACGGTGCTGCGAAAATATAAGGTAATACATTTAATAATTTTGTTGTTAAAATAATATAGGCCTCATATAATTGATTGTTTTCAAGTATAGTAAAAAATTATAAGATAAAATTAATTTTAGAGAACTAGCGACTTACATTCGCTTAGTTCGGGTGCGTTCCTAAGTGCCTAAGAGTATATAGCATATGAGTTACTTCAGTTCTATCTGTGTGCTAAGTTTCATCCAAATCCATCAAGGCGTTTTAAAATGAAGTAGTATAATAAGCACAGGAATAGAACAGACAAAATCGTACAGTACTTAGTAATTTTACAGTAGTTCGATTAAAGTAACAAAATTTATTAAGTAATCTCACATTGCATATCCTCGACTAGCCTCTGCTGCCGAGCGAGCGGTCTCCGCCGCGTGTTGTCCCGCACCCGCAGCGTGACTCCCGCACACGCGCCACTAGCGTGCAGGTCCAATGCCAGGGACGATTGTGAACCACACTCTGATTCCGCTGCGCTAGCACTGGATAAGTATTTTATGTATAGTACTTTTGTCTTGTGTTAATTAGTATTTTGTGAATAATTAAAATTATAAAGATTAATAGTTTAGAAACTATTACACGTAGCGGCAACCATTAAGATTTGCGTGTAACTATTCTATTTGCACAGAAAATTGCGTGCAACATTCAAAAGTGTTCTCAGTATCATTTGAATTAAAGTAAATAAATAGATTATCGAATATAATATATTTGTCATTCTTGCTTGGTACTAAATAAAGCTAAGAAGTCATAAATAGTTCATGGCTAAAGAAAGAGCGATCAATATAAGATTTGTAAAAAAGAGTCATAAGGGAAATCTTAAAAATAATTCATTTAAACAAAATTTAGAATTTGTATTTACAATCTTTAACAAGTCAAACAATAAAATCATATTTTCATACACCTTTAACATCCATTATTATGTAATTAAAATTACGTAGCAACTACATTAAAAGCAAGCGTAATGAAAACGATCGAGTCTGATGATAATAGTTATACCTGACGGCCGAATGCGGGGGCTCGTCTACGGAGAGCGCGTAGCGGCGTAGCGGGCGGCGTAGCGCCGTCACGGGCATCGTAGCTCGCGCGCTGGCGCTACGCAAGTCAGGAGCCGACCCGAAACGCGCACGATCCTTCGCTTTCTCTCCTCCGGCTCTGTACATACACTCACTGCCCTATCCACGCCTGCCATCCCCATGCCATTGTACTGGCAATTCGGTGCATCGTGATGAATGAAAAATGCGATACAAGCGACATTTTACTGGGGAATATGCTACTCAATATTATGAGTTCGTTCGATATGTTTTAATGATGACTATTCCTAATTGATTATTCATCTACTATTACAGTGAATCAGATGAATGGCAATAGACATCATTGGGATATTTTCATAAAATTTGGCTTATGCTAATAACAACAAAACGCAAAGCAATATCTTTGTACCGTCACTGATTTAGGATATAATATTTTACTATAATTAAATTTTAAATATAGTAACATATGTATTTCAATAAGTAATGTAACACATGCAATACTGTTAAGTTTCAAATTGCTTATTAATAGATTGCTACATCATGCTTGTCAGGTAAAAGACTTCAACGCGTTTTTGCTGTATAGTTTTATGATCTTAATATTAAAATAAAGATGGATATAAAAATATTGCTTTGTAATATAGCTATGATGACAACGCAAGTAGCGCTACTTAGATTGTAGTGGTATAGGATACCTGTGACGGACGTGAGGTGGCCTAATGCGATGTGGCGGAGCAAGTGGCAGTGCGTGTGGCAGCGGCAGTGCGTGAGGTAAGCGGTACACGCCCAGCTGATCCAGGCGAGCGGGCGCGGCGCACGGACCTCTGCGTGGTAGAGGACGAGGTATCGTCTGTGGACGAGCCGGTGTCACTTTTGCAGCACTGTCTCTAGCCTCAAACGTCATTACGCAAGCTGCGACTACGATGAAGCCTGGTTTTTAATAATATTTTATTGTTATCTTGAAAGCAAAAAGTTTAAAACTGACACTTTTTAATTTACACTTGCACAAAAAAAACATTTTAATCATTTCTGCTTATTTAATTTACAGGTACATCCGAAACTATGGGGAATTCCGAAAATGCCCAAAGAAGCATCGAGCCGAATTTGATGTTAGATGTACGATTCAAAAATATATATTTCCATATAGTGTTATAATGAAATAGATTAAGTAATTATTTTAGGGTTTTGACACAGGATTATTGTGAGAGCCGATAGTATCGCTTATAAGGATCAAATTTATCAAGTATCACGTAGGCTAAACGAAAGGGCTTGTTTGTGTAAGAATATATTCTTTTGATCAACTTAAGTTAAAAATCAGTTGGTATTGTTGTCAGTTTGTGTGCAATATAATATTTAATTTTTATTTATAAATGTCAGTCTTTAAGTTCTACATAAAATATGTTATTGTTCTCCACAATCTGATCCTTAGAATGGATTCTATTTGCTTATGAATTAATACTGATTCTATATAAATAAAAATTAAAGTTCAAAATTTGATCGGCTAGGAAAATAGACTTTCAAAAAGATTATTAATACATGCTTTAGTTATTAAAATGGCCACCGTAAGCCGTAAGTACAAATTGAGTTCAAATACCTCCAAATCCCATAACAATGGGCCCGGCGTATGATAAGTTGTTGAGGTGGAAGCCCCGAGCCTCATCTTTAACCGATATTGTAGAATTACCGCGCACCTCTTCTGCCACTGACAATGTATCCGCATAATAACCTGAAGATGTGAATTATTTATTTCATACTTTACATTTTGTGTTGAAAGTTAGTTCTATTAGACAGTTTTATATACATTATAGTACAACGTATAAAATGAAGCTATAGAGTCAATATACCTATATATTATTAATAAATAAAATATATTTTTAACTTGGGCCATTTCTTATCAACTTTATCAAATAAAGAAGAAACAGCAAAAAATTAAAAATACATATTAATAAATTTGTTTCATGACTCCAAATGCGAACGGCTCCTTAATAGGTAGGACACCATTTCTGGCACAGCACTATACTGGAAGTTGACAATGAGAATATCAGCTACTAGTAAACATATTAATAAATAATATTATGTAGATTTGATAGTTGTACTCAGTCCTTTTAAGTAACTTGCAATGTTCGTATGTAAGTTTTCCGTTCCAAAATTTGCAAACCATTTTTCAACCGTTTCTTGGTTTCCATTGGTTCATTCCACAAAATTTGGTATACTTAAGCGATTTTTGTGAAAATGAAATAATCTGGTACCATCGAGTTGATCTGGCTGATGGGGCCGGGATGTAAGGACTGAAATTCCCTGATGGCATATGGTAGGACAGCCGAATTTGGGCTAGTATGTTTTTTTATTATGAGAAATTTCCATTACACATGATGATATTGCCTGAGTGGAATTTCCCGAGGCTAAGGCAATCGATTGCTTTCTTGTCTTCAGTATCTTCTATTATGCATGATGACGAGGGTCTGAAGATGGAGTCGGAAGATAATAAAAGCTTCTTTGTAAATATCTTTTTTCCCAATTCTGGGAAATGATCTCCATTCATTCGATGGGTTAAATAAACATTAAGTTTAACATTAACAAATTGGGGGTTTGTTATACGTATAATTTAATAAATTCATTTATATGAAACTATATAAATGAATTTCATAAATTATACGAGAAGGGTTTTGTGTGGTAACAAAAGCAAGCTTATTTTGTGGTTGCTACGATTGAATAATTTTGGTTTGTACTCAGCGAAATTAATATTCCCTCATACAGTACTGTGTAGTGTAATATTTACTGTGTCAATATCAGAGCGCGCACGTCCAATATTGAAAATACCTCAAAATAAACTCGCTACTTTTATTATTTGTATTTTTGTTGTTTGACTTTATATAGAATCTCTCTTATTAATCCTGGTAACATACCATTCTATGTAAGTATATATACCTAAGCTTTGCCTAATTTTGTATTTTTTGAGATTCTTTATATTTTCGTCCCATTATTCCCAGTTTCGTATATTATTACTAGCATTGCCCGCGGCTCCGCCCGCGTTCAGATGACCAAAAACCAAATTCTTAGGTTTTACATATTAGTATACTTTTACATTGCAGTTTTTGCATTTTTTCTCAGAAATGAGATATCTTCCCGCGGTAAAAAGTATCCTATATGTTGACCCGGATAATCAGCTATCACCATACCAAATTTCATTAATATCCCTCCGGTGGTTTTTCTGTCATGCGGTAACAGACAGACAGATATACAGACAAAAATTCTAAAAACTATAGATTCGGCCTCTGTATCGATAATAATGTTTATTTCAATAAGATTACCCAAAAAATATTTAATGTACAGATTGTCGCTAATTTTTATTATTATCTATTCATTAATTGTATCTACTAACATAGCTTACTTACATCTATGTATATGTAACACAATATATAATTATGTTATATTTATGTAATACTTCTTATTAAAATAAAAAATATATTAATTATATTGTTTAAATGAAATAATTAGCGAGAGAAACTAAAAGGCACGTCAAATCATTCTTGTAATGAGGTTTGCCTTCACACGAGCATTCTCATCAAAAGCGGCGGATGTTGCAGCCGGATATGTCCTACGCTCACATTGGTACAGAAAACAGGAAATATCTCTACGTTTACGTATTACTCGCTAACGAACAAAGGTTTACACTTATAGTTTATAGGTCATTGGTTCTGGCAGTGATATTCATTAAGCTGTACTCGTATTAAGTATAATATATTCAAATTCGAATTATATTATATAGTAAACTATGTCGAAGTTTAAAGTAGGTCAAATTATTCGTATCTAAGTAATGGGTGCTGACAATATCTTAGTGGTTTCCGTGAAAGTTGTCCAACTACATTGAATATTTGTTATCGTCATCGGAGTGTAGAAATTAAATAATCTTTGAACTACATATATAATTATTGTAAAACATAATAAGCGATACAGACCCAAGTTATGTTTACCCAAGGTAATTAGGGACTTATGCCTTTATTTATTTACTTATAATAAAATTGTAAGTAAGCCGAATCTGTATAGACAGACAAGCAGACAAAAATTCTAAAACTATACTTTACTTATAAAGCTATTTAAAACAGCTTCACGTTATATTCCTTATATATAAACAAAGAGATCATTCACTTCCGATATCAAGCAATTGTTGGGCCATAAGTTTTGAACCCAACAAGTTACAATCAAAAATATTTACCTATAACAGCCATAGCAGCTCCTAGAAGCATTAACAATAAGCCAGCACTGAGCGCGCGGCACGCGTGCCACAAGCATTGCGAACTCATTTTTCCCCGCACCACCTGAAACACATGACTTTTTTATTTTTTCTACTAGATAGGAATTATATTTTGTATTATATGTATTTTTGAATGAGTGTATACATATATATTATAATATAGTTAGTTTTAATAATTTTTAGTATTTAAAAAAAGAATTTTTCACATAAAAAGAAACTTGTTTAGTTCATGAACGCACGTACCTAATAAAATACCAACAGTATTTTTTTTAAACCGTATATTTTTGCTAAAACATATAGTTGAGGTGTACAGCTCATTTATGAACTTTTCGATTTTATTTAGTAACTAACATTGCCCGCGGCTCACGGCAGATGACCAAAAGCCAAATTCTTAGGTTTTACATATTAGTATACTCTTACATTGCAGTTTTTGTGTTTTTTCTCAGAAATGAGACATTTTCTCGCTATAAAAGGTATCCTATATGTTGACCCGGATAACCAGCTATCACCATATACCCAGTTTCATCAAAATGCCTTCACTGGTTTTTCTGTAATGCGGTAACAGACATACAGACAAAAATTCTAAAAACTATAGATTCGGACTCTCTATCGATAATAAATAATAATGTTTCTTTTAATAAGATTTTCCAAAAAATATTTAATGTTCAGATTCGGCAAAGTTACATTTTTATTACATGTATGGATTATGTTATTTAATTTTTAAAGTGCAAGCCTCTTATCAAACTTTTTACAGCGCACTTGTTGAGAAGCGAAATGGCGTGTCTATCAACATCATATAAAAGAATACTTTTAGTAGTAATTTTAATTAATGTTAAAATTTAGTACACGAGTCTGAACTCATGGAAATATATATAAAAATATTTAAAGAATAATTTAACCCTTATATTTGTTTACGTATATTTATTTATAATTGTTTTGATGCTGAATTTTTTTTCGTAGTCACTTAATATATTATCTTCTTTTCCCTGCCCATTTATTATTACTTCTTGGACAAAAAAGTAACTCATCAAAATTGACTGAGTGTCAATCGCACTCGCATTACGGACTTTTATAGGTATTTAACCGAATTTTTTAACATTCTGAATGTATTAGGATTCACGTACTTAATTACATTAATTAGGACAATAAAGACATTTTTTCTCTGTCGTCAGACAACACCGCTCAAATTCTGTGCAATTAAGTGCTTGAAAGTAAAACGTTGCAAGAAAATTGAAAAGTCGGAAAAATTAAAAACCTCAGTACCTGCACTCATAGAAAATCATACTTGACACGAATTTATGGACATAAAAAATAATAATTTAATATGTTCTTAAGAGTCTCTCTCTGGTGCTCTTGTAACAACCTTTAAGGTTTTGTGTTAATCAAGTTTGGCTTCAGATCTTGAGGCTCTAGGTCTGTATCTGGATTGGGCTAAGAATATGTATGAGCTTTTCTCCCAAGAAATACTGAGTAGCAGTCTGAGTGGGGAAGTTGGCTTCTGATCTTTCACTCGTGTTGAGTTAAACTCAAATCAAAATTTTATGCAGGAATAAATTAATACAATTTTATATTGAACCTCATGAGACTACCACCAGTGCAGTCTGAAAAAGCTTCAGTCCTGAGAAAAACTGAGAAAAGTAAGTAAAAACATAATACATTTAGTAGGTCAGTTATTACACCGTATTTTAGACAAAATTGTTATGTTTTTATATCCCAAACCACATAAGTTAAATAAAGTTAAGTGAAATAAAATTAATTATTAATATTTTCATGCCTGTTTATAAAAATACAATTTTTAAATGATTACAAAATTAATTACGGTCAAATCAACAATTACAAATATTTATCCTTGTGATATTCAGGTAGGTAATGATGGTGACTATATTTTTAAAAAATTGAATTGACTGTAATAAAAAAATATATATTTTTACCATTAAAAATATAAATATTTTTTTTAATAATTATTAAATTTTATTTAAATTCATTATTTTAATCAATACATAGAGGCACTTATATCAAGTCAATTTTTGTTTACAAATTTAAATGATTATATCTATCTATATTGTAAGTCCGAGTTATGACAAAATAAACAGTAATCTTCTTTTTAGTGTTATTCGTGTGAGTTTTTTCAGAAGGTTAGTTAGTCCCTTAGAGATGAGTATCTCGAGAATAGGTGCAAACAACGAACTTATGCTATGCATTTTAAAATTGTAGCTTTTTCACACTTTTGTTTAAAGATAACATGCAGACAGCGACGCGACGAAAATATAAAGAATTCAGAATGCCATACACTTGGCGTTTGAAAGCGGTCTATTGTACGCTAGTTTGTTCACGTAAAATGTTTTATACAAGACTGCACTCGTGTTTAGCGCTTACATCTTAGCTGGCGCAAACTGCCTCAGGCCTATCGTGCATTTCTTGCTACGATATAGAATGCAGACGAAATATTTGGCATTTATTAGAAAAGTATTTTGAGCATAGAAGGTTATATTAGTATGTTACTTAGTATGATTTGAATTTTAATTAGAAAATGATGTTTACGTTTGAGATTGAAACATTTGCGCATATATATTAATATGTATTGTTAACTCTTCAGTTTCTATTCACCCGCCACTTACGAGGATGATAATAGTTTTAATGTATTCATGCGTGCGCAACAAGTATTCAGCCAACTGTTGAGTCTTCTGTGTCCACTGATCACATTCACGACATCATAATTTGTTGTTTAAACAAATACAGCTTTTTTGTATCGGCACTTTATATGTAAGTGGCATAAACTTGAGATCAAAGAGTGGATAAGATAAGGGTGTAGAAGTGTTTGTTGTGTGTATGGAAGGGTGGTGAAGTACCTGGACGTTCCAGGTGGCCCCCGAGGCGGGGTGGGCGCGCCGTAAGGGCCCCGTGACACTCCGCGCGCGCCTCATGCCGACTGCCGCGCGATTACTGTCAGCTAGCAAGTCTATTGCGCACGCATCCAGCCTCCTTGCTCCAGCCGGCCCAATTCAACAAACAAAATCGAACTCGATTGTACAATCGTTGAACCTTAGCTAGGACATATTAATAGATGTAAGCTTTTAAATGTAAGCGACCATGTCAATCGTTAATAACCTTTGGAGCGCCAGTTATTGGCGAATTATATTATGTTTATAATAATCTTTATACCTATGTATGTATGTAGGCCTTGGGCAGTATTTTATTTCCAAAACAACACATAATTAGTTATGTTTTTATTTTATGATTGATTTTTTACTTTCAAAAGATGGGTAGGTATATTTTGACACAGCAGGTCAGATGACAAACACATTAGTGAACTGCAGTACATTTTATTATCATATTTTAATTAAATTAATGCCATTAGCTATCCCGAAGAGAATATGATGTTATTAATTAAAAATATTTAATTAATTTTAATTGAATTTTTAATAAAAATTGAAAATCTGCAAGTTATTATACTCATTATTGATTATTATAAACGATATAAGTGATGTTGTTGGTGGCTTTGCACGAATGGAGTGAATATATGTATTTATGATAACACAACTAAAAATATTATTATGAGAGTAAGTAAATAATTATGCACCCCCCTCTAAGGCTTCGTGAAACTTACTATTCGACCGGGTTTTAAAAATATAAGAATGTGCACGCATAACACAACAAATACCTGTTTGAACTATATAACAAAAAAATAAAAACCGACTTCAAACAAAAGCATTAAAAAGTAAAAAATAACTGATTGGTAGTTTTCATTTACTATATATACCTAATCAAATATTTTCGAAGTCGGTGTGCTTTGCTTTGTATGGGCTGGCACCGATTTCGAAAATATTTGATTAGGTATGTATTTAATAGGTAGGCTTTAATTACTTAGCCAAAGCACACCGACTTCGAAAATATTTGATTAGGTATATATAGTAAATGAAAACTACCAATCAGTTATTTTTTACTTTTTAATGCTTTTGTTTGAAGTCGGTTTTTATTTTTTTGTTAAAAAGTTTTTATTTTTCCCTTTTTAGTGTAGACAGTAGTAGCAAAGTAAGAATTCTAACGTGTTAGGCTTGTCGAATCAAACAAAATAAGCCCAAACTCAAAGTATCTACTATTAGCCGTTGAAGAGTTCCACCTATCCACCTTCTGGCCTTACCATCAGATCAGGTCAACAATACCGAACCACTGTACTATCAACGGAAATAGAAACACTTGCAAAGTTTCAAGTCAATATGATAATTAGAAATAGGCTAAATCCATCATTAGCTATTTTTCCACCCTTAGGGGTGGTATTTTTTTTTTGAAATTTAAATGGGACCAATCTGGAAGTATACCCTTTCAAACAAAACAAAAATTGTCCAAATCGGTTAATAAATGACGGAGTTCTGAGGTAACAAACATAAAAAAAAACTTTTTAACAAAAAAATAAAAACCGACTTCAAAAAAAGCACTAAAAAGTAAAAAATAACTGATTGGTAGTTTTCATTTACTATACATACCTAATCAAATATTTTCGAAGTCGGTGTGCTTTGCTTTGTATGGGCTGGCACCGATTTCGAAAATATTTGATTAGGTATGTATTTAATAGGTAGGCTTTAATTACTTAGCCAAAGCACACCGACTTCGAAAATATTTGATTAGGTATGTATAGTAAATGAAAACTACCAATCAGTTATTTTTTACTTTTTAGTGCTTTTTTTGAAGTCGGTTTTTATTTTTTTGTTAAAAAGTTTTTATTTTTCCCTTTTTAGTGTAGACAGTAGTAGCAAAGTAAGGATTCTAACGTGTTAGGCTTGTCAAATTAAACAAAATAAGCCCAAACTCAAAGTATCTACTATTAGCCGTTGAAGAGTTCCACCTATCCACCTTCTGGCCTTGCCATCAGATCAGGTTAACAACACCGAACCACTGTACTATCAACGAAAATAGAAATACTTGCAAAGTTTCAAGTCAATATGACAATTAGAAGTAGGGTAAATTCATCATTAGTTGTTTTTCCACCCTTAGGGGTGGTATTTTTTTTTGAAATTTAAATGGGACCAATCTGGAAGTATACCCTTTTAAACAAAACAAAAATTGTCCAAATCGGTTAATAAATGACGAAGTTCTGAGGTAACAAACATAAAAAAAAAAAACATACAGTCGAATTGAGAACCTCCTCCTTTTTGAAGTCGGTTGAAAAAAAAAACATACAGTCGAATTGAGAACCTCCTCCTTTTTGAAGTCGGTTGAAAATTACAAATAAAACACTTTAAGAGGCAGCATATCTTTGCGTTATAACATAGAGTTTTATCAGAAGGAAAAAAAAGTTTTAATGTATTTCAATATATGTATCAATTCGTTATTTAAGCTTAAAATAAATAAATTAATAAATAGAATATATCCGAAAATTTGTACTTATATTGTAACTAGCGGCTCACCCTGGCTTCGCTCGGGTTCGTTCCTAGGTACGTTTTAACAGTTAGTATAAAATAGTTGGACTATGTATTATATGATATGTAGCCTATAGGTTTTGTTCGATAAACGGGCTATCTAATGCAAAAAGAATTTTTCGTAATGGCGTTCAAAGAAACAATCTCTGCCTCTTTTGTAATATTAGTATAGTTTAAAAGAAAGTTTAAAGGAAATACATAAAAACAGAAATAAAGAATACGGTCTGCTCTGGACGACACATTTTTGCGGCAAAACTCATGCGCAAGAGGTCAAACTGACCACAGTATACCTAAATTTACTTAAAACTATGAAAAATAACTCCATAACTATACACAATTCATTTGAATATCAGTCTTAGTAACCTCCTAAACAAATAAATAAAATAAAATAAAGGTAAATAAGTAATCTGAAAAGCTCTGATAATTACATAATATTGAAATAATAAATATTAGTATCGGGTATTAGTAATTAGTAAGAATTATTAATTTTTGATTAAAACTAGTTAAAGTATCTTAAAACTACACATGATAGTAAATATGCAAGGGCTCGAAATATGCATCAAATGTCTATTTTAAATAAAAAAATATTTAATTATATTAGAAGAATAAAGACTGTTTTTTTTTAAAGAGTTCTTATTTTATGGGATATAAATATATTTTGATTTACTATAGTTTGTACTGTTACTAGAGTACTGTGTAGATTAGACAAGTTTGAACGATTACAACGACTTACTTAATACTTTGCTTTTAGAGTTCATTGCAAAAGTTTTCATATTTGCTGATGCTGACATTTACCTACAAGTGAACACGTACCATCAGAAAACCTATTTGCGAATTTCTTTGTCAAAGAATAATTCGTACCACGAATGACGGAAGTTTCTGCGGTTCGAGACGCATGTTGTGCGCAGTAAAGTCAGAGATATATCACAAGATATTTTACACTTCCAACTTTCAGATTCAAGGATAAAGTTTCATCTGTATATTCTAAATTTTGGCACTAAAATATATAATTTAAATTATCCACATAACGCTGTTGTGTGAATAACGAAGCTTTGTTATGATATTTTGCCTTACTAATATTAATTGCGTTACACAAACTCGTGTTGCCTACTAGTAATCTCAATTTAGGTATATTCATATGTATGTACATATGATGGTAACGGAGTCAAAGTTAAAAGCTAAAAACTAAAAAGCATTTAGTTTAAATAATTGACGGTGTAACTATAGGAGATATAACGGCACTTCTGTTATAAATGTTATAAAATGTTATAAAAATAGATTTTTGGGATCTATGTCGGTACCTGAAGTGCAACATTGAGTTGCAATTTAACCGACGATTGACAGTCGTATTGTGAGGAAGTACCCGCGACCTCTAAGCTTAGCACGGAGAGGACGCACCAGAGGCAGAATAGAGGTGATACAGCGCTTTGTGCATAAAAATGGACCCCTTATCCAGTAGCCTAAAAAAGTGAAAGTTAAAATCCAAATTTATTGTTGATATGAAAGTTAAAATGTAAATTATCAATAATATATTAATAATAAATATTAAATTATCAATAATATATTTATAATAAAATATTTAATTAAAGTCTTTAATAATAAATTAATATAAAAGGAAATAACTTGATTACTTCAAAATTAAAATGGAATACTAATTGACTTCGATCAACACTATCCTGACATACTTATATAGATGGTAGATTGTAATAAAACATTAGTACGTCGTTCACTGAGCAACTACTACAGAGAGTATTTTAAATATGTATATTTTAGAATTGTTTTCGTTTTTTTCCAGCACGTTTAGAAGCAGCTTTTCAAATAATTTACAGAAATAAAAAAAAACTCGACTGCGTAAAAAGCAAACGAAAAAGATGAGTCAGAGGCATACCTACTATACAAGTAGCAAAGACTCGCAGGTAGTAAAAAGCATGTAGGTAGGTACATAATATGTCTCCGACTGCATAATACTGTTTCGTCGTCGACTCGTTCTCATCTATTTAGTTTGCTTTTTACGCTGTGGGGTTTTTGAAGTTAAGTATAAAGTATACTTTTTTTGGCACGTTTGGAAAAAAATATGAGAGTAAATTTTTACGATGTGCGCGCACACCGACAGTCAAAAAACGACATGACGAAGTTAGCTGATAACTAATTTGTTTTTATTAATTTATCATTCCTTTTAAAAACAGAGAGTTGTGACATAATACAATAAATAAAACGCAGGTAATGCTAGTAATAATATAATTTTGTTGGATCTTTTTTTTATATAGTATCATTTTATTAGATTAGCCATTTCATCTCATTGGGCTTTGCAATCACACAATTGATCCTTCTTAGGAAGTAATTCTGAAGCATCGGAAGTAAATCTGTTGTTGTTGTATACAGCAGCTCGATAAAATACCATCAAGTGTAGATATATTTATCCCAATCATACAGACGACTTCTAAGACTTTTGGTAAGATGCTGTTTAAAACACTACTTAACCCTATGTCCTTATCATATGATTTTTGAAATACATCTTATGCACTCTGGTTATTATCATAAAAACTTGACATTTGTTTCAAGATATCTTGTTTTATCTACAAAATATATATTTTTACGATATATATATATATATATATATAGGGGCACGCTCTTAGGTGCTTAAGTAGCCTATATTTAAACTTTAATGCAAATGCTCGCACACACACACAAGCACACGCTCATGGAAAACAATGATTGTTTCGTGATTTAGGATGGCGAACGTCTTTGACTATGCTGTCAAATATGTATTAAACCGGGATTTATCACTTACCAATGTTAGTATTTAGGGATGGTTTGCGAATGTCCAGTGCATATCTCTCTCATAAAGCACACATGCTACGTTGCACAAATTTTTACCCCTGCGTTCTGGTTTGAGGTTTGATGTGTCTTACACGCATTTTCGACACCAGTCTTAATCAACGATCACGGATACGTAGACTAATCATTAAAATTACGCCCTAACCGATTTTGATAATTTTAGCGGCTACTAACTATACTAGTGCCTACTTTTTATTTCGTTTTTTGACATACAGAAATGTTTAAAATAGTATTTTTCACGTATTCTTCAATATAAATAATCCTCATGTATCCCACTACGTTTATTACTGTTACGTTTTATACCCCAATGGTGTTGTTATTCAAATTGTAAGTTATGGTAGATTACATCTTCTATATATTATATAAATAAAAATGAATGGCTAAATGTACTGCTAAGCGCAAAACTCGAAAGCGACTGGACCAATTTCGCTATATTTTTTTTCAAATATTCGTTACAGTCCGAGGAAGGTTCTTATAAAGAGAAAAATTTGAAAAAAATCATGGAAAAACGTAAAAATCACATTTTTCTTTTTACTTACTACTACATGTACTTTATAATTATATATTCGCTCCACGACCGTGGACACGCCGGCGTGTTAGTTAACAATAGATTTCTTAAAATTTTAATTAATTTCTTAGAAATTTACCTGGAGGTGTTGTGAACGTAACCTTAAAATTAATATAAACTACTTGAATGCATTTGTATATTTGACACTCTCTCTTTCTACGATATATGTATTTATGTACAGTTTGACTTTAACTGTGTTTATTTGTCCTCCTTTCACGTTGAAAAAGAGCGACGTATTGGCTTGATTTTCTATGTGGAGATAGTTGAAGGCTTGGAGAGTGACATAAGCTGCTTTTTACCACGGGAGATTATCTCATCTCCACCGGAAAGCACGTCATAATAAAACACACAACAACTCATTATTCATATGTACATATAGTATACATATAGTCTATCTATTCCAACTTTCATACTAACCGTTAAAACGTACCTAGAAACGAACCCGAGCGAAGCCAGGCTGAGTCTCTAGTTCTTAATTTAAACTATTTTATTTTACAATATCTGTACGCAATATAATAGTGATATACATAATATGTGCCAATTTAAAATACTGGAGATTAGTGGTTTCATCAACTGCACAGTAATTTTTAAGATTTCACTGTTTAGAGTTAGTTTCGTCGCTCTATTTTGTCGCTCTTTTCCATTACAGTACAAAAAAAAGAAAAACATTTTTTTTTAACTTGTTTCAAAATTAGCTTTCCGCTAGATCGGGGTAATGCGTGCCTCGTTTTTTTTAGATCGAACAGATTCGCTCCTTACGGGAATCGAATCGCGTCCAGTGCATTAGTGACATCTTACCTATATGTTGGACTAATATAAATATTCATTTTAGTAGACGAATAAAAAAATATTACATTAACTAAAATACCTTGATAGAAAACTTATACAGCCCTATACAATTTTTTTATGAAACCACTAGCATTGCCCGCGGCCAGATGACCAAAAACCAAATTCTTAGGTTTTACATATTAATATACTCTTATTTGCAGTTTTTGTATTTTTTGTCAGAAATAGATATTTTCCCGCGGTAAAAAGTATCCTATATCTTGACCCGGATAACCAGCTATCACCATACCAAATTTCATCAAAATCCCTCCAGTGGTTTTTCTGTGATGCGGTAACAGACAGACAGACAGACAGACGGACAAAAATTCTAAAAACTATAGATTCAGCCTCTATATCGATAATAATGTCTGTTTCAATAAGATTTTCCATAAAATATTTAATGTACAAATTAGACTCAGTTAGAATTTTATTATATGTATAGATAACTTGAAGAATTCTTATATTTGCTTCTTTCAAGTCAAGTTAATTTAGTCAGTTACTTTACTTAATATTTTAAAGGAAGATGGCCAAAACCTTTACAGCAAAGACAATTTATTTGTGTAGAGACTTGATTATATTGACTTGATATTGTCATGTGAGGACTATGCCCTTTCCCTTTAACGTTATAAAAATACAGATAGGTAAGCTATCTACCTGTGAAGCGTAAATTGTAGTTGACGATTGTGCATCGGAAAGATTTGTCCGGTGGTCGTTGTGTTGCAGGGCATAGAGGGGCGGAGTGGGGCGGGCTGTCACGTGGAGCTCGGGGCGCCGGCGCGGCCGGGCCGCCCGGGCGCTCGGCCGGGCTGGCGGCCGCGGCATTCCCCTGCCGGCAGCCGGCCGCTCCGCTATGCGCGCCGTCGCGTGGTCATCTGCGCCCGCCGCGGCCGCGCTCGCGTCCCGGGCCCGTAGCGCGCCCGCTCCGTTGCGCTCGCCGCGCTGAGCCCTGCATGCTGACGACCGATCGGGGGGCGGGGCGGCAGGCGGCTTCGCGCAGGTGCGGCCCGCGCACGGCCCGGGCCCGCACTGGGCACGTCGCGGCCCGCGCTCATGGAGCCGCCCTGGGAGCTCGAGCTCGAGCTACGGAGGCACATCGAGAACTGCGCATGCACGTGCGACCACATGGGCTACGGCAACTACATGGACTACCAGGTGGCGCCGGCGGCTCACGCGTGTCTGTGCCGCGCCATCACCTCTCCGCACGCCCACGTATGTGAGAATGCTCACGCCCTCATCCCCGCATGTCGCTACGGCCCGATAGGGGCCTCTCCACGCTGATCTGTTTGTAGTGGTCATATGTCATCCATTGTGTATATTATTACTGTATATTTGTATCGTAAATGATGTTATTTATGTAGATGATATGAAAGTTCCTCCATGTAATGTTCCATATATTAGGTCGTTATTGTGTTGTTTAATGACCTATATAATCGTCACTCTATCACTTTAATATTAATTATATTTATTTCTTAATTAGATAATTATTATACTAGGTAGTATTAGGTGCTATTTTTTTTGCATAATTTTGGGATTGAGTATGATAATTTTACATTTACGTCTGGTAAATGTAATATTAATAATTATAATACCCTTAATGAGAAAGTTATTTGAGATTTATTTACATATTTTTTTTTAATGTATTTATTTAATATCTAATATCTTTTAAGGTCACGTTGATGTGCAATAGTTACATATAGTTTTTGAACACAAATTGTTATACTTAGCCCTAGTTTAAATAAAGTCGTCCAAAACGCCACGAATATGTACTAATTTCTCTGTAGGTTAAGGACTGATGGATGAGTCACATTTCGACATCTCTTCATATTATTCATTCGCTTGCGCAATAACCAATTCATTTGTAGATATTTCGAAATTTGACAACAATATCTTATTGTTTTCTAATTTCTTAGTTCCTTTAATGTTTAATATACTTACTTAAAATAAGTAAGATGAAAAAAACTGCATAAACCGTCCACATAACCGCCTACTTTAATTGTTAATGACACGAAAAATAATGAAATATAATAATAAATTTAATCGATTACATTAATTGATTTAACCAATATTCCTGTACTTAAATTATAAATAATGATCATTTTTATTTTATTAATACTTTTTGAATAAAATAGTCATCGTCAATTTAATTTTTTTTATATTTTTTTATGACAAATTAAGAAGTAGGCATATAATAATCCTTTTATAACAGAATTCTTAAGTTTTATTAAAAGTATTTTTGCCAAATAAATCTAAACTTTAAGGTATTTAATTTAATTGCCATATTGTATTTTTTAAAGTTTAATTAGCATATACAGTATGAAGCGAGTTCCCAGGGTGCACCTTAACGATTTTTTTCTCACGGAGCTTATTTTCAACACGATTAAGTACTTATTCATAGGCTAAAAAAACATGGTGAGAAAATCAGCATGTCTGATATAATCTAAATATGTCAGTTTTTGAAAGAAGCGTGAAGCCCGCCAATCCACATTTGTCCAGCATGGTGGAGGGTTAATCTCCCTCGCATTGAGCAGCAGTAGGTTTCCGTTGAGAAGGCTGAATTATTACTATTATGAACATTAATTAATATTTAAACAATAATATAATAAATATAAAAATATATAAAGAAATAAATTAAATAAGTAACAGAAATGTATTATTTATTATAATAATATAAAGCGCATTTTTCGTTGAAATAGGTATCCCACGAAAAACATGACATGTAAAAAAATGCAAGTCTCGCAACGCAGTTCTTCTATCGCAAAAAGTTTTGAGAGCTAGTGTAAAACCAAGTCGGTTAAGTTATTCTGTATCTACATACATACATATATATGGAAGCATCTATCCAACAACTTTGTCTTAAATTGTTACTTAATTATTTAAATAACAACATTTTTTATAGAGACCGTATCAATATTCGATATCTTTATTTCTTTAATAAATAGAATAACTTTACCTTGGCCTTAGTTATTGCACACGGCAAATATCAAAATATACCTAATATTAGCGTTCTCAGCGCATTATTTATGTTTGTGTATGCATAAATTTCTATGTCCAATTAGGACTATTTAAAATAGTAGATTATTCTTTTTATAATTTATTTATTCTTATTATAATTTATGTTTATTTTTCTTATGTTTATTAATGTTTCCATCCGACGGCCAAGTCATTCAATTTTTTTATAGAAATGAAGATATCTAATATTGATACGGTCTCTATAAAATGTTGTTATTTAACTAATTACGTAACAATTAATGAAAAATTTGTCGGATAGATGTCGGATATATAGGTACTGAATAAATTAACCAACTTGGTTTTACATTAGATCTCAAAACTTTTTGCAGTAGAAGAACTGCGTTGCGAGATTTGAATTTTTTACATGTTATATTTTACATGGGATTTCATTTCTTTTTGTAAACAGTTCTCCTTTTTGTTCTTTTCTAGTACAATTTCTTGTGCCTAACTCAATTTTGCCTGCTATAAGATCGCCAAGATCTCAATCTCATCGTTTTCTTTTGCCACGCTGCGCCGACTTATAATTATAGTATAGTCTATACTATAAATATATATGCTGTATAGATATATTACTAAAGGAGACATCGTCTGTGATTTACTGTACTATATATATATATATATTATTTACCTAGCTATCCTGTTGTGTAGTTAAAGTGATGAGAAATTATATGAACTGAAAAAGTAACTTTGTAATCGCATACATTGCATATCAATTTATCTAGAATTACGAAGTTACTTTTGCAGTTTGTTGTATATCTAGAAAACGGCATTAAACTTTAGTTTTTCCTTGCTTTATAGACTAAAAACTAATTGTGTTCAAAATGTGAAGCTCATGTGTTTGCTAGAAGTAACTTAGAATTTAGATTTTTGACAGGTAAGTCAGTGACGAAATTAAAGAACTTTGATCTGCGATAGTTCTTAAACTGCAGGTTCAAATTGAATGTTATTTAGGAATATACCTATTTATATTATTTCCTCTTAGTCACAAAAAATTCAGGATTCTAACTTTATCAGTAACGAGGTTACAGGGGAGTCGAAAATGTCCCAAATGGCTTCGAGAAAAGGATCTTACGGCTGTGCTCTTTTTTACTCGACTTGGCGGGGGCACTGCCTTGCCCCGAGATATGAATATCCATACAATATGTTTTATAAAATAAAAGCTCTCAAGTTACTGTATCTGCTAATGGGGTCAGGTATTTAAAAAATTATTTACATTTATAAAAAAATATCATCAATCAAAGAATATTTTACACATTTTTATAAAATACAAAATATTTATTTATTACTATTTAAAATAATACGCTTTTTGGGGAACATGTAACAGTCACATCTTAAACAAAATAATTTTTATACAAAAAATATTAATTTTTGTATTTGCACGCTAAAAAATTGAGATCGTTTAATTTGATATCCGGTTTGCTATACATACGAAATGCCTACGCACAAAGATAGCTTCTAGATCAATTTTTGAAGTATATAAAAGCATACTGTCGACAATCTCTTTCTATTTCACTATAATAAGAATAAACATCAGTAAAAGCTTTTACGTTGTAAGCACTGCAAAAATACATTTCAGTTTTTTAAATATACTTGTAAATAATCTATGTGCAAAATACGCGAGGCACGTTTGACCGAAATCCGCAAGTTTCACTTCATACAGGAGTAAAACAGTCTTAGAAAAAGTATGTTTTTAAAATCTTTTGTAACGCCTACATTATTGTTATAAGATGGATGTCTTCAACGCTTAGCTTTAACTTTAACTTCTTAGCTTTGAAAATAGACGAAGTAAATACTTTTTAAGCTTCCGTATTCTTATGAAAATAGGAACAGAATTTTATTATGTATGTAGACTGTATGTAGACTGAAATATGAACTTACAACGTTTAAAACAAATTAATTTTTGAAAATGTATTTTTCCGCGCAAATTGGAAAATTAAACCAATCGTTTAATTTTGTTTAATTTAAAAGGCTTGGTTTTAAGGGATATCTAAAAAAAACAAATACATTCAATTAAAAATAATAGTAGAGTATGTACGGCCTTCGATTGCATTAATTGTCAATATTCATTTGACTTATGGGACTTTACTATATTTTTATTCTTGCAATAATTATCTTATAAATTACGAAAAAAAGAATATTAATTGAAGTAGAAATGTTAGTTAACACCTCCAGGTAAATTTCTAAGAAATTAATTAAATTTCTAAGAAATCTATTGTTAACTGTAACGCCGGCGTGTCCGCGGTTGTGGAGGGTTTAATCCTTAATTTTGATTTTAAAAACTTATATACCATGTAGTAATACGTACTTTTATAGTTAAAATTTTATAGTATAAAATTTTTACAAGGTAAACTTAGGGTGAATGCTAGGTAAAGATACATCATTGTCCCCAGGCACGATAAAAACTTTACGGATAACAGTTAAATTAATCGAGTTTCTTCTTTACAATAGAATGAACAAAGTTACTTATGCAGATAAAAACTTTTACTTATTCTAAGATCAACAATAATATTATTTTACTCAGCGATGCATTGTTCTAATTAAGCAAATTATTTATTAAACTACTTTGCTTTGATAGTATTATTTTTGAAACTTTGAATTTGTATTAATTGTAGAGCCTACTTAAAAGTAGATTTTCTCCTTATTTCTAAGGACTATATAAAATCTAACTTACAACGTGAAGTCGCAACGCAATCCCAAAGAATGGCTCAGATTTTGTTATTAAATTCTTCTTTATATCTCACTATTTCACATGCTTGTTGCTCGTTTGTTTTGGTTTTTATGGATGTATGTACGTATTAAAAATTTCTTATATATATATATATATATATATATATATATATATATATAAATAACATTACATTCCTGTGCATAAAGAAGCATAAGTATAGACTCACGAGATGGAGAGTTCCCTATCACCAGGAAATACTAGAAACAATGCATAATATTGGTATCTACAGTTCTGGGTCTGTTTGTCGTAGTATTGTTTATCGGTGTGTAACGTGATATAATCGCTAGACCCATTTACATTATTCTTTTTTTCTCGGTCAGATTTTAGTAGATTTTATTCAGGTTTTAGTAGGTCGATGAGTCACCTAAAAGTTCAGGATATGAGCTTTCTCCATACTAATAGGTAACAAACACGCACAATAATTCACTCACCGTCAAACTTACGCATCTATACATATTATAATAAAATTGTAACTAAGTCGAATCTGTACATTAAATATTTTTTGGAAATTCTTATTGAAATAGACATTATTATCGATACAGAGGGCGAATCTATAGTTTTTAGAATTTTTGTTTGTCTGTCTGTTACCGCATCACGGAAAAAACACTTTAGGGATTTTGATGAAATTTGGTATGATGATAGCTGGTTATCCGGGTCAACATATAGGATACTATTTACCGTGGGAAAATATGTCATTTCTGACAAAAAATACAAAAACTGCATTGTAAGAGTATACTAATATGTAAAACCTAAGAATTTGGTTTACGGTCATCTGAACGCGGGCGGAGCCGCGGGTAATGCTAATTTATAACATAAATTTGATAAAAGGAGAATTATCTAACCTAACCAACTTTTCAAGTGAGTGCTAGTAAAATCTTGTACTTTAGCGGGTTAGCTATTAGCTATTAATGAATTAAATTCAACTAACGTATATCTCTGATTTTGATATTTATTAAGAGATAGCGTACTCTGTACTCTGTAGATATGTGATATAAATATTTAGTACCTTCTGTTCGGTGTATTTAGCCATTTTCAACATTCCACTAGTGAGCACGGGCCTTCCTTCAATGCGATGGGGAAAATGCCATAGTCTACGATACTGGCTAAGTACGAATTGGTGGACTTCATGTCTTTCGTAAACTTTCAAAAGCGAAAACAGACATGCAGTATTCCTCACTATGTTTTTCTTCACCATACCTATAATAACAAGTGGTAATCAATCACATTGAAATAAGTAAATTTCTGTGGAGGGTAACATAACATACACATTTATTATGCTATTAAGGATTTAATTTTTTCATCGCATGTACGTAACTCTAAAAATACATATATTTTTGATTTTCTATGTAAACCAACAATTCAAACAAGTATCAAACTTAGATTTTAATGATAAAATTATAGCGTATTTTGTATATATTTATAAACAAATTAAAATATAATGAATATATATTACTACTAGTTACTCACCTTCGCTTTGCTCGGGTTCGTCCCTAGGTTGGTTTCCCATACAAACTTTCATCCCCATTTTCACCCCTTAAAGGATGATTTCCGGGATAAAAAGTATCCTGTGTCGTTTCTGGGGCCTCAAACTATCTACTTACGAAATTCCATCTATATTGGTTTGATAGATCCAGAGATTACTCCCTACAACGTCACAAGCTCACAAACCCACAAACCCACAAACTCACAAACTTTCCCTCTTTATAATATTAGTATAGATAATATGAAGGTAATTAGGTATAGCATACCTATTAAATTAACAATATTTATCTACTTACTAGTAGAAGGTTAAGTGTATCTTCAAAGGATAGCTTGTGGCGGTACGAGTACTACCAGGCAATGATAGGAAAGTAGAGTACAGAGTGAGTTCCTATATGATCCCCTTATCCCTAAGGGGATCGATATAGAAACTCATCTGAATCATATCCCTATGATTTGAGGCTTTTCTATTTCTTTTCTATACATATAATAAAATTCTAATTGAGTCGAATCTGTACATTAAATATTTTTTAGAAAATCTTATTGAAATAATCATTATTATAGATACATAGGCCAAATATATACTTTTTAGAATTTTTGTCTGTCTGTCTGGGAACACATCACGAGAAAACCATTGGACTGATTTTGATGAGGAGCGAGGGTGAGTCGCTAGTAGAATATTAAAAGCAGACCTTCTCTTAAAGGTCGTGATTATTACTTTTCTATTTATAACCTTTTGAGACAATATGAGAGTGAAGTTCTTTACATTGTCTTTAAATATGAAACATTATTATCATTTTTAATCTTGAGCTCAATAAATATAGGCCAAGAAATTGTTTTTTCGTATTGTATTTCACGCTACAATTCTTAGGCCTCTTGAATCGGAATATAGCCATGTCTTTCTTTTGTTAAGCGAATTCAGCAGTTTAAATAACAGAGTATTTATGTTGGAGCAAGTATAAGCCTTTAAGTAGGTTTAAATGTTACGTCTTATATATTTACAATATAATCTTTTGTCGTATATTACCAAAGAAATATATTGTTTAATTTTACATACGTTTAGTTCCATTCAGACAGTTAAAAGTGAAATTATATGCATACAGACAAAAAATTAATAATGAATATCAAAATAATAGACATAGTTATTTGAATTTTACCTATTATAAAATGTATTTTTAAACATGTATTTTGTTTTAATTTTTATTATAGAAAAAGTGCATTTTTTTTTATTCCTACCTTTACATATTCTCTCTTGTGAAGTTAAAACTTGACAGACATACAGACAAACTCTATAAGTAGTGATTTTGAAATATATTTAAGCTGCATGTGTATATATAAAAATAAGTAGGGCACACTATGAGGTAATTCCCTGTGATTGCGTCAACTTTAAGCAAATAAAGAACTCTGTAGTTTTTAAGTAATATGAGAATAAGCAAATAAATCAAAGTTTTAGCGATCCATTTATTTTGCATACCATACAAGCTTGCTTATATGTAGTTTCTTAACTTAGTATTTGTTTTACTATGTAAATGTATTGTGTATCTTATACAACACGACAACTTTTACGCTTTTGATGTTGTTTTAAATTTGTGATAAGTTATAGATACATATGTGGCTTAAATTATTTAAAATATGTAAGGGAATCTCTACAAAACAAATTCTCATTCATAAAGTACCTATGAAGATTTAAATTTACACTACAGTTAAATATTTTATTCAAACTTTATAAAGTTAGTATAAAATACAGTAGCAGTGAGTCCACTGACCTCTGCTCATAAACCCGACGTCCACTTGACGACTAGTTTTAATTGCTTGCGTATGAAACTACCTAGCTCATAATAAGTACGAGTATATTATATGAAATTAGCTAAAAGCAATAAGAAAAATTAAAAAATTTTTTTATCATAAATTGTAATAGCTTTATACGTAATCTATACCTACATATAACAAAATTGTAACTAAGTCGAATCTGTACGTTAAATATTTTTTGGAAAATCTTATTGAAATAGACATTATCATCGATAAAGAGACCGAATCTATAGTTTTTAGAGTTTTGTCTGTCTGTGACCGCATCACGAGAAATTGGACAGATTTTGATGAAATTTGACATGATGATCAACATGTAAGATACTTTTTACTGCGGGAAAATATCTCATATCTGAGAAATCTATGTACATACTAAACGTTAAAACGTAATCTTTAATGTAATTGATTCATTATTTTTTATGAATATAAATAGTGAAAACTTAGGAAAGAGAAAAAAAAGGTATATAACACTATAGGTACAGTTACTGATGAACATCTATATTATACTGAAATAGTGATAATATTTGACTTAAACGTGTCATACATATTTTATGTACACAAATGAGCAGCCATTATTTAAATAGCATGATTTCACAAGAGATGTAAGGGTCAGCAATCAGGGTGGAAATAAATTATTGTTTTTGTTACATCTGAGAGTAAACTAACATAATACCTAAAAAAAATTTGTTAATTTTAAGATTTTTCGAAAAAAAAAAGTATTTTAAGTATTGTGTAGTTATTTTACAAATAATTTCATCATAGACGTTACATATTGCTAGATGTATCCAAAAACTATGTGTTGAATAAGATGAATAAGTGGTGATTTCGATCGATTCGATCGAAATATTATAGTTATTCAATATGCAAAATAGTAGTAAATAATTGATACAATGAAGAGTAAAAGTTATTAGTTTTTTTATATAATTTCAACTTTCAATTTACTTGAAAAGACCAATAAATGCTTAAATGATTATATGTTATCATAATAAAAGTCAGCTGCGTTAGTAATGATATTGTACTGTTGCTCGTATAAATATATACAAAAAACGTGCTATAAAGTATAAAGATTTTATATTTTACTGCTTATTCTAGATTTTATAAAGGGAATATATGTAAAAATACATTCATATAACAAAACATTAGCTATTGGTGAAGATGGGTATCAATCCCATTAGTAGGGTAGTTTACGCTTAAATTATTACTACCTGGCATAAAATGATTTTATGATTAGCAATGGTAGTTCCTGGACTATAAAACTAAACTGTGTTTTTCTTTACAATATAAGTATCGACAACGGATACATTTTATACATAGGAGAAATTTTAGATCGTCAAAACATTTTTGTATTAAACTTAATAATATCTGTATAACTTAGATCATACATTATAAATTTTCATTATAGCAGTGTTACACACTAAGCTTATTCTTTTCTACCTTATATTACCTATTACAGTGTCACCTCGCACACCTACAACATACTATGTATTACTTTACTTAAAAGGAATTTTAAAATTTACTGTCATTTATATTGCAAGCTTACACATGGGTTTTAAGTGCTTAGATGTTATTATGTAACCGCACGCACACGTATCCGTTTCGTACATTAGATGAATATTTTGAGATATTGATTGATGTTAACTTTGTCAGGCAACAGTGACCGCGAGCCTTATGAGGGAAAGTTCTCGACTAATTTTAAATGCGATCCCGCTGAAAAAATCGGTCAACTAAAAAAGGGGCTTGCTACAGAAATATAACAAACGCTTATGGTCAAAAATAGTTATGAAAGGATATTGTATTAATAAGTTAAAAGTAAACCTTTAGGGTAAAACTAAGATATATATATATACATATATATATATATATACATATATATATACATATATATGTATATATATATATATATATATATATATACCGTAGTAATATATATTCCATATATTACCACGGTATGTAAGTCGAAACAAAATAAAGATCATAAATTTGTAATGCAATTCAATCCTTACAGGATCCGGTAGTCCATCTCAATTTTCATTTATTATTTATTTATTTGTACACAGTTACATAACATTAAACATGAATTACACTACATTTACATAGGGATAAAATCACACAATATTTCACTAATACCTACTTATCAACTTTATGTAAAAGTCTATTTCTTGGTTACGTTATCACGATTCGCATAGACTACTTTTAACGGTTAGAATAGATTTCCCAGAGATGAGTATTTTTCCGCAAAAGTATAATAAATGTTGACCCGGATAATTAGCTATCATCATATCATACATAAAAATCTGTCTAGTGATTTTCTCGTGATGCGCTCCCAGACAGACAAAAATGCTAAAAACTATAAAATCGACCTCTGTGTTGATAATAATGACTATTTCTTGACTATTATCTAATAATAAACTTTTCCAAAAATAACTTTTCCTGAAAATTCATAATTATTTGCAACCTTTTTTTACCTTTTTTTGAGAAATGCATTTACGCATATCACCTGCATATTACCGGCTAGAAAAGCCAGTACTACCTACCCACTGAAAACAAACAGTACCTCCACCGTTTTAATGGGGAGTCGCAGAATCGCTTACGCACTCAACCACGACGCCTCGACTCGACGGCAGGCCGAAGCAGACCACACAGCCAAGAGGTCCTCCCACGGTCCACTCTACTATCAGAGAAGTACTGAAACAATCCGCATGGCACACCACCCACTGAGGTGGGCCGCCTCCTAGTATTGGGCTTCGCGCTCGGCTGCATTGCCGGACGCTAATGAGCCACCTAACCTACAATACCTACCTTATGTCCCAAGAAAACAAAAAATCCTGCGGACTACCGGATTGAAGTTTATATATACCAACTTAATTAGGAAAGACAATAAAGTATGTTAGGTGTAATATATTGACCCAGATGACATAATATCTACTATTGCAAACATTCCAAAATTTTGAAGTTTGACGAGGCTTAACTCACGTGTGTAAAATTGCGAATCTTTACTATTCATAACATAATGCTAGAATTACAATACAAATACAAAAAACTAATTCAAGCCATAATGTATTATTGAGCTTTGCTGTATCAGTAACTGGCTTTATATATAATAAATGAATTTTCAGTTACGCACAGCATTCATTAAACATGGTACGGTTGACGGGACAACCAGGTCTGTGTTCTATAAAGGAGCGGTGCGGACGGCTGGCTAGTTGTAAGGTAACAATGGGGGCGCAAATTTCACGCAACATTATGTCGTCCGTTGGGGCAGGCTGAGCCGAGCCCGGCTTGCAGTGAATCGATGCAGCTCCGCCCGCCCCGCTACTCGCCTGGTCGCCTGCTCGTCATGTTTTCACAACTTTTCTCTTGGCATGCCCGCAATGCCGAACTTTAGCTCCTCATAAATAATACTTATTTTAATTCTCCAAGGTGACATATTTTCTGATATCTTTCAAAATTAATAAGTTGTAAGAAATTTGTATACTATACTTTGAAAGTTGCGAATTGATATGATAATATAAAGCGGGAAACATTTAGTACTTATTATAATTTTATTTAGTGTGAAATTGTGTAATGTAAGAGTTGACAAATTTAAAATGTACCTTTAAAATGTTAAAAAATATTTATTTTACTTATTTAGGCTTTACATACATACTTAGACACCTATAATTATTTGTAAAATTACAGAAAAATCACATTAATTAATATATTTATAGGGTATAAATAAATATTTTACCATCGAAACACGTGCAAATATTGCATTGTTCGGCTAATTTAATAAAATCTGGACTTCGCCTTAAAATATTTCAGATATAAGTATGTTTATGTCTACGAGTATGCCTCCGGGAATTATTAGAAAAAATAAAGATATTAATAAGATATTATATAAGAAAAACTAGGTCATGAATATTATATCGCCTCTATTTTTGGAATTCAGTGCGGAAAGGAGTGAAAAAGGGTGAAAAGCTTGTAAAATAATATTACTTTGTTCAAATTTACCGAAAAAGATGATGATTTCTCAAAATAAATCAAATTCAAAAAAAAACTGTTGAAGTTGAGGCTACACTATACAGGATAGACATATTGTAAGAATAACATTATAAATAATAATAATAATAATATAACAAAAACCTTCCTTTCTTAAGCAAGAGCGGAGGAAACCTATTTGTTGTTACATTACTTCAGGAACACAATCCGTTAAGTCCGAGCAAATTATTGTTAGCAATTAGAACGGGTGGGATCCTTTCTGATCAAAGGAAAATGCCAGACCGAGGCTTCTTTCCGTTTATAGAGATATACATTTACTACGAAGAGCATTCAGGCGAATAGTTCCTAACGATTACGGAAAACATGAAATAAATTTTAGGCAGTAAAGGTAAATGTTACTATTCCTTTTCATGAATACGTGTAAGAGTACTGTACATATTTGTACGTGTTTGACGACGCGTTTGGCTCAGTTTGTAGTAACCCTGTTTGTTGTGCCAACGGTCGCGGGTTGGAGTCCCGCTGGCGACATTCATTTGTGTGATGAGCACGAATGTTTGTACTCCAGTTATGGGTGTTCATATTTATAATATGTATGTATTTAAAATTATATATATGTAGTGTATCAACTATCTGGTATCCATAACACAGGCCTCGTAGCTTACCATGGATCTAGATGGTGGTGTGTGTTAATGTCCCAACATATTTATTAATTTATATATACATATGTAATTAAAAGAAAAATTTTTTTTTGCACTATATTGCCCGCTGACATCTTCTTCCACAACCAGGGGTTGACTGGAAGAGATCTCTTTTAGAGATAAGTCCACCTTTGTGAACTATGTTTACTTTGTTATTTTTTTCTGTATCATATTTTAAGTGCAATAAAGAATATAATAAAAGCTACAAGCCGTTGAATTAATATTTAAAAACGTCATTTATTGAAATTGGAAAGTAGTGGATTAACTAAACAATAATAGTTTCAATTGTAGTTTAAAACTTAAAAGGAATATTTAAATTAAAGCATAATTTAAAAAAAAAAGTTAAAATGAATGATGATGAATATAATATTTAAGCAGTCTAAACTTGATTTAGATTTTCACGATTTTACAAAAATAATCTGTTAATATAGCTTTGGCACAATTATACCAACGCGCTTACATCGCGGTTGAATTCGAATATGAGCCAAATTGACCAATTAATATTAAGGTTATTCAGGATAAATCTTTAAAATTAAATATCAGGTATAATGTATTAATTTGCATGCCACGTTCTTTCTACTACGAGTATATAATGTGTATATAAATCTAATAATATTTTACCCTACTGCGATGAAGCCCAAAGGTAGTATGTGTTTAACCTGTATGTGTGTGTAACCTATGTATGAATTCCTTTGTCATTTTGCCAATTTGTGTCTTGAAAAATTTTTTTCGTCCGAATAAATCGAGGGGGTAATACAATACAGGATTTTAAGTGGCGATACAATTTTTATATGTTTAAAAATAATTTAGCGGAATAAGTTGATAAATAAAGCAAAAAAAAATGTCAAAAAAAGCTGTAAATAAAAAATAAATACACGTATCAAAACTCATAGCAAATATAAAACATGTAGGTATGTCTCCGACTACGTAATACTATATTGTTCATTCGTCAACATGTTCTCATCTTTTTAGTTCGCTTTTAACGCAGTTGGGTTTTTTCATTTTATAAATAATTGACTAATACAAAAATATAATAATAATAATCTATACATATAATAAAATTCTAACTAAGTGAAATCTGTACATTAAATATTTTTTGGGAAATCTAATTGAAATAGACATTATTATCGATACAGAGTCCGAATCTATAGTTTTTAGAATTTTTGTCTGTCTGTTTGTCTGTCTTTCTGTTACAGCATCACGAGAAAACCACTGGACAGATTTTGATGAAATTTGGTATGATGATAGCTGGTTATCCGGGTCAGCATATAGGCTACTTTTTACCGCGGGAAAATACCCCATTTCTGAGAAAAAATACAAAAATACAAAAACTGCATTGTAAGAGTATACCAATATGTAAAACCTAAGAATTAGGTTTTTGGTCATCTGAACGCGGGCGGAGCCGCGGGCAATGCTAGTATAATATATAGGTATATTATACTATTTATAAACTTTAAATATTATGTTACATAGTTCAAAATTCAGAAAAAAGTACGTAATTAAGTACAGTAAAAAACAAAGGCACCGAAAAATCTAACTATTTATTATAATTTAATAAAATATTTATATTATGTACTGAATAATTTGTTTATCGATTACGTTGCGAAGTGGAATCCTGATGAGTTAGTGCCACAGGAACAAAGGTAAATCGGTCACAAGCTGCACAGGTTGTTATAGTCTCCATCTAAAAATCATATTAATCACAAGCATAGAGTCCTATGGATTTCTCGTATTTCTTAAAAATGACGAGCCTCCATAAAACTTTCTTCTTGCTAACCGACTTCCAAAAAGGAGGACGCTCTCAATTCGTCGGAAAGTATTTTAAGATATGAATATCTAATAGGTAAATATGTGTTTTACGTATCGAAATATATTAGATTTGCTTTGCTTCGGCTGGCACTGACTTCGAAAATATCTGATTAGGTATCTATTCTAAATGAAAACCTCCGTTCAGTTATTTTTTACATTTTAGTGCCTGGAAAATGGGTTTTTTTTTAGTTTTTTAATTTAAACCTTTTAGAATTGTATGTCAGTAAATGTAAACTTTCAGATAATATATATGCTTATGTAGGTATATATTTATTTATGTGAATTGTTACTTCTGTATAATTACAGTTTACGAATTTTTAATAGTAATTAGTGCATGCAGGACTCCTTCTATATATTAATTCTAATATGACAGCATGATCCGCTACGAATTGACCGATTCGGCTTATTTTTCTAAAAAGTCTTATAGTCCGAATAAGGTGTTTAAGAAAATTTTTCTTAAACACTGTACTTACTGTACTTCAGCCTGTACAAAATGAGCAAGGCGGCAAAACTGAAAATGCTTAGTATACGATTTTTATACGAACTCAAAGATCACGAGAAGAATACAGACAGGACAACATTGGTAGGGTCAGCTAGTTAAACATAATTTTATTTTCCGTTACATAAAAATTACTAATGAAATATTCAAATACGCATTTAGTTATTATGGTACCTACTTAAAATCGAACTTCTACATATTGTTATATCATATTATTATATTTCTTACCTAAGAAACAATAACTAGGTAGTCTTTATTATTGTATTTAGGGTGAACATTTGTATAGTGGCCACTCCGTTGAAATGAAATCCCGACGAGTGAGGGCCGTTCGCGCCAGTTCTCTGTAAATGGGTCACAGGCTATTCAGGTCCCAGCCTCTGCCCATATTATGTGTGCCCCTTGCATAATTGAACACGCGGCAAATTATTGTCATGTCTTCAGATGCTTATAGATGCATTTTGGGATTCCATCGTCTTGTATACTCCGTAAATGCTATGTACATTTACGAAGGAAGATTGAACTAATCTAATAATAAGGGGATATCCAATAGAACATAAGAACTACTTTCCTATTTTACTTTTTCTCGCAAATATAATATTAAATAAATATAATTAATTATATATTTTAGCTTACGAATTGAAAAGATACCTACTGTAATAATTCCATAGGAATCTGGTGTATGTTGGGCAACAGTCTAATACCTATCTATGGAGACTAGTTAGTGGTAAGAATAAAATTGTTACGCTTGTAAAAAGTAGTGTCGTATTAACAAAACTCACTCAATATGTAATTACGAAACAAAAAATCTGATTGCGTAAAGAGCGTACCAAAAAAATGAAAACATGCTGATGTAGGAACATAGTATTATGCAGTCGAAGACATACATGTAAATCGAAGACATAGATAGAGTCGGTTTATTTGTATTTAATGTCTTATAGTTTTTAGACAATTGGAGTTTTATTTAACAATTTGTTATCCCATATTATTATCAATATATAAATTCTATATATCTTTGGGATGACCTTTTACAATGTTAAATTTTAATAGGTTTGGGAGAAAAATTTGCTTATTCTAATCTATATATACCTACCCTATAACATACGTTTTATCAAGGCTAATCTAATGACGCCATTTAGTATGACAACATAGGGTCGTATTTAAAATAAACACATACAGGTCAAACAACGCTACACCTACGCCGTAGCCGGGTAAAGAATTACGCCGAAACGATAAATAAATATGTTGGGACATTAACACACGGCAACATCTAGTTCCATGGTAAGCTACGAGGCTTGTGTTATGGATACCCGATAGTGGATACGTTACACATATACAACTTTATACCATATGACTGGAGTTCAAACATTAGTGCTCGTTACACAAATGGATGCCCCTAGCGGGACTCAAACCCGTGACCGCTAGCACAGCAAGTAAGGTTACTATAAACTGAGCCAAACGCGTCGCCAACAATAGATTCGGACTACTATTTTTAATGCGAAAGTCTTTATATAAGTATGTGTACGTTTGTTACTTCTTCAGTCTACAACGGTTAGACGGATTTGGATGAAATTTATTACGTAGATAGACTATGGGTTGGAGTGACACGTAGGCCATTATATTGTTGGGCACTTATTGGTAGGCACCTAGTTTAGTGAAACAGCCAGGTGAGCGAGTGTAATTCGCTAGTATTTTTAATAAAAATAGAAACGTTTAATATGCTGTGGTTTTATATGTAAGCATTTTATTGTATTTATCTAACAAGCTTACGTTTTTCGAAAACGTTTGTAGCATGGATAGCATTCAGTCATTTAATTCTATTGTTATTTAAGCACTCCGTTTTCAGAACTTACATTTGAACAGAAAACATGAGTCAGAACAGCGAGTACAATAATTTTAAATACATTTTGAGTAAAATACAATATATGCAATTGTAATGTTAAAAGTAACTGTTTTATTAAACTTTCTCTTATTTTATATTCATGCCTTCTTTTAACCTCATAATATTCGCTCAATTTAAGTGCTGGTCGTATTCAAACACTGTGTTTCGTATCAACACACTATAATCTATACATATAATAAAATTTTAACTAAGTCAAATCTGTACATTGAATATTTTTTGTACAATCTTATTGAAACAAACATTATTATCGATACAGAGGCCGAATCTATAGTTTTTAGAATTTTTGTCTGTCTGTTACCGCATCACAGAAAAACCACTGGAGGGATTTTAATGAAATTTGGTATGGTGATAGCTGGTTATCCAGGTCAATATATAGGATACTTTTTACCGCGGGAAATTATCTAATTTCGAAGAAAAAATACAAAAACTGCAATGTAAGAGTATACTAATATGTAAAACCTAAGAATTTGGTTTTTGGTCATCTGAACACGGGCGGGGCAGCGGGCAATGCTAGTCAGAGATGAATAATTTGAAAGAGTTTGAAGTAATTTATATATATTTATGTCACGTTTATTCATTTATAAATACGAGTATATAGATAAATCTATAAAAATGAACTGTGTTTATTATTATTAGTATAAATATACAAGGGTCAATTCACAGCAAATATATTACATACCTACTATTAGTGGTACTATTAGTGATAGGTTAGGTTCAATTTTATGTACATGATATACTTTTTATATAAATAGGAATCTATTCATAATTCACTTGGAATATTTTCGTACAAAAACTATGTTGAGTAAAAGATATTCTATTTTAAATCATAATAGTATAAAATAGTAAAATACTTTGGAGAAAATTATAACTTTTATTTTTCCTCCTTTCAGGCAGCAGTACCCGAAGGCATGACGTTTCCGGGTTCTTTACCAGACGTTGCGGAGAGATGTGGACGCTGGGCGCCGGATTCATTATCAGCATCTGCGTCCGGAAGCTCTGACGAAAAGCCAACGCCGCGACGGCCACGTTGGCGCGTAGCTTTAGCCGCGCTGGTTGTGTTGGCTGCGCTGGGGGCTGCTCTTGCACTGCCACTTGCTCTAGGTGGTGGTGGTCGCGCTACTCCCGAACAGCGATTAACGACCATTCGACGCATGTTACGTGACTCTCCGCTCGTAGATGGACACAATGATCTCGCTTGGAACGTTCGTAAATTCCTTCATAACAAAATTGGTGATTTTAACTTAAGTGCGGGCTTGGAAAGTTTGGAGCCGTGGGCGAGGTCGCGCTGGTCGCACACGGATATCCCACGGCTCAGACTTGGACAGGTTGGTGCTCAGTTTTGGTCAGCGTATGTCCCATGTGGTGCCAGAGACAAAGATGCCGTGCAGTTGGCCCTCGAACAGATGGATGTCATCAAAAGGATAGTCGAAATGAATGGGGCACATCTCGCTTTAGTCACTGACGCAGCGGAACTATTGGATGCACATCGAGAGGGCCGAATCGCTTCCTTAATAGGAGTGGAGGGTGGTCATGCTCTTGGTGATTCGTTAGCTGTATTACGTGCTTTTTATCATCTAGGTGCTCGGTACTTAACGGTAACTCATACGTGTGATACTCGATGGGCGCGTGCCGCTGGCACCTCAGGTGGACTCACAGAGTTCGGACGCGCCGTGGTTCGTGAAATGAATCGCCTTGGTATGATAGTAGATCTTTCACATGCTGGCGAAGAAACTGCACGTGACGCTCTAGAAACTTCGCAAGCACCAGTAGTATTTTCTCATTCAGGTGCTGCAGCAATTTGCAATTCTTCGAGAAACGTACCAGATGAACTTTTACGAATGATAGCTGCAAATGGTGGAGTAGTGATGATAAATTTTTATGCGAAACTTGTTACTTGTGGAGAGCGCGCGACAGTTGAAGATGTTGTTGCACACATTAATCACGTTCGGAGAGTAGCGGGCGTGGAACATGTAGGTCTTGGGGCAGGATACGACGGTATTGATGCGCCGCCTGAGGGTTTAGAAGATGTTTCACGCTATCCGCATTTGCTAGCAGAGCTGTTACGCGACCCTGACTGGAGTGAAGAAGATGTGCGAAAGTTAGCTGGTATGAATGTGGTACGCGTTCTTCAACACGTAGAGCGAGTACGAGATCAGTGGCGACGCGCCGCCGTTTTACCTGGAGAAGAAACTCCAGGTGTCCGCCGTGGCGAGTGCGTGTATGGGCCCGCGTGACGTAGGCTGCGTGCCGCGCGCTTCCGCGGCCCACCTCGTACTGCTCAATATTGACACTTGTTGACCGTAGTTATACATGTATATTAGTGTCCAAATGTGATTTAGAGATTAAAGTAATCTTTACCTGACCTCGATGCACAAATTGTTTAGCTAAGGAGCCGCGCGTGCTGGGTGCTTCGTCTCGACGTCGGCCCGCGGCTCGACCGCTGAATTCTTCTCCATCCACGCACACGACTTCGTTGACGAAAGCCCAATACGATCCGCGATTTATATGATGTGAGCCAAGATTTAATAAAAAGGATTATAAAAAGGAATAATGTGTTTATAGAAAAATAAATATTCTTTATTTATAAAATATGTTGTTTAATTTATATATTAAATTTATATTCATCTTAAAAGTAAATAAGACTAAGATACAATATGTTAATAATAATTATAAATTAAACATTTAAAACCCCCTGCGCAAATTAATTGTCATTTAACGATTACACTGGCACGCGTGAAGCACTTAATTGAGTAATCATACGCCAAAATGAAAAAAACCGCATCGAAATCGGTCCATTCGTTTGAGAGGTACGATGCCACAGACAGACACACACACAGACAGACATCGACGTCAAACTTATGACATCCCTCTTTTTACGTCCGGGGATAAAAAATTATAAATCATATTTATTTAGTATAGGTAAGTAAGTATGAGGGCTAGTCCCAAATTTGTAAGGGCTTAGACACCTCACATTGACGATGAGCTGAAGCGGGGGTTGGAGTTGTAAGGGAGAGAGATGTAAGGGTGTGCACTTACTTGGAATGTAGATGGGCGGATGATAGATGGATGGCGCTGGGTGAATGGCACGCTCCTGAGCTGAATATACCTTTGCACGTATAGGTACACATGCAACAAATTTGTATAGCATACGCGGTATTCACTATCACTATAACTAGTTCAATTGTCTGTATAGTTCATTTTAATAGAAGCCGGCCGGCAATATACTTATAATAATTAACACACGAGCAGATGAGCTGGAGGATTTACTTTTACATATATTTTCAATTTAACGACCCTTCTCGAACCGAGGACGACGCGTGACATCTTCCGAGTGGCGCGAATGCGACGCTCGCGCCGAATCATGAGTAAGAGTGAGAAAGCAAATCAGGTAACCAATCGTCGCGCCCGAGTGGCGCGAACATCCTGGGGGGCCCGAGAGAGCACCTCTTCCTAAGCTGAATCTAACGGCAGCCTTGCTATCTTGAGCACAGGTCTGCGCAGATGTCCGTGGGCTGTGTCCAGATCCACAACTCGGATCACTCCATCCTTGCCAGGTATTGTACGGGTAATTCTTCCCAGTTTCCATTGGAGCGGGGGCAGGTTATCTTCTTTGACGAGTACAAGTTCGCCAACTTGAGGAGGTGAGGAAGGGGAAAGCCATTTGGAGCGGGTCTGAAGGGTATGGAGGTAGGATCTGGTCCACAGTGTCCAAAAGCGTTGAGAAAGAGCTTGTATGAGTTGAAAACGTTTAAGAGCAGATAACGGCCTGTCATCAAAGGACGGCTCGGGCAGAGCTGTGAGCGGACGGCCTATAATAAAATGGCCAGCGGTTAAGGGCTGAAAGTCCGATGGGTCGGATGAAAGTGAGCAGAGAGGTCTGGAGTTAAGTACAGCCTCAATTCGTGTCAGAAGTGTAGAAAATTCCTCAAATGTAAGGTGTTGTTCACCAATTACGCGATAAAGTAATTGTTTCGTAGATTTAATGTTAATTTCATGTAACGCGCCGAACCAGGGGCCCTTTGGGGGGTTCAACAACCAGGTTACGTGCTGGTTAGCTAGTTTGTGTGTGATTGCATCATTATTAGCAGTGAGAAAATTTTGGACTTCTATGAGGTGATTTCTGGAGCCTACATAATTGGTGCCGCAATCTGATCTAATTAGTACCGGCGTACCGCGCCGTGAGATAAATCTTTGTAACGCCGCGAGAAAGGCTTCTGTGGTAAGAGCAGAGACGGCCTCTAAATGAACCGCCTTAGTTGAGAGACACACGAATATGCAAAAGTACGCTTTTAAGAGCTTAGCGTTCCGTAATGTGCTAGATTTAATGAGAAACGGGCCGGCAAAGTCAGTCGTGACTTGGCTAAATACGGGTTGAGGGTTAACCCTGTCCGCGGGAAGGTCCCCCATGAACGGGGCTTCGGGTTGAGCGCGACATCGGAAGCATCTTATACATTTAAACACCCGGCGTCTGATCACGCGGCGAGCGGATAGTATCCAAAATTGCTGGCGTAGAATGGCGTGTAGAGTGTCAGAGCCAGGATGGCAGTGTATTTTGTGGTAATGGTCAATGATGAGGTCTACGAGTGGGCTAGAGCTGGGCAGAATGAGTGGATGTTGAGCATCATACCTAATTGGAGCATGAGATAGACGACCACCGACTCTCAGGAGACCGTCTTTCATAAATGGCGAGAGACGCTGCAGTCGAGCAGTAAAAAGTTTATCCTTTTGAAGACGGTGAAAGTCCTCTGCGAACTCATTTTGTTGAACGGAGCGGATCCAGAATAACAGAGCGTCCCTACGTTCGCCAACAGTCAGCGGACCAGCGCGTCGTGCATCTGGGCTGTGCTTACAATTGAAAATGAAACGCATGATACAAGCCGTCACCCCGACGAGCTTGTCAAGTGAGCTGAAGCGAGTGAGCAGATCATGGTCAATATCCGGAACCGCTATATGTGCTGGTAATTTTCTCGGTTTAAGGCCTGGTAGAGCATAGTGGCCTAAAGCGACTGGCATCTTGGGCCAGGTACTAGGGGGCTCTTTGAGCCAACTGGGAGACCACCAGAGATCATGAGCTGAAAGAGATTGTGCTGACATGCCCCTGCTTGCACAGTCTGCAGGGTTGAGGTTCGTGGGAACATGTCTCCATATAATGCTAGTCGGACTAGAGGTTATTTTTGCCACTCGGTTGGCCTCGAATGTCTGGAGCCGATGAGGGGGCGTGTTTAGCCACGCTATAACTATTGTGCTATCCGACCAACAGATATGCTGGTCTATAGCAATATGAGCTGATAATTTAGTGGACACACGAGTCATAAGTTGCGATAATAGAGCTGCGGCTGATAGTTCCAATTTAGGAATTGTGAGGCGATTCTTAATCGGCGCGACCTTAGACTTGGCAACGACCAGGTGTACATTGACCTGTCCATTGGCATTGAGCTCATGAAGGTAAATGACAGACGCAAATCCAGCTTCTGATGCGTCTGCGAACCCGTGGAGCGAGTAAGTAGATGTCGGCTTATATTTACAAATGTGACGAGGTAAGCGGAGATTCGAGAGTTGAGGAAGATCTTGTGAAATGTGCTGCCACTCTGTGCAAACGTCAATGCTAGGGGGTTCGTCCCATCCCAGTTTCAGGAGCCATAACTTCTGTAAAAGACACTTTGCGCGGAAAATGACCGGTGTGACCCAACCGTTGGGGTCATAGAGTGATGCTACTGTGCTGAGAATAGAGCGCTTTGTGATTTGGGTTATTGGAGGGAGAGAGATGCGATAAGTGAACTCATCCGATTGAGGAATCCATTGTATCCCTAGCACTTTAATAGTGTTTGATTCTGGGTTGATGTCAAAGTCCTTAGGCATGTCACATTGGTCATCAGGAAACCGTTCCAGGAGTTGGGGACAGTTTGAAGTCCATTTACTGAGCTGAAAGCCACCCAGGCCAAGCAAATCAATCAACTCGGTTTGTAGTACCTGTGCAGACTCCACAGAGTCATGGCCACAAAGTATATCGTCAACGAAGATCGAATTGCGTAGGATCTGTGCAGCTTGTGGGTAACGATGACCTTCGTCATCAGCCAATTGGAGCAGTGTGCGGATGGCATGGTACGGGCTGGACCGTAAACCATACGTGACTGTTTTTAGCGCATATGTGAGCAGAGGCTGGTCAGGTGACGACCGCCAGAGAATAAGTTGATACTGTCTATGATCTGGATGGATGAGTATATTTCTGAACATCTTTCTGATGTCAGTACTGAAGACTACAGGGTGTGTTCTGAATGACATAATAATATCAACAATATCCTGTTGGAGAGCTGGACCTGTGTGCAGGCAATCATTTAGGCTTACGCCATTTGAGCTTTTACTGCTACCATCAAATACAGTGCGTAGCTTATCTGAACCCGTCTTGAAGATAGCATGATGCGGAATATAGAAGTGCGGCCTACCTGCAAAGGTACTTGGGTGACAGGGTGACATGTGTCCCAAGTTGAGATACTCATTCATAAAGTCAACATATTGAGAGCGGAGGGGCGGATTTGCTTGAAGCTTCTTTTCGAGATTGAGAAATCTACGTAGCGCAATAGCATGAGTGTTGCCTAAGGTCGGCGCATTTGGTAAAAAAGGCAATGTTACCATATATTTGCCTGATGGTTCTCGAATTGTTGTGGTGCGGTAAATTTCTTCGCATTGCTCCTGCAAAGGACTGGTCGCTATATGAGGTTGGGGTTCTTCTGACTCCCAGAACCTCTCAATGCGCTTGCAAATTTCGCGTGTAGATACGTCGGATTCTGAGTGTGAGCTGATAACGTGAGCTGAGATGGACTGGTTTGCAGACGTTGCATGTAAATCCGCAATAGGTCCTATCAATGCATAATCGAAAATCGTGCCGAAGGCTATAGGCTTCCCCCGGCCTAACGACACCTTAGTCCCGTCCAGAACTTGGCCGAGAACGTCAGAACCCAATAAGAGATCGATCGGACCTGGTGTATGGTAATCTTGATCTGCCAAGGGAATCGGAGGCTCTGCATCTGCTATGCGCGGAACTTTTTGTATTGGTAAGTAACCTGTAAGATTTTTTAAAATATGCGCTGTAGCCGTAATCGTAGGTGTGTCATGGTGTGTAGGTCTACATACTATTGTGATTGATTCCTTTGAGTCCTGTGTGTGGTGATTGCCCACTCCTGCGATTTTTAGTGATGTTTGATTTAGCGGTAAATTCAAAATTCGAGCCATGCGCTGAGTTATAAGTGTTATCATGCTACCACAATCCAACAAGGCTCGAGCTGTGTGAAAGTGGCCATGTACGTCTGCTATTTTTAGCGAGACGGTTGGCAATAAAATTGGTGAATTGGTAACGTGCTCTTCACGTTGAGCGGAATTGCAAAAATAATTATTCATGGTTGGAGCTGATATCGCAGAGTGAGCTTGTGAGGTCTGTGTGTGAGCTGAGTTTGAGTGAGTGTGCTGATTAGTTTCTTGTTTGTAGTGTTCGTTTATTGTAGATAGTCATTGTTGACCACCTACCCGAGACCTACTAGGCGAGCGCGAATGATTGGGTTGATTGTTGTGCGGCCTGGGGTTCACATGTGCGGCGTGTGCCGAATAATGTTGGTGCTCGTGTACTGAGCGCTGTCTGGGTTGCTCTCTCATATGCGTAGGTAGAAGATGAGCGTTCGAGTGAGTCGGAGAAGAAGCACCGGGCCGATGCAGTGACGTGTGGTGTCTTGTATTTCCACACTCTTTGCAAGCCCTCGTGGACTTGCACTCATTCTCATAATGAGGGCCTAAGCAGCGTCGACAGCGGTTGCGAGCGTTGATGAAATCCCATCGGCCCTGGATCGGTTGGTCGTTGTACCGCGGGCAGGCGATGAGCTTGTGCCCTCTATGTTTGCAGTATGGGCAGGGCATATTATCTGCAATGGGAGCGACAGGAGCTGATGGTTGAGCCGAGTAAACCGGCCTAAGCGGAGTCGGCTGCGGGGTGCTATAGTCGTGTCGACTTCTTGCCTGGTTAATTGGCCGAAATTGATGATGAGCGGGCTGACGAGGCGAAACTTGTGGAGAAGCAGGGGGGGTCCGCCTGCGGTATTGGTTATTCTGTGGGGAGTGCCGACTAACTTGTGAAGAGAGTGGGCTGGATCGCTCGGTCTCCACACAACGCGCGTGCTCTTCCAAGAAGGTGATTAAATTATTGAGAGTTGGCAGAGTCTGACGTGATCCATATTTACGCTCAAAGAGGGTCCGAAGCTCACCCTTAAGCTTTCGTACTACTATAGATACGAAAACGTAGTCACTATCCTTCATGGGCAAATCGAGGTTATTCAGGGCGCATTGCGCAGAAATGAGCGGAGTCAAGAAGAGTGTGCGGATATCAGAGCGCGTATGGATGTGTGGTAGCCCTAGTATGATGTCCACAAACCGGTCGATCAGGACGCGACGGTTTTCATATCGCCTGGTTAGAATATCCATGGCCACGGCGAAGTTCTCGTGGGTGAGCTGAAGATGAGATACCATACTGCGTGCCTCGCCTGAGAGGCACGAGAGCAGATAATGAAGCTTCACAGAATCCGAAATGGTTGTCATGTCATCAGTAAGACTCCTAAAGATGGCTATGAAGGAAGGCCAGTCTTCAATTTTAGAGCTGAACTTCGGCAGAGCAATTTTGGGTAGAACGTTAACAGGTGTGGCTGACGTGGACGGATGAGCAGTCTCCGGAAGAGCTGAGGCCACACTTAATTTCTCAAACGCAACTAGGATATCATTGTATTCTGAAATCGCCTTTTCATAATTCTTAGTATAGGTGGCCTCGACGTCATCGGTGAGGTCCTCGTCATCCAGGATCTCGTAGAAGACGTTTTCCAATTTGCGCTTGTGTTCCTCTAGCTTAGCGTACCTAGCAGTAAAATCCGTTATACTGTACTTTTTCGTTTCCTTAGCTGTCACTGCCAAGGCAATTTCCTTGAGCTGGTTAATTGCCTTTATCGCCTCACGAAAAATAGCTGCTTGAGATTTGGACGGCATTGTATGTAAATTACTATATAATTAAATAAGTGAGGAAAAAAAAAAGAGACGAGCAAAAAAAAAATACAATCGAATTGTGAACCTCCTCCTTTTTTGGAAGTCGGTTAAAAAATAAATGAATGTGAGATTGTGGTATAAATGTTATAATAATGTTATTGAGCCGAGCCGATAAGTGCGGAGCGAAGACTAAAGTGAGCAGAATATCTATATATACTATCTATGTAAAAGTAATTTAAAAATTAACACTAAAAAATTTATAAGCTAAAACAATAATAATGCCTATTGAGAAGAAATAATACGGTACAATTAATATATATCTATCAACGCTGCACCAATTATAATACAATCTATAACACTGTACAAATACAAAACTATAACTTCGCTAATTATTACCTTTTAAATTAAAAAATAAAATATGTTAACACTTGCTTCTTTCTTACTAATGATCGAGACGCACGCCGTGTCCTTGACCTAGCTACGACTCAGCTGATCTAACTATAAAGCGCAGTATTGAGCCGATTGTTAATACTTTTCTATGAACTTTTATTATGTTATTAGTTATATGTTTAAAAATGATGCAATCAAACACTTGTTGAAATACGAGACGTTTATTATATTCGAAAGCGTTAGCTTATTACCTACGTAGCAATAGGAACAATGTATTGAGATGTGAAATATTTATATTTAAATGTTAATAATAAATGTTACGTATTAGTGAATTTCAATAGTTGGGCTGAGATTATATGATTATATACAAGAAGTTTTTATCTATTTATGAGATTTAAATATTTAGTTGAAAAAAGAAATAAATAAATGTGGGTAACTTTTTTCTTAAAACTGGGTGTGGTTGGGCTTATTTCCCGGGTTCAGGACACTGTTTATCCACAGGGGGTGGTTCAGAGGCCGAAGGACCAAAAGAATTATCCACAGGGGGTGGTTCAGAGGCCGAAGGACCAAAAGAATTATCCACAGGGGGTGGTTCAGAGGCCGAAGGACCAAAAAGATTATCCACAGGGGGTGGTTCAGAGGCCGAAGGACCAAAAGAATCCACAGGGGGTGGTTCAGAGGCCGAAGGACCAAAAGAATGTGAGGGCTAGTCCCAAATTTGTAAGGGCTTAGACACCTCACATTGACGATGAGCTGAAGCGGGGGTTGGAGTTGTAAGGGAGAGAGATGTAAGGGTGTGCACTTACTTGGAATGTAGATGGGCGGATGATAGATGGATGGCGCTGGGTGAATGGCACGCTCCTGAGCTGAATATACCTTTGCACGTATAGGTACACATGCAACAAATTTGTATAGCATACGCGGTATTCACTATCACTATAACTAGTTCAATTGTCTGTATAGTTCATTTTAATAGAAGCCGGCCGGCAATATACTTATAATAATTAACACACGAGCAGATGAGCTGGAGGATTTACTTTTACATATATTTTCAATTTAACGACCCTTCTCGAACCGAGGACGACGCGTGACATCTTCCGAGTGGCGCGAATGCGACGCTCGCGCCGAATCATGAGTAAGAGTGAGAAAGCAAATCAGGTAACCAATCGTCGCGCCCGAGTGGCGCGAACAGTAAGCATAATGTAATAATACTACGGTATGTCTCAAAACTATTGGCGGCGACCTACGAATTATAATTCTCGACTAGGAAGTCACAGAAGTTCAACCCATAAACTTACCATTAATTCGTGTAGATAATGATTATAAAAGTAAAGATTTAAAATACTCACAAACGATAAAGTAATTAATTTTTTTATTGTTCAGTACAAAGTGCATACTTTAAATTATTGTCCTTAGTTTCGAATGCTTGTACATGCTAAACACCGAGTCAGGGGGATGTAAGAACAGAAATAGAACAAATCCAGATTTTTTTCATATTTTTTGTTTCACTGTCTGTTTATTTGTTTGTTTGTTTGTACAGGCTAATCTCCGAAACTGTTGGACCGATTTAAATGAAATTTTGCATGGTGGTACCTTACATTCCCGGTCAATATTTTAGATACTTTTCATCCCGGTAAGCTAAATAGTTCCCGTGGGATAGTTAAAAACTATAGTTATTTACATAGCTTAGTACACAAAAACCACTTATTGGATTTTAATGAAACTTTACAATAATATAGTTCATATATCAGAATAACAAAAAGGCTAATTTTTATCCCCGAAAAATTTACGCTTTCCGTGGGATAGATTTGTTTTTGTTTGTCTATAATAAAATCGTAGTCGCTAGTTTATAATAAAATCGTAGAGGGAATCGTGCCTGTGTCAATAAATATTTTTTGAATTGGACCTTATTATGGACTTAGACCCCAAAACCGCATTGGTTTTTAAAAACAGGCTGTCAGGCTGTCTGTTTCTGTATGCGTACTCGCTTTTAAAGAATAAACTACTAGACGGACTTTTATCAGCTTTTTATAATAATAGTATATGTACCCAGCCAACATATAGGGTATATTATATTCCGGAAATTGAAAGGGTTAATTTGTGAATTTGTAAAAATTATTGCATCGATTTTAATATAAATGAATCTGTAGTAATAGTATAATCCTCGCCAAACTTTTTGGCCGTTCTGAATTGGCGCGAGCCGCTGCGGAGAACGAAACTTTAAGGTATCGGGCGAGGCGCGCAGAGGACGCGGATTCCCCATCTGCGCTTCCCGCCTGTGGACTCCACAGGCGGGAAGCGCAGACGAGCTATCGGGCGCCACACTCCACACTCCACAGTGTGGAGTGTGGCGCCCGATAGCTCGTCTAGCGTAGTGTGCGTGACACGTCTGTACTCTGTACATGAACTACATGCACACAACACACTCGAATACAAAATTCTTGACTAAGTACGTCTTTGTTATTTTTGTTATAATATTTATTTTTTATTATATTTAACTTTTGTTATTTATGCCTTACAATTTATGAAAAGTAACCTCGAAAAGAACTTTGATATTTAAATCGTCTTTGATGATGAAATGTACCTACCTGGTATTTAATTACCCAATCTTATTAATTGATTTTTATCAATATTATGATTATGTTTATTAAAACTAAATAAAACTAATCATTGTATATGAAAAAGTAATAAATAACAATATTATGTTACTTTATTAACATTTTATTTTATTTAAAAATGCCTTAACTATTATCCACTCGAATGTACTGCGCAAGGTCTTGCTAGCGCCAACTTCAGGGCGGCGAAGATTCTATCTACTTAGTGATGAAATCATCATATTATGGTATATTATCCTGGATATTGGAAGGGCTCAACTGGAAACCAGGAAGATAGTTTTATGAAAATTCTTTTATTACACCAAAATTATTAGGTATCTATATCGATTTTACATAAATTTGTATGTTAATTACTAAATCGTACAATAATAATCAAGCATATTCTTTATGCCATAAATTGAAAGGCTAAGACAGTAATATGGAAATCCTTATCTTATGTAAACTGTCGCATTGATTTTAATATAAATTAATTAGGTTTATTAGTACATAGAGATCAAGTCATCATATGGCCGTATCTCATCTTATCGCGGATTGAAAGACTTAATAGAACTTTCATTTGAATTTTGAATGATGGTGACTAACATATTTGATCTGAACCGATAATCGATTTAAGGTATCTGTACATAAAAATATTTTTTAAAAATAATGACCGTTATGTATTGTGTGCAGAATATAAACCCCAAAACAATATTTATTAAAAAAAATCGTCTGTTTTTTGTATTGATTTTCTGTATTTTTTTGAGTGCATTTCACGCAAAAAGTACTGAACCGATTTTAACTTATTTGTGCTTTTTATTCGGGTCACATTTAGGATACCTTTAAGTAAAGAAAAATCTTTCATTTTCATGGATAATACAATAACTGGTTAAGTTGTCCTCAGAAATTTACATCAAAAATTTACAGAAAAGTCCAAAATAGCATATGTCTCTCTGTACACTCGCAATAACTTTTTTTTTATTTGAAACGTACTAATATAAATTGTATTAAAAAACATTGATAGTACGTATATGCCTTACGAGTACTGCTCCATAGATTAAAAATAAATTTTGTAAAGAGACATTGGCATTTCTTTGGGTCAACAAATTCACGTTTAATGTTTGGCCTGTCTAGTGTCTAGATTCTAGAATGTCATATGTTTCTAACTTCTGAGTTCCGAATTCCGATCTTTATTAATTAATTATTGTTTATTGAATAATTATATTTTTATTTAGTTTTTCATAAAGGTATGACGCGCTATTTAACTGACTATTACTGATATTTTCGAGATAGTTTTAATCAGGTAAGCTATAATTTGTAAATACTTATTGTATGTATCCCTATGGAAATTCCTTAAATTCAGCATTTTGCACGTCCATTTCATATTTCCTCTCTTGCATGCAGCCCAATTTTGTAAAGAAGATGGATTCAACGCCAGGTTTGTCTTAAGAATGTAATTTCATTATCCTGAGTTAGAATTACAACTATTGATCATCTTCTTATATTACGTTCTTGTTTGTTTAATATTTTGTGCTGCGTAAATTGTTGATTACGTAAATATGTACGGTATTTTAAAGGAATACTATAAAATTATAATATGGTATTTGACTTGTGTACTATTTATTTTCTACAGACACATTTAACGAATCTGTGTCATCAATATTAGAACGTAAAGTCCGTGGCTGGCTCACTGGAGTTTTCGACGACATGCGACGGAGTAGTCCAGTTCAACAATGGCTGGATTCTTTACCAGCTGACTCAGAAACTGAAAACCAAAATGAAACTGACATAATGACTGATGATAAAATTAAAAAACTTGAGCAGAATAGAGACTCAGGATCAAAGTCTGATGAAAACAAACCAGATGAGTCCATAACTGAAAATACTGTAGTTGAAAATGAAATACATCAAGAAGTTGTCCATGATGACAAAAGTTTAGATGTTCCTGCACAAAGAGAGGCGTGGAAGAGAAAGTCCTTAGAAAGTGGGGTACTTACAAGCACTCCGCATCCTAGAAATGTTAAAATGAAGCTACAAAGGGACCATTCAGTTCAATCTGAAGGATACACACCAAGGTTTAAAAACCCCTTATTCAGAGATCATTCATTGCAGGTAGTTAATTTATAGAAGTACATATATATATATATATATATGCTTGTGCAATTGTAAATTGAACATTTGTTTTATTATGTAATAATTTATTTAACATTTTCATTACAGTCAGATGCAAGTGGTTCAAGTGGGAGCTCAGTTTTAAATGTATTAGGAGCTAGAAAAGTTGATGCAGAATCAGTTCTTTTAGCTCTCGGATTTGGCCCAAGTGAAAAGCAACAGAAATTACAAAGAATTCCAGATAGATTTTTAGTGCCATCAAAAGTGAGTGTTATATTCTGTTATAATTTTATGCAATCAAATTAGTGTTTAAAATGTTTATAATCACAAGTTTTATTTATTTTTAGCTTAAAGGAATAAGTACAGAACAATTTATAAAAGATGAACAACATTCAATGCGCATGCATGATTGTGGGATTTTTGGCTATAGAGGCCTTACAGGTATGTGTTTTTTTTCTTTACATATAAATAATAGGAGAGGTGTTTATTAACAATTACTAACATAAAATCTTAAGAAATTAATGATAATACAATTGGTTTATTATAGTTATTTTCTATTCTTATTATAAAATATTACAATATCGCAAACTCCCAAATAAAATCACTGTGGTGCCTTAATCTGTACTATTTTACATTCTTTGTTTATAAAAATATTAGTTTAATCTGGTTGTTATTTGTAAAATTTATGATAATTATATATAATGCATAAATTATTAATATTTTTATGTGTAATGATAATATGTACATAATATACATATAATGATAGCACTATTTTGTTCATGTAATTTATCATATGCCTCAAGGCCATATATATACTGATATGAATTATTATTGAACATAATTTCCTTATTTACTTTAGAATTAGTTATATTACATTAAATATATTATAGAATAACAAGGAAGGAGGAAAATATCTTTTGTGTGTAAAAATGATACAACATGCTATATATTTAAATAATGTATTTCTTAAGCACTTAAAACAATTTCAACATAATAAATATGTGTACATAACTTTTTTATGATTAATTATTACATAATATATATGGTATATATTGGGTAATATTAACCTATCATTCAATTTTTATGTGCCCACTAATAGCTAATTTATTTATATAGTAATATCAATATTAACATACTAATTATACTAACAAGTCATAAAATACTAACAGAGCATTGTACACCAGTATGCCGCTTTATGAAACCGCTGCCTTCAACTTGTAATAGGTCATATAATGTTCCAGAAATTGCAGTGCAGTAAGTATAATATTATAATATATGTATATGAACATGAAATGTGTTTTTAGATTTATTTAAAAAAAATACAGTGTAAAGAAAAAAAACGCTTGTGTGCACTTATGTACGCACGTAAGAAGTTATACTTCTTTGGCTTAACAGAACAAAAATAGCTAAAGATTTCATCCCATATGATCAATGCAGCTCACTTTATCATGTCGCTTTTTGGCTGTCGGTGTGCGCGTGCATCGTAAAAATTTTACTCTCATACATTTTTTTCAAAATGTGCTAAAAAAAGTATAACTTCAATAATTTTCCAAATTCATATTTACTATACATTGTTATTTATTATATTTAAATATGTATCAATAATAGGTCCAGCATACTGTGTAAGATAAAAAAAGCAATGCAATATACGTTAATCGCGTAGTGCGTGGAACTGAATAGTATCTACTATATCATGTAAATAGTCCCTGAAAGCCGTGGTCACGATCACGATCGTGGTCGCCCAGTGTGGTTAAACTTTTTTTATACAAAAAACTATCTTTTCGGATTTTTTTCGCGGATTTATTTTAATTTTTGGTTCCCGACGTTTCGAATGCATTCGACCAAAAATGTAAATAAATCCGCGAAAAACCCTAAAATGATAGTTTTATTCAAAACGACCAATATTTTCAAATTGTTTCTCAGTGGAAACATTAATAGATATTGTTTAAGAATAGGCCATTTTTGCATTAGCAAATGTTTTAAAAATGAAGTCTTATATTAATGTTAATAAAACAATTGCAGGGAATCCTCATGTTCCACCGTCGACAATTGTAGCTAAAATAATGGATTGCATCCTCCAAGACGACGTGTGCCGCGAAGAGGCGTTGATGAAGAGCCGGCATTCCATAGCGGACATGCGCAGTCCCGCGGCAATACACGCACATCTAACATCACGATTACGAAGTACTTAGACAAAAGTAGGTTATGTTTTTTTATTGTTATTTGACACAGATTTTATTTTAAAGTAGGCATTGAAAAGTACTGGTTTGAGTTAAACACTTTCTTACATTTCCGTTGTGTTTTTTTGTTTGAAAATATTAACTACTTTTTAAGCGGATACATGTTTAGCGGCTGAGTGCTTAAAATATTTGAGATTGTTTAGTAGATACTGTATTATAAGGACTGATCTGTGGGCCACAATATGTATGAACTGTGACTTAAAATATATCAATCCATCCTAAATACTAATAGAATCGACCACTCATAAATTTTCAAACGAACCATTTTAACTCTTATAACTTAATTTAGGTAATCATAAAAATGGTCAAAAAAGCATCAAAAGCCATATAGAAACCAATAAATATTTATTGCTTTCTATGTGGCTTTTGTCGCTTTTGATGAGATCCTATTGGAGTCTTTAAATAGAGTTTTTAGAAATTGCGTTAGAAAATAACATATTAAAAATACAACGGTCTAGAGCCGCTATACTGAACCTGCGGCCCGCAGGCCGCATGCGGCAGCATCAAAAATCGCATTATAACATATCTTTGTTAAAATAGTAACTACATCGTTAACTTGGAGTTACGTTTTCATTGAGACCTAAATAATTTTTGCTTGCGGCCCTCGACACCATGACTGAAACGTGTCTGTGGCTCTTATAAACAAAAGGTTAAGTATGGCTGGTCTAGAGTTTTGACAAATGTCACTTATATATAATATAATAGCAAGTTGATCCAATTAGTTACCTATTGTTTGCCATTCGGATACTAATTAGAATTTTTCATTTGTTCTTAAATAGTTTATACATTATTTGCTTAAAAAACAAATATTTACCAGTAATAAGCTTATATTTCAGAATAAATATGACTTGTGTGCGTATATTTTAGTACAATTTCCCTAGTGCCTATTTTCAGAACTTACTTAAACTATTTATATGCAGATTCTTTGATCAATGTACACTTTTATGGTGGACGAAGATCCTTGTATTTTAAATATTTTACATAAATTAAAAAGTGATCTTTTGACGACATTATTTTGGCTCAGTTTGTAGTGACCTTACTTGCTGTGCCAGCGGTCGCGGGTTCGAGTCCCGCTGGGGGCACTCATTCGTGTAATGAGCACGAATGTTTGTACTCCAGTCATGTGTATTTATATTTATAATAATATGTATGTATTTAAATGTTATTTAAAAACACAAGCTTACCATGGAAATGTGTTAATGTCCCAACATATTTATTTATTTATCTTTATCCGAATTCAATTCAATCCAATTCAATCTGATCCAAATAAAATTTACTGTTCTAACAGTACTTTATAACAACCAAAGCTAAAGCTGTTAAATTATTACATATGAAAAAATGTTTAATTAATTATCCATGCATACGCTTTTGTTTGATTTAACCAATGCTTACAATTAAGTTAAAAAAAAAAAACAAATCATATATATATTTTTTATTTAAAGTTACTTAAAAATTGTACTTAGCGTTATAGTTAAAAATTCATATATTAGAAAACTTCATATTTTATTTTAAACAAGACGTTTCCTATTTAGATACGTTTTTAATTCTATTTTTAACATAGATAAATAGTAGTGGGTTTATACTGCTCGTTTATGTTTCGTATTTAAGTGAGATTCCATACAATGGCAAAAAGACTCATATCGAATTTCAAATAGCAAATAAATTTATCTATTTATTATTAACAATATTTTTAATAAATGTAGAGTTTTTACAAGGGAATGAAGAATATTATATGTTCACAATGTTAAAACAATTAACAAGTTCCTACGAAGTTATTAATATTTACATTAAAACCTTTATTTTGTCCAAATTCAAAATTACAGTGAATAATGGTGTCGACCGATTTTATTTATTTATATTTAGTTTTTATTTGTACAATTCCTAATGGTTATGCCCTTTACATAGGGGAGACAGGAAAGATATAAATATTATATTGCCGTTTTAGTTATTACCTTCTTTTGAAATCTTTAGTGAATAGCAAAATTAAGATACACGTATAAAGTAAAACTGTTTAGTCATTTGTATATATCATATTACCTTGACATTAAACACTTGTAACAATAAGTCTGGGGAAAAATCTCATTCTTAAGAAAGTGCTTTGTTGTTATGGTCATATTAATAATGTCCAAACTAATCAATTTAATTGATACTAATTGACGTTCTGTTGTGTTTTCTCGGACATTTTTTGTCAGATTGTTTTATTATGGTATATATGAAACGATATGAGATCATAAAAATTTGTAATAACAATATTATCCGATATTTTCGGTAAACATATTACGTAACATAACATTGATATTCAAATATTTGAATTAATATTAAAAATCAGTTTTCTAATTTAACCATAATGTTGTTATTTTTTTGATTTGATTGTTATAAAATGATAAGAGATTAAGCTGATGTTTTCAGTTTTTTTTAAATAATGAGAAGTGCAACCTTGTTTAATTATACATAATTATATAATTACGTACACGTAATAATATAATTATAGTTTAAAAATTAAGAAAAACAAGTTTTAAAATTGTTAATGTCCCATACATTTATTAACACAATTCAAACTCGAAACTCGAAGGAAGCCTAGTAAACTAGGATACTTCAAGAGTTCCTTCCATTCCTTCATTATAAACTCAACATGATGTTATCAAATATTTGTATTGTCATCTGGATCTCAGATGCCAAGTTTCAAATCAACACAACACACAGAAGTAGATTAAAATCGACTCCCAAGAATCGATCACATAATAAGTAACAAATGAAGGTAATAAAAAACGTTTTAAAGAGTGCCAAAGTTTTTAGAAATTTTGCAAAGCATTCCCAATATTAGCATGTTTATTAAAATTTAAAGAAATAAATAACTATTATTATTCTCTATATAGTAAAGCACTTAAAATTATTTATTACATAGCTGTATTACAGTAAAATATAAATATTAGATATTACAGAATTCTTATGCCTTTCTATATACATTTTACTAGAAAAATCGAAAACTGTTCGTCTACTTCTCTTTCTCTTGGTAATAGAAGAAAATATATGTACCATTTAGTATAAAAAAAATACACATTTTTAAATTATCAGATAAAGAAACACAAAATATAAATACTTAACATTAAAATATATTCGCAACTATATCACAAATAAGCGTTTAAATTTTCTTACTTAATATTTATCTTAGAAGCGATTCCTACACTTTACAAACTTTTTTACAATATTATTTATGTAGCATTTTTAAGATACCTAGTACTTACGGATAAACTTTTGTTTTTATTGAATTTTTAATACACTGAATTGATAGATTTAGGGGTGTGACTCGCACAGGGTAGTTCTATCATCTGTAATATCGTTCATTAAATCTTGTCAATAAATAAAACGCGTAAAAAATGACGTTAGTATCTGTCATCATTAATGACATCTTTTAAAATATGGAAATTTATATATTTGTAATAAAATATAATGTTATAATAAAAAAACACAATATTTTCTCTGAAACAACCTTTTTTTACCTGTGTCAATATTTTTTTGTGGTAAAAGAGCAATGATTTACGGCAATAATAAATAAAAATCTACAACGCCAAGAAACTTTGGCATACTGACTAAAATTAATTCTTTCTAATAGTATTTTTAAGTAGAAAAAATTTTTTTTTAAGATGTGACATTGTTGTATTTCTTTATAAGTTTATTGTGATTGTTAGATTTTATGAATTGTAAATAATTATTTTTATCTTGGTTTTATAGTTTAGATATATTGTAGATTTGGCTGTGTTTAGTAAAAGTCATTAAACGGTTTACTTAATTTTTTAGATGTGTTGATTTGTAGAACAAATTTAAAATTATAATTAGAATAGTTTAGTGATTGTTTTAGTTATTATTCTATACTCTTGGTCTATTCTGCTTATTCTATAATAGATTATATTAGATATTGATAATGTTTGACTTACCTAGCAATTATATAAGCGCATCAACAAAAGTGTTAAACATATTTTACAAATTTAAGATGTGAAGCAAAACACTGTGGTAACACTTTGCATAGTTATTGTACGAGTCATAAGTCATAACCGACGGGCGACAGAAGTTATCTCTTTTTTTTCTTCTATTATTCTTCTTCACAATTTAGATCGATCTAGGAGGTATGATAAGATTTTCCAATTGGCTGTTTCGGAACTAGCAAAAGTGCAAAAGCAGTATGCAAAACTACTTATTTAACAGTACTCTAACCTTGATCTATATACTTATTTCGTTGATCTATAACTTAATAAATAGTTTACACAGATTAAATAGCGATTTAATTAGACAAACTTCCGCGACTTGTCAGTAGATAATTTGCTCAACGTCACTATTTGCTTTGATTTTTTTTAGAGAGCCAAGAATGTTATCAGCCGGACCAATCATGATCGTATTTATCTCCTATGTTTTCCTTCTACAGCCTTTACTTAACAAACAAGTTAATTATTGTGCCTCAGAAAATTACTTATGACTAGAGACTAGGTCGACGTATTAGTACCTACTAAGTTTCTTAATATTTCCAACACCACTAATGGATATTTGTTGGTGCGCTTGTAAAGTGCTATGTGATAGATTCGTTCCTGCAAATTGCTGATTTATGTTTACAAGTATATATTTTTTAAATCATAATCTAATTTCACCTGTGCCTTACACCAGTAGGCTGTTGGCGTTTTAGTGATAAAAGTATTACTGTTATTAAACAAAATTTTATAATTTTATTCGTAAATAGATTAAAAATTTTGACAGCTTAAACGATTAAGTTTATAAAATAAAATCATCTCGCAGTTCGCTATCACTTTAGCACTTGCAGCCTACAAGATTTTTACATATCTAAAATTATAATTAAAAGGTATGTACCTATATTATTTTTTATAATCTTAATGTTCATGTTACTTACAATAATAAAATTACTTTTGCTCACCTACATTACTTAAAGCATTGTTATACTTAAATTTCTTTAATTTTACCTATTTTATTAATGGTTATTAATGGAATGTGAATTTATCAGATATAAAATATATTCCTATTTTAAACATCGCTTTTTATTTTTCTTCACACTCTTATCTAAAGTTTAATTTTAACATACCCAAATCATTATATATGTATAAAGGCGTATAGATATGCAGTCAGTGTCCTCAAAAAAAGAGCGCACAATTCGAAAATGTAAAATTGTAATTGAAACAAAAAAAAGTATTAAATATCGTATTTTGGATTTTTGTATGGGTATGTCGATACTGACAAGTGTAACCCGCACAATGCTACAGTATTAAATATTAATGAAAATACTATAAGAAATCCTAATGATTAAAGGTAAAGTGAACTAATAGATAATTAAAATAATTTTATTAAGTAAATGTTTATTCTTAAGAATACTGTACAGTATGTTCTTAAGAATCCTATGAAATGTTTCCTGAAATCCTTGCTTTAGTAAAGAGTTAGTTTGTTAAACCATCCATAAAACATTTCCTTTCGGATGCAATATTTTCTAAACTCGTCAAATCCAAACATAATAAGAGCGAATGGCACTCCTAAAAACCACCTAGAACAGAATTTAAAATAGTTTGGATCACAAATATTTTAATTCTCGTATTTCTTATTGTACTGTATTCAGCCACACCAAATACCGTGAGGCATCAGACGGACTTCACATGTCTTTCGAAAACTTACTAAGTTCTCTCAGACATGCAGGTTTCTTCACGATGTTTTGTTCCACCGTAAGACATGCATTAATTATGTTGAAAATGATTTGCACATGAAAATATCAGAAGTGCGAGAACCGGGATTTTAACCCGTTTCACTCGGTTTTCCAAAAATCAGGACGGCAGCGCATATTTAGCATAATCCACATTTTCTTATTTTATAACTACTACTTAGTAGTAAACTAGCGACTTACAATATGTAGGTGATATATACATATAAGTACAGTACTAAAAATAATATCACATCAGATCATAGTCTATCAGTGTACTTTCATGCAAACCCTTTCAGCAGTTTCAACCTGAAGGAGTATTAATCATACAAAAGTAGGTACAAACTGTCGCATTTATAATAATAATTCCATTTTTAGGGTTCCGTACCTCAAAAGGTAAAACGGAACCCTTATAAGATTACTTTTTTGTCCGTCGGTCTGTCCGTGTGTCACCACCGATTTTCTCAGGTACGGGTGGACCTAGCAAGTTGAAATTTATACCAGATACTGAGGTCTGTAGTCCTTATTAGGTGTATAAAAATCAAGGTCCTGGGTCATCACGATAAAAAGATATGGACAAATTTAGATTTTCGCGAAACCTTGTCAGTATAAAAATTTACCATATTTTCAACTTTTTATATTTTACGGAATTTTCCCTTTACTTGTGCCGTAAGGACTTCGCTTTTAACCAAAATTGACAATTCTAGGTCAACCGGAAGAACCCTATAGGTTTTGGGTCGAAAACCTATATGGTAATTCCCGTTGACCTAGAATCACGAAATTTGGCAAAAAGGAAGGTCTTACAGCACAAATAAAGAAAAAACTCCAAAAAATAAAAAAAGTAGAAAATTAAAGTTATGCAGATTTTCTACAAATTTGTACGGAGCCCTGGTGAGTGAGTCTGATTATCACTTGTCCGATTTTTTTTGAATATAATATTTGTGTCGTTTTCACGCTGATATCCTTAATCTTACTTTTTTCTTTTTATCAAAAAAAGTGTATTACCATCTTAATTTTAGTGGATATGTCTGGAAGAACGTGTTAATGCCGGGCACGTAACACACTGCACATGCCAATATAATTTCGAATACTAATCCCATGTTCAGGACTTTATTTTTCATACCTGTAACATGTCAAATTAAAGTCTAACCTAGTGTTGTTGATATCTGGAATTCTTTGCGATTAGATGTTCACACGATGTATTCAAAACTAAGGATTTTCAAACACAAGAAAGAGGTCCTATTTGTGTCGCAATAGCAATTTACGACACAAATAAAACCCCTTGTTCCAGAACAGAAGTTTTCGTAGTAAAAATGATTACCTACTGCCTATTTACCGTGTAGCCCAGTTATAAGTTCTATATGAGCAGCGCTAAAAGTTAATTTATGTGTGTAGAGTGGAAAATGTTTCTAATTCATTATGTGACTATAAGACCTTATAATTTATAATACACTATGTGGTTTCATTTTACTTCACACCTTTTAAAATTCTAACGTTATGAAGATTTTACATGAGATGACATAAGTATATGTAGGTAAGTCAATTTAACAGTTTTTAGATTTTTTGTTCATCTATCTTTTTCCCATTTTATTGTACAATAAATATTTAGTAAAGATTAGATTTTTAATTAATTTTTGATGGAGTTTTTTTAAGAATCGTACCGACATGAAACAGGGAATTAAATCTCGTTTTACAAATGACACCATTCATCATCTGCGTGACGACAATAGCCGCGAAGTACGCAGCTTGACAGGCCCGCTCGAGCTCCTTCCGTTCCGCATACGTCCATTCTTGGCCTAGAGAATCTTCTACGTCACTTACTGCTTCGTTATCCCATTGTTCCCTTATACCTTAAATATTTTTATTTTCGTTAATTACATAAAATCGTCCAACCTATCAATAGCACCAACAATATCTACGTCCCAAATATCAACATCCAATGTTCCGTAGTTCACATAGTTAGTGGCGTGCGCGGTTCATAGTCGTGGCGGTGGGTTAAACCGCAAACTATAATCTCGTACAAAAAAATAGGTAAAAATGAAACCACCCAACTTCTATTAAATTTCTAACTACGTTTAGTTACCAAATAATTGGGGAGGATAGAATCCATGTTCTGCCATAACTATGAAGTAGGCATACATGCCAGCTGCGACCTCTACTAGACCGAGGTGGCCATACGCTAGTCTCAACATGCGCAGTGACACGAGGGATTCCGAGCAGCGAGGAGGTCTGGCCATTACGTCTTGCTCTGCAACCTCATGGGATAAAGATACCGCTGGCCACATATCTGTACCTAAATCTACACATAGTATCGTCATGACCCCTAAAATTTTATATAGGTTTTAAATTTGTTTTTTGTTTTCGTTTTGATTTGAAAAGTGTTTTTAGAAAATTTACTTTTTTTATTAAATTATTATTTTAATCGTGCAAACAGCTGCAAAATGGCACACGTCTCTAATACTTTTTATTTTGTCCGTACTTTTTTGCTGCTAATTTTTTATTACGATTGTGTTAAATTGTATTATTTTTCTGTGATTGTTATAATTATTTAGAGGTCCAGTACCTAGAGGTAATGGTATCGAAAACACGAAAAACATTATAACTGGTATAATTTCAGGAACATTGGAAATGAGGATGTAACAAACGGATTTTTTCAAGTTATCAAATATTTTTCGTCCTTCCTCTATTCCAACAACTATAGTGGAGAAATTGTCGTCCATCAATATTATATCAGCGGTTTGTTTTGATACCTGTTGGTGAATATATTAGTAATTAGTTTAATAGATTTAACAATATATTTTATATGTTTCTAAAATTATTATCTATTTGTATCAGATAAGTATTCCTGTCGTGTCAGGTATCTGAAGTATTCTCATAACTCCTTTTTTTAAATCGGGAAAAAATGTTAAATGTTTGAAAAAATTGTCGATTGGCAATTCCCATCGTTGTCGTCTTAATTGGATAAACAAAGACAAAATTATTGTTTAAACGGAGCTAGAAAATTACGTATCGTATTAAAATATATGAAATAAAATTATTTAACAATTTACTTGTGAACCAGTTATTCCCATAGATATCCCAATGTCCGCACGTCTGAGAGCTGGTGCATCATTCACGCCGTCGCCCGTGACCGCCACCACGCCTCCCTGTCTTTGGCAAGCCTCTACTATTTGTAGTTTTTGTGTGGGGGAAGTGCGCGCGAATACTTTTAATTGAAAAATATTTGATATACATTTTTGACCTTTTTATGTATATTTGAATAATTACTAATTAGTAATTCGACATATATTTCGATAGAAACATTCGAACGTTAAAACAATGGCCAACGCTTGTAGTTAGTACCCACTGGTATTTTTATAGTAGTTACTAGTTCCTTTTTAACTTAAAAAAAATGATCTTAAATCTGTTTATTAATAGGTATGATGAGTATTACAAACACGAACTACTTATTATGATTTATCTTTTTTTATCGTTATCTTATAAATAACCACTTCGTGCTTTAGTTTTACATTACGTAATATTTAAGTAGCCACTAACCAATTTCATAATGTTTTTCTAAAGTTAGATACAATAAATCAGGTGTCATATTTCGCAATTCAGTCCCTGTGACAATGTGACAGGTAGGTGTTGTAGCAATGCCCACTTCCAAAGCCACCGCGCGAGCAGTAGCAGGGTGATCCCCAGTTACCATCATTACACGTACTCCTGCTTCTCGCACGCGATGTATCGCTGAGCGAACCTAGTGTGCAGGTGTATGTGTATAATACTTTCTTTCTTCTATACATATAGAAATAGACATTATTATCGATACAGAGACCGAATGTATAGTTTTTAGAATTTTTGTCTGTCCGTCTGAGTCTATCTGTTACCGCATCACGAGAAAACCACTGGACAGATTTTGATGAAATTTGGTATGGCTGGTTATCCGGGTCAACATATAGGATACTTTTTACTGCGGGAAAATGTCTAATTTCTGAGAACAAATACAAAAACTGCATTATAAGAGTATACTAAACGTAAAACCTAAGAATTTGGTTTTTGGTCATCTGAACGCGGGCGGAGTGGCGGGCAATGCTAGTACTAGCATAATCCTCAAAAGTCGGATGAAATTTTGAACAAAGGTAAGTCGTCTAGGATTTGAATATCTACCTCTCTATGCTTTTAAAACAAAAAATCTACAAATATAAATATCCTTTACTAAAGGGACACTCAGACCAAAAAGGAATCATATGGAAAAAATATTAATCTATTTAACAAGTGACACTGCAACGCCCCATTGTACTGCGGCGTTAGGATTCCGTTGAGGGTTTTATTAAGAGTCTCGCAGTCGCCTGCCCCGGCCGTCAACTCCATGATGGGTTTCCCAAGCGGCAATGCCTACCTACTTCACCATAAGTTCAAATAGTAAATGTTAATTATTAAAATATTAATAAAGGTAAATATTAACCTCTTCCCGAGGTGGATCTTTTAGACCTAAAAGTCCGAGGAATCGAAGTTTGTCAATGGGAAAATTTAGATTTTCCGTATCAAATTCAAAATTTAATGGGTATTCTTTTGAATCTAAAGTGTAGTCCGCAAATGCTAATATGCGCTCACCTAAAAAGTATACAGTTAAATAAAATTATAATGAAAATGTTCCTCAAAATCAATTATTTAAATTATAATTTTTACAAAACTTATAAAGTACATTTACAAAAGTTTTTCCGTTGATGATATAACAAGATTATTTGAACCGTAGTTAAAATTTCGGCATTTTTAAGACGTTACAAACTCCTATACCATAATGCATAATAAATAATAACTAATTATTGGCCGATTTCACTGTTAGGGGTTAGTTTCTGTTTCACGGACAGTTAGGGGTCACCTAAAAATTAAAAAAAATAATATAATGCCACCGAAATATAGGTACCTACTAGAAATACGGGCCCTGACGATGGTAAACAAAATTTATTTTGGGGCTAGTTTAGGGGACTTTTTAAGCTAGGGATCCCATACGTAGGTGGTAGCTTAAGTGATTTTGGGGAAATCGGGCATATGACTTGGCCTTACCAGTGTTTGCCAAATTTTCTATAGCTTTATTAACAGCTTCAAGTATTCTAGTAGTCATATTTAAATTGTTTTCGTTCGAAGCAACTGTACTACATCGAGAAAGTATGTATTCCGGAGCGCCTTTCATTACTAACAGATACTTTGAAGAGTTTTCATCTAGATGAATACTGACCTAAAAACCCACATTTTCAAAAGAAACAATAGTAATAGAAACTACATAATAAGTGCTTAATAAGATACTGAAATATACATTAAAGCCATATATTTTTACTTTGACAATAAATAATTTTAATATTAATGTTCTTTTATCATGGTACGTTTTTTCGTGCACGTTTACATCACGTGTTATTTAATTCATTTTTTACTTTATTCAGTTTTAACCAATTTTCAAAACCATGGTCAGTAATAGCTTTTGTTAAAAAATAGTTAAATAAATGGTACATATGTAATACAATCTACATGAATCGCCTTTTACTTAAGAGGCTAACAAATATATAAGTAACTAGCATTGCCCGCGGCTCCGCCCGCGTTCAGATGACCACAAACCAAATTCTTCGGTTTTACATATTAGTATACTCTTAGTGTAGTTTTTGTATCTTTTCTCAGAAATGAGATATTTTTCCGCGGTAAAAAGTATCCTATATGTTAACCCGGATAACCAACTATCACCATAATATTCAAATTTCATCAAGATCCGTCCAGTGGTTTTTCTGTGATGCGGTAACAGACAGACACAGACAAAAATTCTAAAAACTATCGATTCAGCCTCTGTATTGATAATAATGTCTATTTCAATAAGATTTTCCAAAAAATATTTAATGTACAGATTCGGCTTAGTTACAATTTTATTATATTATGTATAGATTACTTATGTTAAAATTTTTATTAGGTGCTGATGATGGAATTAAAATTCATGTATTCGTTTTCTTGTGGGTACTGAATTTTACGTATATCTAAATATTCATTATCCGTGGCCAATTTCCGATTTTGCAATAATTATTTCTTTAATCGGGATAAAATGAAATTCTAAACTTCATAAATATCATCTAAATTATATTTACAAGTTTGGAAACACAATAAATGGAATATTTCTGATAATATAGATTGCGACGTACTCAACATAACTTGAGCAGACATTTCCAAGTAACTACATTTTGCTACTATCAAGCTTCTTGACCTCGCATTTAAATGCAGGTTGCATTTAAACTGACCCTGTGTACCTACTAGAAAAATTGAAATTTACGTTCGACATTAAAATAAAGACAAATTGTTTGTCCTACATTCGTTTTTAATGAGTTTACTTTAAAGATTTCATAGTTAACGATACTTACTTGTTTTTATTAAGTACCTAGTAAGTTGATAATAATAAATGCATATTAAGCACTTATCTACTCTTATCCACTTATTTAAACATATTTATTCTAGCATCAATTTGAACACGTACTTGATACTTGTTGACGGAATTAAATGGAATTTCAGCAACTTTAGGGTATCTCTTTCTGATGGCTACTGGATCGTCAAATTTATATAAAAAATTTAATATAGCCTTTTCTGAAGCATCACCACTTAGAACTCCCTTTTCGGACACCGATGCGTTACTGCACAATGCTCCACATATTTTTAAAGAATAAAGTGCTACAAAATAGGTTAAAAGTAAAGAAATGGATTTTGTCAATTTTTTTAATTTTAAAATTCACATGCATACCTTTGCGGTTCTGCAAAGCTGAAAATGAAGATTCTTTTAAATTTATTATCATTCAATGCATTAAAACATTTATTTACTAGAAAACAAATAAATTTTACTGTTAAATTCCGTGTCTACCACTTCGTAAGTTTTATCCCATATCCAAATGTGTCGTACGCACATTTTATTCTCTGTTAATGTACCAGTTTTGTCAGAACAAATAGTTGTACATGCTCCTAGGGCTTCTATTGCCTCTAAATTTTTTACTAAACAATTCCTTGCCACCATACTTTTCGCTGTTAATGTCAACGAGGCAGTCACTGTTGGTTGTAAGCCTAGAATTATTACAGTACTATATACCCAAATTGATTACATTTCTTTCTTAGATTTACGCAAATATTTGACATTTTAAATAAAACTATCTTTTCGCATTTTTTCGCGGATTTATTTGGATTTTTGGTTCCCGACGTTTTGATGTTGAGTCTCTCCCGTGACCATGAATGCTATAAAGCATTCGAAACGTCGGGAACCAAAAATCCAAATAAATCCGCGAAGAAATCCGAAAAGATAGTTTTATTTAAAATTGATTACATTTCGTTTTTATAATTCAGGATATGAAGAACATAATTTTTACCTTCAGGTATATTAGCGACAACTATTCCAATAACGAATACGATGATTTGCATAATTGGGTATCCAAAAAAAATACCAGCACCAGCAATGAATACACCCAAACAAAGAGCCCAGATTGACATATAACGCATGAAACGGCGAATTTCGCGAGAAAGAGGAGAAGGTGCGGGCTCTATACGCGCTGCTAAGCCCGCCACACGCCCTAACGCGGTCAAGTCTCCACAACACAATACTACACCTAAAAATAATCTATAAATATAATAAAACAGTAACTTAGCGAAATCTGTACATGAAATATTTTTTAAAAACTACTGCAACTATTGTGTACAGAATATAGACCTCAAATATTAGTTATTAAAATTTTTGTTTATTTGTCTGTATTTCTGTTTGTGTGTGCGCTTTTCACGCAAAAAGTACTGGACCTATTTGACTAAATTTTTGTAGTGTTAAGTTATTACTCGAGTCAACATTTAGGATATTTTTTACTACAGAAAAAGTCTTTAAATCTCACGGTAAAGCAATAACTGGTTCTATAACCGAGTTGAGATATATCAAAACAATGTACTACAAACTTGTAGGTCCTAATAAGACCTACAGAAAAACCTGCAATAGCATACATATTAAGTCTTTGTCCTAAGGTCCACTCGCAGTAACTATTCATATCTATTTAAAACGTGCACTAAGAACGCACCCGAGCGAGGTAAGGGTAAGTCACTAATGAATAATAATTTCTATGCACAAAATGTCATAAACCTACTTAAAGAATGATAGGTATACACTATGCAGTTTATTTCCATTTCAAATAGATATCTTTAATTCATGTTGGAAGTTTTATTTTACTGTTCTTATCTCCTAAAATTATTCGAATTCAAGTAAAATTAGATACTTTGTATGACTCGAGTGTGTAATCTAAAAATATTTTCTAAGAATATACATAAGAACCTTTAGCCCATCCTTCAACGCAAAGTGCAGAAAAGAAAGCAACATTAGGGGATTCTAAAATATTTGCGGTTCCATCAGTGTTACTCCGCGAGACCGCAACACACTCCCCTGTTAACGAAGAGTTATCGACCTATGCGAAAATGTTAATTTTATATTAGAGTATCAAAATAATAATACTTATTATAATGATTTTTAAATTAAATTTACAAAAACGTTCGTTAATTGAAATGCGACACAATATATTAAAAATATATGATATAATATGAATATAACTTTCGCAAAGACCTAAATAATATACCTATATATATATATATATATATATATATATATATATATATATATATATATATATATATATATTAGTTATTGCACAAATAAATTATAAAAAACAAAATACATAGAAAATGACGTGGACAATGGTGGACTTATCTCTATAAGAGATCTTTTCCAGTCAACCCATGCATGTGGGACATAGTGTTAAATAGCGGGACAGAAAGAGAAAGTGCAGATTTTTTTTATATAGGAAAATTAAACTAATAGTCTGGGTTCTTACTTTAAATCCTTTACTATCAATAATCCTTATATCAGCTGGTATAACATCGCCAACTTCTACATAAACGATATCTCCTTTCACTAAGTCTCGCACTTGTGTGTCTCTACGTAGAGACCCATCTCGTAAACAAGTCGCATATATTGGTATCATACTATTGAATGTTTTCATTATCTGTAAATTTAAAAAAAGAATTCCCTATAATAACTTTAATTAGTATACAACAATATAAATAACTAGCATTGCCCGCGGCTCCGCCCGCGTTCAGATGACCAAAACCAAATTCTTAGGTTTTACATATTAGTATACTCTTACAATGCTGTTTTTGTATTTTTTTTCAGAAATGAGATATTTTCCCGCCGTAAAAAGTATCCTATATGTTGACCCGAATAACCAGCTATCACCATACCAAATTTCACCAAAATCTGTCCAGTGGTTTTGTCGTGATGCGGTAACAGACAGACAGACAGACAAAAATTCTAAAAACTATAAATTCGGACTCTGTAACGATAATGATGTCTATTTCAGTAAGATTTTCCAAAAAATATTTAATATACAGATTCGACTTAGTTACAATTTTATTATATGTATAGAAGCAATTAGTTTCGAATAATTCTGCTTAATAAATAGGCGCGTCAAGAATATATAAAAAAGTGGTTAAGGTGTTTGCACATGTTTCTGTGAAAGCTAACATTGACCACGCGGCACGCACTCAATACCATACTATTTTTTTCCAAAGTAGCGGGGTTCGATGAAACTAGTATACATACCTTTGGATGATACATATCACTACCGATCTTACGTTTCCGAAAAATTTAATCAAGTTTTTATTTTTTATAAACTTTTTTTAATTTCAATTTCTAAAATATTTATTTCGAAGATTATCCAATATACAAACTTTTTACATTTACTACAAACCTTAGTACTCTTATAACTTTGAATAAAGCTGAAAAGACCACATATCATGTCCACACCAATAAGCACACATCCTAAATATAAGTTATTATAACTTGGATCTGGTGTAGTAGACAATTCAATTAAATATGCAGTTAAACACAATATAGCACCAAGCCAAATTAAAATGGAGAAACCTTAAAATTTACGAGAAAAAAGTATTAAAACAACTCATAAGTTCTTCTGACATTAAATATACCCAATACGCGTGATACTTGTGATGTATGAAGCATTAAAAATATACCTGTACACAAAGCTTTAAATAATAAACGAGGCCATATAAAATGTGTAGTAGGGGTGAGAGTGTTAGGACCATAGTAATCTAAAAGCTCCTTTGCCCTTTCATTAGACAATCCCTTTTCAGGATCTGTATTCAGTGACATATAAAGTTCTCCTGAAAAGATTGTAAATAAACATGTACCTTTACAAAAAGAATTTTGAATAGAACAGTAATTATTTACTTTAGTTATTAATATATTTTTAGTACAAGTAACCTAAATTGCCACCAAGTACCTATAAAGTGTTATGGCGCATTCTTCACAGTATTAGATACTAGTGAACAAGTTAGTGTTTTGGCATTAAACATAAAGAATTTTAAATTTATATCAAAAATTGTTTCTTTTTTGTATACACAAAAAATAAAATCTACTTTAACCAATCTTATGCCTCATGCATAGGCACCTGATATTATAGCGGTTTATTAAAACTATATAATAAAAAAATAATAATTATTTATTTTAAATTAAATAAATAATTATTTTATAAAATTATTATTAAAACGAAAATTTTGTAAAAGTTAACATTTTATCACTTACTCAAAGGTATGAGATGTGCGTCAGTCTGTATTTCTTTCTTGAAAATGCTTAACCGGGTGGTACTTAAGTCTCTTGATGTTAGCCCTTTTGGGTTATTTGGACGGAAAAGATCAGATATAGACGACAAACTTGACGTTCTAGAATGCATTATGTAACACTTCGAAGATTACATTTGTTGAAGAGATCGCTTTGGGATATACCTAACAATACAAATAGTTTTCCTGTTAAATCTAGATGGTTTAATTTAATAAAAAAAAATATATAAAAATGTTACCAACTTAGTTATCTACGTAGTAACAGTTCTTATTAATCTTTACCTATCATTGCTTGCTTGCTGTATGTAGTAAGAATCTTTTTATTAGAACTTTTTCCTCATATGTCTTGATGTACGCTGTTTTAAAAAAATGATGCTTACTTGACAATACACTTATGTGATGATATTTTACGACTAGCTGGTATTAGCCACTATTATATGTATACTAAGAGTACTAGCGACTCACCCTCTCTCCGCTCTGGTTCGTCTCTAGGTGATTCTTTAAATTGACGTAACTTTTTTATTTATAAACCGATTGAAATAAAACAAATACTTAATGCTAAGTGAAGCTTACCTTAAGTGAAAACCGCGTCTAAATTAGTTAAGTCGTTTCTGAGATTAGCCGACATACAGACAAAAATTTAAAAAACTATTTTGGGTTCTATTGCGTAAATAAAGACCCCCAATGATAGTTATTCTCAAATATCTTCCATGTACAGACAGCTATCAGTTATACTTTTATTATATGTATATGTATATAGACACATATTGCTAATATTTTTTATTTATTTAAGAGTCTTATAACCATATATATCCTTATTTAATTGTACTTTGTGTTTTTTTAAAGACATAATGACAATTAGTATCATGCCAAAAAGGCTCTTTCCCTATAAGGTAGGTAAGTAAATGAAATATATTGTAGTTATACGTATAATTACTTCCATATTGAGTAAGTAATGTGTGAATTTAAAAATCAATGTTAATAAAAAATCTTTAATAACAGTAAAGAGTAATACATAAAGAGTAATATAATATAACTTATATATATATATATATATATATATATATATATATATATATATATGTGTGAAAAAACAATAGAATCTCGGTAAATCGAACTCGAACTTTAAGAGAGACGCGAAAAATTCGGTTTATAAAAGTTTCAAGTGATTTAACTTATAAGACGATTATTTCAGCTTAAGGTTTTATGCGTAAGAATGTTCGATTTGCAAAAGTTAATGTTTTATCCCACTTGTTTTGAACAACGGTTTCTTTCGAGTTATAGAGGTTCATGCCTTATCGAGGTTCTACTGCATTATTTTACATTTATTATTTTAAGGTTAAAATTAGCACCCAAAACCAATTTCTTGCATTATGTGAACTTAGTGTTCACTAAAACTGAAAATTTACAGTTTACTGTATTTTTTATTAAGTCGTTCCAATTCTCGCAATTCAATTATATTAGTTTTCAACAGGTCATTCATGTGCACTCTTCTTATTAACTTCTTCGTTGTTAGCACAGAGTCTATTGGTAGATTGGAAATATCACTAATTTTTTCCCATGCTTTCTCTTCTAAATCCTCTGCTTTATAAACATTACTAATAAACCCACACTCCATGGCTTCTTTTGCAGGCATTTTGTAATTTAAAGTTAACATTTCCATCGCCTTGAATTCAAATAAAAAGGATGAAGAAAATCTTTATAAAATATAATGACTTATTGATATGATCCAAAAAAATTACAATATTAGATAGGTTAAGGTACCTTTCGTTCTCCCATTAATCTGGGAAATGTGACTGTAGAGCATGCTTCAGCTACAATACCTAACTTCGTGAACGGAGTGTAAAAGAAAGCCTGTAAAAAAAATATTAACATCAAAAAAATTTAAAATCAATCCTATTCTTCCGTCATACTTAATTCCTTTTTACTTGTTAGGGTTCCGTACCTCAAAAGGTAAAAAAGAAACCCTTATAAGATCACTTTCTTGTCCGTCTGTCTGTCCGTGTGTCACCACCGATTTTCTCAGGAAGGGGTGGACCTAGCAAGTTGAAATTTATACCAGATACTGAGGTCTGTAGTCCTTATTAGGTGTATAAAAATCAAGATCCTGGGTCAACACGATAAAAAGATATGGGCAAATTTAGATTTTCGCGAAAACTTGTAAGTACCAAAATTTACATTTATTTTCAACTTTTTTATTATTCGGAAATTTTCCTTTACTTGTGCTGTAAGACCTTGCTTTTAACCAAGATTGACAATTCTAGGTCAACCGGAGGTACCCTATAAGTTTTGGGTCGAAAACCTATATGGTAGTTCCCGTTGACCTAGAATCACGAAATTTGGCAAAAAGCAAGGTGTTACAGCACAGATAAAGGAAAAATTCCAAAAAATAAAAAAGTTGGAAATCAAATTATACAGATCTACAAATTTGTACAGAACCCTCGGTGAGCGAGTCCGACTAGGACTTGTTCGGATTTTTTTGAGAGTAAGATTTCTTTCTAAAATTACTTATATTGTACAATGTCTTTTAATTTTTTTACTGCATACTTACACTTTAATGTAATATTTAAGATAAGGAATCGAACTAAAAGGATAAGATAGAGCGTACAGAAAAATAAAATGAAGCCAAACAAAATAAAAGTAATCAAGCTACCGATCGCGGCCTGAACCCTGCGGGCACAGCGGTGGGAATAAACAGAAAACTATAATACAATTTTAGACTTCAACTATCTCTTCTGCGCGCTCTATAAGAGGATAAAATTATTAAAAAATTAACTCACATTTTGAGAAGCAAAAACGAAGTCGCAAAAAGCTAAGATGGTCACTGCTATACCGACGGCCGGTCCATTAACAATAGCAATCAGAACTTTTGGAAATGTTATAAAAGCTTCTATGAATTTTCCGAGAACTTTTAATAGTTCCGTACTAGACTTATGTTTTATTGCTGTTAAGTCATTGCCACTGCTATAAAAATCTCCTGTACCCGTTAATACAACTATCGAAATATCCTTATCGATTGCCGAGTCATTTAATATCTTTGTTACACGAACATACATTTCGACATCTATGGCATTTTTCTTCAGAGGTTTATTGAATGTCACTACTTTGATGTTGTTTTTTGTTGTTTCCAGAATAGTGTCCATTGTTTGTGATTGTTTTAATTCTAAAAATTGAAAATATTGGGAAAATTGTAAAACTTAAAAAACATAATTCTAACTGGTCGTTTCTTTCTTTTACCCGATTGCGGCGAAGCTCAAAATATCAGGGTTATGTATTTGAAATGTTTATATGTATGTATATTCGACCGTATATCGGCTTAACCGATTTTAATGATATATTCGTCGTCGTTAAATTGATCTTGATAACGCAAGTGTTATAAGGTATATGGGCATTATATAACATCAAGACGGCAAATTTCAGCCGTTAATTTGTGTTTAGAATAAACTCTTTAAAAATCTATTGAGTAGGGTATCAAAATGAAAAGAAAGCGCGCAAGCGATCCTGTGACGCCCTATTTGGACAGGGGAAAGTACCGTTGGGTTTTAGTGGATAGTAAGTACTGGCGTCTTTACACACACATATGTCACATAACAACCAATATGTGTTGCGCAGGTTGTAAGCATAAATGCATTACCCAACATTTAAAAAAAACGTAGTAGCAGTAGGCATTATTAATCGGTAACGCAGCAAGGCTCGAAACAAACTTTTACGGCTGCCAGGGATTTTATTTTCGTAATATAATTTTCATTAAGCAAATTTATATTCATATACTTGATTCATCAAGTAGGTACCTACTTATTATTATTGAAGTGTAAATGCAAGTTTTTTTTAGTATATGTTCACTGAACATTGAACATTGTTCAGTGGTCACAATTAGTAATTTTATTGTTAAGTATTGTGTATTTTATCTAAACAACTAAATCTCACTAATATTATAAATGTGAAAGTTTTAAATGGATGTTTGGATGTTCGGCACACAGTCACGCCAGAACGGCTGAACGGATCACTCTGAAATTTGGCGTAAAGACAGATTAGATATAGTCTGGAATAGTACATAGCCTATTTTTTATCCCGCAAAAATGTACGTTTCTCATGAGATATATTTGTTTTTGTTTGTTTGACCGGCAATATAAGATATCAGCATGCCAAATTTTATTAAATTAGGTGCATAAATTGTTGTGTACTAAGCTTTATAAGTTACTATAGTTTTTTAACTATCCCACGGGAACTCTTTAATTTTCCGGGATGAAAAGTACCTACCTAAAATGTTGACCGGGGATATAAGAAACCACCATACAAAATTTCATTTGAATCTGTCCAACACTTTCGGAGATTAGCCCGTACAAACTACAAACAGACAAAAAACAGAGTAACAATAATATCTGGATTTGTTCTATTTCTCTTCTTACATCCCCCTGACTCAGTTTTTAGCATTTTTTTTATTTTATTATATGTATAGACTATAACTAACACGCACGCATTCAGATACTCTCTCTCTCACATAGGTATGTAGAGATTTTATAAATTCATTGACCGTTTACTTAATTGTCTAATTAAAGTATTTAAAAAAAAACACAACCCTCCAGTGATTCGCCACAGTCTATTATAAAACAAGTTATAATTTGAGAAAGTGCTTGCCAAGCAAGGATAGATACTAAAGTTAAAAATACCTATATGGTATGTACTTACTAATACTTTATTCCTAAAATAGCCCCTAAAATACTAATATTACCACAGGTGACTTTATACGAGATATTTAATATTTTGTATATACATACATAGTTATTGTCATGTGTAAAGTAGTTGTCAGTTACGGTTTGTACGATCGTAATGTATGTTTGGAAACGAATTCTGTTCCGTAAACTTATTATAATTCAATGAGTTCAATGAACTTATGCAATTTTATTATTCAAAGGTTTGGTTTCCCTTATAAGTAGGTTACTAATTGTTTGTAGTTTTTTGACAATAAATGATAACAATGGTTGTAAAGATACCTTTATGGTATCTTCTTCTAGATAAGGCAATCTAGCAGATTTTTCTCCTAATTTGTAACAAAATCAAGTGTTTATTTTTTCAATATTTTTTATTACCACTATTATTTCTATATTTATATGTATGTCTATGATTTATATGTAGCCAGTTTCACAATCACAATCACAATTGAAAGGACACTGGTCGATGGACATTGGACACTACATAGACCATAGATAACACATTACATATATACCAGTAGATAAATACTCATCAAACTCAAAGTAGTAGTCCTTTTAAACATTTCAATTTGATTAAAAACTTATGTCAAGAGTTATGCACACTTCGATAGGGTAGAGGCATGAACGAATTAACCACTTCGTTCATGGGTAGAGGGTTTCCCACATCTATGAGTGTTTTAGATTATCTACTTTATAGGACTGTATATACTATATTCGTAAGCATAGAGTATATTGCTACATATATAAATTCGTGAGAAAAGAAAAATATTAAATACAACTTTGATGTGATAGAACAGGACAAAATAATCACTATTGCCGTCCCCTACATAATTTAAAATGTGACAATCAAACACAGACATTACATAGGTTGTATTATCTGTGGAATCAAAGCACCAATTCTGTCTCTTTCGATAGTATTTTGTGCCGAATTAAAATTCCTAGCGTTTATTTTTTTTTTTAGCGGGACGCTAATTCTTTTTCTAAAATAGAAATAGCATAAGTTACGCCTTATAACTAGGGTTACCAACCATACTGTAAAAACAGTATTATACTTTATTTAGCTTTAAAATACTTTTTACTGTTCAATTAAAAAAAGTATTTAAAATACTGTTTTTATCATTGCTGGATCTGGAGCCATAAAAGGCTGTCATTGATCAGACATTGGTCATTATACTGTGGTGACCTTTGATCATTTTTAAAAAATAATTAAGTCTTAAATAGCACAGTCTCAATATTATTATATTGACAATTGAGTCGTATAGAATCAATGGCGGCTATTTCATTTTCAGTCATTTTTGGGTAAATGAAAAAAACGTTTTGTAGAGCACAAAGTAGTCATATTGTATTACTGGCCATTATTATAGTAAGTACTAAAGATTTAGGATACTTTTAAAACATAAATAATACTTTTACTTTTATTATAGCGTACCTATTTTAAAATCAAATATTAATATAGCCACCTATGATACTAACATTTGAAGATTGCCGAATGTGATTCCGTGTTTAATAGGATCTTACGAAGATTACCTCTTATGATTCTACAAATGCACTACTGTGATTGGTCGAGTGAGCATTAGCGCCGAGTTTGATTCTGAGTACGCAGAAGATTGCCGTCTTTGAAACTAAACAACTATTTAACATAGTATTTGCAAGGAAAATAGTTGCCTTTGGTGCTGTGTTGTCAAATAAAACCGCTTAATTCAATGTTTGAAATTTTTGGGTATAGATATCTCAAAACTGCCAAAAATAAGATGGCCACCTTTGATTCTATACGACTCAATTTATATTCAGAATTAATACAATTCCAAGTTATTTATGAAAAATTATCTAAGGAACAGTGGATATGAATACTTATTAGCCAAAAATGGACCTATATATTGAGAACTTCACAAGAACATTTAAAAAATGACAACAAATTATTAAATTTTGCAAGAAGCTCAAAAAAATATATTTCGACAACTTTATAATTTTATACTGTTTATTTTTCTAAAATACTGTTTATTTTAGCTCTCCAACCCTAATATGCTTTATTTCTTAAACAAAAAGTTGGCAACCCTACTTTTATCTCTCAGTGAAAGTCCCGTATAAAAAAAGCCAGCCGGTTCGGAGATTAGCCAGAATAAACAGACAGACGGATAAAAATTTAAAAATGTGTTTTTCTTTTAAGTATCGTTAAGTATGTCATATACATTTAGTAAAAAACCATTATTTTGACATTACAAACAGATACTCAAATTTATTTATCTGTATAGATGAAAGTAGGTATCTTAGGAGATAGACAATACATGCTATTGAGAACTTTTCTATAGACCTTTTCAAGACCTATAATTTTCTAGTACGTTGTTTGATATACTCTCTGTTTTCCAATTACAGAGCATAATGCCGCACTTTGGCGCACAAACACGAACTACGTGAAAAAAAACACTTATATTTTCTGCTACCCGTTGCGGGCATCATGGCCAAAGCAGTACTTTTCAAAGTGCTCGCTTGAGCGGAGCGTTGCTGTAGTTGAAAAATTTAAAATTGAGCATTATGCTGTATAATGCGCTTAAGGGCTGTAATTGGAAAACAGGGACTATCTTTTAAGGTTAGGTAAGCTAACGCGGCATTAGCTATATAAATTTCTAAGGATGACTTGAACCAGTTATTGTGTTTTCATGTGAGAATTAAAGATTTTCCTGTAGTAAAAGGTATCTTAAATGTTAGTATGTATGCATATATATAATGTATCCATTTAGGATACCTTTTAGGTACCTATCCTAAATGTTGACCCTAGTAAGAAGCTTAACACACAAAATTTAGGTAAAATCGGCCCAGTACTTTTTGCGTGAAAAGTGCACACACAAATATAATGACATACAGACAAACAGACAAGAATTTTAATAGCTATTGTTTTAGGGTCTTTAGTCTGTACACAATACGTTAGTCTTTATTTTAAAAAATATTTCATGTACTTTCGTTAAGTTATTGTTTTATTATATGTATTATTATATAGGTAATCAATTTTAGTTACGTTCTATAGTATATACATAATATATGTACCTATAGTTACGCACTGGTAACCTAGTCGAAGACATCTAGCGCCTTCGGTAGTGAGGGTTAATTTAAAAAAAAATATACATCGATATTTCTGAGTGACTTGTTTACACCAATAATTGTATTTTTATGCTTCTAAAGTCGTAAACATTGTATGAAAAAAATGAGATAATAGAGCGTCCAAAATACTTTCGACATTATTACCTTCATTTTCGAAATTTACTATCTGTCTTTAATTTACTTCAGTCATACGTGAATAGTTGTAGTGATTTCAAAAAGAAAACCCATTTCTCTCATTTTCCTGAAGGTAAGTAAACTTACAAAAAAATCCCATGCGGATAAGCCGCGTTGACAGGCTCAAAATCTGCTTTGACAAAGTAGCTTTGATCAAAGTTTACTTGGATACTTGTTGACTCGCTCAATGTCTGCTTTGACAATAAGCTTTGAAACGAAGTTCACTTTGAAAACGGTTGACACCACCACACTCATTGAACGCCGATGTCCAAGTGGCTTTGATTGCTCGTTTACACGATCATCAATCACGATAGAAAGCAGTCATCAATGTACTTTGTCAAAGCTGGCTTTTAGAAAAGTAGAACACGGTCCGAGTCCACTTTTATTAGCGTCCATATCAAAGTGCCCTTTGCTCGCTTATATGATCAAAGTTGCGTCAAAGAAGTCATCAAAACTACTTTGTAAAAGTAGACTTTGATCGTGTCAACGCGGCTTTCTATAAAGTTCTTAGGGTTATACTTATACTAATCTGCAAAAGTTATGCGGCCGATACGTAATATAGCGTTGTATGCTGTTGCGGTTCTAAAATCTCTAGCGGTAAAAAAACGCGTTTGTATTCATACCTTGAGTCAAGAAACCATGTGCGTAATATATTTACAGTTAATCTAAAAAAATATTAAGACTAATAATTTTCGCTCAATAATCCTCCTTCAAATGCATAATAAAAAATAATATTTATGACATTGACATAACAATTTTAAGGAAAATTCAAATTGACATTAGTATGACCTTTTGAATTTTGATTTTCAAATCAATTGGAGAGGTACTAGGTAGGTTAGACAGTAGACTACTTAGCGTTGTAACTTGTTGCTTTTAAACCTATTATGAAATAAAGAACTAACAAATTGCTCAATAAATTAATATAGAGAATGATCCGACGATTACAGACATATCTGAAAAGTAATTTTTATTATATTAGTAGGATATATTGTAGCAGCAAAGCAACCAGTCCGATATTATCAATCAACAAAAAAATGTTTAAATCATCAGTCCTCAATCTTCAAGAAGCTACATCAGAACAAGTCCAAGAATTTTTAAACTCTTTTGATACAGTTTTAAGTGATTGTGATGGTATGTAATGTTAATAGTATCCACTAATTTCGATCAGTGTCATAATAAGGATCTAAAATAGTTTATTTCACTTTAAGGGGTACTGTGGATTAACAATAATGCAATTCCGGGATCTGCTGAAGCTATGAACTACTTCCGTAAATTAGGAAAAAGAATATTTTATGTTACCAATAATTCTACTAAAATTCGTAGCGACTTTGCTGTAAAAGCTCAACAGCTTGGCTTTATTGCGGAACAGGTAAGAAATGCTTTGAATTATTATTTTTATGATTCTCTTATTTGAATATTAATAACATTGACTACCCAGTACCTGTTAAGGTGTGACCGTGTGGGATAATATTGCATGTATAAGGTAAAATAAAAAGTACCTACTACTTTTTAAAAAGACTTGTTACTTGTTGTTAATATTTAATAATATGATGTGACAAGTGATTTTTTAAAATAATTATTGTTTCGTTTAAAAAGGTCAACCTGTAATTAAATGTAATTTTTGTCACTATGTTTGATATAACCATTAATGTTTAATATGTGATATTTTTATGATATTCATAAGACAAAATTATATTAACAGGAAGAAATACTTTCTACAGCCTACTTAGTAGCACATTACCTAAAAGGCATCGGATTTAGAAAAAAAGTATATTTATTAGGCTCAAATGGTATTGGTGATGAATTAAAAGCTGTTGGAATTCGACACACTGGTGTAGGCGTAAGTTTATTTTATTAGACACAACATATTTTATAACTGAGTTCTTTTGCTTTTTTATGTAATTTTATTTATAGTAATTGAATATTTTTTATTTTCTAGCCTGACCATGTTAAAACAGATTTTAAATCTATGACTACTGAAGACTTAGATCCTGAAGTAGGAGCAGTGGTTGTTGGTTTTGATGAGCATCTAAGTTACCCTAAGTTAATGAAAGCTGCTTCATATCTTGCCAATGAGGAATGCTTATTTATAGCTACTAATACTGATGAAAGGTTTCCAAAATCCAGTTCGATTATTATACCAGGCACAGGAACCCTAGTACGAGCTGTTGAAACTTGTTCTGAAAGAAAAGCTTTAGTACTTGGCAAACCCAATGACTATATAACAAAATTTCTTGAATCATTTGGATTAGATCCAGCCAGGACTTTGATGATTGGAGACAGGTATTTTTTAATATATATTTTCCTTATTCTACTGCATTTTTGTTACATAAAACTTAAGTGCATGAGCCGTAAGTGTTATGGGCGACAGGTACCGCTTTCCATCAGGTGGCCTGTCTGCCCGTTTATCACTGAACGCCATAAATAAAAAATAGAATGTTTTATCAAATTCTACTCAAGTTTCTAAATAATGTAAACAATCTCTTTTACAGATGTAACACTGACATTGCATTTGGTGTCAGGTGTGGTTTTCAAACTCTTCTTGTCATGACTGGTGTAACTTCTGAAAAAGACTTGGAGAAAATAAGAAATGAGCAAAGACCTCCCCTTCCTGATGTTGTTTTGCCCAAGTTAGGAGATATATTAAATTTAACTTCATAGTACAATTATATAGATGTAAATAGTACAATAATATAGATCAATTTTGACAATGAAAATGTTGTGATAAATTCTAGATTATCAAGAATAGTAAAAAAATAATTTTTATATATGTCTATTATGTAACTAATATCAATGTGCATTACAAATAATAATTTAGATTTTTTTACATAAACATAATATAAAAGTAGATAGATGTATTTTATTGAGTGATAATATAATATAATATAATATGGTATTATAGGACTGCTATGATTTCTCGTTTGCATATTATTTTGGTTATTTTTTAAATACTGTGTTTAAAAAAAAAAAAATATTTCTTAAACTTTTAAACGATCAAGCTATAATATTCTAAATAAATTTTACTCAAACTAATGGAAAAGATTTACTTTAAAATTATTTATCATTCTAAGTTACTGATTAAAAAACGTTTATATCTGTTACAGTCAAAATAAAATCGATCTTTTCATACATTTATAATAAGCAACCATATTGTTATTATAATTCAAGTTCTTATCATAAATAATTATATAATACTTTGTCGCTAGGAACGTTTTAACGGTTAGTATGGAATAGATAGTAGATCAGTTGTTCTGTTTAAAACAAAAACAAATTTATCCCACGGGAACTGTACATTTTTACCGTGATAAAAAGTTTAACCAAATTTCATCTAGATCCGTTCAGCCGTTCTGGTGTTATTAACTAACAAACATCCATCCAAAGCTAAACTTTCACATAGACATATAATATTTATATGGGATTTAGAAGATGATGTATGTATATATCATCTTCTTTCTATGTATATAATTGAAAAAATTGTGTAATTAATTACACTTATTAAATTAAAAATTGTGTAATTAAGTAATTACACAGATAGTCAACTTTAAAGGAGGCTGACTATTTATCGTGTATTTAGCCAATGTTTACGAAATGTACACGTGTACGTAAAATATAATTCTTACTTTTTGTACTTTTCATTATTAATATTTTCTTTAATTTACTCAACTTATCATCAAACACTCGAAATAAAAATATTGCATGAATTACGTAATAAATTACACACGTGTTACAATTAAACACAAATTATTTATCTTTAAGAACAGCAAGTGTAATAAATGTATAGTACATGTATACTACATGGGACATAATTGTTAAACCTCTTTATAGTAAAACTTTTTCTTATCATCTTGTCAGAATAATCATTTCAACATAATTTTTGCTAATATTATATTCATGACATTTATTTATAACTTAGATATTGAATGGGTTATAGTTTTTCAAATATATTATGAACACCAAAGTACATTTGTCATTATTTTATTCGTTTTTATTTATTTATATTGAAATTGTATTTGTTCTTAATATATAAGTAACTATGTGCATTAAAAGTGCTATTTGCTTTAAGAAATGTATTTTACATAGTAAATTTTTACTAGCTGCGACTTATAAAATAATATTAAAAGGTAAACCCCACTGTTCAAAGCAGTTTTATTATTTTCGATTTACTAAGGAACTAAAGTTATTAGTAAAATTATTATTAATTTATAATTATCTGACCGCTTCAGCTCGACTGGCCACTTTCGTTTGATATTGTCTAAATGCTTCCAAAAACCCCAAAGTCTCGCTAAATTTTGAAAACTATAATGCTAATGCATTAAAGCCCGCAAGTGTGGGACGGTCCTTTCACTCAACATTGTCAAATTACACTCCACAGACTCGGACATGAAGTGCCATACCAAACCAATTTTGAACTATTACAAAATAATAATTCTAATTCGTCAAAACAAAATTTATAGTGTGATTAAAATTTATTTTAAAATATATCCGAAAATAACATTAAACTTCATCGTAGACATCGTATAAAAAATGTTTTAAAAGACAACAAAATCGAAGGTGCATCATATTTCAAGACTTCCGCTTATACAATAGCATTCCCAAGGAGGGTTGACGTCAGGCAGGCGGCCGGTCGTAAAACTTATGCCAAATCCTTTCAACAGGACAGAAGATGTACTGCGCCGACCCCAAGTGATTGGGAAATGGGCAGGGAGAAGAAGAAGAAGAAGACAAAATAATAATAATTAACGAAAAATACATAGTAACAAATATATGTTATCTAGTCGAGATGATCAATATCTGCAGAAAATAGAAAAGTCAAACTCATTAGACGCGGAATAAAATCCTGAGAAAGACTTTTTTTTATATTCTGCAAATAAAAATTGCAATTGTTAAAAAAAAACTGAAACGAGATTTTTGTTTATAACTTGAAAACTGTAAATAATAGCATAAATGAGTCTCAATGTGAGAAAAAAAATATTTACTACAACTTGTATCAAGGATAGATATATGAGCAGTGATCAGGATTTTGATCTTATTAAGATTCAATCAAACAACTCCACATTTTTAAGAATCGTTTAGATGTATATGTAGGTCACTCAGCATCTCTATCGAGTTCTACAGTAGCTACTGGAGCCGTCGTCACCTAATGACGTCGGAAAAATCGTAGATCATTGATGGCCAAGTCCGTTTCAACTGAAACTTTTGAAGACCCTTAAACGCATTGGTTAATAGGTTTAAGAAATTATATACGTTTTTATCCCGCCAATTTTCTCTGAACTTAGATACCCATAATCACTGAGTACCAATTTTTATGGAGATCGGTTAAGGTAGGAAAAACGTTCGAAATTGATACGATAGCAGCGCCATCTACTGTCGAGTTACAATAAAATGGTTAGCATAAAAACCTCTATGGAAAATTGTACACAGTATGTCAATTAGTTACACAGCAATCAATTTGCACAAACAATTTAAATTTTTATTTAGATATTTTGCGGTATCCACTTTTTCATTAATTCATGGTCTCCATTTCTTATTATGTTTGTCTCGTCATTTAAATAGTTTAAAGCTATTCTGATACAAATATTATATTAAGCATTAGCTTAATATAATATTTGTATCAGAATAGCTTATAATAATGTCTATTAAGACTGTGAATTTTTGATTTAAATACTTTTGCAAAAGTTACTTTTATTTGTTACTAAATAAAATAAAGTTTAATTTAATTTTAAAGTAACCAAAATTTTAAACTCGGCTGTTAAATATTATTTTATTAGATTAGAAATATCTATAGTAGGTATCATAAATGATGCTTCAAATATGCATGATGTATGCGCCAGAAACAAAAATTGGGTCATTTGCTCAATAGTGTTCAAGTTGAAATCAGTTCAAGTAGTTTTCTTTAAAGAGTATCTGCACAGTCTTTGTTGCGATAAAATTCTACTCATGTTTTATAGTTTTCATTTAGCTTCTACATTTAAAATAAATAAAAATCATTAAATGAAGGTTTCTCAAAACTGAGAATGAAACGAAATAAGTAGTTTATTATCATTAAATATATGTACATATTAATGCTACGAACAGTAGTGGCCATTGTTTATTAACCAAAAACCTATTGGTTTTGAGAAATATGTATAGAATTTTTTATCTAAATAGTTTAATATGTAATAAAAAGTACCAATACCTAGATTCTCCTATGAGATCAAATGTATTGTTTCGCTAATTTGCGATTTTATAAATTTTCGGCGCACAAGTAAACTGATATCTATCTCTCTGTCATGAAAGTGGCCATTATTTTTTATTTATTTAGGCACCTTATACATACATATGTTACATATATGTATAACGTGGATAAGATATTCACCCATATCCAGGTGTCATTTATAAATGCATCTCGGAAACATGACGCCATGAGTGGCTAATATCAGTTTAGAGCCCCTTTCAGTCTTCTAGGTTTGGGTTGTGGTTTGTTCTCAATAATAATGAATCAATAAAAAGCTTTAGATATATGGTGCATACAAAACGACTTATCAATCAATCCCGCAAAGACAGAACTACTGCTTTTCACAACGAAACGCAAGATCAAATTAACAAAAATGCCAACATTATTCAACGAAAAACTGAAATTATCAAATGAAGTCAAGTATTTAGGTGTAACGCTTGACAGCAAACTCAGTTGGAACACACACGTAAACAACAAAATCACCTCAAGCCACAAGATACTGAACCAATGCAGGCGCATGGTAGGGAAACAATGGGGCATTACACCTAAAACAATGCTCTGGCTCTACACCACGGTGGTACGAGCATCCCTCACCTACGCCAGTGTAGTCTGGTGGCCCAGAACAGAACTGCACACAATCCAAAACGAACTTCAAAAGTTCCAAAGAATAGCCACGTTAGCAGTAACAGGCTGCATGAAAACCGCTCCATCGGCTGTCCTAGAAATAATTCTGGGCATACCACCTCTACACATTTTTATAAAACAAGAAGCTGCCTTGTCAGCTCTAAGACTAGAATCAGTCAACTCATGGAAACGCAATCTGGGCAAACACACAAAGATCCTCGACATCTATGAGGCAGAATTTCCACAGCTCAAATGGCCAAACGACAGAATAAGTAAAACACACATCATAGAAAAACATTATACTATAAACCCATCAGATGATGGAAATGTAGACAACAGCCCAACAACGGCACCAATCCACACCATCTACACAGACGGATCCAAATCCAAGGAAGGAGTAGGTGTAGGTATATTCTGCCCCACTCTCAATATCAAAACCAACCACCATATGGGTATGTACAACACAGTGCTACAAGCAGAATGCGTTGGCATCACAATTGGAGCACAAGAACTACTAAATAAATCGATAAAAAATTCAATAATACACATAAAAACCGACAGCAAAACGGTTTTACAAGCACTAACTAAAAACACAACAAAATCAAAATACATATTAGAATGTCACAAAACGTTGGAACACCTTTCCCATACTAACACACAGTAAAGGTTTCCTGGGTAAAGGGTCACACAAATAACAAAGGCAACTCAACTGCCGATAACCTAGCCAAACAAGCCTCTAGACTAATAGTTCAGGGGCCAACACCTCTATCTCCAATTCCACATTGTGAATACAAAACATGGTTACGGGACTTTACCGATAACACAGTTAACACATTATGGAAGGCTAATACGGATTGCCGTCAATCAAAAGAAGCCTTCCCCACACTAAACAAACAATTAACAATGAAACTAACACGCCTAGATAGACCCAAACTAAAAACGGTGGTGGAACTGATAACAGGACACTGCCAACTCAATAAACATCTTTTTAACATAGATCACACGGACAGCGCCCTCTGCAGAGCGTGCCTCCAAGAAGATGAAACACCAGCACACATCCTAACTGAATGTAGTGCACTGGATCAATTACGCGAAGAAAAACTCGGCCCCTATAGATCGATCCCAGAAATCTTCCAGGACACCGGCAGCCTGCTAGACTACTGGGACGCTCTGGGATGGAAAGAATAACACACACAGCAGCACAAGCTCACGCACAACGGGCAAAGATGCCTAAGTGCGGATAAAGCCGCGTCAGAAGAAAAAAGCTTTAGATATGTGATAAAATTATATTATATTACTTTATTAGTAGGTATTGGAACTCGGTAAGTACTAAATTACAGTTTTCTAAAATAAAAAGCTACTTGTAATTATTGATAGCGATCCATTCTTGCCCAGGTAGTAGCTGTAACTTGAAATAACTATGTCAGAAATCTTCCCGAATGTCATGAACTAGTATATATCATAGGTACCTACCTGTATAAGCGAATGTGTATACAACAACTCTATCTTACGAAACTTTCATTGCAATCTAATGAATGGACTAAAAATAGGTACAAAATTTAACAAACGAACACGTAGTGTACATTTTTAAAAATAATAATCATAATTTATTATATCATTTTATAAATATATCCAGAGAGGGTAACCTAATCTCTAAATCCTAAATGTAATTATTGTCTGCTATATTTTTGCAAGAACTACCTACTTCAGTTATACATAATATAAAATACTTTCCTAAATACATATTTTCAAAAGTGTCTAAGTCATAAAATTAAAAATCCAATAGCTCCATTTGTTAGGGCTTGTGCTTGAATTAGATCAATCTAGATTACATATAAGAATCTATGTAGTCAGTAGTGTGTAGAATTCCCGCTGTGTAACTAGGAAGTGGGAACAGGGAGTCGGGATAAAGCACGCATGCGCGGCGTCCATAGCCAGATAGAGCGCTCAATCTGGCGGTTTGACAACACTCCAGCAGACTGGAGGCGAGGTACTCACAGCGCCCCATCGAAGTGCTAGTTTAGTTTCAGTGCAGTCGCGACGGACGCGCTACGAGTCGCTACGAATTGTGATCGTGATATCATCTATTAGCACATTAATATATTATATTCATGTGAGTCAATGTTTATTATTTTTCTAGATAAAATATTCAATATCCTCTTTATATCTGATTGATGTTCTAGAGTATAGAGATATCATTGTGATAACTGAGTTATCCCATAGAAATTTGGAGAATAATGTGTTAATTATTTTTTGTTTAAAAATGGCAGTTATTAATTAAATTTAAAAATCAGTGTTTAAGTGGTATGGTAATTTAGAAATATAATTATTTACAAATGTGTTGATTATAATTCGTAAATATATAATTTAAATTGTTATCAGGATAGCATATTTAATTAATCATATCATATTCATTATAAATGCGCAATTTCGTTTCTGAATATTAGTATAGCGATAAATTAAAGCGTACAGCCTACAGGGTAAAATGTGTAGCGTCTGCACCATGGCGCCCCTATTGAGATTAAAATGAGTTTTTTTGTAAAGAACGTTCTTATATAGGTACCGACTGCGACCATAATACCTTATGGTTATTTTTAACATATGACCACATTTAAGGCAACTAATCTATTAGAGATAAACGTAACTAAGTGATTACCAAATACTGTTATAATATTGAATTTCCTGGCGATAGGTAAATGTTATTATCAGGGATAATTTCATGCAATTTCATGATAAGACAACGGTTACAGTGGCTTGGTTGCACTGACCTTCGCCGAAAACAAAACAATATGAGATACCGACTCTATTTTTACGTTATCTGCCTTTATTTTGTTAAAATACGTCTTTTTTTTCGTAACCGTAAATTATTTTTATTAAGGTAATAATACAATTTATTAATTACGAATTTCGTTATAATATTTATATTAAGATATATGTCATGTTTCTATTCTAGCAGAAATTGCAGGACAGACTCAATAAGGCTCCATACTAAAACAGCCCATTTATGCACATGTATCAACTTAGTATTTTGAAATAACTCTTCTAAAAATAATTAATTAATACCCATTTGTTAGGTACTAAATATACAAGAAGATAGACAAATCATAATGATTTATTTTGGTGGGGCTTCCCCTGGGCTCTGTCGGTTAATTTTTGTTACCGATCGTGGTTTGACTACGACAATAATAATGTCTGAAAATATTTGAAACAGAAAGGATGTATATACATAAGTATAAGAAATTAATTCTATGCCTGTTTATTTGAGAAAATAAAGATTCGTGGCGCAAATGAAGCTTTTAAGTTGTCTAACTTTCTATCTTATTAAACGGAATAAGTATCTTATGTTTGTCATACGATTACTTAAATATTTATGAGTGAATTTAAAATTTAAACTACCTCGCTAAATAATTCTTGCTCAATCGATTAATCTTAAAGATAATAATAATAACAAAAATTTTATTAGCATAAGTTACACACCTCAGGCGATTCCGAGACATCGTTTGTTTTAAAACCTGGCTAGTTCTATCAATAGAGTCGTTTATGTGATAATTATTGAATATACAAGTATAATAACACTTTAAATTCTCGTTCTAAGATTTATGTGGAAACGTAAAATTTACGACACACGATTATAGTCTTATATATATTACTAGCAGCTCACCCTCGCTTCGCTCGGGTTCGCCTCTAGAAAAACACTAATAGAGATCTATTAGTAGATCTAGTAGTTTTCCGTGGGAACCCACGGGAACCGTTCATTTTTCCCGGATGAAAAGTAACCTGTTGTTTGACTGTCAATATACGGTATCAGAATGTTAAATTTTATTAAATTAGGTGCATAAGTTGTATAAGTTATTAAAGTTTTTTTAACTATTCCACGGGAACTATTTGATTTTCCGGGATAAAAAGTATCTAAGATGTTGCCCGAGGATATAAGGTACCACCATGCAAAATTTCATTTAAATCGGTCCAATGGATTCGGAGATTAGCCCGTACAAACAGACAAACAGACAGAGAAACAAAAAATTTGAAAATAATCTAGATTTGTTCTATTTGTCTTCTTACATCCCCCTGACTCGGTTTTTAGCATTTTTTTTTCTATGTACAGACATTCGACCTCTACTGTTTTATTATAGTATAGATATATAATAGGTTATTTCAGTAGGCAATTTTATGGTCCTCTTTACCTGTGAAAGTTTCCGTAAAACATCAACAATCTTTAATCATTACAATCTAGAAGGCCATTAACATCACTTCACATGTCATTTCACTTTCATGATTCTCATAGCCTATAGAAAATCTTTTTACGACCTCATAATTACCTCCGTCGTAGTCATTTAATAGCGCTAATGCTTGCATGTAGAATTTTGTTGCAAATAAAGCAATTATTATTTACTAGCGTCTATGATTATTATTTACGGAAAGCAAAAACAAACCTATCCCATGGAAAACGTAATTTTTTTCGGGATAAAAAGTAGCCTATGTGTTATTTCAGGCTATAATCTATCTCTGTGCCAAATTTCATCCAGATCCGTTCAGCCGTCTTGGCGGGAAAGAGACACGAACATCCATACATCACAAACTTTCAGATTTATATTACTAACAGAACTCGCGGCTTCGCTCGCACTAAAAAAAAACTCTAAAATGGTAGGTTTCATACAAACTTCCTCCGCTATTTTACCCCCTTATGAGATGAATTTCGGAAAATGCTAAAACACATTTTTAATTAATTGTAATGAAGAGCATTTATACCAAGTTTCAAATAATTCTTATCATAAATATTTTTTTGGATTGTATAATGTATTTCCCCGTGGGAAAGAGATAATTTCCCGTGGTAAAAAGTAGCCTTAGATGTCACTCTCCAGCCCTCCAACTATCTCCACACAAAAAATCACGCCAATCCGCCAAGCCGTTTCGACTGAAAGAAAGACAAACAAACAAACAAACAACATACTTTCACATTTATAATATTGGTATGGATTACGGATTATTACTGTCATTAATTTTCGCTGAGATTAAAATTGAAATAGTTATATTTATACTCAGTGTTTATGTTTAAAGTATATGGAGACTTAGTTTCGCTCGGCGTTTTTCGGAAAAGGTATAAAAAAACAGTTTTTTTCAGAAAAGACACCTACATAGATAATCTTTAAAAGCTAAATCTTATCTAAATACAAAATTCCATCCAAATCCTTAGAACCGTTTCCGTGATATTCGAAATTCATATATACCCACATATATATACAAGAATTGTTCATTTAATATTATAACTTTATAAGAGATAGAGTAGGTTATAAGTAGTAGCAGAAATAAAAACGTCATAATTTAATTTCTGATCTAAGTTAAAAATATATAAAATATTATTATCATCTATCAAATATAATTTGATTATTTCATTCGTTATCTAACTTCAATAGCTCGTACAAATTAGGGCCATATCAAAAAGTATTACAAAATTGTACGCTATTTTAACGTCGACCACAGCTAGATGAATATTTATATTAATAAAGAAATATACAAGCTCTATCGCAGCGACTCTATCACGTATTAAGATGACGCAATGGCATTGTACCATTTAGGTATACAAACGCGTTTAGCCTGTTAATATAGGAAACTCAAATGTATACATATAATAAAATTATAACTAAGCCGAATCTGTACATTAAATATTTTTTGGAAAATCTTATTGAAATAGAAATTTACTATCGATACAGAGGCCGAATCTATAGTTTTTAGAATTTTTGTCTGTCTGTCTCTCTGTTACCGCATTACGGGAAAACCACTGGATAGATTTTGATGAAATTTGATATGATGATAGCTGGTTATCCGGATCAACATATAGGATACTTTTTACCGCGGAAAAATATCTCTTTTCTGAGAAAAAATACAAAAACTGCAATGTAAGAGTATACTAATATGTAAAATCTAAGAATTTGGTTTTTAGTCATCTGAACGCGGGCAGAGCCGCGGGAAATGCTAGTTCATACTATAAATGAAGCTAAGCCTCTATGGTATGTCATTTTTATACGCGTAGGTACGTTTCTATATTATATTATGTACCTACCTACAAATTTCTAGGGCTGTAATAGAAACCAAATCAAGACCATTCTTTTTTTTCTGGTAATAGACGTAAGCTGTAATCTAAATACCTCTATCGGTACTAGTTTCGAGAACCACGATTTTCTGAGCAATTAGCAATTCTAGTCAGATATGAGTAAAATTATTATAACAAGGTCATAAAAATTATAAGTACATACATATAAATATGCTTATTTTTGCTACGGTGACTCAGTACTGTTTGTATATCTGGGTATAGCTGTATGTATGTATGTATAAGCGGATGACGTCAGCTACGGAATAGGTCACGCGCTATCCCTCACGAATTCTATTTTGACACATCTCCTAACATTTTTTTATCATTCACTTGAATATTTCGTTAATCATTGATCTTCTATTCGTTATTGCTTCTTCTTTTAATCTTCTCTGTTAGATTTAAAAAAAAAGGAGTCATATCATTCCGTTGCCTTTACTAACTATTTTTTATGTAATCAAGTCAATTGTGATAGTTTTCATAATTCTTTTTTTAATGGATAGTTTATGTCAAGGATGGTTCCATATAAATTTCATGAAAAAAAACCTTTGTAAAGATGGATTAATTGATTACTTTTAAACTTTAAAGTGATAAGTTACCTTTTTAGTTAAAAAGTAAAAACATAAATCATATTAGTATTTCAGCATATTATGTGTACAAGTCTTGAGTAGTTGGATAAACTCTACATGGCACTGTTTATTGCGCCGAAGTTTATAGGTTCGTTTTCTGCGAATATTTCTATTGATCAAACAACATTGCTCCGTCGTGGACTAGAGCGCTGTAGCTCAACAGTGCTAATAGTGGAGCAAATAATGTTCCAAGTCTATCACGCAAAAGAAATTGCGTGAGAAAAAAATAGGATAAAAGTAAAAATGTACTATCTTTAAATTATATCTCTTGTAACAGAATTATTGACTTGAGTGTTTTTTTTTATTTTAAATCTGACGCTGACATTGAAATCCCAAGCTCTATACCTAATTTAATTGCAGCATTTTATTAGATGGTCCGTATTTTTTAAGTTTTTTATTGATTCAATTACGTAGGTCACACCTATTCGCCTCCTCAATTGATCATCTCCACCATACATATATCTATAATAAATACATATTGTCACAGGTTTATCACGCAGATACCTACTTATATTATGTAATTTTATAAATGCCTAAGTATTAAATGCCTTATTTAATTTTTTTTCAATGGAAGGAATGGATATAACTATAAATATGATACGTCACTTTCATTTTCTGTTAGTGTCAAAACAAAACGTACTGGCGTTTCTCAACGTTCGACTTTTTAAGGAAATCAGAACATGTAGGTATTACGTCCCACATATAAACATTCACGTACTGGAATCAACCCTAACCCCTACCCTATAACCTACCGAAGGCAATAATTATCCCATTCCTATTACGCGCTACTGAACTTAAAATATTCTTTATTATAGAATATATAGGTTAACCATATTAATGACTACAACCTAGTATAGTATTATATGATCTGTGCTACAACTATAGATTATGGTTACATAATGTTAGTATGATGATATGTCGTGGTGAATATATTTTATTCAGGTAGAAGAAGATGCGGCTACAACACATGAACGATGCTGCACTAATACTAAACAGGGAAGTAGGTCAAGTGGTGACATAACGTCTAGTTCACACCCTCATTTTTACAATAAAAGGCTAATTAGGGGTGGAGCACTAAAAGCGGACTAATACAATAATTATTTACAATTTTTTTTACCTTTTACTTGCTTATTGGATTATAAAATTTGTATCTACCTGTCATTTTGCACTTGTAAGAATGATATAAATCTGGTCACTTACTTAATTGCTATTTCAAACTTGTCAGTCACCTAGAAGTGCAGGTGCAAGGTAGATAGATACATAGAGTTAATGTACACTCACGCTACATGTACAGTAACATGATAACACCTTGTTTCAGTCTCTAAGCACGTACATGTTCTATATAATAAAAAATAAAAAAGTAGGTATGTTACTATTGACAATATGTATACAAATCAATTGATACCCTAGGCACTGCAACTCTCATATATATATATATATATATATATATATATATATATATATATATGGGATAGGTACCGGGTACCTAGGTATTAAAAAACTAAAATGACGCATTTTAAAATATTTTAAGACGCGTCTAGGTCATATCATTTAGTCTAGGTTTATTAGGCACCCACGATCACTGCGAAGGCGTAACGCAAACCCTCACATGTAAATTTTTACAAATTGTTTCTTTATTTTAACTAGTGTTGTTTTGTCTCCAAGGTTAGATTGCTAAAACAGGATTGTTATCATTACGGTAACACGCTTCAATGACTTCCATTGATACCATTGTAATAAAGGAAATTTTCAACTTCAGGCATTTACAATTAGGTATGCACATAGCGATATATGAAGTATACTTTTATCAATGTAAAGGAGACACTAGAACGATCTTATCATCGTGTCATGAACATTATCAGCAGGAATTATTTACAAAAAAAATATGATTATAAACTGATCATCATATGCTAATATTAAAATACCTAATTGTGCGAATAAATAAAAAGGTAAGCCGAATTTCAAAATATTCCATCTTTAGATATACCACATATATGGCATGATCCATACCTTACCCTAGTAATAAATAATTATAAAATCGGTTTACAATTGGCAATTACATGTGTACCTGCATACAGAAAGAAAATATAATAACTAAAGTAATTGGGCATACCGTTTTTGAAGTCGGTTAATAAATAATAAGTTATTTATAATATGTATGTATTTAAAGTTATATATTATGTGTAGTGTATCAACTATCTGGTATCCATAACACAAGCCTCGCAGCTTACCATGGAACTAGGTGGTGCTGTGTGTTAATGTCCCAACATATTTATTTATTTTATTTATAATAAGACTAAGATAACTATAAAACTGTCCAAGTGTGATCCTATTATTCAATTTATCATCCTGTTTTACTTGTAATATTATAATATACTGGATTGTAGCTCGTATTTAGCCATTTTTCCCCTTTTTTACCTGGCAGTCTTTTCAAGGTGGAAAATAGTGTTTATTTATTTAAAGCTTGCAGGAGAAACTAACATGGAACACGACAAAATATTGGCACTCGTTTATTTTTAGGATTTTTTAACGGGCACTCCTAAAAGCCAAAGGAAAAACAATCTAAACGAGTTGTTCAGAGTCCTAGATAAACTAAAATATGAACAATGAAAAAATCTTTATATTCAACATTTGAGTCATAACCGATATAATAGTAATATTACGTTGGTACTGTAATTTCGTTGTTATAGATTAACAATGAATTTAATTAGATGCGTTATCGAAATATTGTGATATGTAAATACTACATAAATGTTGATAGATTCGTGGCGAGGATAAATCTGAGCTGATATTTACGGATACGTGTAGTAAACTGTTAGACAAGGTCGCTGATGTAATTGCCGCTTTTAGCGCGAAAACAAGACGTAAAGTATCTAAGTTGTCAATAAGGCTTAGGTAATATACGACTGGTTTGTTTCTACTATGACATCATAATATCGAACTTTACTGATGAGTTTTACCTTGACTTTCTAAGATTGATTTTAACGTGCTAAACAAAACTGCAAAAATATTTTAAAGGAGAAAGGGATGAGACCAAGTTTACAAGTGAAGGGTAAAATAGTAAAATTATAATGTAAGGAATTTTATTTAAAACAAGCTAACACGACAGATGTTCTGTTCGAATTTCAATCAAAGTGTTTTTTAAACTTATTAACAACAACAATCCTATACAAGAAATAATTTTAAGATTTCTCAGAAATTCCTAATTTTCCGAGATTTTTTTCTATTATTTTTCTCTTACAAAATTTAATTGAACCATTACAAACATTTTAAAAACAAAATTAACCAAATTGGTTCAACAGTTCTCAATTGACGCACCTTTAACGAATAGCATTTCATGTGCTTCTAGGCGGAGCTTGACTGGCTAAGTTATTCAGGATTCAGAACGCACAACGGACCAAATGAGAGTTTAAGTGCGGAAAATTGAGTCCACCTTACATTACATTGAATAGGTAATTTGCAATGTAAAAAAACTATTTTTAAGAATATTACACTTAAGTTAATAATATCTAAACGCAACTTACTCAAGCAAAAACTAGAAGTTTTAATATAGTAAATAAGGAAGTCAACATTATTAAACCATGTTTCCAGTGTAACCATGTCAGAGGAGCACGAGCAAGCTGTCAAGCAGGTGACACAGGACGTGAAGGACGTCAAGCTCGAGAACGGGACGGCCCCGGGTTCAGCCAACGGAACAGCTACCAAGAATGACGACAGTGCTATCCCTTTTAAGGTACATATTTATTTTTGAGCGACTCCAATAAAGCACCCAATTCGGTTTTTTTTGTATATAGGTAGATGTTACACGGTATATCCATCTCTTGCAAGTTGTAACCAGATTTTAATGAATAGAAATACGCCTCTAAAAGTAGAATTAAGATGATTTGATACATATATTATAACATTTCACGATCAAAAATGTTATGGCTAAAGTTTACTTGTATTATTTTTAACTTTATTTTTGAATTGCATTAGAGTAACAGTATATGCAATCACGTTGACGCATCAAGGTTAACCTTGGTTTTTGACTAATTTTTCCTCGACATGCAAATTTTAAAAGTTCTAGCGCGAAAGCATAGTTTACCTTCCTGGCACGAATAAAATCTAAAAATAGAAAAAAATTTACTTGGTAGATTGCCGTGTAAATTGTATATATATATATATATATATAATATACAATTTACACGGCATATATATATACATATATATATATATATATATATATATATATATATATAATACCTACTACTTGTATAACAATTTACAATACCTACCCCCGAACGAATTATAACAAAGAATTTAAAAAATATTAAAAATTACTAAATGAATATTTATTTTCTTCAGGATGCCTTTAAAATGTTTTCCAAATTCGGGGATCCAAAATCAGATGGCAAACAAATTACACTGTCACAAAGTGATAAATGGATGAAACAAGCAAAAGTGATCGACGGAAAGAAAATCACCACAACAGATACAGCCATTCACTTCAAAAAATTGAAATTGGTAAAACTTGGCATTGACGATTATCAAAAGTTCTTGGAGGACTTGGCGAAGAGTAAGAAGATAGAATTAGACGAAATTAAGAAAAAATTAACAACTTGCGGTCAACCTGGAGTGTCGACACATGTAAGTTAATATTTTCAGGTTTTTCTTAAGCTCAGGTGCTGAATTTCCTTTGTATAAACAGAAAGTAATATTTATCTTTCTAACTTAGTAGTAATACTTATAAAAAAATGGTAAAACATATGGTAGAAGTGAAACTTTAGAAAAATAGCCTACGAGAGAATGAGATAAATATAGAGTATCAAGAGTATGATAATTATAAGGTTTATTTTTTATAATAGTTTTACTAAGTATAAATGTTATTTTACATTTTATTTGACATCTCAATCTCTCGCCGCGCCGGCTTAATCTTGTATATTTATGTGTTTCTCTCTTTTTAACGTGATGCATTTACGTGTCATCGAGTTTCAATTCACAACGGTTCTAAGGAAGTTTTACTTCAAAATCAATAATATGTAGGTAGTTCAAAAATAATCTTTGAATAAGTTAGGTATATATTTTTAGCTTAACTATAGCACGTTATATGTACCTAGATAATTTAAGCCCATGTTTTTGCTCACATTGGTGGTACTCAACTCGGTAAAACTTAAGAGTTATTTTAGGATACTTAGGCTATCCCCATTCCGTTTCCATTTCCGTTTTACCGACACAAAATACAAATCCATTGAATTACAGCGTGAATAGGTAGATACAAAGATTTATAGATTTTATTATGACTGTAACCTTAGTAAAAAAATATTCACAGGATATTATAGTCTTCATTTTAGTTCCAAAAGGAAACGCAATTTTAAAGTAAATTTTATTTACTCAAAAAGAAGTTATAAGTACGAAGTCAGTATGGAGTTATAATAAGTTTATATGCCTACTTATATGAATTATTGGCCTCAAATCTCCCAAATCTTAACGAAATAATGTTTTTTTTTTTACATGTTAAACTTATTAAAATTCGACTAAACAAAAACACACATTTAGTTATGAGCATGACCTCACGTTAGGTAACTTTATTATCACACAATAATACAAGAGACAGTATCTCATGTATTACTGTGTGACTGATGACTAGAAAACTATTTTAAGCCGTCTATTGTTTTTATTGTTAAATTTATTACACTTATTAGCTCGTTACTTAAAACAATGATCGTCATGATGCTCTTGTACTGTAATATATCATTTGTATTGTTAGATTTTAATAAAACATATACTTGCAATAAATGTATTCTGTCCCAGGGAATATAATTTAGTTGTTTTCCTTATCTACCTTTATATTCTGGTAAAATAGACTACTTTATAAAAAACTAGCGGCTCACCCTCGCTTCGCTCGGGTTCACCTCTAGAAAAGCACAAACAGATCTATCCCACGGGAACCGTTCATTTTTCCAGGATGAAAAGTAACCTGTTGTTTGACCGGCAATATAAGGTATCAGCATGCCAAATTTTACTAAATTAGGTGAATATGTTGTTGTGTACTAAGCTGTATAAGTTACTACAGTTTTTAACTATCCCACGAAAACTCTTTAATTTTTCGGGATGAAAAATAGCTGATTTGTTTTTGTCATGTATGAACTATATTATTGTAAAGTTTCATTAAAATCCAATCATTAGTTTTTGTGTACTAAGCTGTATAAATTATTATAGTTTTTTAACTATCCCACGGGAACTCTTTAATTTTCCGGGATGAAAAGTATTTAAGATGTTGCACGGGAATATAAGGCACCACCATGCAAAATTTCATTTAAATCAGTCCAATAGAATCGGAGATTAGCCCGTACAAACAGAAAAACAGACAAAAAGCTCGCTCGGGTTCGTCCATACCTACGAATATGTTGTATTATCTCTTTAAACATTTGTCCAAATTATATGCAGTAAAAGGGAAAAGTCTTTTGTTTTAAATATTTTAGACGATAAATTTACTTATTTTGATAAGAATTCATAATTGTTTATAATATGACCAATAAACATGACCCGATTTAATTTATTTTGGTAATATAAAAAACAACTTTTTGTGACTTAAATATAAAAGTTAGACATATGCTGTCGCGGACTTTTTTGTAGGCATTATTAAGCTCTACAACTTTTCTCTAGAACATAATCATATATCTCTCATCGTTAAGGCAGCGTTCGTAAGAAACGTTTTCGTTCGACCGTTTTTTCTCCGACTTACTTTGCAAATCCGACTACCACAAAAAAGCCTTTTCATTTTTCGGGTTAATATATAGCCTATGACACTCAGAAAGAACGTGGCTTTCTATTGGTAAAAGAATTTTGTAAATCGGTTCAGTAGATCCAGAGATTACCCCCTACAACGTCACAAACTCACAAACTCACAAGATCACAAACTTTACCTCTATTATAATATTAGTATAGATATAATTAGCAATACGTATAAAATTTTTTTAATAATTCGCAGTTGCCAAAGTCGCCAGCAGCAGCGGCAGCGGTTGATAGATTGACAGACACAACAAAATACACCGGGTCTCATAAGCAACGTTTCGACCAAACTGGCAAAGGGAAAGGCATAGCTGGCCGAAAGGATCTCGTAGACGCCTCCGGCTATGTCAGTGGATACCAGCATAAGGACTCATACGACAAAGCACATTAGCCATGGAGTATGGTTATTTTTTAAAAAACGTCAAATATTACGAAAGCATAACATGGCAAGTGTACTAAAATATACAGCCACTAAAATTAAAAAAAAAACTTTTATAAGCAGACTTTCGTAACATTTGGATGATCCCTTATCGTAAAAATCCCGTTGTTTAAATTTTAATCTGTAACAATGTGTTATACCTACGAATTTTGAATGACTAGACCCTAATATAATTAATGAAAAAGGTTCTATGGTAACAATTTTAAAATAATAATCATTCTTTCTCAAAAGAAGTGCCGGTGAGTAGCTGTTACGTGCCTTTTTATTTTTGTGGGTTTACCTATTTTTGAGTGGTTTATCGATGCGCTTATTGTATTTCTGCGTAAACATTCCGTATTAATCTACTCATTTCCCCTATTTATATATAGAAATTAAGTACCAATATTGTAGCTTGAATAACGTTTTTACTTCACATTTAAATATCTAGTCGTGAGTAGTTTAGATATTTTGAAATCTAATTAAAATTTCTGTGTATTGTATTTAAAAAAATGGTACTTTACACTCTATTTTCATATGAAATACCTATATAGAAGTAACAAATACGAGGTTTTAAGATTCTCAGAGTACAACACTCGTAATAATAGTACAATGAAGACTTACAAAAGTAATATTTAATGGAAATATTTTAAAAAATATTTATAAATCAAAACTTAATATTGTTTGTTCATTATTACAATCGTAAAAATGCCTCCTGCATCTAAAATATACCTACACATTTTAAGCTATGTATTTTTAAAATGTATTTAATATATTATTTAATTTGTAATTTATTGTAATAAATGTAATATCAACATGACTAATGATATTTCTTATTATTTTCGTGCATTAAAAATATAGAATAAAAATCTTTTAAATAAGCCATCATTTTATTGCTTTGAACATTCTGATGTAGAGAAATAAATCTTACAAAGGTACCTTTAATCGTCTTAGATCTATTTATACGCGTAAAGCCATAACAATTTTTGCATACATTAATAATAATAAATGATAAAATTACTTGATAATTAACACAGCGATATAAATCTATTAACGACACATAATATGTTTTGAAAATTATCGATTACATTTTGTTTAGAAAAAATATAATTAGCATATAAAACATTGAAAAACTAAAATATGATAATTGAATATTATCGTTCAGTTTTTAACGTCTTCATATACAAGATAAAAAGTTCATCGTTATACAAATCTAGAAAATGTACAAAGATTTTTCGTCGTGGAAATGTCACTAACTGTCTCTTAATGAAAAAAATCGTTTAGAAGCTCGCTAATATACATAGAGCAGCCGAGACGTTTTTTATGAATTTATATAATCAAAGAGTTGTTTGTTAAACTGATAATTTCTATAACAACACACATAAAAACAAATAAATATTGTCGCTGACAAAACACTTTTATATGACATATAAATCATAGAAATATGATTGGTATCCAATAATTTTGCTTCGTTTTAAGGAAAGAAAATAATATTGAAGTTTTTGTTGTCTTTACACATTGCTTTATCGGGATAAATAGAGAAAACAGAGTGCCTGTGATAGGTTGTTCACTGTACCAATGTGGACACAAATGATATTGGATACTGCCACCAATGAACTTTGTATTGCTACTACTCCTCTACTTGCTTAGCAGCTTATTGATATTTTAGTAAGTCTTTTGCTTCTTTCTCAATTTAATTTCTTAATGATTACATCATTTTAAATAAAACTATCTTTTCGGATTATTTCGCGAATTTATTTAGATTTTTGGTTCCCGACGTTTCGAATGCTTTATAGCAATCACAGTCACGGGACAGACTACCAGTACCAGTAAAAGATAGTTTTATTTAAAATGTCAAATATTCGAGTAAATCTAAGAAAGGATTACATCATTCTTTAACCTGTACGAAATCAGTCTGTCTTGTACCTTTAAAAAATATTATAAAGAAGTAGCAATTGTCTCTATGTCCAATTTCCAAGTCCAAGTTTACATTTAAAATTTGTTATTATTTTTGGAATTATCATATTATTGTCATTTCAACTGGTAAAAATTAAGAGTAAATTATAAATAATGATAAAAAAAAGTAAATGATAAAGTACTCGTAGTACAACTATGCCGATCAGAAATACGTTGCGAACGGCTATATAATACAGTTGTACCAAAACACCAGTTTGCAGACGCTTGTAGCATCAATAGTTCGAGAATCTTTGAAAAACTAATTTTCCGAAGAGCATAGCTATCATACAAGTACTTTTATAAGAAAAATCAATGGCACAATTTTGTTAGTTGTGTTTTTTTTCTAAGAATAAAGATAATCTAAATCAAAGGTAAGTTTTATAATATATTGATTACATATATTATGCGGCTTTTTAATTTTAAACCTACGACAAATATGCATACACATGAGTAGATGTTTTAATAATAATTTTATTTTACAAATATTTTTATATTTTTATAGACATATACAGGGTCATTTTTAATTTACTGAAAACCTTTTGGGAATATACTATTTACATCAAAACAACACCATCTGTAAAAAAAAAATAATATTTCTTAAATTTTACAAAAATAAAAATATTTTTATTGCACCTTCTAAACGGTAAATAGGGGTGGAGAGGTGTAGGAGACGGTTCTTACTCCTTTAAACTTGACGAGATGCTAGAACTTTACCGTTTAGAAGGTTTTATTTTTGTATGAAAATAAAAATTTAAGAAATATTTTTTCTTGTTACAGATGTTGTTGTTATGATATAAATAGTATATTCCCAAAAGGTTTTCAGTAAATTAAAAATGAACCTGTTATATCAACGGGAATCAATTTATTAAACTAATATATTATTCTGTAAATATTATATGCATAATTTAATGCATATTTTCATTTAGGTAGATGTTTGATGATTATGGTATGGCAATTCTTAGATCTACCATATTGTTTCAACTTATAGTTCTTAGCTTTCTCTGCTCATCTTACGTCTTGTTTTTATATATATTTTTATGAAATAAATGAAAAATTTACATTTTCATGTAATTTGCAAATTCACTCAAAATCTATTTATCTCTATTATAATCGATGATAAAGCCAAATAAAAAAATTATATTAGAAAATGACTTTTTATATTTTATTGTTCTCTTGTAAATATCGTTACATATAATAATATGGTATGAGATTATATTTGAATTTGAAAATAAATAGTAATATACATTTTATTTTAGCTATTTCCAACTTTTTACAAATCTTAGAAATAAATCAATTACAGTAATAATTAGTATGCACCCACCCTGTAACAAACTAAAGTTTTCAAAAAAATGTATATTAATCTCATTACACAGTCTGTTGTAGATAGCACGAATGCTTTCAGGGTGTTGAAAAATGTGTTTTATTTAAAGACAATATTAGTTACAATTACGATACAACGAGATTATGACTAAAAAGCTTATCAAATTCTTTTTATTAGCCATTAAACTTAAACATCTAAAGAGAAAACGACATAAAATTATTAATTTTTATGTAATTACTTAGAACAAAAGCAAATCAAATTTTGGAGATATTTTTCATTGTATAAACAGGACAATATTTTATAAGCAAGCTAATTTTTTAAATTTCCTATAGTTAGCCTTCTTACGTGTTATTTAAATCCTTCTTACGTTATATACATATATTCAGTATAATGCGATAATAGGGTAAAGAGCATCAAATTCGAAGAAAAAGACTTGCTTTATTTTACTTTCAGTTATATAAACTTAAGTTTCCAGCTTCATATTTGTAAGTCTAAAGATGGCAAAATTGTTAAAGAAATAGATTATGTCAATCTAATCCCAAACAAACGAGTATGGAAATAACGCACTAGTTTTAAGTGGAATAATATGTTGTGTAAAGACAGTGCTGTGAAAGTTAATCTTAAGAAAAACCGAGACGAAACACAGGAATTGGTTTAAAAAAAAATTGCAATTGTTTATGGTATAATATAGATTCATTATTAAAAAAAAAGTTAGTTCACAGCATTTTAAATAGCAATAATCACGCCCAAAATGATGATTGGAATAATGTATTTACAATTTCGTCGATATTTAATAAAAATCAGATAGCACAAATTTCAAAGTGATAAAAATTTAGCTATCCGTAATATTAATGTTAGAAGCACATTCGTTTGTGTTGATGTGCGTAACATTTTCAAAGCTCCTTTCCTTCATAACATTGTTGTACCGAATATTAGCATTTTAGGCGGATTACAGATTATAGCAATATTTATTTTAAAAATATTGTTTGGAATTGTGTATTACTGTTACAGCAAATAAAGGTTTATAATTAACAAGGTAATATAAGTTATTAAAATTTGTGGTTTGCAATTTTTTTAGGTCTCCATATATTTTCGTAGAACCTGATCACTTATACAATTCGTGAAGCATGAGAGCATCGTGTTACGTGACAGCTTTAGTTCTTTACGATATGGAGTTATTAATTAAGAGTTTTAATAAAAACTCAACACAAAACTTTATACTTAGTAAGTTAATATTTTTGCGATAGATAAAAATTTTAACAATTAACTTATAACAGCGATTCTTCGAATAAGTCATCTGGCTTCATACCCATTTCTTAAGGATCTTTGCATACGACTTGTTAACGCGGAGTTGAATGGCTAGGACGCAACTAAAAACGTGATGATATTTATTCTAAGATCCGCAAGGACGATTCTCTTCACCCATTTGCTTACAGGATGAAATGTATTGAACAATCTTATAATAATCCCTGACGACCGCGGACACGCCGGCGTTACAGTTAACAATAGATTTCTTAGAAATTTAATTAATTTCTTAGAAATTTACCTTGAGGTGTTAAAAGATATAAAAAATAAACATCAAAGATAGTTTGTCCAATGAAGTGTTTGTCAAAGGGTTGATCCGTTGACATAATTACTATTTTTGTTTTACTTGCTTAGGAATTATTAACTGTTATGATTCTTGCCATACTCCAAATTTTCAAATTTTCAAAAAAATTTCAAAAATTCGTCAACGATTTTCACAAGCAATAAAATTTATGCACTTGTAGGTATATTCATCACATTTTATTTTCTCTTATTCTTTAAAATCAACATAAGATTTATTTAGGGTAGAAAAGATGGGCAAAATATCAAACGAAAAGTAAAAAAAAAAATGTAATTTTGGTAATTTAAAGTAGCCTTCAGTACGACTTTACTTGGCGTCTTCTAATATATAACAATAAGCTGGTTTATCTTGGAACACTTTAATAAAAACCTGTGTGTACTTTTGTACGCATGTAAGAAGTTATACTTAGGCGTAACAGATACAGCTAAAGATTTCATCCCGTATGTCACAACTCTCTGTTTGTAAAAGGAAAGATAAATTAATAAAATAATTAAATAAGGCATATTAGGCATATTACAATCATATATTCATAGAATATAATTTAAGGAAAGAATATAATATTATATATAATTTGTCAGACAATAACAACGGTTACCATGGCAACAAACAGTTATCAGCTAACTTCATCATGTCGCTTTTTGGCTGTCGGTGTGCGCGCGCATCGTAAAAATTTTACTCTCATATTTTTTTCCAAACGTCCCAAAAGAAGTATAAATTCAAAAGAAATTTAAGAAAATGAAGACCGTACACAGTTTGAATGACATTCGAAAATAATAACGAGTCTTAATGTCTTTCATACTAGATATACATATATCAGATGTATGAAAGAGAAAGAAGAGCTCTGTCATCATAACGCATATAACTAAGGAGCAACAGTCATACATTCTTTTATATTATGACAATCTTGAAACGCCTTTAGGGTTGACGAGTATACTGTAATCTGTGCTCAGCTGGTACGTTTTCAAGCAATTAACAAAAAATGTATTGATCTGTAATCTGCCACGAGAAGGAACTACAGTGCTTTAACTTCATAACCGTTCACCAAAATTAATATTTTTGACAACCCCTGCATTTCACAACATTTCCGTTCAAATCAAAGGCGATCGCCTACTGCATAGATTTACACGTATGGACTACGTATAAGTCCGTATAAGTCGTGTGCAAAGTCCCTAATTATATTTATAAGAAAATAATTATATTTTATGAGAACTCAGATTTTAGCAAACCACGTATTATAATATGATAAAAATAATACTTTACACATTTTGTTTGACATTAACAAAAAACACATTTTTAAACAAACAAAACAAATCATTTTTTATGTACATTCTAATTATTCTTTTATAATGAATTTGTTAGTAGATGATCATAGTAACTTAAAATATATATTTATTTGAGAGCTGGTAAATACAGTGTCTATACATATTTTTAATCACATATCATATATTTTAGCGATTACTTTTAATGTTACAAATCACAAAAATTACAATATCAAATACTATCTACACCGTCCCTATGTATTATGTAGTAATTAAATAATATTATCATTAATTTCGGAATGCGTACTACTGTGTGTTCACCGATTTGATATTCCAGCAAAAAGTCAACACGTAAAACCTAATATTTATTTATAAATCCATGCAACTACCAGTATCGGTTGTCAGGCCTTCATTATGTCAAAGTTAATTTGAAAACCAACACTGTCCTACAATATAGCGGGTTAGGCAATATATCTAAAAAATCCTATATAATATGTGTATACATAATGCAATATGGAATCGAGATATTACCTAGTCATACTATCACAAAAACCGAATGCCGGTAGACCGAAGGCTTACATGGGACCCTCGATGGTGCTGACTTTCATTGCGAAGTAATATACGGCGCGGCTGCCTAGAACGAAAGCTAGTAAGAATGCGCCTACATACGCTACATAGATGCCGCCGCCATGGGTTTTAGCCACGGAGAGTGTTCCCAGAGTGACTCCTAGAGCGATTGCGAACACAATGAGAGCCAGTACGAGGAATAGTATGCCTCTCATCCGTTTCATGTTCGGTCCCACTGACGATACTTTCCGACAATGCGGGCATCGAACCGGTGCATTTTTCAACTGCTGATACTGAAATGAACAACAATGAATAACATGTTATCTATACATACATATAATAAAATTGTAACTAAGCCGATTCTGTATATTAAATGTTTTTTGGAAAACCTTATTGAAATAGACTTTATTATCGATACAGAGGCCGAATGTATAGTTTCTAGAATTTTTGTCTGTCTGTCTGTTACCGCATCACAGAAAAACCACTGGAGGGATTTCGATGAAATTTTAGGATGGTGATAGCTGGTTATCCGGGTCAACATATAGGATACTTTTTACCGCGGGAAAATATCTCATTTTTGAGAAAAAATACGAAAACTGCAATGTAAGAGTATACTAATATGTGAAACCCAAGAATTTGGTTTTTAGTCATCTTAACTCGGGCAGAGCCGCGGGCAATGCTAGTATTTTTATAAATTTTTTATAATTTTTTTATTTAGCGTGTCGGTAGATCAAATGTTTACATAAAACATATTTATTATATGGTACATAGGTGTCTTTGACTCTTAAACTACTGAGCTAATTTTGATGAAACTTTTAGTTTAAAAGATTGTAGATTGTAATGTATGGTATCTATGATTAGTTAAAAAGTGCTACATGATTTATTTCGTTAAAATGTTGGGATATAACAATAGCTATACATAATCGCATAGGCATATTTAATGTCCATGCGAAGTCACGAGGCTTCATTAGATTGTATTATTTCGCTCGTGGAATAAGCAAAGGAGCTCAGGGCTGGGTTAAATAATTGTAAACGTTGACCCCGAATGAGGATCAAATCCTACTCCTCTTATCATCATAGAGAGGTCTATCCAGAGACAACGATCTGACTTCCCATGGATATCTTGTATCGACAGATGGCTGTTACAATCCGTCGATTGGTTATTAGCACACTTTTTGTAACAAATGTATTAAGATGACTATCTCAGATGGTCAAAAATGGATTGAGATAGGTTATTGGGTTCGGGCGTTACACTATAGGCTGTGCCTATCAATAATAAATTTAGTACGAGCCTTACATACTTTACAAAATGTTATTACTTTAGCTAAAAAGTCATTTACTTCATGTAAATGGTTGAAACAAGAAGCACCTTAAAAATACTAGTGACGCGAGGTGCAAGAAATACCTCTATATATATTTCGTAGCAAATAATGAAATTCAACACGGCGCGGCGTAGCAGTAAAGGAAAAAGAAATTATGTGGTCTAAGGGATATTAGGCATATTACAATCATATATTTATAAAATATCATATACGGAAAAAATATAATCTAAAAATATAAAAACGAATCCCTATTTTCCTTGGTTAGGCCATCACGCGTGAAGGGCTGGACCGATTTAACTACTTTTTTTTGTTGTGTTTGTCATTGTCAGGAGAAGATTCTTATGAAAGAAAAAATTGAAAAATAACGAAAAATAAATTAAAATATATATGGCTAAAGCTGGGTAATGACTATTTATATCTATTAAAACGTACCTAGCGACGAACCTGAGCGAAGAGAGGGTGAGCCGCTAGTATTATATATTTGTCAGACAAAACCAAGTTACCAAGACGGTTACCATGGCAAAAATTAGTCATAGCAGCTTTTATTTAATTTATGCACATTCATCCCACAGTAATAAATATTCATTTTTATAAGTAACGAGTTTACTTTTTTTTACTATGTTTAAAAGATATTTTACATTTTATTTAATATATTCATTTAGTACTATTTTTCACTTCCTGTGTAATGTATTCTACCGCATTCTCACGCTTAATCAGCTTAATCTTATATACTTATGTGTTTGTCTCTTTCTAGTATCGCATTTCCATTTCACCCAGTTTCACCCAGATTCTAATGAAGTTTCACTTTAAGAACGTCCCACAATTGGCCAACATACAAACAACAAACATACCATCGAATTGATTATGTACTTCGTTTTGAAGTAGATTAAAAACAGGATAGTATACATACTAAACCCGACAATTGTATGTCAAGGGTGTCATTTTCCAAAGGTCGGTTACCAATGACATACTTCCTTAAAATCCAATAAGGCTATGCGCCATTGCGATCGATTTGAGATTACTGTACTTAATACTTTTCATAAATAACAAATTAAAAGGAAAGGATATTTATTTATATTACATTTGCTTAAATTATTGTTTAAGGCATTTCTCGCTCAGTATTGGTATAGTACTTATATAAAAACTAAATATATAGCGATTTTCTAATTCACCAAACTGGTTAATGCAAACAAAATAACCTGTTGCTTAATACAAACTATTGGCATGTTGAATTTACAGGTCGTCGACCGGTTGAGCGGCTAAAATGTAACAACAGGAAAAGCAAACAAAAAATATTAATAATTATTTATACATCATACATACGAGTACATATAATAAAATTCTAACTGAGCCGAATCTGTACATAAAATATTTTTTGGAAAATCTTATTGTAATAGACATAATTATCGATACAGAGGCCGAATGTATAGTTTTTTGAATTTTTGTCTGTCTGTCTGTCGCATCACGGTAAAACCACTGGAGGGATTTTGAGGAAATTTGGTATGGTGATAGCTGGTTATCCGGGTCAACATATAGGATAGGCACTTTTTACAGCTGGTAAATGTCTTATTTCTGAGAAAAATACGAAAACTGCAATGTAAGAGTATACTAATATGTAAAACCTAAGAATTTGGTTTCTAGTCACCTCTGAACGCGGGCGGAGCCGCGGGCAATGCTAGTACATAATAAAACATTCATATGTGATGAAAATTGTTTTGATATCAGTATTAACTCGATTAGGAAACTAGTTACAGATATTAAACTAATTTTTGACTGACAAATTATATTAATTATTATATTTTAACTTCATGAAAAATATAGCTACTGCCCGCGGCTCTGCTCGCGTGTTATTTTGTATGATTTCTGTGATACTACTAAATTAATCCTTAATTATTCTGTATAATTTATCCACCGTTTCTAAGTTCATAGTGTGATGTTACACAAGAGTTTTATTCAATAACAAAAATAGTATATAGTGAATGGGATTCCGATTATATTTTTTTTAATGTTTAAAACATAAAAAAATTTTTAAACCACCTCTTCAATATAACACTTGTGACTTACCCTGGTTTCGTTCGGTGCGATCTTAAGAGGATTGTGAAGCTTAAAATTTTCATACAAAAAGCGATAACATTTTTCTCCCCATAAACATAGTCATATTTTCATAATTTTTGGAAATGTTGTACATATAATGAAGAACTAGGTCTGTAAGTTTTTATTTTAACGAAATATTGCCTACGATAGAAGTTATTAGCATCTAAATATCTATATTTTTGACTTAAAAACTTCCTCGAGCGTTTCTTTATTTTTTTATTTAAATAAACTAAACTGAAATACTAAAAAAGTAACGTACAGACCTAGATTAAGGTGCACTGAATCTAATGAGACCAAAATTGTCTCATTTCGTAAATGTTTAGGGAGGTGAAAACGTTATCGCCCGAAACAATATTTCAAAAAGGAAATGTAGGTAATTGCCTCTAAGACTTGCAAACTCCCTCTATCGCACTATACGGGTTGGCAATGCGAGCGATATGAAACAGCTGATAGCATTTTTTTTAAATCTACTCGCGCCGGTTATCGGCACTTCACAATCCTCTTAGGTACCCAACCGTAACCTGTGTTACTTTAGGTCATAGTCTGCCCGTGCTTTCAAATTCAAATAGCCATAACCGCGTGGAGAAATAAAAACATACACACACATACAAAGTGTCGTATTTATAATAGTAGATCGATAAGTTCTCCAGATCAAATGACAGGAGTAGATATGTATATTATTTATCTTCATGTTGTCCTCCACCTTGATATTATCAGTATCTTATTTCCTATTATATACCTACAAATGTATTAGATTTTCCTATTCTGTACATTTTTAATGTAGTTTCATCTAAAAATTCTTTTTGCACATGGTAATTATTGATGTATAGCAAACTAAGTATGGAATGACATTTTACTTTAATCACACTTAATTTTATGTGTTTTCGTCAAAGTGCAATCATCTGCAGATAAGCACTCTCTACGGTTGAACATGTACCGGTAAATTTGTCTGGCGATGTGCAAGTATTATTGAAAATTACTCAATAAATACGTGATTAAAATTTCAAATTGCCAAAAGTATATTTTTGGGAATGTTAATAAAATATCTTTGGATAGGTCTGGTAATACTTTATAAGCGACAAAAACGTCTGGGATACTTTTTTTGTCCCTAGATACGTTTTGACGCTAAGTATGGAATAGAAATATGGAATAGAATTTTTTCGTGACTTTTTCCGATTTTTCAATAGTTATTCTGCTACTCGGGGTGAAGACAAATCCAACAAAACAAAGATCATAATAATCAGTTCAGCAGTTCACAAGTTATAAGTGTTGTAGTTGTTGTAGCTTCACTTCGTTATATATATATTGGGCAATGATATGAATTATTTTTTTAATAAATCAAAATGGCCAAAAAATATTAATGTTAAATTAATATATTTTGTTGTACTAATAAAATATTCAACCAGCCCTTTAAAGCTATGAACAGCAGCCATATATTACACATTCACATAAATATATAGAGAAAAAAAGCATGTATACTTACTAAGAATGTATCTTGACAATGTACACAAATGACCCGGCACATGCCAGGCAAAGTAGGCACCGGCGGTGTGACTGGTGAGGGTGCCAGGTTGATGATCCGCTTGCAGTCTGCACGAGGGCACGCTATACGCTGCGACGAGGACTTGCATATCAGCAAACAGTTGCATGGGCAGCGTACATACTTCTTACCAGGAGGTGCATTTCTTATAGGCTAAAAATATAATGTTTTTTTTTTATTATTAATTTATATTAAAATTCATTAATTATAAACATTAGCTTTTATTATTCAAAATTTAAATACAATAACAGTTACAGCATTTACATTTTTTTATTAAATAGTACCTGGCTTCACTTTGTTCAGTAACACTCTGAATCCAAAAAAGTTAAGTATGTGGTGTTTATAACATTTATGTATATTAATATATCTTTCTATATAAATAAAATTGAATCACCGAAATGTGTGTATGCACATAACTTGCGCACCAAATTGGATAATTCTTTTTTATGTTTTTGTTATTTTCAGGCAGTTTTGTATAGAAGAAAATTAAAAGAAACATTTTTTTTACTAAAATAAGTTTTTTTTTAATCTCATGATAATATGAAAAGTGAGTGAGTGAAATAGTTTTTATCCCGGAAATCATCTTCTTAGGGGGGTGAGAATGGGGATGAACGATTATATGGGAGGCAAACTAGGGATGAACCCAAACGAAGCGAGGGTGAGTCTGTAGTGTTTAATATTTCCTTTTTTTAACTAGTAGGTAAATCAAAAACTATAACCCTGTATATTAATAAAATAAAAAAGTTACAAAGTATTTCACAAGCAAATAAAGAGAAATGAAAAATAACATTTTTAACATGATAACAATATGATTGAATTGCTTAGATGCTTCTAATAAGTTTATATTGAATTTGAATTAAACAATTCAAAGGGGAATTTGATATAAAAAAAGTGCATAAATTAAATTTATCTATTCAATAGACATTTAGATAATGTGTTAAATATATCTTGTAGATAGTTTTTATATAACAAATTTTAAATAATTATAATGTTAGTGTTAGAAAGCAAAGAATAGGAAATAACTTTTTTATAATTGAATCAGAAATTAATTAAACTTGTATAACAAGAAATTCTTAGATAATACTTAATACATAACAGTGCTTTGATAAACAGGTTTGAAAGTGATATTTAATAAGAAATTGATTTAATAATATTATATTGCACATACTTAGTGAAAATATGGTCATTTAATATTTTACAATTTGAATATTTCTGATATTTTCTTTCAATTTATATTTATATAAATTATTATTCTTTATAAAAGTGCATAATAATCCTTAATCACTACATTAATGCCTACATAATAATAAATAAAATAATAAATAGATGACTGAAGCGTAAACAAGACATATCACTTACTGTCGCTTCATTGCAATCTGAACACTTAACAACATGCTGTTCTCTTTTGCCCGATATATCTATCATAGCCTGGCAGACACGACATGTTACCATAGGCATGCCTGCTTGTTGATATGGAGGAGGCAGTTCGTCAGGTCCAATCGGCGAGATTGTGCTGACATTCTCCTCTTCTATAAAAAAAATCCAATACTTTACGTGAAGATAGCTACAATACGTAACTCTTGTTACTATAACACTTCAAGTAACATTTAAACTTGCATAATCTTTTAAAGTTGTCGAGTTAGCTAAGCGCTAATCGGGTTATCTTTCTTATAGTACTTTGTTTAGCAACAAAAAATACAAATAAATTTTGGTTGAATCATCAGCTGTCAAAACAATACAATGATATTTACTTACCATCCCTTAAAAGTGGTTGATTTTCACTTTGCCCGTCACCCATAATTATATTTAAGATTTAGCAGCACAATATGTAAATAGGATTTATACAAATCAGAAATTCTTTCGACAAAAATTAACATACCAGCTTTACTACCATCGCAAAAAACTAGCTCACAGATAGCTAAATAATGAAACGGAAAAGCTAAAATATTTAAATCATATGGGAAAGAATTTTGCCATTTTCTCCCGCCAGATGTCACGATTACTATGATCCTTAGAGTATATTGTGAAATTATGGTAGTTTTCCAATGGGGAAGTTTTCTCAAAAGGAAAACGCCTCATTTACGGCCTATTTACATTCAGTCTGAGGTTAAGCAATTTATTGTGACACTATTTTAAAGCTGGTTTTTGCTCCTATTGTGTTCGCATCTTACCTATGCAATGTACTTGAAAATTAGATTAGCTGAACAAAGAATTGAGTAGGAAAGGTGCATCCTGCGGCGGTCCTGGCTGATAGATGGAACAACACATAGCCTAAACCGCTAGTCGTAGAAACATGAAATTTGGAGGCCATATTCCTTATGTGATGTAGGCATCCGATAAGAAAGGATTTTGGGAAATTAATCCCCTATGCAGCTAAAAAAGGAGATCAAAGATTGTATGAAACTCTGTCATTCTTAAAGTGAAATACATAGAAAGTGGTGTTTACCTTTAAAGCAAAAAATAAGAAATATATTTATTAAATTCTTTCGAAATTAATACCTTGAAGGGGTAAAAAATAAAAGGAGGTAATAAAGTTTATATTGGCAAAGAATTATTTATGATCAGAAGGCCTTGAAAATTGGTATTCATGCTCCTCAATACAATTAGATAAATACGTGTTTTAGCATTTTTTTAAAATTCAATCCCATATAAGGTAAAAGGGTGAGTGGGGAGGGGTGATGAGAGATTTGTATGAAACTGTAATTAATATGTAAAAAAGGACAAAGAAAAAAAATATTTACCTGTAGACGATTTAAGAGTTTTAAATTTACTTTCTTTAAAATGATTTCCAAACAGCCTTAAATATAAAGATTGTGATTTCGCCAATTTTGGTCATCTTATTGCTTTAGTACACGATTTCTTCAGTTTTTGTCTTTTGAGAACAAATGATATCCATTTTCAGTGCATCCTGGCACTGCACAATTTGTTATTTTATTAAATTTTAAATAGAATAAAAAAAAATCCATCCACCCTAAAGAGCTTTACAATATACTGAGGGCCATAGTCATCGCGACATCTGGCGGAAGAAAAAGGCAAAGTCTTCCCCACTTCTTCTTCTTCTTCTTCTCCCTGCCCATTTCCCAAATCACTTGGAGTCGGCGCAGTACATCTTCAGTGTACTGCTGATAGGATTTGGCAAAAGTTTTACGACCGGCCGCCTGCCTGACGTCAACCCTCCTTGGGAATGCTATTGTCTTTCTTTGTCTGAATGGTGTTAAATATTATGCACTTTCGATTTTGTTGTGTTTTAAAACATTTTTTATACTATTAATTCAATTATTAATGTTATTTATGGATATATTTTAAAATAAATTTCGATTACACAATAAATTTTAAAGTCTTCCCCACTAAATGGACCAAAGATGAATATGCTAGGACTGAATGAAATGTTATTGTCACATGTCAAATTTGGGAACTCAAAAATCAAATGTCAAAAACATGCTTATTGTCTCACATGTTGGGTTCATGTGTATTTAAATTTTAAAGTTTACTTACTATTTAATTAACTAAAGTTGTATAAAACTTAAGTGTAAATTAACAATGGCATGTAAAATTCATAGAGTGCGATATTACAATCCAAAACCGGAAACAATAAACTGTGTTTCTTTTAACAAAAAAAGTAAACTTGTAGCATTAGCCAGGTAGTTAATCATAACTTCAATTAAGTACTTATAAATTATTATATAAATATTTCATGAAAATTGTTGCATATCCTATTTGTTGTAGACAGGATGCCTCTATTGAAATATGGGACTTAAACTATGCTCCATATTTATTAAAGTTTGTACCAGGAACACTTAATGCATCAATAGAGGCACTTGGCTGGGTGAACCAAAGACTGCTGTCCACAGGCTTGGGCGGTACTTTACTGGAGTGGGACTTAGAAATTCTTTCCGTTAAAGCAACTGTTATGCTAACTGGTTATGCTGCTTGGTGTCTTGATGTTAATTCTACAAATACATTAGTAGCTGTAGGAACTGAACAGGGCTATGTAAATTTATATTCTGTTGAAAATGATGAGATTGTTTACAAAAAGATTTTTGACAAGCAAGAAGGCAGAATCATGTGTTGCAAATTTGATAATACAGGCACTGTATTAGTAACAGGTAATATATAAATAACCTAAAATTTAAAATTAAATATTTTGTACTAAAATCTGTATAACTGTCATCATTAAGTTTGTGACTATGCAAATTAAATTGTGGTGTTTATAAAATATTTGTTTAGGAGTAATTTGATCAAAAATAATATTCTGTTTTATGTGTAAACTATTCAATATACTTTATTGACAAAGTTTAAATATTTTATGAATGATATTACGTAGTTGATGAGCGAACAATTTAGATACAGTTCTTGCAGAATCATAGTAGTACATTAAATGCATTGTAGCCAAATATTTTAAAAATATTGTTTGTGAAAAAAATTCTAGTTTACAAAGTGAACTGCTTGAATTTATGGTGGTAAAATAAATGATGGTAAACTCTTTCAAATTGTATTGTTGCTAATTTCAGGCTCTGTTGACACTATAAGAGTATGGAATGTTGAAACTGGTCATGCCACTTGTCGAATTTCTGTAAGTCGTAGAGGAAAAGAGACTATTGTGTGGTGTCTTGCAGTTTTATCAGATAATGTAGTCGTGTCAGGTGATAGTATGGGAAGGCTCACATTTTGGGATAGTACCCTTGGAGATCAGGTATTTTTATGTTATGTTTTCAAGTATACTTATTTTTATTATTATGATTATATAAAATAGGATATTTACCATGTTTATCACTTAATTTTGAGAGATCTCGATATTTGAGCATTGTTACACATTTAAAGACTTACATACATATTTTTGTTTTCGCAAGTTCCGTAACTTATTATATGTAATTGAAAATTTCAGATTGAATCATACAAAACCCACAAGTCTAACATATTGTCTATAGCAGTGTCTGATGATGAGAAGAGTATATATTGTAGTGGTGTAGATCCAGTTATTATTAATTTTGTCAAGGTTAATAATAGTAGCTTAGGTAAACAAAGCACCTCCCAATGGGTAAAAAATGTTCAAAGGAATATACATGAACATGATGTTAGGTAATGTCTTATAAAAAAATCTTTAAGATGCAATAATTCATACACAAACGAGTGTTTGTTTCCTTTATTTACTTTGTATTTTTCACAGAGCCCTTGTCCTAAATGGTGACAAACTTATATCAGTTGGGACAGATGGTTATTTAACACTTTCAAGCTACCCTCCAAAATGGGTGATGCGAGTTCCTCATATGATACCAGCTCCCAGATCATCAGTATGTGCTTCAAAAAAGCTGTTACTGCTGAGGTAATTCTAAAACAAGAAACAAACAGTTGCAAAAAATATGTCAGTAAATTATTGAATTTTCCAATAATTAACCAAATTATTAATACTTTTAAGTATTACCAACTGAGAAATAACTACTTTTTTTTTATAAAAAGTTAAAATTATTTTCAAATACATGACAAAAATGACAGACTTAACATTACTACAAATGTACTAAAAGTACTAAAATTATTATTTCTTAAATTATTTATTTTAACAGTTTTTTCTTTGCAGGTACAGTAACTATCTTGAGGTTTGGAAACTAGGTTCATATGCAGTTAATAATAAAGGCAATGTGACTATTTCAAATATCCATGTAAAACCAAACAATAAACAAAAAGATGATAGTAGTATATTAGAACAAGATACAGAATTAGATGTTATAAATAAAGTGGACAATGAAAATGGAAAACAGAAACAAAATCTCAAACTAACAGAACAACCTGTGAAACTGGTGTCATTACAAACTAAAGGAAAAAAGCAGATCAAATGCTGCGAACTTTCACCCAGTGGAGAATTAATTGTTTACTCTACGGACAGTAACATTAGAATGTTGAAATTTGAATATGTAAGTAATGATTCTACCATAATAAAAGTGAAACTTTTGTGGGTGTATGTATGTTTGTTTGTTTGTTTGTTTGTTACTCTATCTTGCTGAAAGGGATGGACAGATTTAGATAAAATTTAGTATACAGATAGACTATGGCCTTTTTTTAACATTGGGATATGCATTTAGGCATACCACCTGCGTACATACAGGTATATGTAAGGCTCACTGGTAAAGCCAGTACTACACACTAAAACCCAACAGAATCTCCTGTCTTAATGGGGCGTCGCAAGGTTGACACCACGACGCCCCCACGGCTGGCTTGCCAAAGTAGACCATAATGACCATGGGTTGCTCCCACAGTCCCCTCCGCTATCAGTAAAGTACCAGGCGCAACACTCGAATTGCTGGATGTAATGTGCCCTAATGAAGCCCCTCTACCATGACACGGTGAACGCACGTTAGGAGGGTGGGGGGTGGGGTGTCTTGGGAGATAAAATAACATACAAAAAGTCACGAAGGTGGTATTTGAGTAAAGAGTAAACCGTTTACTTCAATATAATTTCTGACTTGACACAGTGACTTTGTGTAATTAAAAGTCATTGTCACTTTTATGAAAACAACCTTCCACTTGCGATAAAACATACAAATCTATACATATAATAAAATTCTAACTAAGTCGAATCTGTACATTAAATATTTTTTGGAAAATCTTATTGCAATAGACATTATTATCGATACAGAGGCCGAATCTATAGTTTTTAGATTTTTTGTCTGTCTGTCTGTTACCGCATCAAGAAAAAAAGAAAGGAAAAAGAAAAGTTGTTTAGTGACTGCTTGTGAGTTGTGCATACTAATACCAGCACTGAGAAATCATTGAATGTTTATTATGTATAGTCTTAGCGTGACATGGGATACTTACCTAATGAAGTGATTTCATTATCCCAGATAGGAAATTACATACTATATAGCAGAATATGTCCAAGTTTGTTTGTGTCCCGTATCGGACTAAGTATATTTATTGGGGTTTTCTACAAAGAAATTCTTAATAACAGCCCTGTGTCGCGAAGTTGGCAGCGTTTTACCCTCTTTTCACACCGGTCTTGTCAGATACCGTCCCTTCGGACTTACACTGACTGACACTGTTTTACACATATTTGAGCATAATAATATCATCTTTTTTTTTCGCTGAGGAAACCCATCACGGGGACCCTGCCGACCGTCAACGGACAAGGTACTGTGAGACTCCTACTCACTAAAACCCACAGCTGAACCCGTCGCCGGAGTGTAATGGGGTGTTGCAAGATCGCTTGCGCACACACTACAACACCCCAACAATAATATCATCAGCGCTAATCATTAGTCACAGTTGGAACTCCTTACAGGGAGGCTCTCATTCGCCTGTAATGTAACAGTTCAGATTCGAGCATTACATAAGTGTCCACCCTAATGATACTTTATTAAATGAATTGACAAAGGTGGACTTATCTTTCTTTTCCAGTTAACCCATATTAGGAAAATATTAGTATTAATGTTCTCAAAGATTATGTATTTTCGCTATGTTTATTCCAGGATGAAGACACAAGTAACGTGTCTCTATCAAAAGTGGTAGTTACGGGGATCACAAGCTGTGACCGTGTAGCGTTCACACCAGACTCGCGCACGATGCTAGCGTACAGCGCCGGAGAGGTGAAAGTACTGCAGGTGGACCCTGAAGCGGGTGCCGTAGTTGTGCAGACGGTGTCATGTGATAAATGTTTGTATTTTCTAATAATAATTTGTTGTTTTTATATATTTCTTAATTAATAATAGGCATTCCAATATTTAAAAAGCTATGTTGGTTTTTTTGTTTGTTTGTTTATTTAAACGTTTATTACGTTTATTTGAATGTATATCTCAGGAACTACCAGTCTACCATATTTGATAACATATGTAATTAAGTACTACGGAGAAGGTCTAGTTTATTTATAAATTTTACAAGGGGATAAACCGTGTTGATAAATAATAATTACTTTGACTTGAATCCCAGTAAAATGTTATCTTTCCCTAACCTGAAAAAATATATGTCATTCACATGAGAATAGATAAGGAAATAAAGAGTAAATACTTATTTTTTGAATAGAAATAATATATATATAATAATTAATTCTGTATTCTCTTTAATATTTGCAAAATTTATTAAATTTTGTATTAATTTTTATCTTATTATTTTTTAGATCTTAAAACAAAATCAGTACTACATCTGCTAGTGTCAAAAGACACGCCATCAAATGCAATATATTTAGTGGTAGCTGACACCGAGGGCGATATTGCAGTTTGGATAAAAAAATCTAAAAAAATCGAATTTTACGTCTCATTACCCAAATACAGATGTGTACCGTCTGCCTTGACAATTGATAGCAAAACAGAAAATCTATTAATTGCATATGTCGATCAAAAGGTAAGCAAAATTTGTTAAATGTACATAGTGGAGCTCATATATAGGATATATTACGTGTACCTCCATTAGTTTCTCTAATATGCTAGAATTTAAGTAAATAATGAAAATAAGAATGTTTTAGGAAAGCCTCTGGACAAAAAGTACGGCTTAAGTCATTGTACTCGTCGTTGCCACACACGAGATAAAACATCCCACGAGTGTTATTTCGTGATGTCATTGCCGACGATAAATATATCAATATAAAAAGATATATGACGACATGTTTGGCTCAATTTGTAGTGACCCTTCTTGCTGTGTCAGCGATCGAGGGTTCGAGTCCCGCTGCGGGCATTCATTTGTGTGATGAGCACGAATGTTTGTAAAAAAATGTCAAATATTCTCATCTCTACAGATACATAAAATTGAAGTGTTTGTTTGTAATGTCAAAATAACAGCTTTTTTTTTTCTTTTACTAAATGAATATGGAATTATAATATACGGTATTTATAAGAAAAACACCATTTCTAAAATTTTTGTCTGTCTGTCTGTTTGTTCCGGCTAATCTCCGAAACGGCTGGGCCGATTTTGACGGGACTTTAACGGGACTTTGATTGATGTTATAAGGAGTAACTTAGGATACTTTTATTTCAGTAAAAGAATTAGGGTTCCGCTCAAAAAAATAAAATGTATCTAGGGAAGCGAGGGTGAGTCGCTAGTCGTAAATAAGAAAGTATTATAACTTAACAGATAATAGAGTACGAGTTAGTAAACAAGAAGGTGTCGAAGTGGTCCGGCGCGACGCGCGGCGCCTCGCCCGCCGCGGCGCTGGCGGCGCACCCCGCGCGCGCCGCGCTCGTGTGTCAAGACGATGCTGCTTTATGGATATTGGATAAAAATGTGCAGGTAATCTATACTATAATAAAACAGTAGAAGTCGAATGTCTGTACATAGCAAAAAAATGCTAAAAACCGAGTCAGGGGGATGTAAAAAGACAAATAGAACAAATCCAGTTTTTTTTTCAAATTTTTTGTTTCTCTGTCTGTTTGTCTGTTTGTACGGGCTAATCTCCGAATCTATTGGACTGATTTTAATAAAATTTTTCATGGTGGTACCTTATATCCCCGGTCAACATCTTAGATACTTTTCATCCCAGAAAATTAAAGAGTTCCCGTGGGATAGTTAAAAAACTATAGTATCTTATACAGCTTAGTACACAACAGCTTATGCACCCAATTTAGTAAAATTTAACATTCTGATACCGCTCAAACAACAGGTTACTTTTCATCCCGAAAAAATGAACGGTTCCCGTGGGAACTAATAGATCTCTATTAGTGCTTTTCATACAATAAAAATCTAACTAAGCCGAATCTGTACATTAAATATTTTTTGGAAAATATTATTGAAATAGACATGATTATCGATACAAAGACCGAATCTATATTTTTTTTGAATTTTTGTTTGGCTGTCTTTCTGTGATCGCATCACGAAAAAACCACTGGTCAGATTTTGATGAAATTTGGTGTGATGATAACTGGTTATCCAGGTCAACATATACTTTTTACTGCGGGAAAACATCTCATCTCTGAGCTAAACATTAAAATATAACTAGGAACGAACCCGAGCGGAGTAAGAGTTAGTTATTTATATAGTTCTACTAGCGACCTAAGTGCCAAACTGTAGTCTAAACCACCTATGTTTTACGCCAGGTCATAGTCTGTGTAAAAAAATTCATCCAATTCTCTACAGCCAGCTTTTTCAGTGTGAAGGAGTAACAAGTACAGACACGTGTACACACATATTTTGTACCTGATACACATACATACAAATTCTACTCCATTCGACTAGGAACAGATCAATCGTAGGAGTGACCGCTTTATTTAGGTGCACACCGGGACACAAAAACTCGCAAGATCTTGGCTCGACCTAGAAATCATACCCAGCAACTCATGACATTCAGCATGAGCGTTTGAGTTGTAGCTTTAGGATATACCAGCGGCTCACCCTTGCTTCGGTCAAGTTCGCCTCTAGGAAAACAACAAACCTATCCCATTTTTTCCAGCATAAAAAGCCTATGTGTTATTCCAGACTATAATCTATCTCTGTGCCAAATTTCGTCCAGATCCGTTCAGCCGTTCTGGCGTGAAAGAGTAACAAACATCCATATTTACAAATGTTCACACTTATAATATTAGTATAGATTGTGCCTGGATGTACTAATGACTGTTTTTAGAACTTACCATAGCATTTTATAGAACTACTTATTTAACAGCAGGTAACAAGTTCTGATTTATTGTCTATTAGTTGTCAGATATTTTGATCTTTAAACCAATTTTGAAATAAATGACTTTATAATATTAATATATGTAACATTATATTTTATTTTAATCTTTTCTTAATTTTTCTAATTTATATTCAATGAGAATTTATTTAAAATATAAATGTTTATATCATTTTTGCATGGCTGTTTCAGACTGACATGGATGAACCAACACCTAAAAGAAAAAACAAAAATCAAGGCAACTCAAATACAGGAGTTCGTATAATTCCTATAAAGGTAATTATAATATATAATAGATACATATATTTTAACACATGTATAAAATATTCGAACCATGTAAATTTATATAGAAAGTCAAATTCATTTCACTTTTAAGACAGTTAAAAAAGTATCAGGACTAAAATATTAGTAATATGAGACTAATATTTTATTTTTTGCTGTTATCATTATTTACTAGGATATATACTGTGTTCTATGAAAAAATAACTGACTATCTTATATAGTTAAAAGATATTTTTTAAGTTGTGACATCTAGACAGTTATTATTGTTTGTCTTCAGAACTAAAACCAGCAAAAATGTGGGTGAAAATTTTCGTATTCAATAATTATATTATTGCGTATACCCAAAATTAGTGTTAAATTGGGATAAAAACTATTATATATGTATTTTATAAAATTAAAATATCTTGATTTTATGTTTTATACACAACAAAAAAATGTGATAGATAGCAAGGCAGGAATATGTAGCATTTTTCAATAATGAAAGGCCTTTAATAATATATTTTTATTGGTGTTAATTAGGATTAACTTCTAACTTCATATGTACTGTATTAGATTACAATATCAGAATAAGTGAAAAGAACGAAAATATATTTATTACTTAAAATTTGGTTTTTAAACATGTTCACTAAAATACTTTAAGTATTTTTTTAACACTACACTACCGTTGTTGTGGGATCATGTAATTAATATAATAAAATCAGATACCAAAAGTACACATAACAAATTGTTAAATATAGTTAGTTCTTACTGTAAGATCAAAATATTAGCAATTCAAATTAACATTTCAAAATTTTTAACTATTTTTAAATTAAACATAGAACAATAATATTGCTTAATTAATATTTTAAATTTTTTAAGTCTATACGTGTAATAAAATTGTGACTGAGTCGAATTTGTACATTAAATAATTTTTTTGGAAAATCTTAATATTAAAATACTCATTATTATTATCGATACAGAGGTCGAATCTATCTATAGTTTTTAGAATTTTTGTCTATATATCTGTCTATCACGAGAAAACCAATGGACAGATTTCGATGAAATTTGGTTTGATGATAGCTGGTTATCCAGGTCAACATATAGGATACTTTTTACTGTACGAAAATATCTCATCTCTGAGAAATCTATACTAAACGTTAAAACTTAACTATAATAATAATAACACTAATTAAGACCATTATTTAATAAGTTTAAAAAAATGTAATTAATAATATCAGCAAAAAATTATTAATATGCGATTTTAAAACTTATTGAAATTACAAAAATGTAAAAATTTATTTATTTTTTGTAATGTTTGATTTTTTGTAATCTATATATATAAAAATGAATCCCTATTTCCCTTGGTCACGTCATCACGCGTGAACGGCTGGATCGAATTAACTATTTTTTGTTGTGTTATTGTCAGAAGAAGGTTCTTATGAAAGAAAAAATTGAAAAATTAACGAAAAATAATAATTAAAATGTATATGGCTAACGCTGGGTAATAACTATTTATATTGTATAACTTTGCTTATAGGTACTGTCTGTAACAACTATATGATACCTTTGAGCCGTCTAAAACCTTGTCTCTGCCGTGGGCCGTGACCATAATTGCTGCAAAGCATTCTAAATGTCGCGAACCAAAAATCAAAATAATTCCGCGAATAAATTCGAAAAGATAGTTTTATTTATAATTTTTTGTTACAGTATTTAGCGGGCTTCCACTGGCTCGGCGACGATGAAGCGGTGACGTTAGAAATATTACCAGAAAATATTGTATCTCAGCTGCCACCGATGGTAGCCTCTAAGAGACATATGTAATTTGTTATTTTATTTTTATAATTAAAAGTTATTTGTAAACTTTATACAGTATATTTTTTCAAGTCAAAGATGTTAATCTAAATTAAAATCGAAATTATTCAACATAATTATAGGATTATCTATACAAAATTCATAAAATTAAATAGTTTTTTTTTGTAATAAGTATTACTAGTGACACTAGATTCGAGTTCGCTTTATTTTATTTTATTTATTTATTTATGTACCATAAAATATATATTATACAAAATAATGCAACAGAATTTCGATAAAGGATAACTTATGTCTTAAGGAGATTTCTTCCAGAAACCCTTCAGAAGTGAGAAAATAAGTTAATTTAGTGTAAGTACAGTACAGTATTAAATGGTATAACTTAATATTAAAATATATAAAATAAATATTATAATTATACAAAAATAAATATATTTATACACTTTAATAACTATACGAAAATTCTCTGAAGTGACGATTTTTTTCAACTTAATTCACAAATATCATTATGCTAGTAGTAGCTTATTTTCGTAATATGTTCATACTATAGCCTTATAACCTTTTTAGATAATCCCATTTTTAGTGAAAACCGTATGAAAATCCATCCTTAAACTAAAGCCATCCCTATCTTTAAGATAATCACTATATTGATGAAAATCGTCTTAAAATCCATGCAGTACTTTCTAAAATTATCCCGAACAAACAAACTCAGCGCATCCATTTAATTTATAATATATAGATACTTTAGTAAGTTTAAATGCATTGCTTATCTGTCAGTTTATCAAGCTCAAATGGCGTCACGTCGAGCTGTTGAGGCCGCGCCCACATCTCGTCTGTTACATCGGAACGCGCCAGCGCCAATTTGTATGATATGGGATCTCCTTCTACACTCCTGTATTTACATATAATTTAACAATTTAAATACCACGATATTTAAAATCGGTCAACGTTATTGTAAAAAAATGAAAAAAATATGATTAATATGGTATTCATTTTTTAAAATCATTCTTAAAACTGTAATTTGCAGTTGCAAACTACGAGCAATTTTGTATGTACAATTATTTATAAATATTTTGCTTATATGAGAATAGATACACAAAAACCCCCAAGATTATAATAGGGATACACTAAATCTCATGGTCTATCTGTGTCTAAATTTATTCTTAGTAGTAATAGAGTTAATATTAGTCCCGCTGAGTTTCTTTCCCCAGTTCTTCTCTTGTCTGGGGCTTCTTCTTTCCGAACTGGTAGTAGACTCATGACGTTCAGTAAAAAAATGTAATAATTTAATGCTGAATAAAATATTTTGAATTTGAATCCAAATCGGTTCAGCTGTTCAAGAGTAACAAAAATATACACACATACTGACTTTCGCATTTATAACAGTAGGATTCTTAAGTGACGATTTACGTACCCCAAAAACAAAATAGTCTGTTTATATGGATTATAAACCTGTCCAGGCGGTAGTGGTGGCCTAATCGGGTAGTCGCGAGGAGTCTTCACTGAAGGCCCAAATCTTTCCAGTGTACACAGAGCACGGCGTCCAATAATACCTGGAATTAGCGAGTATTATGCCCGATTTCACCAACGTCACCTAAGTTTAAGGGATGGACATGGTTAGGGGACAGTTTCTGTTTCACCGACAGTTAGGGGTCACCTAAATATTAAAAGGCCCCCTAAATTTAGGTGCTCGAAATATGGGCTTAAAGACGATCGTAAAACGAAATTTAATTTAGGGGCTAGTTTAGGGGACTTTTAAGCTAAGGATCCCATACGTAGGTGGTAGCTTATGAGTTGTTGGTGAAATCGGGCATTAGAGACCCATTTTAAAGAGGAGGCCCTATTTAAAATGTACATTTACATTATACATTATGTACCTACTTCTAGAGACATCGCTTCAATCGGGTGCGTCCATAGGTGCCAAACATGGGTATGCATGCACTCGCACACACACTCTTTCATTTATAATCCACATCGTAATCCGATTTAGTAGTAATAATAAAAAATATTTAAAAATAATTTTCTTTAAATGTTTTTTAAGTGTTTATTCATTTCCAATTTTTTTTAAACTAATTTTGTTAGGTAAATTTTTATACCAGAACTTGTAGAAGGTAGTGGCATTGGAGACGGTTTTATTTCAACAGCAATCTCCTTTTCAGGCTTGCAGCTAACTGAACGAACAGCAGCACGATATTCGTCAAATGACATACCTATTGATTAACAAGTAAAAATTACTTTGTGTTATTATTTTAAAGCAAGAATATAGTCTAGTCAAATCCATACTCCATACTAATATTATAAATGCAAAAGTAACTTTGTCTGTCTGTATGTTGAAATTTGGTATGGTGATAGTTTGAGAACCTAGGAAGGACATAGGATAGTTTTTATCCCGAAAATCATCCCTTAAGCGGGTCGGGGTGTTGAAGTTTTTGTGCAAAAAGGGGATATATGTATATTTTTGTCATTTTTAAAAGTACTTACCCAGTAAAAACACACACATATATTTAGATAGTCTATTCTATACGAATAGTTAAAATGTACTTACCCAGTATAAACATAAATACCAACTAACCTACTTTATATAAAGATTAGAAACTCCTTGTTTTCTGGGAGAAAAAGTGTCCTTAATCATGACATCTGTATTAAGTAGGTAATAACCATGCTAGTTTATATCGAATTCCGTCAAGTAAACTTTGCTTAGATATTGACATAATATTTTTAAAGCCACTTCTATCCAATTTCTTTTCCTAAGATAAACATTAGCTTAAGAGCCTCTTATTACTTAAATATTTATAAAATTTGAATTTTAGAAATTTTGAATTTTGGCACTGAATTTTGGAACTGCTAGTATGGTATAAAAGTTTCATCCAACAGTACGCTATGACCGAGAAGAACGGCGGGTAAAAGAAAGTCTATACAAAAGATTTACCTAATCTTTGGGCCTCTTCTTCTTGTACTTCTCGTACTTTTCTGAGGAATCCCCATCGTTGTTGCCATATACGCGCTGCATGCTTCTCTTTTTTGCTAACCGATGTTCTAAATTAAATATATTTATTCATTAAATCGTTTTTTTTTTCTTAGAGCGGTTCTATCCCGTGAGCATAATTGCTGTAAAGTATTCGAAACGTCGGGAACACAAAAACAAAATAAATGTACGAAAAGATAGTTTTATTCAAAATGTCTAATATTCGCGTAAATATAAGAAAGTATTCATCTGCTTCAATCATCAAATAATTATAATTTTACATCTAGCGACTTACTGGTTTCGTATGCTACGTCCCAATGTGCCAAACAGTAGTGTATATAGAGTATATATTATAGAGATAGGGTCTAGGCACTCATAGTCTATCTACTTATGTACGTAAATTGCATCCAAATCCGTCCAGTCTTATTAGTATGAAGGACTAACAAACATACATGCCAACACACATACAAGTTTTTAAATATATAATATTAATCTGATTATAAGTATAAATAACTATTTTTGCTTCATGCTACGAATACGTATATTGTAAAAAACGTACAGGATTCCTTGAGCTTTGACTGGATCTATAGATGGTTCGCGGCGAATCCCAACACTAGTAATAGGCTGATTTGAATTTTCCATAATATAACAGTTTATGTAATGACAATCTTAAAACTGATAGTAAGTTAATCCCTAAGTCTATTTTGGAACAGACCACTCTCTAGATACAAATGATAACAACAGAAATCGATCAAACATTTTAGTTAGCGCCCATTCTGTATAGTCACCCCTGCTATACTACGAGCATGTTGGTCTGTTGCGGCTCTTGAGAAAAAAATCTATTATACTATAAGATTTAGTTTTGCTTATATTTTAATATTATTTTCTACAATAAAATTAACATAAAATATATTTGATTATGATTTTTTTTATTTTTTGATACAAAGTATTCGTTCAGTATTAGTACAAATGCATTCATGTAGTATATATAAATATTTTCGCATGGACAAATATGAGAATTGTACAGTTGACTTTTCAGTAGAAACATTCGATTCAATTTCAAATTCTAAAAACTGCGATAATTAGTAATAAGGATACCTGCCGACACTGGCTATGACGTAAATCTAAACGCTACGGCGTAGTATAGGTAATATAGTTCATACTGCCGTTAACTGCGCAGCTTCTGTAGAGTCTATACAACGACGTTGTGTTGAACCTCGTCCTCTGTGAAAGACTTTGAAACTTATTCGAAAATTATCATAACTTTGTCTTCAATCGAGATATTTAAAAAAGAATTTCTGCAATTTTTATATTGAACCAAAATTACTTTGATGTACCTATATATAATGAAAAAAAATTACGTATGATTAAATTATTTTTAGGATGTAACAAGAAAATGTAAAGTTAAAAAAGTGTAATAAAAAAGAAAATGTTGGGTTTTTTCCTGTTCCAAATATTGCAAATAACTATAGAGACAATACCAACAATAATAGAGTCGGGGAATGAAACCCACATCCTCTCGCAGAAGTCAAATATGAGTGTAATTTCTACAAAGTCAACATAAGCTAGAATAAAACAATATATTAGATTGAAATAGTTATATTATACACGTTGGTACCTACAAATAAAATTCATGTGTTTATTGAAAACTGGAATTTGGAGTATTCATTTACTAATGACTTTATTAATTATTTGAGCATTTTCTTTTATTTTTACATAATCATAAAGAAGTAAGAAATATTAATTTATCACTGTCAATATCTTAGGTATTGTAAATTTTTCTTCCATTGATTCCATGGTAGCATTATATGGCTATTTTAATGAAACATGTGTATTACTTTCATACTACTGTACTCATACATATATCCATAAGGCATTGTAGATTTACAAAATAAAATAAATGCGATATGTGAGATCTGCATGATAATAGCTAAATACTAGCTCAAATTCGTTAAATGTAAGTAAATATTTAATACCGTTCTTTTAGCGCACACAGACGTATTCAACATTTTAAGTAGCACGTTCCAGATATAAATCTATAAGCGAGAATATAAACGTGACCCAATTTTACAGGAGTCTGCGCTGAAGTGAAAAGGTCATAGAATTCTCGGTGCGTTCCCACAAAGTGCTGTAACCTTTTCCGCCCACCCCCGCGTCTAGACTAGGCGTTTATATCACACCCTATCAATGTACTCGTATTATAGGCAACCGCATCCGACATAGTTATTTTAAGAGAGAACAAAGGTTTCGTAACTTGTACCATTTATTTAATGTTATTATCATGTTATGTTAATTATCTTTGGTTATCTACACCACTATTATAAAGAGGAAAGATTTGTATTTTTGTATGTAAATGTAAAAAAAAAACTGAAAAACTACTGGACGGATTTAGATGAAAGGTAAGAAGATAGTTTGAGACCCTGAGACGAACATAGGATATTTTTTATTTCTGAAATCATCCCATAAAGGGGTGGAAATGGAGATAAAAGTTTGTATGGGGATTCAACCTACGGACGAACCCGAGCGAAGCGAGGGTGAGCCGCTAGTGACTTATAAGCAATTTTTTAAAATTGCAAATTAATAACTTTGATATTTACTATTTCAAAATCACCGTTATCGGTTTATTCCAACTGTTCTTAAACATTTTCGTGAGTTTGTTAATTATTTTATTACTAGCATTGGCCGCGGCTCTGCCCGCGTTCAGATGACCAAACAATCATTTTTGTAAAATAGTGGGTAGGCACTGTCTGTAACAAGTATGTGTTTGAGACGTCTATAACCTCAGTCTCTCCTGTGACCATGATTGCTGTAAAGCATTCGAAACGTCTGGAACCACAAATCAAAATAAATCCGCGAAATAATACGAAAAGATAGTTTTATTTAAAATAATCAGTTTACTTATTTACAAAATGGGGATCCGTTCAAAATAATATGATCAATTGGAGTTCTGTGACAAAAATAATGGAAACCGCTACTTTAGACACTACTTATAGCCTATAGGTATTCTACTTTGTTATTGGCATGGCCAGACTGCTATTACGTGCGTTGAAAGGCATTGTAATGACAGACGACTGTTTCTGACATTAATTAATAAGGTAAGAAAATTATAGCTATTAGAACTAGAGTCACTAAATTATTTGGGTGAAAATTAGGAACTTTATTTCATTTAAATGGTAATGGACATGTTTAAAAAAACACGTCTGTGTTAAGTAGTTAGTTTAATCAATAAAAATATATTATTAAAAAAGATTACGTAAAAAACTAGAATATAATATTTAGATGTACATAGGTACATAATACCTATGTAGTCTAACGCTAGGATGTGTATTAGTAGAGTTTTAATATAAAATAAAATTTAATATAAAAATATCCTACAATTAATAACTGTTTTGTTTTTCTTAGACTTTAGGAGAATATACCAACAAGTGTTGCATTACATAAATTTTAAAATTTTCTATAGGTATATCGTAAAATAATAAATTAAGTATAATAAAAAGGTACGCGTTTAAATAGCATTGGCTGTAACAAAGAATAGTTGAAATGACGATGCATTTACAAGGCAGCAGGCCTTCGTCTCACCTCTAGACGTTTTCCACGCCTCGTTTGTTGTCCTCCAGCATGTACAGTCTAGACTAGGCAGTCTAGGCATTCAGCGACTGAATTACTTTACGTCAGTTAAATAATCGTTATACCGACGAATATATGCAATACTCTTGCGTAACTTCTTTTTCTTCTAACGTATTTTGATTTCGATGTTTTAATATTTACCTATTTAATGCCTTTCATTTTATTTCTTAACAAATTAAAACATGCAACGCTAACAATTATTTTTGTGAAGGTGTAGAAAAAATACAAATTTGTATTACAATTGACACCCTATCCTATGATTTTAGGGATGGTTATTAAAAATCCTTTCTTAGTGGTTATCTAGTGTATCATTATGGGAATAGACTGCCAAGTTATTAATTAAGCGAATTCTTTATGATGTTTCAAAATTTCTTTACACGTAGGTACCTTGTTTAGGTACCAAAAAAATATTTAGGTCGTGTTTATGGTACACTAGCGACGAGCCCTCCCTTCACTACGACTCCACCATATGCTTTCTAAACAACATGTTGAATTAGATATCTTTTCCACTAATATGTTTGAATTTAATAATAGTCTTACTAAATTCTTATCGCAACTTTAGTAGATATGTTTAAATGTATTGTAATATGATTTGTTTCTTTTTTTTTGTATCTCTATAAATAGTTTCAGATTTGTTTCTAGAAATGTACCTACGTTAATTTTTTCTTAGTTTAAACTTAGTTATAATACAATATTGAGCAAGCTGTGGTCTCCTATAAGTGAAGGAGCACACGTGTTGTGAGTCCTATTTGCTTTTTGTTTTTATATGATGTTGTATTTTTATTTATTTATTTATATTGTGTGTATCTTTTGTTGGACATCCTAATTAAAATAAAAATAAAATAATAAAAAAATATGCTCTATCTCATAAGTTAATTTCTTTATAGGCCAGGAATATACATTTATTCAGCTGTTCTTATATTAAGGATAGATGACATCCTTCATTTATTCCTTTTTAAGTCTTAGTAATAGGCCCTTCTTTTTATATTCGACAGCGCCATTAAAAGGAATTTAGCCTTTCCGGGAAGAAATGACTATAATATGTATACTGTATAAGCTTAATATGGGATAAAGATTAGGAAATTTGTAATAGCTAGATATTATTTATCTACAAAATACCGGCTGTAAACAAAGTCTGTCTGTCTGTCTGTTACCGCATCACGAGAAAACCACTGGACAGATTTTGATGAAATTAGTATGGTGATAGCTGGTTATCCGGGTCAGCATATAGGATACTTTTTACCGCGGGAAAATATCTCAATTTTGAGAAAAAATACAAAAACTGCATTGTAAGAGTATACTAATATGTAAAACCTAAGAATTTGGTTTTTGGTCATCTAAACGCGGGCGGAGCCGCGGGTAATGGTAGTAACTTCTAAAAATTTGTTTTTTTAACTCGTAAATTTTACTGTTATAAATTACAACACGTTATAATATTACGAATTATTAATAGATAAAAGCTATATTTAAATCATATGGGATTTATCAAAAAATCCTTGTTATAAGTACAATAAATAAATTAAATCTCAAAGGGTTTATTAATATAATTTATTAAGAGATAACGATAAATATACGCCATACTTCTTTTATGAAACAGATATAATGCGGCGAATAAAGTGCAGTGAATTGCAACTACTCGTAATTCGGTTCACCTCCAGACGGTGCTTCTCTAGGCGCAAGCACTTTGTTCAGTCTAGACGAATTGCATTATGGAAATTTATATACTTAGACAATTTCTAGACAATTTACACAGGCCGAAACTAATCTAATACATTTTATAGTTTAAATAACCTTTTCATAACACAATAGGTAACATAATACAATTTTATATCTAGACATATAATAAAATTGTAACTAAGCCGAATCTGTAAATGAAATATTTTTTGGAAAATCTTATTAAAATAGACATTATTTTCGATACAGATGCCAAATCAATAGTTTTTAGAATTTTTGTCTGTCTGTTACCGCATCACGGAAAAACCACTGGAGGGATTTTGATGAAATTTGGTATGGTGATAGCTGGTTATCCGGGTCAACATATAGGATACTTTTTACTACGGGAAAATATCTCATTTCTGAGAAAAAATACAAAAACTGCAATGTAAGAGTATACTAATATGTTTATGTAATATTTTTAGTCATATGAACGCGGGCAGAGCCGCGGGCAATGCTAGTATGAAATAATTTAACGTTAGCTGTATTGGAAGGAACATTACAAATAAATCTAATAATTATTTACGCTTACCCTTCTGCTCGTTTATGTATTTTTTATTTGTAGACAGTAGCCATCGGACGTCGTAAGCCTACTTTATATGAGAACCCATATTGAGAAAAGCTGTATTTATGAATATAACCAATTATATTTAAAGGTAGGGTTTTTTAATTAGTAACGGTTAATATGGAATATCGGTTAGTAATCGTACGGTTATCGGAGATATGATCGAATTTACGTAATTCAAATATAAATCTAATGCACATATTAATAAGGTCGCGGGTTCGAGTCCCGCTGGGGGGGATTCATTTGTGTATTATTAAAGTTATATATGTGTACTGTATTAACTATCCGGTATCCATAACACAATTCTCGTAGCGCATCCAAAATTGGTAGCAGTAGTGAATAAGCTAGTGCAGTTTTAGTTTTAATAGGTAATAGATTTTTTCATCGCCTCTAGCAAATTATCGCAGCAAACATCTTTTTACTTACCTCTGCAATTTGCACAGTCCAGGAGAAGGAGTTGAGGAGTTGTTGAAATATAATCCAAGATTCGTGACGGCGTTACTGTAAACTAAGCCAGAATTGCCAAATCGAACATGGGGCAAGCTTTTAGCTTCCAATAATAATTACTTGTGACTTGACAGGATTAACGCGGAGCCCATACAACGTACTCCATGAATAAATTTTGTGTAGATCACTGTTTAGCCGTTTAATAGTACATATTGTTGACGTCACTGGAGGGGCCTGAAGCGTAAAACTGCATTTTCTTATGCGAATAAATTGTCATAAATTGCCACCAGCAGTTTCATCTGGGCATTGATAAACTGTCACACAAACAAACACACAAAACATACATACAATACATACAAAATCCGTGGTTTGGTCAGAGCGTTGATGATTTAGGCAGACTAAGCATATGATGATACGGGCGACCAACATAAGAAGTGGGGCATACTTCTTAGAGCTCTACTAAGTATTAAGTATAATAGTACTAAGAAATGAGTAGTCCAATTACATTAATTATAATAATGTTTATAGTATCATAATATAAATTTAGATGATAATAATTTCGCGCCTGGTAATGTTAGATGTAAGTACAGCTTTAAAATAATAATGATCTTCATAAAGCGTTCCATCGCCCATATACCAAGTTTACGACTCATTATTTTCAAAAGACCGTACTTTCACGACATGATGTCATGCATGCATTTTATGCATACTTTTACATTTTACGATTTAGATAATAAATAAACTTGTTATCTGACCAAATATAATATGTATTATGAATTTATTTGCAGAAATATTTTATTCTTTATTGTGATCATTAAAGAATCTTTTCCATTTTATTATAATTTAAAGTTATTCAGTGTTTTGTGGTGAAAATTTCGTTTTTAATTTCTCATACATATTTTTATTGTAATTAAATTTTCATACGGTTTTCACCAATAGACAAAGTGATTCGTGAGGAAGGTTAAGGTGTATAATTCATTAAAATTTTGTGTAAATTGTCTAAATATGACGATGATTATTGAAGATGTCGAAAAAATCACATCGATTAGGAGTTTTACTGAAATGCGCCGCGGAAACCAATAAAGTTATATAAAAACCATGTATTCCTCTTTAAAATATATGTACGTACTTTTAGGGACGCATCCGAGCGAAGCGAGCGTAAGTCATTAGTTATATATTGACCATTAAAATAGTTTAAACATATTTTAAGATAGGTATTGCATAGAATTGTTTTTGCGGCTGTGTTCTTTAATAGGTCGCACCGAGGACGAGCGAAGAGGGAGCGCGACCCCACGCGTCGCTCGACGTCCTATTTTTTACCGTGAAGCAGATTGTCGTAATCGCGGACAGACGACGCGCCAACCGTTAGTTACGGCCGCTCCACTTTAAACCTCATCCATTTTAATTTAACAAAAGTGCCGGCCGATAGCGCGGAGGAAGGAGTCATTTCCGTCGGCAGCAACTCGCATCTGACTCACGCCGCCCAGGACGGAAAAAAATGCGACACACGACCCGGCATTCCCCATGACATCGTTATGGGAAATTACTTTTATGCATGTCGTTCATGTGTCTGCGACTTATGAGAGTATCTTATAAACTACAATCGTGCTGGCTAGATTTAAAAATTCGAAATATGTACTCGTAGACATAGACGGTCATTTGGTGTAGCATGGTTTACAGTACTGTTTGTAACTTTACTAACCTTGCCCCCTGGTAATGGTTTTGGGAAACATCGCACAACACACACCGGTCTATCGATGGAAAGTAGAAACCAAAATCCTAGGTTAGTCCTAGGTAGCTTAGGGATAGTATAATATAGGTAGATAAGAGTAAGATAGGTAGCTAGTTAGGTAAGATATTCGAATTATATATGAACAGATGAGATAACATACAGTATTTACTCGTATGATTTATCTATTATTTAAAAAAAACATGGAACAAAATTATTTGATAATAGCAATAGTAATTGTCTACAGTTTTGATTTTTATTATTAATATATATTTAAATCTTTACGTATAACCCAGTGTGATTTATGCACTAAATAAATTATAAAGATTGTAAATATTCCTCATTCTTATTTGGTTATGTTTAATTACAATGTCAGTCTCAAAACAATAAAGAAAATTACGTCGAGGCGAAATCGGAGCACCTAATTGTTATTGGATGCGCGCTTACATAACGGATAGTGCCGTTTCATTACACGTCCCCTCACGACTACAACGCCGCCTGTGACGTCATGTAATAGCTCGTCTGCGCGTCGCACAGTCTGCCCGCTCCGCACCTGCGACGCACACTGCACGGCGCGCCGCACGCTTGCATGCACCATCAACGTCATCTCGAATATTTTAAAATGTGACGTATTTGTATTGAATTTCGTTAATACATCTAATGTATCTTGTATATTTATTTATTTATTAATTATTTATTTATAAATATCTGCAATCTCGGAACCGGCTCTAACGATTTCGCTGAAATTTGGTATGGGGGGGTTTTCGAGGGGGATGTAGATTAGTCTTATGTCTGGAAAAACGCGTGTTTTCGAGTTTTCATGCGGTTTTCTTTTTTCTTATTCCACAAAAAACAAGGCCGCTAATTTCGCACGCTCGGGCATAAGCGTAGTGGTCAAGCGACCAAGGCGCAAGATTGACAAACACAGGTGTCCGGATTCGAAACTTGGTCGGATACAAAGTTATTACATTTTTGTTTTTTTTTTATTTATTCAAGTTTTTAGCTCTTTTTTGTTTTCAAATTAAAAATGAAGTTTTTATTTTATCAGTTTATTCTTTAGTTATATAGATTATCATCTAAAAAAATAAAAAAAAAATATGAAAAATACAATAGAACATAAAAGAACTCCGGTCGCCCATTATATACATATAGTATAAACGAAATTTAAGCAAGCTATGGTAAGAGATAGGACTAACTTATATTGTTTAAGTTTTGTTGGCTAATTCTCGCTGGGCAGCAAGCGGCAATTTTCGGAACTGCTGTTTTTATTTTATTCCGTTCTGGGTGTAAAATTGAGGGGGGGGGGGGGGGCTTAATTACATTAATTAAGTTTAAAAAGTCGTAGTTACTAGAAACAATAATTAAGCGAATTTTAATTTCCTCGTTCGTCCCTTAAACTTAAAACCTCCATAACTCGGTTAATTTGGACCGGAGGAAAAAAAACCATGATACTTTTCTTATGTAAAATTTTAAGCTCTACACATTTTTATCAAAACTTTTCTGTCTAATTTTTACCGTTTTCAAGTAATTGCGAAAAAACATTTTTTACATTTTTTTTTTCAACTCTTGCTGAGGGTTGCACACACTACAACCTTTACACATTGTTTTTGTATCAGTAAAACTACATTATATCAAATATACAAAGTTGAGTGCCAAAGTTTGATTTCGAGCCTTATTTGACTGGACTATAAGCATGTGTACCAGCAATTGAACGCGGGGAAACCTTGGGGTGTTGCTAGTTATTTATTAAAAAAGGTTAAGCATTCAATATAATACGCGTGTAATAAAGAAAGATAAGATAATAATAATAAATTTGAATTTATAATAAAATCCAGGTATTATTTCGCGGACGGACAGATGTAAGTACTGTAACTAGTGTTAGTGTTTGTTAGTGCCGCCCTTCACGCTCGCTTCGTTTGATACGCTGTTTGAATAACCGGCACGAACCTTCGACTGGGTCGAACGTATTAAGAGTTAGCGATTATGGACAGGGGAAATAATTTAGAGGCGTGAAAACCTCAATCATTTTGAATGTTAAGTTATGGCTACCCGAAATAATGCCGTAATATAAGTAATGTACCCCACGCCACATTGCCGTTAACTTTTTACAGCAGTTGCTATAAACATTGTATAGATTTTAGCACAAAAATCTTGTTATAGTTTGCCATATAAGTTCCTACAAACAACCTTTTTCCTTTACCTGAGTTACATAATAAGCAAACTGAAATATTTTGATATTTTTACTCATGTGATTTTACGTAATTTGAAAAACTGAGAATCTCAAAGTCACTCGAGATTAAAAAATTAACTACGATTCATTAAAATTGTATTGCGTAATTAAAAGCTAACAAAAGCTTTTATTTTAAAAAAATAGAGAGAAATATAAATATCAGATGCATCATATTATATATTTAGTTGTGTGTGCGTGGCGGCGGACAAAATGGCCTTCACCTTGAACGCCGCCGTCTGACCCCGGCGTCCCGGACTCTCGTCACCGCCCATCCCCTGCCCTAACCACCCAAACACCTTACACCCCCAAATGAGCTACATAATCACGTTAAATACTTGTAACATTATATCTCTAAATCCATATTGATTCACAGTATAGAATTTAAATAGGAAGTTGAGACGCATAATTTTAATTGTAGACAATTAGGTGCAATGTAGCAAACTGGTTGGCACACGTCCTATTTATTTATAGGTGTGTTTAAAAACGTACCATCTTCGTCATGCACCTTTCCTTGCAGAAAAGTGACAGATATAGGTAGTAGTTATAGATACATATCCGTATAAATATATTGATTGCATTAGTTTTTAGTTAAATAATAAATACGACTTATATACCTAGTTTCCACTCAGTAACAAAGCGAATTCAAGCTTTCCCTATTTCCTGTAAGACATATAAAAAACAGTAATAACGAACTTTTAAATGTACTTTTAAAATGTTGTTTAAAGTAGTGTTTATCTTGTCTCTAATGAAGTATTTCGCTGGTGGTGATTTAGAATCACATGAACACCATGAACAACTTATATCTAACCATCTTGAAGATCATCCCATGAAAAAAGCCCAAGGTTTTTCAAAGTATCCAAGATTTTCCGTTGGATTACAAAGGATCCCCATCGGGTAATAATACAGGATCTCCGCGAAAAGGAGCATCTTCGAAGGGTAACACAGACCCTCTGAAAGGTGGCATAAAGCCTCCGAAGGGAGACAAAACGCTTGCAAATGACACAAAACTTCCGAAGAGCGAAAAAAAGCCTTCGACGGATAACACAACGCCTGCGAGGAATGACACAAAGCCTCCCAAGGTCGACACAAAGCCTCCAAAAGACAACATCTAAGGACGACTCGATAGAACTAGTGTTTTCCCGTGGGAATGAAAGTTTTTCCTGTAGTAAAAGGTATCCTAAATGTTGATCCGACTAAGTAATATGTTATCACTACACAAAATTTAGTTAAAATCGGTCCAGTACTTTTTGCGTGAAAGGCGAACACAAAGAGGCATACAGATAAACAGACATTTTTTTTTAATAATTACTGTTTTGGGTCTATATTCTGTTCACAAAACGTTACAGTCATTGTTTTTAAAAAATATGTCATATCGCTAACATACTGTTTTATTTCATATATAGATAGAGTGTAGATTAGCATAAAAAATAAAATAAAAAACTTTTTAAGGAAAAAATAAAAACTGACTTAAAAAACACAATAAGTAAAAATATAACTAATTGGTACTTTGTATATAGATACCTAATCAGACATTTTCGAAGTCGGTGTGCTTTGATTTGTATTAACGGCAATAGAAACACTGGCAAAGTTCCAAGTTAATATGACAATTCAAAGTAGGTAAAAGTATCATTAACTATTTTTCCATCCTTAGGGGTGGTATTTTTTTTTCTAATTTTGATGGCAACAAAGAGGAAGTAGGTAGGTATACACTTTCAAACAAAACAAAAATGGTCCAAATCGGTTTAATAAATGACGAAGTTCTAAGATAACAAATATAAAAAAATACAGCCAAAGTGAGAACCTGCTCTTTTTTGAAGTCAGTTGAAAAATAAAAACCGACTCCCGGGCACTAAAAAGTAAAAATTAACTGAACGGGGGTTTTCACTTACTTTAGATACTAAATAAGATAATTTCGAAGTCGGCGCCAGCCATGCAAACTCTATGTCAAAGAAAATTCTGTAGGAATACCTCGAGACCCACCCTATAAATACAGTTTAAAGTAGCAAGATTGTTCATGCCGTCTTCGAGAAATCGGTTATCATATATAAAATACAGACGAACATAGAACCTCTTCCTTTTTAGAAGTAGGTTAAGAATAAAGGTACATGAATGATTACCTAATTACAGCAAAAACTGTTTCAGTTTTTTCAAAAGATTACTTTCCTTCTTTGAAGTAATCCTTATAGTGCATTTATATAATGTAGGGTGAGCGACCGGTCGGATAGCCGATTACCGATTCAGCGCTCCTCAATAAATCTGAATAGGTATTGTGCGCGGGCGCATACAAAAGTGATGTTACTTATTGTGAATTAAATTTGTGAAGAGGTTCAAGGAGCCGTTGACATCAATTTGCAGGACGTGCTATGTTTGACACATGAGTACCATACAACATAAAGTGTGAGTGTTTATTAAAGGTGTACATATAGAGACAATCCTTCCGACTTTTTTTTAAATTTATATCAATTTTACAATGATTTTTCATGCGTATAAAAATATTATTTTGTTGGGTAAAGATTTTATCTAAGGACATCTTTCGGTAACAGAATCGAATTTATCTACTTCCTTTCCTAACTTCCCACTTTATACTTACATTATAAAATTTACTATTAGGTGCATATAATAAAAATTATTATTTATGTATAATACTACAATGAAAAAGTTATATAATGTAATAATTTACTTTCACAAGTATAACAAATATTCAATTAGAATGTATTTTACAATAGCCTAATGTGCTGAAGTTATATTGGAAAAATAAGCCCAAACTCATAGTAGGTATCTACTATTAGTCGTTGAAGAGTTCCACCTATCCACCTTTTGGCGTTACCATCAGATCAGGTCAACAATACCGAACCACTGTACTATCAACGGAAATAGAAACACTTGCAAAGTTTCAAGTCGATATGACAATTAGAAGTAGGTTAAATTCATCATTAGCCATTTTTTCACCCTTAGGGGTGGTATTTTTTTTTTGAAATTGAAATGGGACCAATCTGGAAGTATAGACTTTCAAACAAAACAAAAATTGTCCAAATCGGTTAATAAATGACGGAGTTCTGAGGTAACCAACATAAAAAAAATACTGCCGAATTGAGAACCTCCTCCTTTTTGAGAAAGTCGGTAAAAAAGGGCAGGACACATAGGGCCTAAAACCAACGATATGTCGGGGAACTCGAAATATTAGTAAATGTTATACAATGGGAATAGGAGATGGAATTCGACGGCAATATTCGGTACATTTGCCTATGTTTACTGGACATCATTTATTAGCAGTTTCAACGAGAAGTTTGAGTGTTTGCTAACACGTTAATATACTTCACACAATATAGTTGTTGTTGTTAATATACTTGTAGGTTTTTCTTTTGTTAAAATTTGTTTCATGGTAATTAGACATTACCACACAGCTTAACATACACTTATATGCTAAACCATTTACATAGCGGTACAATTTAGAAATATAATGATGAAGTCTGATCCCGATCACTAGTTTTCACCATCGTTAAAAGCGATTCTTGTAAATATTAACTGCCTAAGTATTCTAAAAGTACATAAGACAATAAATAGACTATAAACTAACTACTAAACCGACACAACTAGACTAAAATAGTTTTTAGAAATGTACTTTCTTGGATTTACGCGAATATTATTTGATATTTTAAATAAAAATATCTTTACGGATTTTTTCACGGATTTATTTGATTTTTGGCTCCCGACGTTTAACTATATTGTTGTAAAGAAGAAAAAAAAAGTAAAACTATATTGTTGTAAAGTATTCGAAACGGGTCAAATATTTGTTTTCCTGGTCGAAAAGTTTTATTAACCATTTGCACTTTTTAATTGACGGTGCAGTGTGTTGTGTACCTATATGAAAAATGTGAAAAAAAGACGAAAATATTATGAAAATTTACTTGGCCTAATGACGATGCGACAATGCGTAGAAAGAATAAGTAATATTATTAGATCTGTAACCAGCATGTTTATTGCATTTTATATGAAATGAATCACATAAGAACATAATTCTTTAAATGCTTGTCGCTTGATATAAGTATCAAAAGAAGATGTACGTGTTAGTTTGCAACTTAGTTGCCCGGCCTTTGAATAACACATGACGAATCGCACTCGGCCGAAAATGCACAAAACGATAAATTTATCCGGTCTGTCCAGACATGAATTGAAAATTGAACTTTTATGAAGGCCTTCAAGCAAAACAGCATTAGTTATACAGAGAACTGTTGCATAAAAGTACAATGCACCGACATGCATTCTCAATTCAGAAAAATATTTTTCAATAGTAGTAGTGTAGGTAGGTTTCTATTTATGTTCAGGTTTACTTAAAGAAAGATATTTAAATAAATTAATATTATTTATTTTCGTGTTTTTTTAATTCTAATATCACCAAAATCATTGTATAGTTTAAATGCATTTTCGTAGCAAATGAAATAGAACAAAAACGGTCCGAGTATTACACGCAGGGCTACCTCTGGCAAATTATAATAATTGATTGATAATATCCAATAAATCGATTTCATTACTATCGAAGTAAGTAAGAGGTTCTATTTGTAATATGATATTTAAATAAATAGATTTTATGACAAAAATACTCATCAAGCTACCTATTATTTTTTAAATATAACTTCTTGTCTTTTTATACAACAAAAAATCTTAATTTAAACATAGAAAACACACTGTTAAAGTTATAATTTAAAATTGCTCCATTCGTAAAACGTAATACTAATTGTCGCTACCTATGTAAGTATATTGTTTATTATCTGTGGAAATCTCTCAATTAAAACACGTTTGTTGCAAGCATCTTTTTTTTAATATTTACTACTTTATTAACTTTATAACAACACCCACTCTTCTGTTTTCGTTTCTTTAATATCTTTATATATATAATTCTTCTGTGAGTGTGTATGTCACTGAACTTCTCTCAAACGAATGGACCAATTTTGATGAAATTTTTTGTGTGTGTTTAAGGGGATCTGGGAATGGTTTAGATTCACAATTTGAATAATAATTTTCATCAAAATGGTCCATAATGTTTTAGCTTATTAAAAAAAGTTTGAAATTTTCAAATTAAAGACGTGTAGACAGGACAACGTCTGTCGGGTCAGCTAGTATTATATATATTACATAATCGATTTTTTCTATAATAAAAAATTCGTGCAAATCCATATACCTACATATATGTATACCAATAAATGAAAGTATATATATTATATTGTTATGAAGAACCGAAGCAGCCCTAAGTTGGCAAGTCGCAGTCGGTGCAGGGTGCATGCACCGTCTGGCGCTGGCAAGGACACGGGGGCGCCTGCACCGCCCTTGCGCCGCCCGCGCCACGCCCGACACGCCCGCACGACCTCTGCGCCGACCTACGTATATTCGAAGTTCGGACGGGACATCTCATTTCTGTGTTCGAAGGACTACGTAATACCAGTAGCAATATATTTATACCTGTGTGATAGTGTCTTTTGGTTCTTTTCTCTAAACTAATTGGACCCAGTTATGCAAAAAACAGCCATATGCGTAAAAGTACCAACAGAGTTATAAGCATTTTTCTGTCGATAGTTGCACTTCGGTTATGTTTTGTTTTTCTGGTTATTTTAAAATTTATCAATATTTATAAAGTATTGTTTATTTTTTATATTTTTTTTTTTATAATAAAATGCTTATACTCTGTTGGTACTTTTACGCACATGGCTGTTTTTTTGCATAACTGGGTCCAATTAATTTATTGTTTTTATTAACCGACTTTCAAAAAGGAGGAGGTTATCAATTCGTCGGAATCTTTTTTTTTTATGTATGTTCACCGATTACTCGAAGACGCCTGAACCGATTTGGAATTTTTTTTTGTTTCAAACTTCCCAGGTGGTCCCATATAAATTTTATCGAAATCGGTCGAGCAGTTTTTAAAACAATCAACAATAAATATATTTTTAAATAAATTGTTTAATCACATATGTTTTTAAAAAACTTTCTTCTTACAAATTATCTGCTTATTACGTTTACACTAAAAATGGAGAAATAAAAAGCTGACAATATTTTAGAATATGTATATCTAATAGCTAAATATGTATTTACGTATCGAAATATATTACATTTGCTTTGCATCGGCTGGCACCGACTTCGAAAATATCTGATTAGCTATCTATTCTAAATGAAAACCCCCGTTTAGTTATATTTTTCATTTTAGTGCCTGGAAATCGGTTTTTATTTATTTTTTTAAAGTTTTTATGCTCATAATCGTACCGTAGTCAGTTTTTATGTAATAATCCTGATATCTACTTTCCATCTAGTTTATAATTATACTATTAACAGAAATTCATGCAAAATTTCTTAAAGTGGGTAATTATTTGATGGGGAATGTCAAAGAGTATATTTTGTTGGTATGATTTAAAGATTTTAAAGATTTTTATTAAACATAATTAACATGTAGATATATTAAAGATGGATCGTTAATAGCCGCATTAGCATAAACAACTGTGTCACCTAGCCACAACATAGGGGGAGTTATGTTCAGGGGTTAGTAAAAATACATTTTGAGGTTAGATTAGTAGAATTAATTATTATTATAACTATGTTCTTTATGTTTAAGTTTATATTTATAACTTATGCAATTCCTTAAGAAATTAAGGTAGTATAATCAGGTTGGTAAGTTTGGTAGTAGCAGTAAGCACTACACTACCTATACCTTATCTATTACATATACCTGCTACATTTAAATACAAGGTATTTATATAGCACTCCATAATATTATCTTATAATTATCCAATTAACAAGTTTTTCAGTCTCATCACAATTGAGGTTTGGCAAAAACTTAATCACTTTATTTTTGCATTTTCAGTAAGACAGAATGAATGTTTAACAGTGCATTCAATTTGTTGTAGATTTTAGACGAAAGATAGTCATAATGATGTCTGACAAGGGCAATACAAGTAGGTCTCAGATTGCAAATGCGACCAGCCCGGCGTTTTATAGCATTTTTAACAAAAGGTAACTCGAGGTATTTGCGTATTAACATTTTTGGATTATAACTGTCTAAACAATATAATAGAGACTGCAATTGTCTAACCGCTTACACCATAGCTATTGTGTACAGTTCGGAAGTAACAAAAAGGATTGGTTTGCAAAGCATAACTTAATAAGCACGGCTTTTTCAGGCTCTCTCCAGATAGAGAAATCTAGTTTTCCGTGTCCCACCCCAGACAGATAAGCAGTAAGTCAATACAGACTGTCCCAGCGAGAAGTATACTGATGATGGTTGACCTTAGGGCTTAATAAGACGTCTTTCTATAAATGTTGAGGAATAGAAATTTTAATAATTGTGTTGAAATGACTCATATCACATAGTCATTCTCGTATATGTTTTAGATTTCTATTTTTCAACACATAAAGAACAACATCTTGTCTACGCCCTATTGTATGACACTAAAGTAAGATCGCTTTCGCTCTTGCCCGATTATTAAAAAAAATATGATTATTATTATAAAATTCATACTACTGGTGTTTAATAAACTTTTACAATGTTATATTTTGCGCATCATCAGGTAATAATATATTCGAAAATGGAAACTAAGTTAAACTAGTTCAGATGTTATCCAATGCAAGCGCGGATCCAGAGGGGGGGTCATGGGGGTCATGACCCCCCATCCCCAAAGCCAAATATATTTTTTAAGAACCTCAAGTTTGAGTATAGAAGGATTAATAGATTAATGTTGACCCGAGTAATAAGTTATTACTACACAAAATTTGGTTAAAAACGGTTCAGTACTTTTTGCGTGAATCCGCACAAACAAACAGACATACAGATAAAAATTTTGTTTGGGGTTTTATATTCTGTACACTATACGTTACTTGTTTACAGTCATTGTTTATAAAAAAAAACATGTACAGATTTTGCTAAGTTACTGTTTTATTATATGCATATTTCAGCCTATGACCCCAACCCCCAAAATTTAACTCTGGATCCGCGCCTGATCCAATGTACATTAATTAAGCTCAACGGACATTTTAAGACTAATATTATTCTTTCTATTGGTCTTAAAACGTTTTGAAATATTTCAAATTCAATAGGAAATATGCATATGATTTAAATAAAGGTGAAATATTTTTTTATAATCTTTATTGCCTTTGAATTAAGCCTATATCAATATTTTTTATGTAATTTCTTTTTGATTAAGAAAATAATTATTAAAAAGTGCAAATAAAGGTGTCAATTTCAAAATAGTTGAAAGCCATTGGTCGGACCAAATATTCAATAAATATCGTCAAAGTATTATCATAACAAAGCTGATTGAGAGATGAGATTTGCGATGTTCTCGCTACAAATTGAGTCGTCATTTTTCTGTGTATACTATGACGTCACGCCAAGCGCGTGAAATGACGGACGCCGACCGCGGACACGCCGACGTTACAGTTAACAATAGATTTCCTAGAAACTTAATTAATTTCTTAGAAATTTACCTAGAAGTGTTAAAGTATCCGTATCGCTATGATATATTTTATATATTAAATTTTAGTTTTTTCGAGCTGGTACTTTTTTACAATTATATAACGATGTTAGCTATTGTATAAAAAATTAAAAAATCGCGCATATTACCTATTACCAGAGGCAGAAATACATTTATAAAAGGTTACAGAAATTATTATTATTAATACATCGTATAAGATTGCGTGGGTACCTATTACTTACTTTCTTTTTTATGATTGCATTATATTTAAGTAAGGCCGTCCTCACCCATCTACATATGTAGGTTTAATACGTATAATTTTTAATACAAAAAATACTTTTCATTCAGTAAGCAGATGAATGAAGGGCGGCTTTCTTTTGAATCTTCTACTATTAATAGAATTTATCCAAATAACTAAAACAAACAAAGAAAGTTCGCTATATTAAATCATCTTTGACATTTTCCAAATTATACGTCGTTTATCACAAACGAAATTTTTAATATGATGCATTGAAAATAATTCAATAATGATAATAAAATATTTCGCAAAACGATAACTCGTGCTATTGACAGTGCCGCTGCCGATGTCAGCGCAAGGACGACAGGTCACCGTCGCAATCATATCACGCGCATTGTAGGTACCTACCAACTTCGTCCTTTTTTGTCACACTTAACGACCTGGCTGTGCGATTATAATTTTCGTTCCCCGACAAACTAATGTAAACTCAATCACAGTTTGTTGGATAGAAAAGAATAATATAATCAAAGATGTTAAATATTTAATTCAATATTTTTAATTATTTTTTATACATAACTAAATAGCAATATATGTATGTAGTACTCTAGCGACTCACCCTCGCTTTGCTTGGGTTCGTCCCTAGGTACACACACACACACACATATATATATATATATATATATATATATATATGTATATATGTATATACTATACATAGGTATAATGAGTTTTATATATTACTTGAGAAATGATTGTTTTTCCATACAAACTATCATCCCCTTTTTCACCCCCTTAAGGAATGATTCCCGGGATAAAACTATCTTACGTTTCATCTAAATCGGGTCAGCGGATTTTTAGTTAATACAATACAAACATGCAAAAAACTCATTTTTTTCTCTTGATAATAGTATGGTACAGATATAAATAATAGCAACATTTATTTTACTCAAAGTTAAATGGTTTATTATGCAATTCCATTCATGACTAACTGCTGCATGTGTCTCCGCAGGCGTATGTATTAGTTCTTACTTCGTAACCATCTATGATGCTTTAATTAAACTATGACCTGGAGTCTACATTTTTAAGATCTATTTAATTAAACTTATCTATATGTCTAAATTGAAATTTGACCAGTGCAATTTTAAAGAGAAATGAATATAGTCAATGTTTAAAGCGTAGAGTTTTTCAAGTTACGTTACGTAGACAAATATAAAAATTACGGACAAGTGTGAGTCGGAGTTACCCACAGAGGGTTCCGTACAAATTTGTAGGAAATCTGTTTAACTTTTATTTTCAACTTTTTAACCTTGCTTTTTGCCAAATTTCGTAATTCTACGTTAACGGGAACTACCATATAGGTTTTCGACCGAAAACCTATAGGGTCCGGTTGACCGGTAGGTACTTCCGGTTGACCTAGAATTGTCAATTTTGGTTAAAGGCAACGTCTTACAGCACAAACAAAGGGAAAATTCCGAAAAATAAAAAAATTACGTGAAGATAAGTAATTATTTTGGGACCTCTGAAGCAATACGGCCGACGGAAAGTGTTAGGGAGTGTTGACGACTTATTTTTAACGATATTGTCTAAAATATACGTGAAAATCAGCTTGGGGAAGGTACGTGAGGTGAGTAATGTTTTGAGGTACCTTGATTACCTGATACCTGGAAATTGGCCGTCTAACCAAGTTAGCAGGTAGGCATGCGGTCTTAGTACATACTAACACTACCCAATCGTCCACATTTCTTTCGTCAGAAAATACGTGACGTCTGGTGGCCCTGGGATCTTGCTCCATTGTAAAGCAGATAGCTGGTTAATAGCCGGTATCAATGAAATACGATAAAGTCTCGACTACGAGTCAGACTCGAGTCGGTGTTGGTGCCAAGACTTTAAAAAGAGGTCGTTTGGTGACGTGTTAAATAATACGGACTTCTATATAGTTCAACTGCGTAATATTTGTCTTAAAGTTCTACTAACATATTTTGGCTGATGAAACCGAATTAAAAATAAGTAGTTCGGCATATCGTCTTATAATAACATAACGTTTGAAATAATAATTCTTTCAATGTATAATAGAAATAAAATAAGGAGATTTTGAATATGTAAAGCTAAAGAGATTGTTTATTTGAACGCACTAATCACTGGAACTATGAGTCCGATTTCAAAATATCTTTTACATTTTATCATCTTCAAGCCACTCACCCTCGCTTCGCTCGGATTCATTCCTAGGTACGTTTTAACGGTTAGTATAGAATACAAATTATTGAATTTCTCGGCTTTTCTGTATACTATAATATGCACGTATTGTACATATAAACCTTCCTCTTGAATCAATCTATCTATTGCTGAAAACTGCATTAAAATCCGTTGAGTAATTTAAAAGATCTAAGCGAACAGACAGCGGAAGCGACTTCATTTTATACTATGTATGTAAAGATATATTATGGAAGGCTTTAAGGCATCACGTACGATTTCTAGAGAAGGGAGTATCGAGAACGGAAAATCTGGAACTGATTATAACAGTTTTATATTTTTATGTAGCAAACTCTACAAAATGTTAAACTGTTTTGAATACAATTAATACTTCTATACTAGTATTATATATGGAGGGCTGGAGAGTGACATAGGCTATTTTTTGAAGCGGGAGATCATCTCATTCCTAGGGGAAATACAAAATACTAACTAAACACGTTATAATACAACCCAAAAAAAAAATATTTATGATCAGAATTACTTAAAACTTGGTATGAATGCTCTTCAATACCATTAAATAAATAAGCGTTTTAGCATTTTTCAAAATTCATCCTATAAGGGGGTAAAATAGGGGATGAAAGTTTTTATGAAACCTACCTAACCTTAAAATCTATACTATAATAAAACTGTAGAGGTCGAATGTCTGTCCATAGAAAAAAATGCTAAAAACCGAGTCAGGGGGATGTAAGAAGAGAAATAGAACAAATCCAGTTTTTTTTTAAATTGTTTCTCTGTCTGTTTGTCTGTTTGTTCGGGCTAATCTCCGAATCTATTGGACCGATTTAAATGCATGGTGGTATCTTATATCCCCGGTCAACATCTTAGATACTTTTCATCCCGGAAAATTAAACAGTTCCCGTGGGATAGTTAAAAAACTATAGTAACTTATACAGCTTAGTACACAAAAAGCTTTTGGGGGAGCCCCTAGTAATAAATAAAACAATACGTATATCAGATTTTTAGCGCGAGCGAAGCCGCGGGTTCTGCTAGTATTGTATATAGTAAAGTATATATAAAGTCCTACTAGAGTATGTAAGTACATTTCGAATAAGAAATAAAATACATTTGTAGTTGTTTTTGTTAGATGCACAGTGGGTCCAAAAATTTTCAAGTGTTATTCATAACCACAATAATAAAATTAAACATTCACAACAGAATTCGTGAAGTGAACATTATGCACGAAAATCATCAAGACAAAGAATGGTTAATGTAAAAAAAATATAATAATATAAAACTTATGTAAAACTTTATGATAAAGTTATCGTCATTTCATTTATATAATATTCAAAAAACATAGCGTTTTTAAGCACAATTTGGTTTTGCGGTCGCAGGTACGTTTTAAATAGATTTGAATAGTTCGCCTATCCCTATTAACATTGTACTAGCTAGAATTTTTGCTGCATTTTCATAAAATTTATTGTACATAACATGAAATGAGAACATATGCAAAGTACATAAGTATTGAAGTATACATTGTGGTTGACACAGGTCGGGTTTTAGCCGCCATCCGGCTTCGCCGCGTTTTCACGCGACACTGCCCAAACAGGACTTCGATCTTACCGCTCCACTAACGGACTTCCTTATCATTTTTTATGGCTATATAGGCCGTACAACTGCTTTTTATTCTGTAAACATTTTAAAGTTATTTTAGAGGTTATAGTATGTATTATTTATGTAGCAATTACCTACTGACTAATTGTTAGGTATAACTGAAAATTTAAGTTATGAATAAACTCTTTTTATGGTTCTTAAAGTAAAAAATATAACACACATTGTGTCTTATATTTGCTATTACTTATTACTTGCATAATATTTTCCTTTAGATATCAGAATTTTTATTATTTTCTTTAGTCGTGTGTGCAAATAAATAATAATTATTTTGATGTCACACAAATCTGGCATTTGCTTAGACAAATACATAATTTTATTATAATGCTAAAAGTCTATGTGTATAATAAAAACACAATATCTGATACGTTGCAATATATTCACTTTGTTATGCAGCTCGGGTATGTGGATAAATTTTTGTAAATGTTAACGAAATCGGTGGCAATGGCCAGTGGGGGCGAGCAGTGCATTGCACGATGCAACGAACGCACCCCCCTCTCACCCTTCACCCACATGCATTGATATCTTTACCCTTTACTGTGCAGAACTGAACATTAAGTAGGTATTTTTTATAAAATTTTAGTGCTACTGTTACTTATTATTAATAAAAATGTTTTTATAAAAAGGATGAAAATGCAATAAGCTCTTAAATACATGTAATTAAAAATATATAATTAAATAAACTTATTTTACTAGTGATTCACCCTCGCTTTTTTCGGGTTCGTCTACGTTTTAAAGGTTAGTATGGAATAGTCCATATATCGAAAATAGTTGATCCCTTGCTCCGTGAAAAACAAAAAAAATCTATCCCACGGGAAACGTACATTATTCCGGGATAGAAAGTATGTACTATTACAAACTATAATCTATCTCTGTGCCATATTTCGTCCAGATCCGTTCAGACGTTCTGGCGTGATTTAATAACAAACATCCACTCATCCAAACTTTCGCATTTATAATATTAATGGGATTTATCCTGAAGTCAAACTAAAGGGGGTATGTTTATAGTTAATTTGTATGTTATAGGTATACAAATATTTTCGTTTAGTATTTATTAAATAACGAAAACTTATACGGTGATACATCAATGCTCTCTCGAATATCCCGTACATTGACGTCGCGAATGCAGTCGTAATCGTGCCGGGCGCCGCGCCGTCACCGACACCGACAGCTCTCATTCGCAACATGCGCTTATGCGGACGAAGAACCGTTGTAACTTTTATTTATTTTATTCGATTTCTTTATTGAGTCTGTTTGATAATACAAGTAGTCTGCAGATTCTCCAACACACGCTAATTGAGTTGAGTTTTTATACTTATAACGGTTTGTTATTTAGGATATGGCTTATGATAAATATGAATTCAATTAGGTATATAATTGCACTGTATTGTATATGGTATTTGTTTCGCATAAGTAACTTACATAATAGAATATTGTATAAATACGTTACCAATAGACCAGGTAGAAGCCTTTAAAAATAATAAAAAGTGAAAAAAAATAATAGTAGGATGCGACCCGTTAGAAAAGGACGGGAATATTATAAAAATGAAAGGAAAAATAATTTACGGGCGATCTGAGGTCGGGAAGGGGATGGGGGTGAGGTTTTAAGGGTAAAAAACGTTTTTTCTCGATTTCCGGCAAAACTAAAAGTCCTATCGAAAAAAGTCAAATGGCAAAGTTGTAGGTAATAAAAAGATCTAAAACTTTTGTATTTACACTTTTTTCACATAACCTCAAAATGTATGTGAAAAAGTGTTTTTTATTTTTATCTTTTACAAAAATGTTTTTGTTTTAACGAAATTTGGTGAAAACTTACCTTTTTATGTCCCAAATACGCTGTAATTTATTTGATTAAAAATATTTATTTTTTCACCTTATTTTGAATTAATATCGAAAAAGCACCCTAATTTTCAATCGAAAATTCACCCGTCAAAATATCAGCTTTTTTCAAAAAGTTGGTATGTTTTCTGTTCGTTGAAATCTCTAATTTCTGATGGTGAAAAAAAAATATGTTACTATAGTAAATATTCTGAGAAAATGCAAAAAACAAAAAACCTTTTTTATTTCATACACTTGCTTATCATCTGTCTTATTGCAGATGATACAAACAGATTCATCCATACTGATAATCTAAAAAGACAAAATCGAATTAATAATGCCTTCACTATTTTATCGTGAGTATACCCCCATGAAAAAAAAATATATTAAAGAAATAAATGTCAAAATGTATAAAAAATATATTATAAATATATTAAAAATCATCCCCTCCTTTTCTAATGGGTTTCATCCTACTATTTTTTTTTTTGGTTTTAAAAATTATCGACCCTGGTCTACAAATCTAAGCATTGCATTTGTAATAAGCATGTAGTTAAAATGATTAAATCGTTATTATTATAATAACAAATAAGAATAACAGTAAGGACTATTTTGCAACAGGCCTAAAAAATATATAGTGTAGCAAATGGACATCATTCTAAATTATTTATATTATACTAGCAGAACCCACGGCTTCGCCCGCGCTAAAACTACAATAAAAACTAAAAAGGTAGTTAGTTTCATACAAACTTTAATTCCCTATTTTACACCCTTATAGGATGAATTTCGAAAAATGCTAAAACACGTATTTATTTAATTGTATTAAAGAGCATTAATAGCAAGTTTCAAGTAATCCTGATCATAATTTTTTTTTTGGGTTGTATTATAACGTGTTTTCCTGTGGGAATGAGATGATTTCCTGCGGTAAAAAGTAGGGTATGTAGTGTATATTATACAAGATAGTATATCATACAATCTTGTATAATATATGCCAACTATCTAGTTGGCTGAAGATTGCTCCAGCCGTACAAATATCTTCATACAAAAAATCACGCCAATCCGTCACTCTATTTCCACGTGAAAGAAGGATCATCATTTATTTTTCTACGGTCCCAAGGAACATAATAATAGTTTTGAAATAGAACTTAACATTGAAAATAAAAAGCTTTTAAAAAATAAAATAAGAAAACTTTAGCTATTAGATGGAACGAAACGCCTCTGAAATATTTATTTTTTTATTAAATTTGGACTTTGCGCCGTCAATTAAAAGTGTGATCAAAACTTCGTCCGTTCACAAAACTTTTTACCCTAAATTTAGTGCAAGATAAGTGCGATATTACGTAATCGGAGTAGGGGAGCGGCCCGGGCGCGAAAGGAGGCAGAGGGTGAGACGGTATTTCGGCGGCCTTCCTGAAGAGCCTTCAGGCTGACGCGACGGACCGTCTAGACGTCTGGTAGCTACCATGTGTCGTAAGACCCATTATAAAATTCATGTCATTTGAACGACTTTACGCTGAGCCTGTTTTTTGTTTACTTTAAGATTGTATTGTTTGATATTCAAAGTGTAAATATTTCACTTCCATTATGTAGAGTGCAGGTTCATCGTACGAATAATAAAAACATTACTATAAAAAGTTTAGTGATTAAAAATTTGTGAAAAATTCGTGGGGTTTATTATAACTGGATGCTGAGGTTCTAAAAAGATTAAGGTTTTAGCATTGTATTTAAATTACCACATTAAAAGACAATCGCTCGTGATTACGTGTCATATTTACGATTTGTTCTAGCCAATATGCTATCTGTACCAACTCACAATAAACTCGAAGTGTGACTCGAGGGCGACAACGGTGTGCGCTGTGAGAGCTGCACGGCTCATGGTGACGCACAAATAAATCCGTGTCGAGACAAGGTCGGCGCGAGGGCGCGGGCCTAGTTCGCGTACCGCATCACTTTTGCAGTTACACATTGACTGTCTCATAAAGACACAATTCGTTTTTCTCGAGCTATATATTTGTATATATTAATTTTTTATTTAGTTATTTATTTAATCATTTATTTCAGGCAATATTTACAAAAGGATCGTAAATATGTAAACAGAGGCCCATAGTATGTATACCTTAAAACTAACATATACTTATATTAACTAGCGGACCCGACAGACGTTGTCCTGTCTACAATGATAACAAAACTTTTTTTTTATTTGATCGCAGCGCTAACTGTCGGGACAGAGTAAAATTAAAATTCGAATATTATTTAAAATTTGACACTGCGATGGTAGCGCCGTCTGTCGGATCCAATGTAAAACATTCCAAAATCAACAACTACTAATAAATTAAAAAAACATTGTCCAGCGGACAAAATTGTGAATCTAAACCATTCCCAGATCCCCTTGAACACACACAAAAAATTTCATCAAAATCGGTCCAGTCGTTTGAGAGAAGTTCAGTGACATACACACTCACAGAAGAATTATATATATAAAGATTATAAAACTTAAAAACTATATTAAGTGCGTAACTTATTTTCTTATCATTTTGTCCTACTATAGAGTGATTAGATTCAATAAAAACAGGTCAAGTGTAGGACGATAACACAACCAGTCTGTCTAAAAGAGGTATGGGGAAATTGTGAAAATCTATACATATAATAAAATTGTAACTAAGCCGAATCTGTACATTAGATATTTTTTAGAAAATCTTATTGAAATAAACATTATTATCGATACAGAGGCCGAATCTATAGTTTTTAGAATTTTTGTCTCTCTGTCTGTCTGTTTGTCTGTTACCGCATCACAGAAAAACCACTGGAGGGATTTTGATGAAATTTGGTATGGTGATAGCGGGTTATCCGGGTCAACATATAGGGTACTTTTTACCGCGGGAATCTTATTTCTGAGAAAAAATACAAAAACTGCAATAGAAGAGTATACTAATATCATGAACGAATTAGAGACTGGACCTGACATAAAATACAAATGTATGAAAACTAGTTCAACCAAGTGACGCATAACGCACACAAAGATTTTATTACATTATTATAAACACTGATACACAATACAATATTTCTAGTGTTTGAACGTAATCGATGAAATACATATATCGATGAACCAATGAATGACATTTTAGATATTGGTTAGCATAGTCATCATATTTTACATCTTTTAATTTATTCTTCTTCTTTTAATTTTAATAAATTAAAATAAATGAATTAAAGAGGCAATAATAATGTGTCAAATAATAATTATTTTTTAATTTGATTTATATAAATACGATGGCATTGATGGCAACATTCTGTTGGCCTATAATAATGTTAATGAACAAATGAATATCGGGTATATATTCCATTAATATATAATAAATATTATTTTGTAAAGATTAAAAAAAATATTAAGCTAATTTAATTAAATAAAGTGATTTTGTTGATTCTGTTATTGAACTATTTTAATTGGCAATTGATTGTCTCGGGTAGTTATAAAAATGTGACACTGTCCTACTATTGCTCAGTTCTTAATAAACATTTGTGAAATTAGGAAAAAGAAAACGAGATATAGAGCAAATTAAAGTGAGTGTTGCATCGTGAAAGTAAAATAATTAGTGCCGGTGGTAAAGTGTTTTATTACAAATCGCCAACCCAGAAGTTTAGTGCTAAAACATTATTGTTTGATTTTGTGTAATTTATGTGTTGAAATAAAATGATCTTTATTATTATTACAATGGAATAATATTCCAAAATATATAAATGTGGAATAAAATAAAAAATTAAGTACACATACTAATTATAATTTTTGCATTTATATTTTTATTTGATTTAGAAAATATTTTTAGAAATTTATTGTCATCAGATTGTAGGATACTGTGGTAAAAGTATTTTATGTTATTGTACTGTACAAATAACACAATTCGTTTAGTAATTTCGTCAAATATCGATATATTTTTCGACATTGTCAAGCACTAGTCGATGTCATATGGGCTCACTCGACAGTTTAGTCATTTGTTCTGAATGGTATAATCCAGGGATTTTATGATGGTTGTCAGCTGATGTCAACAATACATAGAAATATCGACTATATTTAACATAGTTGGATAATATGACATTTTATTTTACATTTAATTAAATTGTGTGATAAATAACAATAAATGTAATAAAATAATGTATTTACAAGTGAAAAGAAATACTGCTGCTTCCGCCGTTATAGTTTTTACATCATTAAACAGAACATTTAGTCATTTTTGGGAGATGTTTTGTTGACAAATAAGTGCTTGAGACTGACGCAAAAATCAAACGACCAAGCCTAAAATCTCCTGGTTACTGAGAAGACCGATAAAGGTACGTCCGCTTATATGTCTAGTCCAGTGGTTAATTCGTTCATGACTAATATGTAAAACCTAAGAATTTGGTTTTCGGTCACCTGAACGCGGGCATAGCCGGGGGCAGTGTTAGTTAATTATGAGAATTCTTATGTTACTCGAATATTTGAACCTATATACACAATTATATAAGCTAATCACTGTACCAACCAGCATAATGAGATATAAAAAACATAAACATTAGTCTCTATCAATATTTTGTCTCAAAAATTACTTATCGCAAGAATTCTTTCATTAAAAAATCAGTTTCGGTCAAATAAACGAATATTTTTTCTGTGTTAAGTATTTTAGCTATTCAAACACGCCATTTTCGTGGAATTTCTTTAACGTCACATATAAGAAGACGCAATGAACGTTGTAATGAGGATATTTGTAAGATTGCTAAATTTATTTTTAACTAGCATTGCCCGCGGCTCCGCCCGCGTTCAGATGACCAAAAACTAAATTCTTAGGTGTTACATATTAGTATACTCTTACATTGCAGTTTTTGTATTTTTCCTCAGAAATAAGATATTTTCCCGCGGTAAAAAGTATCCTAGGATCGCGCGCTACATCGCCCGGTTTATATAGCTTGAGCAGGCGGTCGAGCGATGCGGGGCAGAGGGGATGGACTCGCCGTAGGCATCTCAATGCTCGCCAAGCATTAAAAATGTTTCGCTACTAATTACTTCTAACAACGATATCTCAAAAACTATTCATCTGATTGATTTAGTGTAAAGAGCAATTTTAATCTGCATTAAATGACTAAGCTAACTAAAATATTCATTTGGATAAGGATTAATACCGAACTAAAGAAAATAACTTTGAAAATAACGTAATGTTTTTAATTAAAAATGTTAACATAAAAGTGGTTATTGTAAGTCAACCGTAAGAGATAGAGATATGCTATCGCGGACTTTTTTGTAGCATTTTTATAGATTTTGAATTCTCTAGTACATTACTTAACTGTATCTTTGCTAGTTTACGCGGCGTTCGCGTGGAAAGTTCCCATTTGGCGAGATTTTTTGCGACCTCTTCAACATTTGTCGCCGTATTTCAGCTAATTTACATAAAAGCATAATAAATTATATACCTAAACCTTCCTCAAGAATTACTCTTTCTATTGTTGAAAACCGTATAAAAATCCGTTCAGTAGTTTTCGAGTTTATCGCGTTCAGACAGACAGGAGGACAGACAGGAGGACAGACAGGAGGACAGAAAGACGCGGCCGGGGGACTTATTTTTATAATAAGTATAGATATAGATTTTTGGTTTGCAAAACTATGGAACAAGCGAAAACCTACATATAAATATTTTTTAATACATATGATGTAATTAATACTTAGATATTATGTGCAGAAATACGTTAGTTACAAAGAAATACGTTTTCATTAATTAAATTATTGACACATTATCCATGATCATAACTAGCTTAAAGCTTTGACTCCTACACTTCTATTTTATAAAGATATTTTAATATTCAGTAAGTAGGTATATATTTAATTAAAAAGCTATAAACACACTTTAATAATAAACCGAACTAAAAAGTAAAAAATAATTTTTAGTATAAGAATAAAGTGAATAAGGAGAAAATCAATGTTATTGTGAAAAAAAGAGTGGGGTGCTTTGTACAATATTTTTATACGGACTCCACGAGTACTTTTAGAAATCGTTCCAATGGAATATTTATAACAACTTATATCGGCACCCCACACTTTTTTCACAATAACATAATTTTTTTCATATATTACTTTATTCTTATACTAAAAATATTTTTTTACTTTTTAGTTCGGTTCATCACTAAAATGTTTTTTTTTAGTTATTTAAACTAAAATTATTTGCCATTTTTTAGTTTGATCTGCTATAAACGCGTGTTTTTTTGTTTCTTAAATTACTATTTATTTTTTAATAAATTATTGTATTGTCATCGGTTCTTGTTGAACGTGCAGTTTTAATTCATATTAAAGATTTGAAGTGCGTGAAAATCGCATTCAAAAATTCATTTTTTCACATAAACACATATATAGATATAGGTGAAGCTAATAAAAGGCAAAAGCTTGTTAAAATAGCTACTTGAGTGGACTTTATAAATTCATTTAATTTATTTAAAAAATATACACCAATTATCGAAAAATAAAAATTGCAGCTGATGTTGTTTGATATTTTAAATTGTCTACTTTTAAAGAAACAACCCTGAGATAGTTTAATATTCGAAGATAAATCGTATAGACAAATCATATTCCTTACTTTACAAAGAAACTCGAGATTAGTTGGACAAAGTGTAAAATTAAATAAAGCTCCAAACAATGCCGGTAATAATCGGTTGTAGACAATATAACATTCTAATCCAGTTAATGTGAATAACACCTGTACACACGGTGGCGCGGCGCTGGCATCACCAAACAATGGCAGACAGACGTGAGTCAGCGAGTGCGCGTCTCGCTGCACCGCGCCGGCCTGCCCTATGCGCCACATTCACCTGTCTGTTCAATACTACAAGTACAACTACATAATATGTATAATGTAAAAATTACATTTGCATCAATTCAACCAATATATTATTATAGACCAATCGGAATCCGTTTATTTTTAAGAGAAAAAAATATATTGAAAACCTGAAGTTTTATGATTTTAAAATGTTAGCACGTATATTAAGGAATAGAAATTCGTAAAATGCCCCACATGCCCAGCTACCCCCGAGAAATGGGGGGACGCAAAGCGTTGAAAAATATTTTTTTCCGATTTCCGGCTTATTGTGACAATCTTTCGAAAAATGTTTTCTACAAAAGTTGTAGGTCTAGTAAAAATCTACAACTTTTATAAATAACACTTTTTACAATAGTCTCAAAGTTTTCGAGATATTTGCAAAAAACTCGGTATTTAACTGTTTCTTGGTTTTTTTTATTTTTAATTTCTAGAATAATCTTTTGATTTCCATAAAACTAAGGGAATATAATCTTCGAAATACATATAATAAATTAAATAAAATAAAAAAAACGAAATTGAAGTGTTTAGCCATTTCCAAGAAAAGTATGTTTTATGGTCTAGAGGCTGAAAAATTACCCCCAACTTCAAGTGGGCGTTTACATTTAAAAAAAAATTCGTTCAATTTTCAGATAGGGCTCATTCTTTTCGTTTTGAACTCTATTTTTTAAAAACATAAAAACATTGTATGGTCATCTTGTAAAAACACCCTTAAAAATTTTAAAAATTGGAGAAATTGATAATTTTTATTTTGTAAACCACATTTTTTTCAATTATCATTGAAAAAGTGTACTTTATTGACATTTTTTTTAAAACTGATTACACCAATGTATTTTTCAGAAAAAAATAAAAAATATGGTATAGTAAGTTTTTAATTTGACGCTTATTATTTAAACAATGTTGCCGTAAATATTCCAACTTTTCAATTTGATGAGTCGTGAAAAAATAATAAAAGTTGGAATTTACGAATTATAAAAAAAGACACCATCACATAAGAAAATACACCAGTGATTTTGTACATATATATATCAGTGGCGAAGCGTCCATACAAGACGTCTTACCTTAAAATTATTTTGCTATAATTTTACATCCATTTAATTTTTTAAATGTATAAATAAATGTTCTTTTGGAAATTTATATAATTGTACTTTTTGACCAAAAACTCGGAGCGAAGCTCGGTGGCCCAGGTACTAGTATTAAGGCAAAATAAAAAGAATATAATAAATAAACAAAATAAAAAATAAAAAGCCTTTATTTGACCAAGCTACAGTAATTCATTTTAGTAGCTAATTACTAAATTTAGTTTCTTTCTAATTGCTAGGTATACTTACTTATTATTATTTTTTTTTATTTTTTATTGAAATTATAAATAAACTAAATTATACTAAACGGTTAATTTCTAGTTTTTTTTGCATTAATCAAGGTCCCCAGGTTGGGTAAAGGCCTCCTCCAAAGATGCCCACTTCTCTCTATCCTGTGCTATTTGCCACCAGCTTGGGCCTGCAACTTTCATGATCTCGTCGTATACCTAAATAAAATACATGGCCATAGTTTTAAAATATGAAACATTACCAATTAAGAAAATTAAAAAAAACATAATTACAAGATGGAGGACACAAAATTAAAAAAAAAAACTTTGTTTATTTTCGCAAAGGAAAAGCATTCACTCAATAATTGTTTCCGCCATGCATCCTGGTAGATGTAGACAGGTTTACCTCGGGGATGTTTCATTGTTTCTTCGCTGTAAGATAAAATCACTAGGGAGAATAATTATTTATTTAATTAGAAGCAACATGTCATGCGGGTGCGGGCGTCATAAAGTCGGATCACAGCGAATTGTAAAGCGTAATTGGAAAGAAACCCCGCTGAGCTCCGTCGGTTCTTTATTCTCTGGGACGTATTCGCATCTACATACATACTAGAGCATACGTTTTAAAATGTGAATATTTATATACATTTTTACAAGCACCATATTCTAATACTTTTACCTGCAGCAAGAGCTTTATTAAACATATTTTACTAATATATAGGTAATCTAAAAAAGTATTAACGAGACAATAGCAGTATCAGTACGCTGTACAGGTGATGTTAACCTTAATAAGCAGACAATGCTATCTAAACATATCACGCTGGAGTTGTCTGCAAACGACGGTATCAAGTGCTATAACCATTGATAACGCGATATTGACGCTAGAGATAACACTTATCAACATATACACATATTATGGTAGGTACATAACCTACCATATAACACAGTCCCGTGGCACTATTTTAAATTGCGTAACTTTTATAAATAAAAGTTTTCTTTTTTTTTTATTCTTTTAGGTACGTATCAAACCATCTTATCAACTACTACTAGCATTGCCCGCGGCTCCGCTCGCGTTCAGATGACCAAAAACCAAATTCTTAGGTTTTACATATTAGTATACTCTTACATTGCAGTTTTTGTATTCTTTCTCAGAAATGAGACATTATCCCGCGGTAAAAAGTATCCTATATGTTGACACGGATAACCAGCTCCCCCCCCCCCAACGTGCGTTCACCTTGTCGTGGTGGGGGGGCTCAGTAGTGCCCGGCAACCCAACCGGGCGCGAAGCCAAGAAACGCACAGGGAGGTGGCCCACTTCGGTGGTCGGTGGGAGGTGGCCCTCTTCGGAGGGCAGTGTACCATGCGGGTTGCTCCTGGTACTTCTCTGATAGCAGAGTGGACTGTGGAGCAACCCCGTGGTTGTTGTGGTCTGCTTCGGCAGACCTGCCGTCGGGGCGTCGTAGTTGAATGCGTAAGCGATCCTGCGACGCCCCATTAAGACGGAGGAAGGTTTTGTTGGGTTTTAGTGGGTAGGACTGGCTTTGCCGGTGAGTCCCACACCTCGTGCGTAAATGCATTTCCCAACGTTAAAAAAAAACCAGCTACCACCATACCAAATTTCATCAAAATCCTTCCAGTGGTTTTTATGTGATGCGGTAACAGACAGACAGACAGATAGACATATAAAAAATTATATACTTTTGGAACGGCTTACCTCTGCTAATATTTCACAATATCTAATATATTTAAACGAGCAATTCTTGTATTGGTAAATATACATTTATATATAATCTGAATCTCGGAAACGTGTCCAACGATTTTCATGAAATTTAGTATGCTTTATATATACAAGAATTGATCGTTTAAAAATATTAGATCTAATGAAGAACAGAATTAACGTATTTGTTTAAGCCTATTTGATTTGTTTTCAAAGAACTAGACTATCCACATTTATATACCAAAGCTTAATTCAAAGTTATTCTTAATCAGTAATTATGACACGCGACACACAGCTACAGCTCCACTAAGTTACGCAAAGTCAATGACTTATTTCGGCTCGTACTTATGTTTAATTTACCACAAAAATGTTTACAACTTACAACCCATATAAGAATTTGTAGATGAGTTAATTAGTTTTTTTCATTACTCAAGTTTTTGATGGTGTCGTTGACCCCACAAGGATAACTATGATGGTCAAAGTTAAAATTATTTGGATATTAAATATTAATTTGATATTAACTTTATGAACGTCGTACACTTTTTATTTTAAAATAATCTCATAACTATCTAGAAATTATTTAAATGTCCAATTTTTTTCCTATAAGTATAAAGATATAGGGTACCTTATAATAAACTTTTTTAAAGTCATAAACTTTTAATTTAATATTAAAATTTTTAAAATGTTATTTAAACTAACGTACATTTGTAAGTTGTAACATGCGATATTACAACCGTATTATGTGAAAATAAAAAAAACTATTGTCCCACTGAATTTTATTATATATATATATATATTATTTTAATCTAATAAAGAAAGGCTTCAAATAAATACTACAAGAGTGAATAAGTATGTATTGTTTTTGTTGTAGGTATCTATAATTACTTTAGTGAAATCGCATACTGATGAAATTATAACTGCTAGAAAGTGTGACTGGTGAATGCGTTCAGACCGTGGCGGGGTGATGGCTGAAGAGCCTTCAGGTGACGAGCCGGAGCCACCGTCTAGACGTCTGGCGCCTACCACATGTCGCACGCTGTACACCGCACACCGCACCAGACTCACTACTATCATAAGCACCTACTTTCTATACCTTTAACTGCTTTCAACTGCATATACTATTACAATTATTGTTTTATTCTAAATATCATTCTTACTTATACCTACATTGCTATTTACAAATCCAGCCAATAGGGAATATGTGTGAGTTTTTTTTGGCGTGACGTCACAGTATATCATACAGAGAGAAAAAGACAACGCAAGTTGTAGCGAACAAAATTATCGCTAATCGCTCTATTATGATATACTCTGAAGACATATTAGGTCTGACCAAAGGCGTTCGTTTCAACTATGAATTTCCTATATTTACACTTTTGAATAATTATATTCTTAATCTATACAAATAATAAAATTCTAACTGAGTTAAATCTGTACATTAAATATTTTTTTGCAATTCTTATTGAAATAGACATTATTATCGATACAGAAGCCGAATCAATAGTTTTTAGAATTTTTGTCATTACCGCATCACAGAAAAACTACTGGATGGATTTTGATGAAATTTGGTATGGTCATAGCTGATTATTCGGGTCAACATATAGGATACTTTTTACCGCGGAAAAACATCTCATTTCTAAGAAAAAATACAAAAACTGTAATACATACTAATATGTAAAACCTAAGAATTTGGTATTTGTTCATCTGAACGCGTGCGGAGCCGCGGGCAATGCTAGTCAAAAATAAATTATATTAAAAATATTAATATAGGTTTAATTCAAAAGCAATAAATATTATAAAAAAAATGTTTCACCTTTATCACACGCATATTCCCTATTGTCCGGATGATATACAGCAGCAGTTGGTGATCGATTTCTTCAGTGGACCAAGGTACTACTGATTTTTGAAGTTAATAAAATAATAACCTACTGGGCAACGTCAATATTTTTTATCCATAAATCTAATAAAACTCTAAGTCGAATCTATACATTAAATATTTTTTGGAAACTCCTATTGAATAGTCATTATTATACCGAATCTATAGTTATTAGAATTTTTGTCTGTCTGTCTGTCTGTGACCATATCACGAGAAAACCACTGGTTATCCAGGTCAACCTAAATGATACTTTTTACTGCAGGAAAATATCTCATCTCTGAGAAATCTAACTAAATGTTGAAACGTAACTAGGGATAAACCCAAGCGGAGCGAGGATGAGTCGCTAGTTCAACATAAAATGATTATCTCCCTGTCAGTACTTAATTAATCATTAAGATTATACTAATTCATCAAAAGAAAACGTTTTCGTATCAAAAAATGTTAGGCAATAATATGTAGTAAGTAGTAGCTTAATGACAATAACATATCATATTATGAAATTTTAATTTAATGATGAATCACTGGAAATTCCTGTTAAATTATAGAGTTGATTAATATTTGATCAAAGTACAGCTTAAAATTAGGTATACACTAACGAAGTCGTTAGAAAGAAGCGAGAGTAAGTAGGTACCCTGGCTTCGCTCGGATGAAAATTTCGGAGAACGACGTTATCACTACAATTTTTTTGTTAAAATTGGTTAAGTACTTTTTGTGTGAAATTCACACAGATATACAGACAAACTGGCTTACAGACAAACACAAAAAAATTTTAATAACTATTCTTTCGGGGTCTAACTGTAAATTCTGTACACAAAACGTTTCAGTCATTGTTTTAAAAAAAAATAATATACAAAACAAGACTTCATCTATAATACTAATATATAAAGAGGTAAAGTTTGTGAGTTTGTTGTGAGTTTTTGTGTTTGTAACGTTGTAAGGGGGTAATCTCTGGATCTACTGAACCGATTTAGATGAAATTTGGTATGAAGATAGTTTGAGACCCTGGAAAGAACATAAGAATTTTTATCCCGGAAATTATCCCTTAACGGGGTGAAAATGGGGATGAAAGTTTGTATTGGGAGGTAAGCTGGGGACGAACCCGAGCGAAGCGAGGGTGAGTCGCTAGTACTTCGTATATTCATACTACATATATCTTTTCAATATGGAACAGGCAAAGTTTATGTATACACAAGTTATTATTGTTATGAGAATGTGTGTATGATCCCAGTGCTTAGATTAGCTTTGTTGTCAATAAAACACTAAGACCTCCGATGCAATAAACATTTAAATAGGCTGCTCGTAGTAAGCCAGATTGTAATGCCAATAGCTGTTGATATGAATATAATCCTTAGACTCTTTGGACTACATAAAATTTAAAAAACCCAGATAAATAGCTAACTTAACTAAGATAAGACAAAAAGAGTTCCGTGAACAAAAGCCTGACAGGTACTTACAGATTTACTTGTAATGTTTTATTTTAGTTAACTACCTATTACCTATTTAAAGTGGATACGTTAAAATATAGATACTCAGTGTTTTAACCTTTAACTACTACTTATATGTGCAGTAGTTGACTAAATGGACCAACCTCAAAAAAAAAATATAGATTGAAACCTGGCGAGACACAGGTTAGTTACAGCCTACAGGTAAGGTTGGAGCATATTCTTGAAACGGCAAATTAAAACGGAGAGAATCGCACGTTGTTTAATAACACGGCAGCCGGGCAACAAATTATTCGGGAGAGTTATTCGGAGTAGTACCTATTTGCTGTACACTGGGTGTTCGCTTTACCACAGATCATATAATACTATACTGCTTTACTAAGGATTCGTCTCCCTGCATTGAAAGCTGAATCTTTATACAGGAAAAATATTAAAGGTACCTACAAATATAATTATGTTATGTTCTTTAACTATTTCATACATTAAATACAAAGGCTAGTATAAAAAATATTTGATATGTATACAGTGCTTTGGTTCACACCAGTTATTTAGGTTTTAGATTGATTTTGTGCATTTCATAAAATTTATTAATTTGTCCTTTTAAGTTAATCGAGTTTAAAACTACATATTTTCATTTTTGAAATAGCTTTAATAAGATATAGATACTACTCCTTCTCTAGTAGGTTTATCTTATAAGTACAGTTTTTATCCATTTAGCATTTGAATTGAACCAACACACTTTCAGACTGACTATAAAGCAAACTAGCAAACTTGAAATATCCTTATGTACATAGTTCGGTAAAGATTTATGTACGAGTGGAAGATATATTGTAACTTAATTTATCTAATACATGAATCTTTACAATGAACAATGGCAGTGAACGACCTCTTCATACACGAAATAGGGTCGTTTGCGCAATTCTAGTGTTATTTCTATTGATTGTGTTCCGCGGCTAGGTACATTTTTCCCAGGCGCCGGAGCGTATCGTCTAGCCATGGAACGCAGTTGAAGATGACACGAATTATTGAAAAACGTACTGTTAACTAACTTTATGCTTAACAAGAATATGTGTCTAAAATATTAATTATTATTATATCAAATTTCCTTAAAGTACAATGATACTACTTATCAAAAGGAATTTATTCCGTTAGTACCTATTAATTTCGTGTAAATTTACATCAAATCGAAGATGACATCGAGTCGAATCGAAGATGATTAAAAATAGATCTGCAAAAAGCCTTATTCTATGTTAAAAGTTTTAACTCTGCCAATTATTAGAAGAGAAAATTCTTCCTCTCATAACAGATCTAGTAGGGCAAAACTGTAGACTATGAAAAATAATAAACCTTGGAAGTTATCACTACGTGTTTTAAATTTTAACTTCTCCAGAATGACTTACTTAAATGTTTATTTAAATATACAAATGTTTATTCGCTTACCCAGACGTGACAATTCATAAGACAGTTGAACTTACTACCTACTTATAAAAAGAACCCCATGGAACTCCTTAAAATTACGAGAAAACCGCTCGGTTTTAGTGAATAAGTCAACTTAAGGCGATGAATTGGACATGGAAGTAAGTGAGCACTTAGTAACCTATAAATGCATTTCCAAGAGATAAAAAAGTAACAAGTAAAGAAGTGCTGTGTAGCTAGACTACTCTTTGTCTCGATATCAGCAAAAATCAAAGGAAGGGGTGAGATGTGTATGTTCACCCAACAAGGGTGTGCTTCTTGCAAAACAATGAAATATAGCAATTCATAATATAATAACTCCAAATTTACATACTGTAGCAAATATAAATATTACTATACGTAATATGAATGTATATTTAAAAAAAAAACCAAAAAAGTACATATATATTAATAAATTTGATATTTTGTTCTTCTTAAATATCAAAATAAAGGTTAGTAAAGAGGTATTCTTACTGATTTCCAAAAAATAAGTCGCTAGCAACTCTATAATAAAAAAATATTTTAAAGATTTTGTTTAAGTGCCTTATTTTTTTTTTGTAAGTACAATTTTATATTGAAGTCACAATACTGTTTAATATAATGGCGATGTTAAATTGACTGCGAGATTCTAATGTGATACTCAACTCGTTAGTTCAAGTTATTTATTAGGTACTGGAGTAAATAAGCGTAACGAGCAAATCGCCTCACTAACATAATCTACAATTAAACCAGCTCTTATATCGAGGTAAGTGGATAAATTATCCATATAACATGAAAATAATTTAACTACAAAAAATACTATTTAGTTAATTTTTATATTAATGTTGTTATCATAATAAAAGACATGAACAACACACAAACGAGTTATGATAATTGCTTTTTAAAAGGTAAACTGACTTGAAAATTTGTTTAAAAGTAATTTCACCCTTGACCCTTGAGATATATCATATGTATGTATATGTAAGACATTTTACTCGGCGAAGATATACATGTTTTTTTACAAGTGGTAATAATGTTGAACATAATTTGCATTTGAAAATGACAGAGGTACCTACGAGACCCGGGATTTGAACACACTACACTTGGTTTTTGTAGCGCGTGCCTTACCAATGAACTATTGGCTAACTGCTATTGTACAAAAATATTTCAATGAAGTCATCGACGCTAAACATACCAAAGAGAAACACAATTATTTTTGCCTTCTTTCTTAGTATATGCCTCACTACACTGCAACAAACTTCCTAAACACATCCAACAAAGCTCCTCTATAACTTCTTTAAAAATATATAAAACAGTACCTTCTGACACATATTGCCCCTTACTTTTATATATTAAAGAAAAAAAGTACTATAGCTATATGTACCTATCTAAACATAGCTTTGTTGTTTAATGACAACAAAAATATACGCTTTATCTGTGCCAGACCAAACAGAATTATAACCTTGGTATATACATCATAAAGTACACGTAAAACTATGTGATAAGGCGGCAGACAGTTAATAAGGCCTTTTCATGTCGCAACACTTACAAAGTCGTCTGCGACCTGAATATTATAACATTCATGTATACTTATTTTCCTCGTCCTTCTGTTCCACTACGACACATCGAAACCTTGTGTACTGGAAGCAACTACTCGTATATTTAAATGTTTGATTATTTTTGAAGTTATAATTCTTTTGGGACGTTTGGAAAAACTTTTTTTTTATATATGTTGGGACATTAACACACAGCACCATCTAGTTCCATGGTAAGCTACGAGGCTTGTTTTATGGATACCAGATGGTTGATACGCTACATATACCTTTAAATATAACTTTAAATTATATAACTTTAAATACATACACATTATAAATATAAACAACCATGACTGGAGTACAAACATTCGTGCTCATCACACAAATGAATGCCCCCAGCGGGACTCGAACCCGCGACCGCTGGCCCAGCAAGTAGGGTCACTACAAACTGAGCCAAACGTGTCGTCAACTTATGAGAGTAAAATTTATACGATGCGCGCGCACACCGACAGTAAAAAATTGACATGATGAAGTTAGCTAATAACTGTTTGTTGCCATGGTAACCGTTGTTATTGTCTGACAAATGATAAATAATATTATATTATTTCCCTAAATGATATTCTAAAAATATATGATTGTAATATGCCTTAATTATTTTATTAATTTATCATTTCTTTTAAAAACAGAGAGTTGTGACATACGGGATGAAATCTTTAGCTATTTTTCTGTTACGCCAAAGAAGTATAACTTCTTACGTCCGTACAGAAGTACATAATATACGCTTTTTTTTTTTTTTTTTTTTATCAATAATTAAAATAAAGCTATCATTAAAATAAACTGAGGTATAATTGAATGCTATTTATTTGTATTTTATATATTTTATCTTACATGTAAAAAAGAAATATCAAAAATGATTTTTCTCGTCGCCGGGGTTGGCAAAATATGAAATAATAATAAGAAGAAAATTATCTATTTTCCATTTTTTTTTTTTTTTTTTTTTTTTTTTTTTTTTTTTTTTTTTTTTTTTTTATCCACTTTGAATCTTCAAATCTATACATATAAATATGTTATCTCAAGTACATAGAGTTATTTGTATAATATACTTACTAGCAACTTAACGCCGCTTCGCTCGGGTGCGTCCCTATGTACGTTTTAAATATAAATAGTTATTGCGACTGTACTTTGAGAGGTTGACTCATGTTTGATATTGCGGACTTTACCATATGTCTTTTTAAGTTTAACAATAATCTAATATGTTTATCCTGCGTTGGCTATGTAAATTTTTAAGGATGACTCGAACCAGTTATTGTGTTTTCCCGTGGGATAAAAGATTTTCTTGTAGTAAAAGGTATCCCAAATGTTGACCTAGGTAATAAGTTATACTCCGGGGCAGAGGCTGACTGCTACCGGACGCGTCCCCCGGGTGGCGGATAGGGGAAGCCACTCGCGACTGTTCCCCCAGACAGGAGCTTGTGGTACCGGAGCAATCCGGCGCGGACCAACAGCCAGGAGGGGCAGGGGGAGCGGTGTCAGGAGGGCGCCGTCTCCTTCTTGGAGGTAGCGCGGTGTCCCCGGCCGTTTTGCGGTAGGAGGCGCTGCGCGGGCCGTGCTGCCGGGGCTAGCCCGTCGGTGCGGCGGCTGGAGCGGGGCCAGTTCGGTGGTCCTGCGTCTGGCGTGGGTGTCGGCAGCCATTTTGGTCCGGAGGTGGGCCGACGGTAGGGGGGCCGCGGGGGAAGAGGAGTGTCGGTATGGCGATGCGCCGCTCGTCCCTATCTCCCGCGGCCTAGCGGGGCCACCACCGTTGATGGTGGACGCGGTGGGGCTGTAGGGGAAGGGGAGTGTCGGCGTTGTCGCATCCTCTACTCCTGCAGCCGTTTGGGGTGGTTCGGTTTCGGACGCCGTGGAGGTTTGCCCAATTTGGGCAGGAAGGTTTAGGCTTAGGCCGCTTGTTTTTGCAGGTTGCCCACTTCGGTGGGTGGTGTTTGGTTGTGTGGGGCTGCTCCGGGTACTTCTCTGTTCAGCAGAGTGGACTTGGGAGCAGTCTCACTTCTCAGGGTTGCAAGTCTTCCCATAATGGGGTCGTCCCGCTTGGGGCGGCCTCATGGTTGGTGGCTTCGGCCAACCGTCGGGGCGTCACGGTTGTATGCGAGAGCGGTCCCGTGGCGTCCCATATGGCGGCTGTGGGGAAAGTTGGGTTTTAGTGGGTATGCCGGTCTCATTAGCCGGAGAGTCTCCACATAACCACCCTGGGGGGAAGTCGGGTGGTATCCGTAATAGGATTTCCCAACTATAAAAAAAAAAAAAAAAAAGGTAATAAGTTATACCCCCCCAACGTGCGTTCACCTTGTCGTGGTGGGGGGGCTCAGTAGTGCCCGGCAACCCAACCGGGCGCGAAGCTAAGAAACGCACAGGGAGGTTGCCCACTTCGGTGGGCGGTGGGAGGTGGCCCTCTTCGGGGGGCGGTGAACCATGCGGGTTGCTCCTGGTACTTCTCTGATAGCAGAGTGGACTGTGGAGCAACCCCATGGTTGTGGTGGTCTGCTTCGGCAGACCTGCCGTCGGGGCGTCGCAGTTGAATGCGTCAGCGATCCTGCGACGCCCCATTAAGACGGGTGAAGGTTCTGTTGGGTTTTAGTGGGTAGTACTGGCTGTATTACGCCGGTGAGTCCCACACGTCGTGCGTAAATGCATTTCCCAACGTTAAAAAAAAAAAAAAAAGGTAATAAGTTATCACTACACAAATTAAATTAAACTCGGTTCAGTACTTTTTGCGTGAAACACGAACACACAAACAGACATACAGACAAACAGATATTTTTAACATTGAAAACGTTTTTTTTTTGTCGCTGCAGTATAGAAAGTGCGACATCGCCCTGGTAGCGTGGATTTTGGGACTACGTGGTTGAATAGGATTGGGATGTTAAATGTTGCGTCTGAATGAGGGCTACAAAATGCAAAAAAATATTTGAAAACACTCAAATTCTTTTTTTTTTTTTAAGTCGAAAAAATGTGAAAAATGCGGTCGCTTTTCACTCGGTTTCGGTCAGAAAAAAAAATTATATCTCGAAAAGAAATTTCATTTAAATCGGTCCAACAGTTTCGGAGATTAGCACGTACAAACAGACAAACAGACAGAGAAACAAAAAAATTGAAAAAATCTAAATTTGTTTTATTTCTCTTCTTACATCCCCCTGACTTAATGATAATCCTTTAAATAAAAACTCAAGATTTTATTGGAAGTTGTAATAAAGATTTTATTAAGATTCAAACATATTAGACTTTAGAGAACAAACACTTGCGAAGACACATACTCTACCAGTAAAAAAATATAAAGAATCTAAATACTAAGCTCAATGGAGTTTTTCTGTCTTCTCTATCTCATCACGCCATATTACCAAAAATAATAAGTCTAAAATAACTATTATAAGTTAGAAGCTAAATTCGTATTCTTATTTTATTAGATTGCCCAAAGGCTGTTTACGACAAAGTTTGAGTACCCACGCCACAGAATGCAAATGTTCAATGAATTTACCTCGGAAACGCGTTATGCGATCACATTCACTGAACCGCTACAAATGTGTTCATTGAGAGAAATCATACACATTCGAGATGTAAATTTTCCCCTTTGATGTTCTAATCTAGTTGTATACGCTTAATTTTATAGCAGATCGCTTTGACCAACATATTTAGTTTAATAATGCTTCACATCAAAGGTGAAGTGCTTTAATTAAGAATTTAAGAGGTTATAAATTCCTCGTTCTGGTAAAAGTATTTTAATTTATCATATTCATTGATAAACATGGACAACTATGAAAACATCGCATGCAAGCTATCCTTGTACAACTAAAGCGATCAGATGTTATAAAAAGATAAAGTCAATCATATTGTAACAAATAATAATAATGCTTAAATTATCCAACTGATTTATTTTTAAAACGACTGCGACACAATTCTATGTCTCTTGTCAGCTTAAAGACTGCTTATTCAGTTTAGTAATTATTATCGTGCTTATGATGTGATCAGATCTATGTTGTTGTGATATGTTGTCAGTAGGTACGTGACGACAGAGTCATGTGTCTATATTTATAAATGTACCCGGACACTGCGTAAATGCTCGTAAAAGCAACCGACAAAAGAATAGGCAGTCTGCTGTAAGTCCAGAACGTAAATACGTGCGTGGAAAATTTCATTCACCTTTCTGTGGAGTCATTGAGGCGTGATCGAGTAACAGAATTAAATGAGACCGGAGTTAGCTTTATGATTAGTAAAATTCTTACTTTATTGATCATATTTATATACTTCATTTTACCTGTCTACAACATATAGAGTTTATTTATGTTAGCTATTAACTTTTTTATTTTATTACTTGCGGCACACCCTCACTTTGCTCGGGTTCACTTCTAGGAAAACAAAAACATACTTATCCCACGGGAACCGTACATTTTTCCGGGATAAAAAGTAACCTGTGTGCTATTTCAGACTATAGTCTATCTCTGTGCCAAATTACATCTAGATCCGTTCGGCCATTCTGGCGTGAAAGAGTAACAAACATCCAAACATACCCACAAACTTTCACGTTTATAGTACCTATTTATTATTATATTATACAGATAATATTAATATAATACGGATTATATTGTGGAATGTTTTTAGCTAAGCTTATTATTATTTATTGATTGAGAATAGCTGACATTTATATAAAAAAGGTGCAGACTATAAAGTGAGATGCAGGTAAGTGGGATGGCACTTGAAGGGGCGCGGCAGTGTGCAGCCTGTGGCCTGCAGCGTGCAGAGTGCAGCCGCCGGCCGCAGGGTGACCGGCGGTCGTGCGATCGACGGATGCCGGGTGCCATATTCGGTCAGTGCACACTGTTGTTTACCGACGCGGTATCGCGAGGCCGCGTGACGTAGCGTCTAGACGGCGACCGCCCCCGCCCCCGCCGCCCGCGCCCCGCAGTCATGCACTCACTCGAACACCGGTTTATCTTTTCAAACGGTAATGCTGCAACATAAAGCCTCGGATGCATCGATGATCGGCCTAGACACGAATTAGGTAATCGAGCCGACATGGATATCGAAATATTTCACAAAAGAATTATAGACAACAATAGTGACTTTATCAGTCTTGATTTATTTTCGTACAATACATTGATAAATAAATCGTTATCTTCAGATAAAATAATGATGATATTAAATAAGTACATATTAGATTTTAAATAATATTTTCTCTATTTATTGATTTATATCCTATGGGCTAAGATACAACTAAGTTGTTATCATCATCTTTTTTAATACTAACGTATTAATTATATACCTGCTACTGTTACAATAACAAGTGCGAAGAAGAACATTATAATAATTAGAATAATACTTTATAGAACTTTTTCATCTGTCATCTTAACCTATACTATATATTTAAGATTTTTAGAAAACTTGCAATAACTAATAATACAAATAGGAGCCATTGTCGTCCCAAAAACTTGTAAGCCATTTTAGAACACTATTAGAGAAGCTGCTCTAATAAGAAGAGTCCAAAACAAACCAATTGTTCATTCGGTTCACATTTATTTATACATTTCAAAAACAAGTTAGACAGGATGTCTATCGTCTCGACACAATTTGTAATATTCTTCGTGCTGAATAAATTTTATGTAAACAACCTGCATTCTGTAGATTTGCATATCAATATCTTACCATTAATTACATGTAACTCTCTAATTAAACACGACCTACTGAGAAACATAAGCATATTATGTGACTGTTAACAGTTTCGTATTGCAATAGTATAGAACTAGCATTGCCCGCGGCTCCGCACGCGTTCAGATGACCAAAAACCAAATTCTTAGGTTTTACATATTAGTATACTCTTATATTGCAGTTTTTGTATTTTTTCTCAGAAATGAGATATTTTCCCGCAGTAAAAAGTATACTATATGTTGACCCGGATAACCAGCTATCACCATGCCAAATTTCATCAAAATCCCTCCAGTGGATTTTCTGTGATGCGGTAACAAACAGACAGACAGACAGACAGACAGACATAGACAGACAAAAATTCTAAAAACTATAGATTCGGACTCTGTATTAATAATAATGTCTATTTCAATTAGATTTTCCAAAAAATATTTTATGTACAGATTCGACTTAGTTACAATTTTATTATATCTATAGATTTAATGAGTAAGAAATTAATATTATAATGTTAATTCATTTTCATTGTGTAATCAATATTATTTGTCATTAATTCAATAACAGAATAACATATATGGAATAATATAACCGGGTACTCAATATGATAACAAATTCTGTTTGTTACTTAAATTACTCCCATAATAAAGACAGACATAAGTATTCCAAGCTGAGTTGTAAATATATTTTTATTTACTAAATTGTTCTCACATACTAACTATATGATTTAACAGGCTGAAATACTTTATGCATTAGCAATTACGAACATATATGTATGTACATGTAATGTATATCTAACACATGATATAGATAAACACATGAAGCACACCTATTTAGCTGATGCTCGTTTTACGAAAATTATATTATGTATTTATCTATATATATAAAAGAAAGTCGTGTTAGTTACTTCGCTTATAACTCAAGAACGGCTGAACCGATTTAGCTGAAAATTGGCAGGGAGGTAGTTTAGAGCCAGGAGAAGGACATAGGATACTTTTTATCCCGTTCGACCGCGTTCCAATTTTTATGATATTTTAATTTTTGGATTTCTCTTAGTCCGGAATAGGTAAGTATTAAAACATATAATTAAAATGTGAGAAAGAAAGATTTTTTCTTTTTATATCTATTTAAAACGTACCTAGCGACGAACCCGAGCGAAGCGAGGGTGAGCCGCTAGTTGTAATATAAAAAATCTCCTACTTCTAATTAATATACTGGGTATAGTACAGTGCAGTAGGCAGTGGTAGGCCAGTAGTAACGCGCTCGTATGAGAAACCGAGTGAAGCGGGTTCAAATCCCGTGTCTCGCACCTCTGCTATTTTGCGCAATTATGTGCGAATCATTTCCAACATGATTACCACTTGTCTTACGGTGAAGGAAAACATCGTGAGGAAACCTGCATATCTGAGAGAACCTACCAAGTTTTCGAAAGAAATGTGACGTCCGCCAACCCGCACTTGGCCAGCGTGATGGACTATGTGAATACAACGAATATACCTACTCCAAACGCATCCAAGAAAAAATAATTTGTGACTTAAATTAAATTTAAAAATATGTTTAATTTAGGCAAATTAATTAAACAAATATTTAGGATGCGAATGTGAAAAAGTTATCAGAGGCCGCCATGTCAACGGCGGGGCGATATCCGGCACCAATGGGTAGCTGGCGGAAGGATTGAAATATTAAAACCGCGACACAACTTTATAAAGATATATGTTATTTTCCGTTTCAATTAGATATTAATATTATACTAGTCGCTACTTTTTTATCAATCACAAGTACAAAAGTATGTAGTACAAAAATTATATAATTTCAAATTAGTTTTCATAAATAGGGATTCGACTCATTTATTACAAAAGTGTAAAATGATAAAATTATCAAGTTATCAAGAAATAGATAGACTTTATTTTATAAGATTTTATCTATTTAAGTCTGAGGCAATTTTTCATTCAACTTTTAATTGATTTAACACGCCATTCAAAACTTTTCACACTTCTGTTAAACTAGTTTTTGCACGTGGGTCTGGTTGCATTAAAAGCAGAGCACAAAATTTGTCCCTTATATAATGCATTCTATGTCCTTTAAAAATTTCAATAATTAGACCAACATGGTGTAAAATATATATACATATATATGTATATATATATAAAAGATATTCTTTTGCAAAATTGATATAACTATTAAATGTGCAACTTTGAACCTGTTATAATTTTGTTACAGTTACATAAAATTTGATAGATGATTCATTTATAAACCTTGAAATTAAATTAATTTCCAATCTAATCTAACATCTAAAAATTATATGAATCTCATTTTGAGTAATATTCTGGCTGTAGACATCATTGTCTAGCCTACTTTTTTATTGTATGTAAATATTTTAATGTTACCTTTAGATCAAGATACCGATACCAAGATAGAACCGCGTTATCCATAGTCACAGACAGAGCGACAGTAACAAAGTAAATGAGTTAAAAAGTAACTTATATGAGGAAGACTCGTAGTATTTTTTTTCTTTTATTATTTACTGCTTACCAACCAATGCAAGACGACAATATAACTGCGATATATGCGTACGACACAGCTCTACCATCTCTCCATGAAGACCCATCAAAAGCATGTGCTTGCAGCAACTAAACTACAAGATCATGTCGATAAAGTAGAGAAATGGCTAAACAACTGGCGGGCGAATCAAAGTAAATCTATTCACGTAACTTTCACTCTCAGAAAACAGACCGTGTACAATGAGGATATTCCCCAAACTGAGGACGCGAAATATCTTGGAATACATCTAGATTCTAGATCGAAGGCTTATTTGGAGAAAGCAAATCTGGATCAAGCGCAAACAACTGGACACAAAATCAAAATAGCAGCATAAAGACCATACTGAAACCAATCTGAACTTACAAGATTCAATTGTGTGGTACTGCTAGTAACAGCAACATCGAGTTTCGCAAAAGATTTTAGAGCAAGATACATACTACGTGAGCAACAAATACTTACATTAGAATCTAAATATCAGTACCGTCAAACAAGAGACTATTAAACATAGTAAAAGCTAACAAAGTAGAATATCAACTCACGTCTATCTACTGGCCTTAAAGCTACAGGGTACAGGAAATACCTCACACAGCCGATTGAAGCGGCATGGTGTCCCTACGCTAACCGCGAGATTCAAATAATTCAAAAAAAGAAATTAAAAAAAACCCTTCTGCAAATGATGACATAGAATTCAAATATAGTGACTGGCTTATTGTGTCAACACAGATCGCCAAGATACAGAAAAAAAAATTAGAACAACTCTCTTAAGGATTCGGACAACACTAATTAGTTTATATATTATCTATACTTATCTAACGATCTTTAATTATTTATCTAAAACAATTTATGCAATAATATTTACAATCAATCCAAATGGATCTGAGTCAAAAATTTACAGTCTGCTGTTATACTTAGTTTCTATTAAAAACTTTTTATTCAAGCTCTTTCGTTACGGTCAGCTGCGTCGTCTACTTTTTAACATACCGCGGCCGCGACAAATATCACGACCTCCAAGATTTGTTGTTACGAGCTATTATTAAAACAATTAGCATTATATTTTAGTGCTTTTATTTATAAAAATCCGTCTAGTCTTTGGCTTGTCGACAAATGAAAATAGACAGCAAACATACAAATTATTAGTTGTATTCTCAGTAATAGGTCGTAACTATAGATAACTAACAAGCTTCATCAAATTCGAGTCACTCCATTAGATATTATGTAGAATTCACGGAACATTAGAAATGCTGATCAAGATTGAGATTACCCTAATGAGAATTAATAAAGCTTACTAAATTTATTTTAGTGTCTGACGTGTAACGGCTGTTTAAATTAGCGGTAGATTTATGCAAAGAAATGAGGTAAAACTAGAATATAAATGAAGTAATTGCAAACATTTAACTTTCTTATTATGGTGACATAAATATAGTTGGTATTAATCAGTCAAGAAAGTCGAAATGACTAGAAGTTTATATATATTTACTAACGACTCACCCTCGCTCCGCTCGGGTTTATTCCTAGTTACGTTTTAACATTTAGTATAGATTCCTCAGAGATGAGATATTTTCCACAGTAAAAAGTATCCTATATGTTGACCCGGATAACCAGCTATCATCATACCAAATTTCATCAAAATCTGTCTTGTGATTTACTCGTGATGCGGTGACAGACAGACAAAAATTCTGAAAATTATAGATTCGGAAATATCGATAATAATGATTATTTCAATAAGATTTTCCAAAAAAAATATTTAATGTACAGATTCGACTAAGAATTTTATTGTATGTATAGATGACCACCTTTTTTAACCTTAGCGCCGCCTGAGCACTGTAAAAAATACCGCTCCATTATGGATATTTTGCATAAAATGGATAAAGCCTCTAATCTAAAAGTAACTAATTTTTAACTCTTTTCAAACATGAAAACGAACGTTCTGCGCTACAGTTTTTATAGCTAATGTGATATACATTCGATATGCTATTTCCAGGTTGGGAAAATCAGTGCAAAGCTCGTCCGTACGCAGAAGTTTCCTCTGAAATCGTGAATTTTGCCGTCCCTGAATTTTTCCGCACTGGACACTAGCCCTGAGTGCTTCTAGTGTGCGCTGTTTATGACAACAGTAACTTGTAATAAACAATAAAAAAATGTGTATTGGGTAACCATCATCAGCATTTTTATTCTCATTCATAATACGACTCAGAGACAAATGACCTAGACAGTTAGTTATCACGTCTGTCTGGGACATAATTGTGTGCTAGACAATTAAACTATCCGCATTCGACGCTACTAAAGCTATTTTATGTGGTGCCAATCTCCTGTGTTGTTTAAAACTGTAATTCTGTATTTCAAATCAGCCTAGAGATGTTTTGTTAACGTTTTATAATATTTCATTTTTAAGGATAAAAATCAAAGCACATCTTTCATGCTAAAGTAGAAATTATTTAAGTTAACAAATTATAGAAACCAAAAAAAAAGTAATTGAGCACATACATTATATTATATGTATGTGATGATCTATCTATGTCACATGCCTAATCCAGACGCACATTAACTATTTTTATAATTTAAAATCTTATGCTATTACAAAGAGGTCAAAAATTATTTAGATGCTTGTATAAAAGGTCTAATACATGAACCGCTAGCTATAAACTATTATAGCTTTTTAATTTTATACATATCCTGTTTTAAATTCGAAGAAGTTATAAGCAAAATAGTTCGTCTGATTGTTAATCGATGCAAAAGAATTCGTCTATCGGTGAGATTATTCCTTCTTTGTACAATTATGTTGTATAATATAAATTTGTAAAAGTAATTCGTGTCATTTGTCAAGTGAGACAGTATAAATTCTGAAAATTTCAGTTTTTTTCATTATTTTTCAAATAACAATGGGTCGTGGCAAACCCGTGTGTGAAGAGCTTCGAAAGCGAATAGTTTGTGGGGTCGATGCTGGCAAATCAAGTTACCAAATATCTAAAGACTTGATACTTCCCAGGTCTACAGTCCAATCTATCATTCAGCACTATAAAAAGAATAGAACGACTTCTTGTTTGAAGAAAACTGGTCGACCACGCATGCATCACAAGTGCAGTAGAAAACAGAATCCTGAAGAAAATTATCAAAAAAAATCGTCGTGCTCGAGCTGGAGAACTCACGGTGCAATGGAAGGATATGATTCACAAAGACGTCTCAGTTGATACTTGCAAAAGAGTCCTAAAAAGAATGGGTTACGGATTTTACACCGCTCAGGAGAAACCACTGTTAACTGCTGTACAAAAGAAAAAGAGGTTGAAGTTTGCTCGTGATCATTTAAATTGTACTTCCGATCAGTGGCGTACCATTTGGAGTGACGAATCCAAATTTGAAGTGACAGTCGGCGATGAAAGGAAAAAAGTGATTCGGAACAAAAATGAGGCATTTCATACTGATTGTCTCAAACGCAAAGTGAAGTTTCCGGCGTCTCTTATGATATGGGGCTGCATGTCTGCACAAGTTGGTGGTATGCAGTTTGTGGATGGTTCTATCAATGCTGCAAGGTATCAAAACCTTTTGGAAGAGAATTTACTGCCCTCTATTCCGTCACTTAAGCATCAAGATTCCTTCATTTTTAAACAGGATGGTGCTTTCTGCCATACTGCAAGGACAACAAGGACGTGGCTACTGGCGAAAAGCATCCCTACAATCGAATGGCCATCTAACAGCCCGGACTTGTCGCCAATCGAAACTCTATGGTGGAAAATGAAAAAAGTTCTCCGTAAAAATCCATCAAGATCGAAGAGCGACTTAAAGGCTAAACTCTTGGCTGTCTGGGAGTCAATTACGCCTGAGGAGTGTGCAGCATTGGTTGCAACCATGCCTCTTCGCATTAAAGCTGTCATTGAGAGCAAAGGCGACACAACTAAGTGGTAGACGAATTATTTAATTATAATTTCTTAAGAAAAAATAGCAGATATAGACTATTAATCACTATTGTTATATTGTTATTTTACAATATACCTACCAACGTAAAGATATCACCATCTTAAAACTTATTCTATACTAATTTTAGATTTACTTTCTAGTAAGCCAGAATTTTAATAAAATTAATATACCTTAGGTTTAAGAATTATTCCTTAATTAGGTTTTAAGAGTTGGGTTAGTAGAGTAAACATTAGGAATCTCGTTAGCTCTGTATTTTTTGAGGGTAGTTGAAATTAAGTCGAAAATTGTTCCATTCAGTTAGAAATATGAAATCGAACCAGCTAGGTACTTAAACCTTGGCAAAATCATTTTGCCTTTGTTACAATGTCAAAAATATTTAAAATAATTATAATATTGATCATTAATGTCCGGAAAAAATATACATACGAAAAGATAGATGCTTACGGTGAAAAATATAATTACGGGCATAGCTATTATTTTTTATTATATACATATAAGTAATACGTCTGTTACCTACTATACTATACTATAAGGTTAATAAAAATCCGGTGTTTATTTGTCCGATAATCGGATGAATAAAAAATATATCATTCCTCCGACTATTGTTGGTGTGTAATATAATTCGACTGCCACTATTTCAATGTTTCTATAAAAAATATTGGGATTTAAAAGAATAATTTTTACCTCTGTGGATTCAGGTTTTTTTTTTTGCGTAAACTTCTTCACCCAAAAAGTTTTACGACCGGCCGCCTGCCTGACGTCAACCCTGCTTGAGAATGCTATTTTTTTATCGTTGGGAAATGCATTTACGCACGAGGTGTGGGACTCACCGGTACACCGCCCTCCGAAGAGGGCCCCCTCCCACCACCCACCGAAGTGGGCCACCTCCCTGTGCGTTTCTTGGCTTCACGCCCGGCTGTATTGCCGGGCACTACTGAGCCCCCCCACCACGATAAGATGAACGCAAGTTGGGGGGGATGCTTGGGAATGCTATTGTCTCTGTTTGAATGGTGTTGCGGAAATCTTGTAATTACTATGCACTTTCGATTTTGTTGTCTTTTAAAACATTTTTTATACTATTACTTAAATTTTTAATGTTATTTTCGGATATATTTTAAAATAAATTTTGATTACACCATAAATTTGTTTTGACGTTGTCAATTTTTTTTTATTTTTTTTTAATCACTTACTTTACACGTAAAAACTCTTGAACCTAAAAACAATCGTTGGGATCTAAAAGGATAAATTTACAACTTCGGTAGGTTAAGATTTTTTTTTCATGTAGAAAAGTTGCACTTAAAAATCACTTATTTCACATTAGAAAATAAAAAAGTGGTAGATATTCGTACAAACCGACAGTAGTCCGACGAATAATATATTTTTTATTAATCCATATATCGGACGAATAGCAACAGCCATAAAGATAATTATTAATTACTATTTAATTATAAAGATTAAATATTATATAAATTTACATTTCTTTTCTTCGAAGAAAATAAAACAAATTAGAGAACTGAGATAAAATACGATCGTCTCCATGAAAACACATTTCGTTTCTATATATCTGTAAACTTAACTAAATATACAGGTGTAACAAATGGATGGCACATGGAAGAAAAGTACAAAATATTCCTTTATTTTAATAAATAGTAATAAATGCGTTCATATTTGAAAAAAACTTACCTGAACAGGTAATAGAACCAACTAAAAATACAGTAAAATGCACTACTTTAAATGCACTATTTTATTGAACAAACCGATGGAGTCTATAATATGGATAAGAGGTCTGAAACATTGTGTCTTACAATTAAAGTTTGCTTCTTTTATTTTTACTCGGTCCGATTACCTGTTCAGGTAACCTTTTTTAAAAAAAATGCAGTTATTCTAAATATAAAAATTAAAAAAATGTTTCTTTTGCGTGAAACTTGATAACTTCAATATTTAAAGTACATTTCTTCCATGTCCAACCCATTTGTTCCACCCTGTATATACTTTATTAATTAGTGTCTATTTAACATGTTCTGACTCATTAAATTAGTCCAATTAGTGAATAAATGCCACATAGAATAAGATTTGTAGTGAGTTATTGATACCCATTACCCATTGGCAGCGACTTTTAACCTGCATAACTTTACGGACGTAATAGAATAAGTTATTTTCAGAATATATTTGGTTTATTCAAATAATAACTAATATGTATACTTGAATTGATGTTAAACGTTTCAAAACTTTTCGAAACTGAGTATGAAACGTTTTTGAAGTCTCAGTTGTTTGACAGAATTTTATTTAAAACTAGCGACTCACCCTCGCTCCGCTTGGGTTCGTCCCTACTTACGTTTTGACGTTTAGTATAGATTTCGCAGAGATGACGTATTTTCCACATTAAAAAGTCTACTCTCTATCATCATACTAAACATCAAAATCGCTCCAGTGGTTTTTCCGTGATGCGGTCACAGACAGACGCGTTTCGTTGCGTTCATAATTATAAAGTAGATAGGAAAAAGAAAAAATGAGATTTTCACGTTTTTCCGTAAAAAATATCCAATTTTTCTCTTCAGAAGAACCTTCCTCGGACTTCAACGAATATTTAAAAAAAAATTGCCAAATTGGTCCAGGCATTGGCGAGTTTTGCGCTTACGAACACATTAAGCCATTCATTTTTACTTATAAGATTGAAAACTATAGGTATATCATTCGAAATTTCACGCAGAAAAAGTAAAACAAAATTGCATTTATGACTCGTTATTCTTAAAAATGAAAAGGTAATGTATATTATGAATAACTATAGGCTCATACTCGCTTCGCTCGGATTCGCCTCTAGAAAATAAAGGACAAATGCATCGAATATTTTTTCGGGATTTTTATCCCGGAATTACATTTAAAATGTAGCCATGTGTTTATTCTGATGTATGAACTACATTAACGTAAAGTTTCATTAAAATCCATTCAGTAGGTTTTTCGTGAAAGAGTAACAAACATCTATACCTACATCTATATAACCAGACATCCATACATCCTCACAAACTTTTGCCTTGTAATATTAGTAGGTTATATATAGAATATAGAAATATAGCAATTTAGTGAAAATATTTAAACTTCTATCTGTACTCGCTTTAAAGTTAGCAAAGAGTCAGTTATTTGTTATATTTTTTAACAAATATAATACTACAGATATGTAGGTGCTACGTTTAGATGAAGATTAATGTATTGGTTAGTGGAGGTCACCTGATTAAACGAAGGCCATGCATGCGTACGGACGTCTAGGCTGACGCGCCCGTCTAGCGTCTAGCCGACCCGCCAGAAACACAATGGACAATGCTAAATTATACCTACGCTTATAGGTTCAAAAGCAACTGTCGGTTCAATACAGGTTCAAGGTTGGAGATGATACCCGACTCATTTAAAGATAATATTCGAACTCACTAGTTTGATGAATAAAGTAATATATCTACTATACAAAAATATATATTTCTTACTTTTAAAAATAAATCATATTCTTACTTTTATACCAACTTAATTCAATTTTAAATAGATATGAAATAAGTGAACCTAATACTTAATCAACATATTAAAATTACAAGAATACTTATAAAAGTAAAAACTTTAATACAATACAAAGCAAGAAATGCACACTCTATCGATTGAGGAAAAAATGCGAATGCTTAGTCAAGCTTCATTAGCGGTGTCGAATGTGCACGCGCGTGCCGATTACATACATGCGAATGCGTCGACCTGCGACGGGAGAGATCGTGCCAGACGGCTACCGAAAGTTGGGTTTGGCGCTTTTTTGCTGCGCGGGCGCCGCGGCCGGTAGAAACGCGAGCGCCGCAAACACCGAGGTCGATGAGCCCCGAGCACTCCGCCGCGCCCCCCGCCAACCCTCTCGACCAGTTCCAACACGAGGTGAAGCGCCCGCAGCCGCTCACCCTACATACCTACCACCTGCCAGACACTTTGTGAGTATAACATGTGAAACCTACTTGCCATGCCAGCAGGAAACAAGGCTGGACAAAGAATAACTATATTCAAATATTCAATTGATTGACGTGACTGCTTGATTAATTAATGTCTACTGCATTCAAAAATCGGCATAACTTAACGATTTAACATAGATCAGAGGTCAATAGGATGTTCCCTGATTTTACATATTATTTATAAAATATATAAGTATTTCTGTACAAAAATGAAAGCCAGGCCAAAAAACCGGATATGTTGTGGGTCCCAATACCACATTTCTGTATTTACTTATAAGTTCGCATTCGTGACCGACCTCCTGTACAGTGCAGTATTATATACATAAGTCAGCTCACTATTACAAGGTTCTATGTTACAATTTTAGTACATACTTATTTCGTTATTAATGCTACAAGGTTCTATGTGTCATTAGCTACAGTTTTGCAAAAACAAACCACTAGATAGCGGCAGTATAATTACAAAATATTCAATTTTACATAGTTCTATGTTGTTTTTTTACGATAACAAAATAACGAAGTTCTATGTAAAAATTACTAAACTTCATTAAAATTAACATAGAACCTTGTAATAGTAAGCCAACGAATTATGTTTACAGTTACTACTTATTACCCGTATATTAATGTCTACGTCACTATTACAGAAGAGTGCCTTTTTAACCGACTTCAAAAAAAGGAGGAGGTTCTCAATTCGTCGGGGACTTTTTTTTTATGTATGTTCCCCGATTACTCGACGATGGCTGGACCGATTTGTAAAATTCTTTTTTTGTTTGATAGGGTATAGTTTCTAGTTGGTCCCATAGTCACCAAGTCACGATCTGATGATGGGATCCCAGGGAAATCGAAGGCAACTCTCAAATTTTATAGGCACTTATTAAGTTTTTCATATATTTCCTAAAGCTGTTCAAGTATTTGCGTCTGATAATCATCATCTCCTGTGGTTGAGCTAATGATGAAAGGTACAACTCCTCAACGGTTAGGAGTTAAAAGAAAATTCTTTCAATATTATACGTAATTATAGACCGATAGTTAAATTCTTTCAGGCTCTTATTAACCGACTTCAAAAAAAGGAGGAGGTTCTCAATAACTCCTCAACGGTTAGGAGTTAAAAGAATTTTTTTTCAATATAGACCGATAGTCAAATTCTTTCAGGCTATTAGAGTAACCTGATAATAGTAGGTAAATCTCATTCACGAGTACTTTGATCCTATATCGTAACCAGGGTCTGATGCTGGTGCTGGAAGGTGCCCATAGGAACTCCGCAATAAAACGACACTTTATATTAACTTAATTAATTACATTAATTAACTTTACCTTTTGTCAACCGACTTCAAAAAGGAGGAGGTTCTCAATTCGACTGTATATTTTTTTATGTTTGTTACCTCAGAACTTCGTCGTTTATTAACCGATTTGGACAATTTTTGTTTTGTTTGAAAGGGTATACTTCCAGATTGGTGGCCATTTAAATTTCAAAAAAAAATACCACCCCTAAGGGTGGAAAAATAGCTAATAATGAATTTAACCTACTTCTAATTGTCATATTGACTTGAAACTTTGCAAGTGTTTCTATTTCCGTTGATAGTACAGTGGTTCGGTATTGTTGATCTGATCTGATGGTAAGGCCAGAAGGTGGATAGGTGGAACTCTTCAATGACTAATAGTAGATACTTTGAGTTTGGGCTTATTTTATTTGGTTTGACAAGCCTAACACTTTAGAATTCTTACTTTGCTACTACTGTCTACACTAAAAATAAAAACTTTTTTACAAAAAAATAAAAACCGACTTCAAACAAAAGCACTAAAAAGTAAAAAATAACTGATTGGTAGTTTTCATTTACTATACATACCTAATCAAATATTTTCGAAGTCGGTGTGCTTTGGCTAAGTAATTAAAGCCTACCTATTAAATACATACCTAATCAAATCTTTTCGAAATCGGTGCCAGCCCATACAAAGCAAACTAACCTAAACTAACCTAAACCAAATTTCGTTTACCATCGTCAGAGCCTGTATTTCTAGTACCTATATTTAGATGGCATTTTTTTTTAGGTGACCCCTAACTGTCGGTGAAACAGAAAGTGTCCCCTAACAGCCCCCTAAACATGCTTAGGGGATCCTTTAAACTGAGGTGACGTTGGTGAAATCGGCCATTAATATTTTTTTAAAAGCGGCTGTTATTTTTTTATTTATTTTTTCTATGATCTAGGTGAGCTTACATATTAAATAGCTTTTGTATTTCGCTCAAACTAAATCGTCAATAGATGAAAGTACTGAAATTAGCACATAGAAAGGACTGCAGACTAACCGTAGACGTGCAAGTCCTCACGGTTAAACGCATATAATGTTTGTTTGCGTACTTACGACAAGGCAAGTGTGCTTCGAATAATGAATTTAATGACACATTTTATCGTCGCCATCCCCTTTGAATATCTGTCAATTTTAAAGAGCCAAGTATTACGATTATCGTTTTTAATGCAATGAAGATGTCTAACTAATCCTGTAAGATAAATACTAATAATATATATATATATATATATATATATATATATATATATATATATATATATATATATATATATATAAATACCTGATAGTGTTTATTGCTGACATGTGATCGACAATGAAATATTGTAGATTACAAATGCAGAAGTTTACAATGGTTTTATTTATTACTTTTACAATAATTAATACATATATTATTAAATAAAAAGTACCAATTAATCATAACGATTGTCATATACTTAAAGATAAATTAAACACGTATATATACTTAGAAAGGATTAAAACACGTTACAAACACGTATCCACTATACATAAGGCAATGCGCTCCTGGAGCCTGCAGTGGCAATGAGGGGCCAGAGAGAGCGATGACTGCTGAGACGTCTAGAGAGTTTAAATTACCTGCCACATCTAGTAGCGCCGCCGACAAGAAAATTTCATTAAAACTGCATTCTACGGCAGCTGTTATACTAGTATCTATCTTCATCATTACTTGCTACTATACAAATCGAATGTACTTTAGATTGAATACCTGATTGCACATTTTTTGCTGGGCATCGATCGTGCTTTAATTCAAGTGTATTGCCACAGTAATCTCAAATTCATGACTCGTACAAAACTTTTAATAAACATTTATTTATTTGTCTACTTCGTATTCCCCTCATTTATTGCTATGTAATAACCATAGCGAGGGCAAAGGCTGGTTTAAATAGAATCATTCTACGCCTAAACAATTGATTGCGCACTACAGGAAACATGGCCAAATAACAATTTTGTTACGTGAACCACTCGCTATTTATACGTAGACATATTATTCTAAGTATTTAAAGTGTCGCGTCACAATGTAAGCGAAGCGCGTCTAGACAGACTACAGACGAATTTTTAATATGGACTCGCTCGTGGTCTCTGGCTAGGTAGGCAACTATGTAATACGTGCAAATTAATGTACCTACTAGACAATGGTTATAAATATATACATATTTATGTATTCTAGTACATTTACATAGAATCACTCTTTCGCCGTAACATTAATTAAAAACACGTCATATTCCATACTAGCATTGCCCGCGGTTCCGCCAGCGTTCAAATCACTAAAAACCAAATTCTTAAGTATTACATATTAGTATACTCTTAAATTGCAGTTTTTGTATTTTTTCTCAGAAATGAGATATTTTCCCGCAATAAAAAGTATCCTATATGTTGACCCGGATAACCAGCTACCATCATACTAAATTTCATCAAAATCCCTCCAGTGGTTTTTCCGTGATGAGGTAACAGATAGACAGACCGACAAAAATTCTAAAAACTATAAATTCGGCCCCTGTATCGATAATCTAATATATAAAATTTCCATGTCACAATGTTTGTTACCGTACTCCTCCGAAACGGCTTCACTGATTTTTACCAAATTTTATATGCGTATTCAGTAGGTCTGAGAATCGGCTACTATCTATTTTCCATACCCCTAAGTGATAAGGGTGGTCCACCCAAAAAAAATATATTATTCGGCATTAAAAAACACATACAAACCTAAATTTCCACTAGGGACGAACCCGAACGGAGCGAGGGTGAGTCGCTAGTAATGTATATTACAATAAGATTTTCCAAAAAATGTTTAGGTAATGTACAGATTCGATTTAGTTACAATTTTATTATATGTATAGATTAGTAAGTAAGATCTGAGACAGAGTTAAGAAAATAATGTAAAATTTAATTATTAAATTATAATAAAAGTAACACTTTGTAACTAGTGACTACTATATTTATATGATCTCGAATGAACAAATTTGTTAAACTAAAATCTTAAAGCTGACTACTTTAGTTATATATTTAGGTTTATAAAACAGAACGGTATTATTAATTTAATTTATTAATATGAATCAGCATATCACAAAGCATGCGCAATTACCGTGCGGATTGAACTTCAAACCGTGTGGACTTCATTAGCATATCTTTCTAATCGCGTGTTAACTAACATCTATGAGTACGACGAGAAATCTAATAATAAATTATTGATGATTATCAAGCAATAAACCGATTTTTTATCTTTGATGTTTTGTTGCCACAAGTTTACCGCTGTCTGCATTTTAAATCAAATTAATTTCATATTTTATTAACACGATCTTAGTTTAATTTGAAAAATGAAAACTCGCTTAATACGTATAGGTAAGATATCAAACATACAACGGCGAATAATAACTAGGTATATAAAACTCATGTATTTATTCCGACGGGAACTCTTTAATTTTTCAGGATTAAAAGTACTTATCTAAAATGTTCACCGGGGATAGGTAGGTAGGTAGGAAGGTACTATGCAAAATTTCATTTAAATCGGTCCAGTTTCGGAGATTAGCCTGTCCAAACAGATAAAGAGATAAACAGACAGAGAAACAAAAAAAAAATGGAAACAAAACTGGATTTGTTCTATTTCTCTTCTTACACCCCTGACTTGGTTTAAGGTTGTTAGCATTTTTGTACAGACATTCGACCTGCACAGTTTTATTATTTGTATAGATTTCGATTGGGGCGAGCTTTTGTATATATCTATCCCATGTAAAACTGAATGTAAAAAAATGCAAGTCTCACAATGTAGTTCTTCTACCATAATTTTTTTAATATCTAATGTAAAACCAAGTTGATAATTTATTCAGTACCTATAGAATACAAGTGTCTATAACATGTATATTTATACAGAATCGTCTATCTAACACTTTTGTCATTACCTGATTTGTTAAATAACAACATTTCATAAAGACCGTATGAATATTAGGTTTTTTTTTTAAATATAATGACTTGGACATCACACACGACAAATAACAAAACTTACCTAATATTATCGTTCTATGCGCATTGTTTATGTTTATTTATGCATAAATTAGCGGTATGTTCAATTAGGACTATTTAAAATATTAGATTAGTCTTATGTGATTATGTTTCTGTCCGTTAGTCGTTAATAGTCATTATATTTATTAAAGAAATAACGATATCGAATATTGATACGGTCTCTATAAAATGTTGTTATTATATATATGATAAATTTCTTGGAAAGATGCATAAATATATATATATACATATATATATATATATATATATATATATGTATATATGTAATGAATAAATTAACGGCTTAACGGTTTTATATTAGATCTCAAAACTTTTTGCGGTAGAAGACAACAACTGCGTCGCGATACTTGCATTTTTTTACAAAAACAACGTTTTTCATGGGATCTTATTTCATTTTATGAATAGTTCTCCCTTTTTTCTTCTTTGGTACAATAGTACCAGTCAAGAAATATCTTGTGATCGCCAAGATCTCAATCTCATCGCTTGCCTTTGCCACGCTGCGCCGACTTATAAGTATTACTAAAGAGACATCGTCTGTGACTTACTGCATATATACACTATTTACAAAGCTATCCATTTGCATAGTAAAAGTGACGAAAAAATATATGAACTGCAAAAGTAACTTTATAATTGCAAATATCGCACATCTATTTATATAGGATTACACAGTTACTTATCAGTTTGTTGTATATCTAGTAAATGGGGCTGGAGTGGCGGGATGTTTTAGTTTTTTTATTGCTTTATAGACTAAACACAGATTATGTTCAAAATTTGAAGCTTTGAGTGAATATCTTAATTAAAGAATTTTGACCTGCAATTGTTTTTAAAATGCAGGTTTAAATTAAATGTAGTTTGGAAATATAATATAAATACATAATTATATTATGTCCTCTTAGTCACTAAAAATTCAGGCTTCTAGATTTATCCACAACGAATAGGGGGTTCGAAAATATCTTGAATGGCTTCGAGAAAAGGATGTTACGGTAGTGCGCTGTTTTGCTCGACTTGGCGGGGCACTGCCATACGCCCAGATATTCGAGTTTTGAAAAATTATCTATAATAATATACTATGAACAAACAAATATTAATTTACCAACTTTGAATAACACCATCTCGTATAATATTAGTACAATGCTGTGTCAGTCGCAAATAGTATTAATAAAAAGCTGACTAACAATCACCGCGGTGTACAATCGGTCAATTTTCGAAATTATTACGCCGATCTGCGCTAGCTCCACATGTAGATTAGCTTTTTATGGATGGCGGGGAAAGCCCGCCTATTTACCAACCGCGTTTCTAGACTATGACTATGTGTCTAGACGTCTGTTCCTGGAGGTCATGAGCCAACTACTTTCACGTGTTTATTCAAATTATACAAATTACCATCCAATTTAACGTGACGCAACTTGAAAACGAACATACTCGTAGTACTCAGTATTTATTTTGCCCTAAATCATGTATGTATGCTATTATATAACAAAAGAAACCCAGTAACGTGTGACGAAAGACGATGACTGCATTTTCTCAGAATCGGTGAATCGAGCATAACACTCCGATAAAGTAATTCGTGGATAAAATATAGAGCAGACTAAACAGATACTTAAAATTATAGTGATTCATATTTCAGGAATGCACAATTAGGTACGTGGCTTTTATGTCTCTTATCGTTTAAATTTAAGCATTTGAGTAAATTATTCATTCACTAGCGACTCACCCTCGCTTCGCTTGGGTTCGTCTCTAGGTACGTTTTGACGGTTAGTATAGAATAGATAGAATATATATAAAAAATGCTTTTTCCTGACTGATTGACTGACTGATCGATCAACGCACAGCCTAAGCTGCTGGTCATAGAAACGTGAAAGATGGACGTATTCCTTGTATAATGTAAGCATCTGATAAGAAAGGATTTTTCGAAATTCATCCCCTAAGTGGGTAAAATGGGCGATTAAAGATTGTATAAGCTGTCTTTATTAATGTGAAATACACAGAAAGTGGTATTTAAATAGCTTTAATATAAAAAATAAGAAATATGATTATTTAATTTTTATCGAAAATCATCCCTTGAAGGGGTAAAAGTACAAAATAAAGTTTATATGGGAAAAAATTATTAATGATCAGAATTACTTGAAACTTGGTATTATTGCTCTACAATATAAATAAATCATTACGGATAAAATGGGGAATGAAAGTTTGTATGAAACTCTGTAATTAATACACGGAAAGTAGTATTTACCTTTAAAATGAAAAACAAAACAATATAAATATTGTTTTCCTAATTCAGCTCTTAAAAGGGTAAAAGAATAATTCGAAATGATCAGAATTATTTCGAAACTTAGTATTAATGCTCTTCAATACAATTAACTAAACATGTATCTTGGAATTATTCAAAATCAGCCCCTACGGAGGTAAAATTGAGCGGTGAAGTTGGAGTTGGTTGAATATTAAATATATTACTCAAAGTAACATGGCTCAAGTACTCCGTAAGTGCACACTTACTGTGTGGGATATAAAGTAATGAACAGAAATTATTCTAAATCCAAAGGAAAATTATGTATAACTTCTCGGCTGGCCACAGCAGTGAAAACTATAATAGACTCGAGAGAGAGAACTAGCTAGATAGATAGTATCCTGCTATCTATATCCTCCTTCTATAGGTTGGCACACCTGTAATGAAGAAGTCACCTAAGTTATGTAACGGGATTAGAATGTGAGTAATTCATTAAACATAATAGCAGCCACTGTGCCTGTTGGATCTTAATTAATTTACAGATTCGGCTTAGTTACAATTTTATTTGGTATATGTATAGATTTATAGTTACGCCTGCTTAAGGTCATCTTAATCTATACATATAATATAAAAACTTTTTAACAAAAAATAAAAACTGACTTCCAGGCACTAAAATGTAAAAAATAACTAAACGGGGGTTTTCATTTAGTATAGATACCTAATCAAATATTTTCGAAGTCGGTGCCAGCCGACGCATAGGAAATCTAATATATTTTGATACGTAAAATACATATTTACCTATTAGATATTCATATCTTAAAATATTGTCGGCTGGCACCGACTTCGAAAATATTTGATTAGGTATCTATACTAAATGAAAACCCCCGTTTAGTTATTTTTTACATTTTAGTGCCTGGAAGTCGGTTTTTATTTTTTGTTAAAAAGTTTTTATTTTTCCATTTTTAGTGTAGACTTAATAAGCAGGTAATTTTTCAGAAGAAAGGATTTTAATAACATATTCGATTAAGCAATTTATTTAAAAAATATATTTATTGTTGATTTTTTTAAAAACCGCTCGACCGATTTCGATAAAATTTATATGGGCCTACCTGGGAAGTATACCCTTTCAAACAAACTAAAAAATTTTCAAATCGGTTCAGGCGTCTTTAAGTAATCGGTGAACATACATAAAAAAAAAGATTCCGACGAATTAAGAACCTACTCGTTTTTGGAAGTCGGTTAAAAACTTTAATCAAGCCGGATCTGTACATTAAATATTTTCTGGAAAATCTTATTGAAATAAACATTATTATCGATACAAAGGCCGAATCTATAGTTTTAGCATTTTTGTCTGTCGGTCTGTCTGTTACCGCATCACAGAAAAACCACTGGAGAGATTTTGATGAAATTTGGTATGGTGATAGCTGGTTATCCGGGTCAACATATAGGATACTTTTTACTGCGGGAAAATGTCTTATTTCTGAGAAAAAATACAAAAACTGCAATGTAAGAGTATATTATGTTAAACCTATGAATTTGGTTTTTGGTCATCTGAACGCGGACGGAGCCGCGGGCAATGCTAGTATATTATATACAAATATATCTTAATAATATATTTAAATATATTTAGTATTATATGTATATCGAGTAATTAATCCTTTAAAGGGCTTGTGTAAGGCAGGCATGAAGCGGTTAATCATGGTTGTCTGGTTGCAACGTAGCCGCTGAGCGCCTTCGGCAGGTGCCTGGTTCTACTGTGTACTTACATACCATTTATTTATAGCCTCGCCACACATACAATGTTGTTGTGCATCGGCTTGCTTTATTTATTGCGCTACTTGTGCTAGCGCAGTGTGGTCGTACAACTCTCAAAGCTGACTTGTAACTTGCAATTCCTGAACTGTACTTTTTTGTCCGTCTGCGGTGCAAATACGAAGTCTCTCGACTATCGAGCGAGCTATCAAGGACCAGTCTGGCTTAGGTGATGATCGCAGTCAACGAATATATATCTATACTATAATAAAGCAGTAACTTGGCGAAATTTGTACATGAAATATTTTTTAAAAACAATGACTGGAACGTATTATGTACACAATATAGACCCCAAAACAATAGCTATGAAAAATTTTGGTCTCTTTGTCTGTTTGTGTGTGCGCGTTTCACGCAAAAAGTAATGACCCGATTTTAACGAAATTTGGTGGAGTGATAACTTATTACTCGGGTCAACATTTAGGATATCTTTTACTTCAAGAAAATCTTTCTTTCCTCAATATCTAATACACAATAACTGGTTTTATCGAGTCCACCAGCCTCCTTAGAAACCTTCCGCTGACTAAGCCTTAAGACATACATCAAAACAACGTGCTAAAAAATTGTAGGTCTTGAAAAGGCCTACTGAAAAATCTGCAATAGTATATGTCTATCTCCTAAAGAACACTCGCAATATCTATTCTTATCTATAGGTAACTATAATAAAAATAACTTAGTCAAATCGATGTGCGCGTTTCACGCAAATAGTACTGAATCAATCATTTCTCAAGTAAGGGAAATATATTTTTATTTTTTATAATACTTACCTACTTTTCTATACCTATCATGTAGGTACATTGCACATATATGTGTATATAGTCTACTCTATACCTACTTACCGATAAAACGTAGGGATGAACCCGAGCGAAGCAAGGGTGAGTCGCTAGTATAATATAAAATATTTTGTAAGACTTTCTAAATATTTTTTTTTTAAATCGTCGTCATTATTTGTTTTTATTTTCTAAATAGTTAATAAACTTAAATAATGTAAGGCTTTGTATTTTTTTAATTAAAATATGTAAAAACTTAGATTTTTGATGATTTACGCAATAATTAAAAAAAATTGAGCTGCTTACTGAAAACATTAGCATGAGACGGCAGCAGAGCAGCAGCAGAGCAGGTGGTTTGTGCAGTGAAAGGAGTGAAGTGTGAGCGTGCAGCAGCGGGGAAGGTTAGTATGCGGGGTGTGGCGGCGTGGCAGGGCAGCGGGGTCGGCGGGGGGTCGTCTAGACAGGCCGCAGACGCACGGAGGCTGCGCCGCGCCCGGCACACGCACACACTCGCAGGATGCAACGCCCGATCACGTTTCACGCTGCACACACAACCGATGCAGTGACCTCTACCACTCAAGGTACACTGCATCTAGAATCGATTATAAATAACAAAGAGGAAAAATACTTACCGATACCAAACAATGTAACAAACCAGATAAATATTAACAAATATATAAATTACTACAGTTGAAATGATATTCAGTTTCTGAAGCCTTAGCCTTAGCCTTTATATAACCTTAGAAACCATCATATGAAATCTGAATAGAACAATATAATATTTATTATATGTATATGACCAACTCCTAAATAAAATCTCTATACTAATAGATTGTACCAACAAATAATTTGCTTTCATTTCTAAAAGTATACGTGAAGATCTACGTTTAAAATCACATACACAAGTGGTGGTGTAGGTTTAGCTGAAAACAAACAGAATTACATCTTGTACATAATATTTACTTTCATAATATGCCTTATAAATATAATAGGTATGTTATATTTTCCTTATAAACGGACAAGTTATTAAAAACTAAAACTATCTTTTCGGATTTATTCGCAGATTTGTTTTGAATTTTGGTTCCCGACGTTTCGAATGCTTTACAGTAATCAGTGTCGTGGGAAAGACTAAGGTTTTAGACGTCTCAAAGGTTATACTTGTTAAAGACAGTGCTTACCCACAATGATGAACAAATGATTTAAAAAAAATATTTTTTGTCTATAAAAGTAGCAATAGTGTTTCTTAATAGTTAATATTTTAACTTTAAATAATAGGAATCTAAAGTAATATTTTTTTAATTACATATAAAACAATAATATTGCGTAAATAATTAATATTTTAAAATTTTTATTTCCTTTACGGTTATATTATGACTAGCGACTCACCCTCGCTTCGCTCGGGTTCGCCCCTAACTTGATCCCCCGTACAAACTTTATTTTTTCCAAACATCCCAAATAACTTCAATAACAACTAAAATTAAATAAATAATATTGCCATATTTAATTATACTCGTAATACATTCTTACAAAAAAAATTAAATGTTTTAGTCGAATCATTGTAAATGAAAAATGGCGGAACCCAGTTATAATGAATGGATTTGAATGGCTTTTTGGGTTCTTAATACCATAAACTAAAAAGTTGACACCGACTTCGAAAATATCTGATTAGCTATCTATAGTATATGAAAATCTCCGTTCAGTTATTTTTTGACTTTTTAGTATTTTCTTTGAAGTTGGTTTATTTTATAAATAATTTTTTATATCGTATCTTTTTTAGTTTTAAGTAAAAACTGAAGTAGTTTTGGTAAAAAGTAGTAATTAAAAACTATTTCAGTTTTAGTTACACGTTTTAGTTCATATCATAAAACTACTAAACCAATTTTGATAAAATATTTGCCTAAGTTGAAATAAATGTAAGCAAATAAAAAAAAGAATGATCCGCGATCCCATTACTATTTTCGAGAAATGCGTGGACAAACATACATACATCTAAAAAAATTGTATTTGTTTGGAAGCCTTAATCGATTATCATATATTATGTGAATATTTTGCAGTTCCAATAATAGTATTACATACATATACATATATTACATACATGTACGTGTCGAATTGATAACCTCCTTTTTTTTGAAGTCAGTCAAAAATATATGAAACGGTTTTATTTTCAACCGACTTCAAAAAGGAGGAGGTTCTCAATTCGACTGTATGTTTTTTTTTTTTTATGTTTGTTACCTCAGAACTCCGTCATTTATTAACCGATTTGGACAATTTTTGTTTTGTTTGAAAGGGTATACTTCCAGATTGGTCCCATTTAAATTTCAAAAAAAATACCACCCCTAAGGGTGGAAAAACAACTAATGATGAATTTAATCTACTTCTAATTGTCATATTGACTTGAAACTTTGCAAGTATTTCTATTTCCGTTGATAGTACAGTGGTTCGGTGTTGTTGACCTGATCTGATGGCAAGGCCCGAAGGTGGATAGGTGGAACTCTTTAACGGCTAATAGTAGATACTTTGAGTTTGGGCTTATTTTGTTTGATTTGACAAGCCTAACACGTTACTTTGCTACTACTGTCTACACTAAAAAGGAAAAAAAAAACTTTTTAACAAAAAAATAAAAACCGACTTCAAACAAAAGCACTAAAAAGTAAAAAATAACTGATTGGTAGTTTTCATTTACTATACATACCTAATCAAATATTTTCGAAATCGGTGCCAGCCCATACAAAGCAAAGCACACCGACTTCGAAAATATTTGATTAGGTATGTATAGTAAATGAAAACTACCAATCAGTTATTTTTTACTTTTTAGTGCTTTTGTTTGAAGTCGGTTTTTATTTTTTTGTTAAAAAGTTTTTTGTATCAAACGATGTATGTACCTATTAATTGAAGTATTCTGTTCAAAAATCGAATTATGACCCTTTAAAAAGAATTAATTAAATAGTAATAAACATAGACAATAAGTATAAGATAATACATGTACTATGGTGCTGTGTTCTCTATGTGGCCGATCGACGGTACCTACCATATTATTATAAGAAGTCCTAAGAATGGTGCCTATTATTATTAGGGTTCCGGACCCAACGGGTGTCAACGGAACCCTATTACTAAGCCTCCGCTATCCGCCCGTTCGTCTGTCCGTCCGTCCGTCCATCTGTCAGAGTGATGTATCTCATGACTCTTAATAGGTAGAGAGTTGAAATTTTCACAAAGTGCGTATTTCTATTCCCGCTATAACAACAAATATTAAAAATAAATAAGAATACAAGATTTTTTTAACTTTCGTAATCGATCATCGAAGTTAATACACTACATACATACATAGAGTAAAAGTCATATTAATAAAAAGTACATGTACGATGGTATGGAACCCTTCGTGTGCGAATTCGATTCGCACTTGACCGATTTTTAAATACTTTCTTTCTCAAATCCATTTCTTTTGTTTAAGTAATTGTTTTTCCTAATATAAAAGATAAAAAATAAGATAAATTAAATTTTTAGATTATAATTTTTATTCTTGATACTTAGTAATAACTTCAAAATAATAAAAAAATATAATTTTTAAATTTGTATTCATTACAAAGAAATTAATGCATATTACATGCAGTAATTGTTGCTATCAGTATAATATAACTTTTTCCCTAGAAACCTTTTTTTTATTTGTCGAGACTAAGTATATTATTTACAGACACATATCATCAGATGCAATTTTACTATAAGTTACAAGTACCATTTATACTTATTTCTTGTATTCAAATTAGTACATTGTATGAATAATAATTAATTTAACTGACATTATACATTTTAAATAAAAACATTATACAAGTAATATATGCATCTATGACAAAAGTATACAATGTTGGTTCCTTGAATAAAAAGAAACACTCACTTAGATCTTCTTATATACTCATATAATTGAATGTATCATCACAAAGCGAGTAAAACGAGCTGGAACAGGAAGTCTGTTGTTATATTTTTTTCATTATCGCGTCTGCTGGGTATCGCCTTGCGATTGGAATGCTGCAAGCTGATAGTAATCTTTTCAAGCATTTTGTGCTTATTGTATATGTTTCTGCTATATTTAAGTAGTGTATATAAGTCGTCATCATCTTGTTATATGCTACTTGATGTCTTTGCGAGGGTAATCGGCCGCTACTAAATATTATTATAGCATTCCATGAAGTAAAAATAAACTAATTTGAATGTTAAAAAAGGAATATATGAGAGTTGTTAAATAAGCAAATGAAACTGACTAAGGAAATGAAGCAAGTCCTAATTGATTTCGAGTAATATTTCATTCAATTTAAATATCACATTTATAACAATAAAATCTATACCTATCAATCAAAAACGTAGATTTAAATCACATATGTAACTAGAGATAAAAGAAAATTAAAAATTGATTGCATTTTATTGGGATATTTTATCACGAATAATTAATTAATTACAATTAAATTTTTAATTTAACACAGCAATATCTAAAATATTGCTTTAGGCAACATGTAAATAATGTGTAACAAAGCGGAAATCGCTCGATATCGCGTAGCACAAGCCGTCGACGTACGGTCGACGCTCTGCGTACTCGTAGATAACGGATTGATTGACTCTTATGTTGTCGTCCTGTACGCGTTGTGTAGTTCTCTTTGTCACAAACATGAAAGTCCTAAAACAAATATATTTCAATGAAATCTTTATTTAATATGTTCCACTACCTACTAATTTCCCATTACTTCACATTGATATAGGATTAATCCGGAAATCTTATAAATTGTGTAGAGTATGCATTAGAAACTACTTTTAAAAAAGTAACTTATTCTTGTAGTCTAAGTTTACAGTCGTCGTATATAATTCTAGGTTCACTTCGATTCACGTCGATTCACTCTCGCTTCGCTCGGGTTCGTCCCTAGGTTGATCCACATACAAACTTTCAATCCCATTTTCGCCCCCTTGAGGGATGATTACCGGAATAAAAAATATTCTATGTCCTTTCAGGGTCTTGAACTATCTTCTTACCAAATTTCATCTAAACCGGCCAAGCAATTTTTGAGTTTATTCGATACAAACATACAAAAATACAAATGTTTCCTCTTTATAATAGTAGTGTAGAAAAAAGTAATTTAGCGAAATCTGTTCATGAAATATTTAAAAAAAAACAATGACTAACATATTATGTACACAATATAGACCCCAAAACAATATTAGTTAAATTTTTGTCTGTTTGTCTCTTTCTCTGTAAGTCTGTTTGTTTGTGCGCGTTTTACACAAAAAGTAATGAACCGATTTTAACAAAATTTTGTGAAGTGATAACTTATTACACGGGTCAACATTTAGAATACCTTTTGTTTCAGGAAAATCTTTCTTTCCCACGGTAACATACAATAACTGGTTCTATAGAGTCGTCCTTAGACACATATGGCTAACGCTGGCTAAATCTTAAGAGACAATCAAAAGAGTGTACTAAAAATTGTAGATCTTAAAAGGGCCTATAGAAAAGTCCACAATATCATAATTCTTTCTCCTAAGCTACACTCGCAATAAATATTTTGTATCTATTTAAAACGTACCGTGGGACTCACCCGAGCAAAGCGCGGGTAAGTCGCTAGTTTTACAAATAAATTTATTTAAACTTGACACATCAACTTGACAGTAAAAAATATAAAACTGATAACATTTTTTTATTCTAAAAATACGCTACAATTTGAATAATTCATGAAATCAATAAATAATTTATGAACGTCTTCACATATATTATGTATTGTGTAACTTTTAACTTTTTAGTGTACATTTATTACAAAATCTAACTAGTATTTTGCTACAAAATGTAACGCTTGAATATCCATTTTGATTAAATTATACACACTTTAACATGTGTAACTATGTGTCTGTCTATGGCATCTTACTTAGCGCCCAAACGGATGAACCAATTTTAATTTAGTTTTTTTTTGTTTGAAAGGTGACTTTGAATCGAGAATGTCCTTAGCTATAAATCAAGAAAATACGTTCGGCCTTTTGTAGACTATCCGCTCTTTTCTAGACGGTAAAAGGATATGAACAACTTCCACAGATATAATCTATTCGAAACTTGGTGTCCCATTACTTCAACAACATTGCAACGATTCTGCAGCGTCAACTGGAATCATTTTACTAAAATACTGCAGAGTTATCGTGTTTAGGCTCATTGAAATAGCCTCAATGAATAGGTTATTGTATGGGTTTTTTTTTAATTTTTGATTTAATATCTTGTCTTAATTGCTTTTTAACTAAAAAAATCACCTTTCACTCTTAAAATTGGATTACAACAACAACATACAAACAATTTACTACATACGTAGTAAGTTCATACTGTGTAGATCAAAATGATAGCATTTCAGATTAATATTTTTCATTTTTCATTTGTAAAAGTATATAGTAATAGTGTTGCTTAGTAAATTGTCTTTTTTAAATAATAGCAAACTAAATTAAAATTATTATTCTTAATTAATTTTAACTTTTTAATTTACACATATAACAATTATGTGGCTTAAATAATTAATATTATATTTTATATTTTTTCTTTATGGTTAAAAATATAATAATGGCAACACTAAATATAGATTACTAATTAATATTTTTAAAATTGTAATAATTATAATGATAACAGCAAAAATTAAATAAATAATATTCCATATTCAATTATAAAACTAATTAAAATTATAAAAAATGTTAAAAGTTATAAAATATTGTAAGGTACTTGGTGCATTTTTTTCATTTTGTTAGTTGTGGGTAGGCTGTCTGTAAAAACTATACCTTCGAAACATGTAACACCTCAGTATCTCCCGTGACCATGATTGCTGTAAATCATTCGAAACGTCGGGAACCAAAAATCAAAATAAATCCGCGAAACAATCCAAAAAGATAGTTTTATTTAAAATGTCAAATATTCGCGTAAATCTAAGAAAGTATTATTAAATATACTTGTTTTGATTTGATGCGGTTTAGTTATAATTCTTAAGGTATCATAGTTAATTTGGGAACATAACTCAAACGAAATTCAATGAAGTTTAATATTGAATTTCGTTTGAGTTACATTATCTTGTAGAATTAATAACAAAAATCAAATCATTCACAGACCTAAACGCTGAGCCTCTTGCCTCCTAGAACCATTCACTTAAATTAATAAAGCTGCACTATTAAATAAAGGAAAGTTACCAACATTGATGCGTTCTCTACATACGAGATAACAGACAGCGAGGCCAGAAGGGTCATTGGCACATACGGTACCATTATGAATATAACCATATGCTAATCATACTATTGAACACGTTGCAATTACGCTTATCTCTATCGATTTATGTACATACATATAGCTCAATATTTCTCACATGTATAAAATATGATAACATTAAAATAATCAAAATCACAATTGCTATTACTTGCATCTGATTTAAAACGGAATGCTTATCACTCAGTCCATCTATCACAATCCAAATTTTCTACAATTTTACAAAATAAAAAAATACTCATATATAAAATGGACTCAGTTATCCGATCTGAATTTGTTTATTTGAGCAAATATCCATAAGGATATGAGATTTAATAAAGGAAAGCAAATTAGTGAGTAAAAATTTGTGTAATATTCAACTCATCAATTTTAACGTTTTTCTCTCCGTAATCGGTTAAGTAATTTAAATATTTATTTAGAAATAGAAATATGATAAGAAATATAGAATACAAATACCGGTTTTTAATTTATATTATGAATCATTGAAATCCAATGTCATTGAGATTAAATATGTACTAAATAAAAGTACCTAACAACAATTATAATTCTCAGTAAACATCATTTTCATACGTAATTCAATCTAGTCTATATTTGCACAAAAACAAATAATAATAATTAAAGTTAAGTGGCATATAAAATTAATTGAAATTATGATATTCAACGAGTATCGTAGATTAGGAGCGCAGTGTTTTATACATATTAAACAAAGCAATTTATATATTAATGCTAAAAAAATGTGTACTGATAAATGAAAACAATTTACGACGGAACACATCTGAAATACAATTATGCTATTGTTTACTAGCATTGCCCGCGGCTCTGCCCGCGTTTAGATGATCAAAAACCAAATTCTTAGGTTTTACATATTAGTATACCCTTACAATGCAGTTTTTGTATTTTTTTTCAGAAATGAGATATTTTCCCAGTAAAAAGTATCCTATATGTTGAACCGGATAATCAGCTATCACCATACCAAATTTCATCAAAATCCTCCAGTGGTTTTTCTATGATGTGGTAACAGACAGACAGACAAAAATGCTAAAAACTATAGGTTCGGCCTCTGTATCGATAATAATGTCTATTTCAATAAGATTCTCTAAAAATATTTAATGCACAGATTCGGCTTAGTTACAATTTTATTATATGTAGGTACGGATATTGTTTATTTGTCTAGGCTACGTCTGTAACGCAATAATCCATAGCCATCATTGGATCCTTTCAACTTTTTTATTCCCACAGGATGGCACTGATAAAGACTTTCATTTTATTTTCTGTAGCATCGGGTTACGTAAATAGCTACGGTACTGTGCAGACGATAAAAATATTCTATGACGTCGTAGCCATTTTAAACACGCTTATTAAATAAATATACAGGTTGAAAGCTCAAATTTTATTACATACTCAATAATTTCATTTGTAGTGGTTTTTGTGTACCTACTTATTTAATTACAAAAGTACAGGAACTAATTCTTATATAATGATCTTTCATTATATAATATATATTAGCTTTTTTGAGTAATTATAACCGCTATAGAAGCGTTAAGATCTAAATCTAATATTACTAGATTTAGAATTTTTACCCTCTGGTTAATTTTTAACATTTTGGCAGCGCGCTCATGACGATGCTACTTTACAAACGTCATTCAATAAACTTGGGTGACGTCGATTGAGATTCGCCGCTACTAAGGCTTGCAGCCTTCTCATTATCTTGCCTTTTAATTATACAGAATGGTCTTAATCTAATCTTCTTGTCAACGTGACACAATGTTTATGCGCTTATTCTTTGTATTTCACAGACAGCTTCAACTTAAATATAGATTTATATGATCTCTTACATACATTCCATTTTATTTTCTTTACAATTTTTTTAAAGAAAATCAAAAAGATATTTGAAAAAAATGTTTCGTATAAAAGACATCAACGAGTTGATATGCAAATTTATAATAACATAGTGAATTCAGTAAATCTAAAATGCAAGACATGTTTCGAGACCGTTATTTAATTACTTAAATCAGTTATAATTATGTCTTAACAAAGTTTCATAATTTTTACATCTACATATATTATACATTTCAAGATCTTCTCTATCAATATTAAATATAAAGAATTGAGTCAAAAACATAAAATGTATTTATTAAGTGAATTCTGCTTTCAAAGGAAAACGTCACGGAGTACATAACGACGAATAAAGGCTATTATTTATAATGCAAGTGTCCGTAAAAGCATCGTAAATAAAAAGACAATTCGTAAATTGCAAAATGTAATTGCAGGCGCTGGCGGCGACCGGCGGCGGCGCGGCGAGCACCCGTGCTAATGAAAATTTAAAGTAACCGGTGCGGGTTTTTAAAGGAATCCAAGTTATAAACCTTTCATTAAAAGCACCATATCTATAAATTATCGAAAGCTTCATTTTATTCGAAAGAATAACTAGTAAAAATACATACGAATTTAAAAAAAACCATACCTAAACATCACTGAACATTAAGAGAATGTTTCAGAGCGAAATTAATTTTTGCTACGTATTTTACAGTAATTGGCACTCGACAGCTCTACATGTCTACTCTATAAAGCTATTCTAGTAAAGTGTGAATATAACCTAGTAGTAGATATTGCTTATAACTTAAGCCTTACGCTATGTAAGGGTGTGCGGCGAGGGCGGGGGCAGTGGCCACATGCTCCGGTGCGATGCATCGCGACCTCGGTGCACTGACCCTCGTGCAGCTTGCAGCCTATGTCACAGCCCGCATACTACATGTAAATACATATCAACACAAATACCACACTATACTTATGTTATATACTCGTACATCAGGAGTTATGTACAATTGATATGAACAATCCTACCTGAAGCAAGGATACTAGCATATTCTGAGGAAAGTTTATAAGACAAATAGATGTATTATACTATACCTTATTTAATTGCAATATAATATTCGATTTTCTCATATTGTTTTGTAATATACCAGGGCATTCTAATTATACATATACTAAGCCCTTTCCTGTTTTGTTTGGTTCTGAACTAGCTCATTGAACAACAAAACAACAAAATTCAACAACGTGGATCATCATTTATTCAGACAACGTGGCAATATATACTGAGACCAGAGCCGGGTTAAAGGATTCACTTTTATCATGAAAACTAATGTATTGGGAATCTAATGTTGAGTATTGCAAAAACCCAGTTCATACGCTTTAACAGAAGCAAATTCAAACGACAATATCTCCATTCCAATCAACGATCATCTAGTAAGTGTGTGCGATCAGTATAAGTGTTGAGTAGTGTGATATACAATTCTGGAAACTTGAAATGCAATATTTAACATAAGATAGCCGCAATATGGCTATAATGAGAGAAGTGACTGATGTCTCATGTAATAAAAAGATGCCTGTTAAACTCAAAGGTTTTGTTTATAAGATCATCATAACATCGATCTATACATATAATAAAATTCTAACTAAGTCGAATCTGTACATTAAATATTTTTTGGAAAATCTTATTGAAATAGTCATTATTATCGATACAGAGGCCGAATCTATAGTTTTTAGAATTTTTGTCTGTCTGTCTGTCTGTTACCGCATCGCAGAAAAACCACTAGAGGGATTTTGATGTATAGTGATAGCTGGTTATCCGGGTCAACATATAGGATACTTTTTACAGCGGGAAAATATCTCATTTTCAACCGACTTCAAAAAGGAGGAGGTTCTCAATTCGTCTGTATTTTTTTTTATGTTTGTTACCTCAGAACTCCGTCATTTATTAACCGATTTGGATAATTTTTATGTTGTTTGAAAATGTATACTTCCAGATTGGTCCCATTTAAGTTTAAAAAAAAATATCAACCCTAAGGGTGGAAAAATAGCTAATGACGAATTTAACCTACTTCTAATTGTCATATTAACTTTAAATTTGCAAGTATTTCTATTCCCGTTGATAGTACAGTGGTTTGGTATTGTTGACCTGATCTGATGGTAAGGCCAGAAGATGGATAGGTGGAACTCTTCAACGGCTAATAGTAGATACTTTGAGTTTGGGCTTATTTTGTTTGATTTGACAAGCCTAATACGTTGGAATTCTTACTTTGCTACTACTGTCTACACTAAAAAGAGAAAAATAAAAACTTTTTAACAAAAAAATAAAAACCGACTTCAAACAAAAACACTAAAAAGTAAAAAATAACTGATTGGTAGTTTTCATTTACTATACATACCTAATCAAATATTTTTGAAGTCGGTTTGCTTTGGCTAAGTAATTAAAGCCTACCTATTAAATACATACCTAATCAAATATTTTCGAAATCGGTGCCAGCCCATACAAAGCAAAGCACACCGACTTCGAAAATATTTGATTAGGTATGTATAGTAAATGAAAACTACGAATCAGTTATTTTTTACTTTTTAGTGTTTTTGTTTGAAGTCGGTTTTTATTTTTTTGTTAAAAAGTTTTTATTGAGAAAAAATACAAAAACTGCAATGTAAGAGTATACTAATATGAAAAAAACTTAAGAATTTGGTTTTTAGTCATCCGAACGCGGGCGGAGTCGCGGGCAATGCTAGTCCAATATATGGCAGTGAAAAGTGGGCCATAGTTAAAAAACACATACCAATCAAGTTTCCGAGATAAAGATGCTACTGTGTGATGTGCAGCATCACCAGACTCGATAAAATACGCAACGACAAGATGCAGAAAATTAGGTTACATGTTACAGTAACGTGAAAAGGAGGCCGCCTGACTACGTGGGGAATTTGGCACTACAACTGTCTATCCCAGGTCGAAAATTCAGAGGCAGTCCCCAAACTAGATGAAAAGATATAGTGTCAAAGGACATGAAGATGTACAGGCTTTTCGAAGACGATGTCTCATCATCATCATTATAGATCGAATTGCAGACGAAAAATAAGGAAGGCTGACCCTACCACCATCTTAGCCAGGAAAAGAGAGCGACAGAGATTCTAATTATATTTTATTTATGAAAGGAATGTTGATTATTGATTCCAAGTTGATTTTAGTAAGTATATTAAATATGTAGGTACACAATATACATATTATATTGAATCCGTAATTGGTGGCTTTATTATTGTAACAAGTTAACTTTTTTAAACTTTTTTTAACTTAGTTTTAAAAACGTCTTAAAAACTTAATGATTTTAATTTGTACCCTTTATAACACCTAAAATAAAATAAACATTACAATATAAACTCAAACAAAAATAAAAAACTATCCTTCAAATCACCACTAGTTCTAAATATTTATTGAAGTTAAATATGAAAGGAAGGATTTTTAAACTTTTATTTACCTATATACTGTCGTACTTGTTATGCTTAATCATCAACAGTACCTCATTTATTTTTATACTAATTAACAAAAAAACAAAAACCGACTTCAAACAAAAGCACTAAAAAGTAAAAAATAACTGATTGGTAGTTTTCATTCACTATACATACCTAATCAAATATTTTCGAAGTCGGTGTGCTTGCTTTGCTTTGTATCGGCTGGCACCGACTTCGAAATTATTATCCTTAATTAATTTTAACTTTTTAAATTACACATAGAACAAATATATGGCTTAAATAATTAATACTATATTTTATATTTTTCTTTATGGTTATAAATATGATAATGGCAACACTAAATATAGATTTCTAATTAATATTTTTAAAATTGTATTAATTATAATAATAACAGCAAAAATTAAATAAATAATATTCCAGATTCAATTATAAAACTAATTTAAATTATAAAAATGTTTAAAGTTAAAAAAATATTGTAAGGTAATTTTTGCAATTTTCATTTTGTTAATTGTGGGTAGGCTGTCTGTAACAACTATACCTTCAAAACATGTAACACCTCAGTCTCTCCCGTGACCATGGATGCTGTAAAGTATTCGAAACGTCGGGAACCAAAAATCAAAATAAATCCGCGAAATAATCCGAAAAGATAGTTTTATTTAAAATGTCAAATATTCGCGTAAATCTAAGAAAGTATTATACATGAACCCTTTTAAAATCTTTAAAATCATTTTCTGAGATTGAGTGGTCTATTTTTATATTAATTAAAATCGATAAATGGAATTTTTCCCACCCTTCTCGAAACATAAGTATGAATGTTTTCATTATATTGACTCGACCATAACAGCACTAATCGGGTTCCATGGAACATACAACAAGATCTTTTGATTTTCTTTCTTTCAATATACATACTTATATTGTAAGATACATTGTGGATCATAATATAGAGTTTTACAATTTGATCACAGGCCGTCTATCGAATATTGTAAGGTATTATTATGTTAGTATATATGTATCTATACCAATAAATCTCAATTTATACCATGTAACTTAAACTATGTCAAACACTTATTTCGACGCGCGTAAAACGTACTATTAAAATTTTATCGGAATCCGATAATGGACGGCATAAAAAATGAAAGGCATAAAAATAAACACTTTTTAGGGTTTCGTAAGACCCTTTGACTCAGATACCTGTTTCTATACCGCCGAAAATTAGAAAATAAGTGTAGATTGCTGGAAAAATAATAAAATTACAAAAAATAAATAAATAGGGCACGTACAAAACAAACAAAGCAACATACAAACATACAAAGTTTTGACATCATTAACAAAAAACTTTTTTTTAAGTTTTGAAATGCATTTACGCATACCACCTGCATACATATAACTGGTTATCCTAATAGAACTTCGCAGGATCGCTTACGCACTCAACCACGACGCCCAGACGGCGGGCCTGCCGAAGTAGACCACAACAACCAAGGGGTTGCTCCCACAATCCACTCTGCCGTCAGAGAAGTACCAGTAGCAACCCCCATGGCATACCACCCACCTAGGTGGGCCGCCTCCCAGAGTGTTTCTTGGCTTCACTCCCAGCTGGACGCCTGAACCTTATGAGCCCAACCACGTTACCAGATACATATTGTCGCGTAGTGGAGAGTGTGTAACGTCATTACACCAAAAATAATAATTAAAAAGGCACGTCTGAAGCATGCTTAGTACTAAATAAATTTTATAATAAAATACTAAGACAATTGTCATCACATGATAATTAACAGACAAAGATAGTTAATCGTAAATTGCCGTGTGTAAGAGAGAAACAAAACATTTCCAGAAAGGCATCGAAATTACTAGAAGGTTTGAAATTAACAGACAAGAACAAAGAATCTTAAATTGCCGTGTGAGTAAGAGAGGAACAAAACGTTCAAAATTACTAGAAAGGTTTCGAGTTTTCGAATACTAGAATGTTCTTTGTTTATGCATATAAAATGGTCGGCAGTGTGTCGAGAGATTAGTTAATTTCGAACCTAAGTGAAAACTGAGAAGAAGTACAAAAAAGTAGAAAAGTGAAGAAAAGTGGAGTGAAGTCATAGTGAAAGTGTATCTAGTGTAGACAATTAACCATAACTGTGTATATTACTGCGCGTGTTAGTGAATCTTCGTAAGTCACTCTTGTTAAAAAAAAGCTGTAAAACATCAGTAGTGCAAAAGACGTGCTTTAATTTCCGATCCACGAACTCACAGAACGTAACAATATGTATGTAGTATTTACCTACATCTACTCACTCAACAATAAACGGTTCAATTACTGACTATATCGGAGCACCTGTTCAAGAATCACCAAACGTACTTATCTATCTATCACTGCGTGCTTGTCGAATTCACCGGAACTTATTATTGGCATACCTAAATGGTAAAACCAAACCAGGAATTGGCGCCGTAGCTCACGCATAAATTGATATGTCTTGTCCATATAAAACAATCTAAATAGTTGAGTAATAATAATTTATATATTACTAACTAGCGGCTCACCCTCGCTTCGCTCGGGTTGGCCTCTAGAAAAACACTAATAGAGATCTATTAGTTCCCACGAGAACCGTTCATTTTTCCCAGATGAAAAGTAATCTGTTGTTTGACCGGCAATATAAGGTATCAGAATGTTAAATTTTACTAAATTAGGTGAAATAAGTTGTATAAGTTATTATAGTTTTTTTACTATCCCACGGGAACTATTTAATTTTCCGAGATAAAAAGTCTAAGATGTTGCCCGGGGATATAAGGTACCACCATGCAAAATTTCATTAAAATCGGTCCAATAGATTCAGAGATTAGTCCGTACAAACAGACAGAGAAACAAAAAAATTGAAAACATCTAGATTTGTTCTATTTGTCTTCTTACATCCCCCTCACTCGGTTTTTAGCATTTTTTTGCGATGTACAAACATTCGACCTCTATTGTTTTATTATAGTATAGATAGATAGAACAAGCACTTCGCTCGCGCTAAAACTACAAAAAAAAACTCTAAAAAGGTAGTTTCATACGAACTTTCATCCCCGATTTTACCCACTTATAGGATGAATTTCGAAAAATGCTAAAACACGTATTTATTTAATTTTATTAAAGAGTATTAATACCAAGCTTCAAGTAATTCTGATAATAAATATTTTTTTGGATTGTATTATAACGTGTTGTCGTGTGTTATATAAAAACTTTTTAACAAAAAAATAAAAACCGACTTCAAACAAAAGCACTAAAAAGTGAAAAATAACTGATTGGTAGTTTTCATTTACTATACATACCTAATCAAATATTTTCGAAGTCGGTGTGCTTTGTTTTGTATGGGCTGGCACCGATTTCGAAAATATTTGATTAGGTATGTATTTAATAGGTAGGCTTTAATTACTTAGCCAAAGCACACCGACTTCGAAAATATTTGATTAGGTATGTATAGTAAATGAAAACTACCAATCAGTTATTTTTCACTTTTTAGTGCTTTTGTTTGAAGTCGGTTTTTATTTTTTTGTTAAAAAGTTTTTATTTTTCCCTTTTTAGTGTAGACAGTAGTAGCAAAGTAAGGATTCTAACGTGTTAGGCTTGTCAAATCAAACAAAATAAGCCCAAACTCAAAGTATCTACTATTAGCCGTTGAAGAGTTCCACCTATCCACCTTCTGGCCTTGCCATCAGATCAGGTCAACAACACCGAACCACTGTACTATAAACGAAAATAGAAATACTTGCAAAGTTTCAAGTCAATATGACAATTAGAAGTAGGTTAAATTCATTATTAGTTGTTTTTCCACCCTTAGGGGTGGTATTTTTTTTTGAAATTTAAATGGGACCAATCTGGAAGTATACCCTTTCAAACAAAACAAAAATTGTCCAAATCGGTTAATAAATGACGGAGTTCTGAGGTAACAAACATAAAAAAAAACATACAGTCGAATTGAGAACCTCCTCCTTTTTGAAGTCGGTTGAAAAAAGTAATCTATGTCACTCTCCAGTCCTCCAACTATCTCCACACAAAAAATCACGCCAATCCGTCACTCCGTTTTAAAGTGAAAGAAGGACAAACAAACACTTTTTACCGCGGGAGATTATCTCATTCCCACGAGAAAACACGTTATAATACAACCCAAAAAAATGTAGTATCAGAATTACTTGAAACTTGGTAATAATGTTTTTCAATATAATTTAATAAATACGTGTTTAAGCATTTTTCGAAATTCATCCCACAAGGTGATAAAATAGGGCATGAAAGTTTGTATGAAACCTACCTTTTTCGAGTTTTTTTGTAGTTTTAGCGCGAGTTCTGCTAGTAAGTCAATAATGAAAATCATCATGTTATAAACTATAATGTCCTTCTGAATTCAGCCACGACTTCCAATATCACACAGAGCCCAGAGACTGAGATAATGTGTAGTGCTGGCGAGGGTACATCAGGCGATGGAATCGGTCCTGCTCTACGGAGAATTTCTTTGATACAATATTGGATATATTTAGATCAACTGGGGTCTCGAACACACGGGCCTTCCGATCTGCAGGCATTCTAGCTATTGGACAAACGATTCATTTATATCACTCATCGTTAAATATAACTTTAATCCAAGATTATCAATGATGACCTATGGATAACGCAACGACAAAAAAAAATCTTTGTATTCAAGTAGAAAGATAATTTAATTACTTTATTGGAACTAAATTGAAACAGGGACACTAACTCCAAATGTGAGGTACGGGGTTTACAATTGAAGAAGGTATTGCCTGAAATATACTCGATATGTGTTGTGTTGTCTTCTTTTTGGAAGAAGAAGAAAAGTTATAATATTCGCTCTACCGTCGCACTAATTTATTGGAAAATTATTTTTCCCTTTAATTATTATAAATAATAATAAATAAATAAATATATTGGAACAGTAACACACGGCACCTTCTAGTTCCATGGTAAGCTACGAGGCTTGTGTTATGAATACCAGATAGTTACTACTACACTACACATATGACTTTAAATACATACATATTATAAATATAAACACCCATGACTGGAGTACAAACCTTCGTCATTACACAAATGAATGCCCGCAGCGGGACTCGAACCCGCGACCGCCGGCACAGAAAATAGGGCCACTACAAACTGAGCCAAACGTGTCGTCACAATTACGTACACACATATACTTTTGTACACTAATACTAGCTTGACCGAACTTTTTTGTTTATTGCTCCTGAGTACTGTCGTAATGGCTTAATGAAGTTAAGCGTAATAAATAACATAATTTATAGTATGGATTATTCGCAATTCTGAACTTACAAATTTACACTGTCAAATAACTTCACTTAAGGAAACCCCAAGCAGAAACTAATTATATTTAGTGGCTAGCTAGCTATGTTCTGTGACTTTACAAATATATGATATCCATATTTCTAACTTAAGAGTGTGTAAGCTAGAGTATTAAAGTACTTATTAATTTGACTTCTATTATACTTATCACAAAATTTCTCCAAAGATGTATTTTTAGCAAATACTCAATTTACAATTGTCTTTGACATGTTGACCTTGACAAAGTATAAGTCCCTAGGGATATTATAAAATCCCTTCATAGTGCATTGTTAGGGTACTAAAGGAATAATGTAATAATATTTGGAATTCCTAAATTCTTTTGAGCACCTTGGGTGTGCAGTTGAACCTCGGCCATTACCTATTTTTATTTCAATTTTACTAATTATAATATGTACTTTTTATTTTGCGTTCCACTTCTTACAAGTATATGTATTTATTGTTAAAATAAAACTATTTAATATATTATAACATAATAATTGATTTATAATATATATTAACATTCGTAACATATTTAGTAGTTTCTCGGCTTCTAAAGAATAGTTATACAGGTGGATGTTCCCGACGTATGAGAGTTCAACGTAATGTCAAACACCTATCTATATCAGAAATAATTTTACGTCTAAATATAAACCATGCATAAGAATTCACAACACAGTGCGCGAGACAGTGAGATAGTGCGAGTCTCTGTTTCCTTGCCAATTGCTGCGACATTGTATCTATTGACACGGACCGCACCACGTTCGCCGACGACTATTTTAAGTGGAGGAGCGCCGCACGTGTCTCGAAGCACACCGGTGACGCGTCGCAGGTCCATCAGCAGCACGAACGGATTCGGTGCTTCTCAATGAAAAGAGAGTCTCTGCCCAGAAGCACATCGACGGCCGCGGCTTGGTCGTCGATGCGAGAGACAGCAGTACATATCGCATCACCGCCCGCCCGCAATTTCGCGTAAAATTGGCAGCGCGCGGCGGGCGGGCAGCGCGGCGCGGAGCGTCGCTCCCGAAATAGGGTTCGGGCACGGTCGTGCGCCGTCGGAAGCGGCGCCGCAGTCGCCGTGTGGCCGCGCGTCCTAGCCGCCGTCTGCGCCGCCTCACGCCCGCCCGCCGGAGCGAGGGCGAGAGCGCACTGCACGGCTCCACGGTGCGCGTATTTCGGTCGCGAAGAGGCCCCGGGCCGCGTCGGGCGCGCTGCCCGCGCGCTGGCCGCCGTGCTCTGGTGGTGGTGCGTGGCGCTGCTGCGGCTGGTCGCGCTCTGCGCGCCTCCCCCCGGCCCGCCCCCCGCTCGCGCCGCGGAAAATGCGCCCTCGGCGCCAGTTCGCGCCGCCTGCGCAGGTGCGCCCCCCAACGCTACCGAGCCACCGCCGCCGACGCCGCCGCCTGCCCGCCCGCCGGTCGAGTCGCCTTTACACGCCGGTCAGTAATACTGCTTTTTCCAATGCATATCTTAGCCCAGTAACTCAATGCCGGAATAGTCTACCTATGTTTGTTTCATTTATCACTCCTAGGGTTTCATATAAAATAATTAATTTTTATATAAATAAGGAAACAGCATATCCAATAACATAAAAATAAGATATATACCTATTAGGTTATTAATAATATAACATAATGAATAACAACTAATAATATTTTAGACTAGCGAATCACCCTCGCTTCGCTCGGGTTCGTTCCCGCTATACTACTATACGTTTAGTATAGACTTCTCAAAGATGGGATATTCTCCCGCAATAAAAAGTATTCTATAAATGTTAAACCGGATAACCAGCTATCATCATACGAAATTTCATCAAAATCTGTCCAGTAGTTTTCTCGTGATGCGGTAATAGACAGACAGTCTGTCTGTCTATAACGGTTTTGTCAGACAGACAAAAATCTAAAAATTATAGATTCGGCCTCTGTGTATCGATAATAATGACTATTTCCATAAGATTTTCCAAAAAATATTTAATGTAGAGATTCGGCTTAGTTAGAATTTTATTATATATCTATAGATTTACCCCAACATACTATTATCATAATGATTTTTTCTCTCGTGAAAATTGAACTATCCTTAAACATCTAATAAATTCTCATTTAATAACATTCTGACAATTAACTTTCTTATTAATCAATAAGCTTGTTTTAGAAGATATTGACGGTAGATCCTCATTGTAATACATACTAAAAATCAATACAATTCCCAGACGCCGCCCACACTGTGGTTGAATTATCAAGACTGACATTCTACATAATAAAAACTATACATAGATAGCAAGAGCCTGTAGACTCATATGATAAGTACGGGTGATATTAAAGGTGTATTATTAAAATTAGAGATAACGCAAGTTGAGGGAACGAAGAACCCGGAGGGCGCACGGATGTGGGTTATTAGAGCGAAGGTTCCGCCACACGCAGACAGCCCTCACCCTGAGCACCTCCCTGCCCTTCCCTCATGTAAAATTTGCGACACGAGCGACGTACAGATAACTTCTCAACGAGAGTTCGGCGTTCGTTTTGATACCTAGACTTTTAAATTGCCGGAGAATGCTTCTTGGAATTCAATACATTATCGCGTAGACAGGTCACAATGACAATTATGATGCGATAACCACTCCACTGTACTGATAAGTGAGAACAATGTAAATATATTGAGCACTTATGTTTACTCTTGATACATTAGTTGTTCACTTATAAAAGTTTTAACAACATTGTTAAAGAAAAATATTGCATATGAGATTAGATTTAACGGCTTTATCTGACATGTTATAGGTACTTTAACAGATAACTTTTTACTTTTAAAATATTATCTATAATGAATTTACCAATCTGCATCAACTTCTACAACTTCACATACTTAGAATTATATTGTATTAAAATTATATCAATTTAATTATACACATTGATTTTAAAAATATATAAGAAGAATCAAAATAACACTTTTTAAATATATCCTACTAGCGACTCACCCTTGCTTCGCTCGTGTTCGTCCCTAGCTTGCTTCCCCATACAAAATTTCATCCCCATTCTCATCCCCTTTAAGGGATGATTTCCGGGATGAAAACTATATCACTCGCTCACTTTTCATATCATGAGATTTAAAAAAAAATTCTTCCATACAAAGCTTGTCCTGACAATACAAACACAAAAATAAGAATTATCCAATTTGGTGCAGTCGATCGGAAGTTATGCGCGTACATTTCGGTGATTTATTTTTATTTATATAGATAGTAAATATGAGTATTCTTTAAACTACTTTTTTTTATTACTATTTTAGTAAAACATTTGGTGGCATTATCCATACACTAAATATGAATCATTATTTTTATTTTCCGATTTCCAAAACTCAGTAGCCTAGTTAATTAGTTATAAATGAAGCCAAAAGTGTGTTAATGAATTTCTTATAAGTTAAATTAGTACGTGAGTTACTTGAGGTACTTGATCAATTTTGGACTATTAACCCAGTCAAATAAATATTTTAGATATGGCCCTATATGTAAAACTTTGTTTTGGCAGTTTGTATGTTGCAATAAAAGAATCACATAAGCTAGTTGGTGTTCATGTTGGTTATCTTCACCTACAATGAGATGTGAAGTCATTACAAAAGTTGTACAGCATAAAATTCTGTATAATTTTGATCTTAAGCAATAATTAGTACGATTAACCATTTTTAAGATAAAATGGAAAAAGCACTTAACAATAAGAATATGTTTGGTAATGTTTTAATTTATTATTTTAATTTAATTACATTAAAATTCTTTTCATATTTTTCACTTAACATTATAATTACATAATAAGTAATATTTATAGGTACTATCCTTAAACATATTTTATAAAAAATATCAAGAGTTCTAATGGGTCATCCAGTCAGAACGATGTTCCTTTCGATGTCCGCCCTTGACTCATAAATAGGTCACAAAATTGTCACGAGTACTGAGGTATTTTACATCTAACAACATATTGTACAATGTTCATGTTGGAGTTTACCGAAGGCCTGCACAGAGTGCACAAGAATTTTTTACAACGCACATTCCTTAACACTTATGATCACGTGGCACTTACGATGATGTCACATTATGAGCTGCCCTTAGCTCATAATATCTGGTGACAATAATTGTCACGGGTACTAGGTGACCACAAACCTTAAAGAATGTTCATTAACGGAAACGAACCTATATTCAACTGTATGTACGGCCCCGTCATAAGAGTGCATACGAACTGCTACATTCATTCCTTAACACTTATAATCGCTTGGCACTTTGACGACGTCACATGGGATGTTCTTAGTCTATACATATAAAAAAACTGTAGAGGTTGAATGCCTGTACATAGAAAAAAAATGCTAAAAACCCAGTCAGGGGAATGTAAGAAGACAAATAGAACAAATCCAGGTTTTTTTCAAATTTATTGTTTCTCTGTTTGTCTGTTTGTACGGGCTAATCTCCGAATCTATTGGACCGACTTAGATGAAATTTTGCATGGTAGTACCTTATATCCCCGGGCAACATCTTAGATACTTTTCACACCGAAAAATTAAAGAGTTCCCGTGGGATAGTCAAAAAACTATAGTAACTTATACAGCTTAGTACACAAGAACTACTAATTGGATTTTAATGAAACTTTACAATAATATCCATACTAATATTATAAATGTGAAAGTATGTTTGTTTGTTTGTCTTTCTTTCGCGTCGAAACGTCTGGGCGGATTGGCACATTTTTTGTGTGGAGATAGTTGGCGGGCTGTAGAGTGACATAGACTACTTTTTACCATGGGATATTATCTCTTTCCCACGGGAAAAGACGTTATAATACAACTCAAAAAAATATTTATGATCAGAATTACTTGAAACTTGGTATTATTACTTTTTAATAAAATTAAATAAATACGTGTTTTAGCATTTTTCGAAATTCATCCTGTAAGGAGGTGAAATAGGGGATGAACGTTTGTATGAAACTATACTTTTAGAGATTTTTTGTAGTTTAGCGCGAGCGAAGCCGCGGGTTCTGCTAGTAAATAATAAAAATTGTCGTACGGTCGATACATAACACCATTTCCCGTCCTAGCTCTCATTCGCTAAGTGCCTAGTATAACGCGCGATAAAGAACTTCGTTCCAGAAATCTGTTTTGTAATTTTTCTATAATTACATATAATAAAAATATGATATCAGTCAAAATAGGTTAAATATTTTAATATATACACTTAAGGTTATTTTTGTTTACCAACTCATAATTGCACTTATTCGTCATCATCATATTTTATTTATTGTATTACGCAGCTTAGGTATAGGTACTAAGCTCTACAAGTACATACATACAGCCACTAAACACTTTGCATTCTATCTCAAGAACGGTAAGAAATTTTGCTTAATGCTTAAGAACTTTGTTAAAAAAAAAATATCCTTTACAACATTTGTAATGACTTCAAATTTGATTTTCAAAGGAAGTAAGTTTTTCGCTACCTTTAACCTCTGATAACTTGAGACGTGGACACGAGATGAGACCCAAAATGGTTAAACAAAACCAAAATGTTAAAACAAAAGTACGAGTATGTATATACAATTTTATAGTTTTTATATCTTTTGTACCGAGTTAAACAACTTTTTTCACGTAATTTAACTAAGCTATAAAACTACTTTCATATAACAGCCAACGATTGTTTTCAATTTTCTCAATTTCTCAATTTTCAAAGGATCAAAATTATGATAAGTACTTATCTTTTTGCATTACAAATTAAGAACAATTTAGCTAGAATATAAGATATTAAAAACCTGTTTAGATTCTATTACATTGGCGAATGGCGAGTGATATGTAAATTACAAAGCTCGATTTGCTGTAATGGATATCCATCTTGTAAGTAATTACAATAGTGCATTCATTATTTTATTCATGGTGTTGACAAATATATTATGTATGTATTCTATACTGAAGTCAGTAAATAACTAAATAAGTAGCAATATATCATCCTTTCAATTATTGTAGGTAGATACTTAATACTTATTATTTATTATATATTCATAAAATACGGATCAGAATTTTGACATTAAATCAAAACATATATACATAAGTTGCTAAGTTTTTTTGTGGAATTATTGAATCATTTAATATTGAGTAAGATCTACGTGTCGAAGTAAGATTAGGATAGTTGGAGATAACTAAATGACAATCATAATGTTAATAGGAATTATAACCTCAACGAGATAACAACGTCTAATACGTACCTATACCTACAAGTTATTGCATAACGATTGAACTCACCAATAGGTATATCTTATGTTGTATAATATGCAAAAGCTTTGCTTTTACAATTTTAAATCAAATAGTATGGTATTTATTGTTATTTATTACATTTAGCCTTACACAGAAGAATAATTAAATAATCTATACATATAATAAAATTCTAACCAAGCCGAATCTGTACATTAAATATTTTTTGGAAAATCTTATTAAAATAGATATTGGTTTCAATACAGAGGCCGAATCAATAGTTTTTAGAATTTTTGACTGTCTGTCTGTCTGTTACCGCATCACGGAAAAACCACTGGAGGGATTTTGATGAAATTTGGTATGGTGATAGCTGGTTATCCGGGTCAACATATAGGATACTTTGTACGGCGTGAAAATATCTCATTTCTGAAAAAAAATACAAAAACGGCAATGTAAGAGTATACTAATATGTAAAACCTAAGAATTTGGTTTTTGGTCATCTGAACGCGGAACGGGTGATAAAAAGTAGCCTGTTGTTTGACCGGCAATATACAAGTAAGTTATCAGCATGCCAAATTTTACTTAATTAGGTGCATAAGTTGCTGTGTACTAAGCTTTATAAGTTACTATAGTTTTTTAACAATCCCACAGGAACTCTTTAATTTTCCGTTATGAAAAGTAAATTTCATTCAGATAGGTTTAACAGTTTCGGAGATTAGCCCGTATAAACAGACAAACGGATAAACAGACAGAGAAACAAAAAAATTGAAAAAAATCTGGATTTGTTCTATTTCTCTTCTTACATCCCCCTGACTCGGTTATTAGCATTTTTTTCTATGTACAGACATTCAACCTCTACAGTTTTAGTATATGTATAGATTTCACCAATGTAGAGTCATCTCCGTTAAGAAAATAATAATATCGTAAGAAAATATTTAAAAAAATTTACAAAATCTGTGCTCATGGGCTTTAACATTTAAATCGAACCAGTTTATCGATATCGTTATAAGTGTTATCTTTTTGACTTTAGACGTGATGACGTTGACCGTGACCTATAGACAGACTTCAAACTATACTATGCTAATATGAATAAAACTATCTTTTCGGAGAGACTTCCGTGACCATGATTGTTGTAAAGTATTCGAAACATCGGAAACCAAAGATCAAAATAAATCCACGAAAAAATCCCAAAAAATATTTTTATTTAAAATGTCAAATATTCAAGTAAATATTTATATGTAAAGCAAATCTAATATATTTCGATACGTAAAATACATCACACATTGATGTATAATATTTTAACTACAATTAAAATTCATACTTCATACCTAACCATGTTTACCTATTAGATATTCATATCTTAAAATATTGTGGGCTGGCACCGACTTCGAAAATACCTTATTAGGTATCTATTTTAAATGAAAACCCAGGTTTAGTTATTTTTTACATTTTAGTGCCTGGAAGTCGGTTTTTTTATTAAGTTTTTATTATTCCATTTTTATTGTAGACGTAATAAGCAGGTAATTTGTAAGAAGAAAGTTTTTAATAACATATTCGATTAGGCAATTTATTTAAAAAAATAATTTATTGTTGATTTTTAAAAACCGCTTGACCGATTTCGATAAAATTTAAATGGGACCACTTGGGAAGTATATACCTTATGGAATTAAAAAAAAATCCAAATCGGTTCAGGCGTCTTCGAGTAATCGATGAATATACATAAAAAAAGATTCCGATAGATGAGAACTTCCTCCTTTTTGGAAGTCGGTTAAAAACCCCCATTATAATCGGTTCAAAATTAGCTTTAAAATAGCGAAACATAAAGTTCATTCACCGAAATTAAATAAATCCTCCTTTTTTGAAGGCGATTAAAAATATAATTTTATTTAATCTCGTCTATTACATGTAAATTAACCTCGGCGAATCCTTAGAAAGCGATACCCAGAATCGAGGATTGGGAACATTTTTGTGTCTCCGGGTGAAATAAAACGGGGTGGTGGAGAGGGGAGAGGTTTGTTATGGCGGCGGCAGGAAGCGGCCGGTGGCACGTGTAAGAGCGGCCTTGAGACGGCAGGTCGTCGAACGCGGCGCGCCGATGCCGGCAGACGCAGCCGCCCGCCGCGCGTCGCCCAAGGGACGACGGACCCGCGACACCATAGCCTTTGTCCCTATCTCCCATCTGCACCTATTAACCGCTACATACATATAACCACCAACAGTTCCGACTGACGAGCCCGCCACCTTTATCGATTGTATTTCTCCACAGATTAGATTTCACAAACCCGTTCCTTATCAGTTTATTTGCAATTCGTGAAAGGTCAACCAGTTTTTTCTTATTTTTGCAAGCCGTACCTAAATTCAGGCGTAATAAAAAGACAAGTTTGTTAATTTTAATATCGATTTATACACGAGTCACATAGACGTAGCATCGGGGTCATCACAACAATGCACTATTCAATGTAACGTCATTCCAAACGGATTCCTCGTGAATTTGGAATCATTAAAATCAGTAAAGAGCGCGTAGCAAATTTGTTTTTATATAACGTACCTAATCGAGCAAGTCAAACTTTCCAACAATATCTATTTATTTATTATTTTATTGTAGAAACATGAAATATAATCGGAATACAATAATTATTAAACCAGTAATTGGAGAAAATAATATATTTAGATAAGAGGAATTGACTTTGCATAGGTATTTGCACAGAAACTTGTTATTATCAGGCTGATAAAGGATGAGGGAGGGCCTACGACGGAGGGGGAAATAGGTCGCGAGGCCATCGCCCGAGCCCGGCCTCACCAGCCGACTGAACCCGGCTACCCCTGCGCCAATTTCACGATATAATCTTATTATTCTTACACAAATAAAGGCGTACCCTATGTACGATAAACAAAAAGCAATTTTTTTCTTAGGTAATATGCCGCTTTTAGTCGAATGAATTTCTGACTAGCTGGCAGATTAATTGTTTCCTGGAACCTACAATGTCTATATAATTATATTATATTACATTAGTGTAGTAGCATTACGTAAATACTGCAAAACATAGTATGATGTTATATGTATATTCTGTTTAATTTATACACAGTACCCTCGTTGTATGATATACATATTATAAGTATCTTATATCTTTAAACGATGTAGATACATAAATATGTATAGACATAAAACTAATCTAGATCGATAAATCGATCTAGATTAGTCTTATGTCTGAGAAAACGCGTGTTTTCGAGTTTTCATGCAGTTTTCTTTTGCATTATTCTACGCAAAATATGGTCGGTAATTTGCACGCTCGGAAATAAGCATCGTGGTCAAGCGGCCAAGGTGCAAGATCAACAATCGCAGTTGTCCGGGTTCGAATCTCGGTCGCATACAAAGCAAAATACTTTTGTCTTTTTTAATATTTATTCAAGTTTTTAGTTTAAAAAAAAAAGAAATTTGTACTACAGGCCAAAAATTCCGAGCGAAGCTCGGTAGCCCAGGTACTGTACATTATACAACCCAATTTCTGACTGATTTTGTTCTGTCTTGATAAAAATAATATTTTATAAAAGAAGGATAAAGAAGAGCTTACAATAATTATACTATATTATATTTTAGGTACTGGAGTACATTATTATTGCTTGCAATACGAGTATACTCGTTATATGCCAAAATGCCATACTTTCATTACATTTTATGTCCAATAAAAATCTTATTTTATTATAAACCTTTCCAGTCTGGGACCTTTAATAATATAAAAGGCTTAAAACCAAATTATAGGTTTTATTTTTATAAAAATATTAATGTGTATAAAAATCGTGTTATATTTAGCGGCCAACTAAGATTTCCTCCATGTAAAAAACCCACGAATTGAGAACCCCCTCTTTTTTGTAAGTCGGTTTGTAAAAGTCTATATAATACGGTCTAAATAATCACATTTACAGGAAAAATACTAAAAAAGATTGATTAATTTCTAAAATAAGTTGTATTAACCCAATGGTATATTTACAAAAAAAAATATTATTAATAATGATACGAGTAACTCAGCTCTTATGACGTCCCTCTGCTGATCATAAGCCTCCCCTCAATTCTAGGGAAATTTGGCAATTCGCTAGTCAAATGTGGGGACAGCGGACTCTACTATGTCTACAATGTTTTCCTTCATCGTAATCTGACTTAGTACAACTAAGTATCATGTTGAAAATGATTCGCACATTAAAATATCAGAGGTGGCTCCTCTGATATTTTGATGAATCAATATTAATCTGGTGGACCGAGGTCTTGTAAGCAACCAACATTAGGTAATTCGGCTAAGAAAGTCATTATTAATTCCCTCGATATAAAATGTTTCATCAACATTTATTTATTATGAAAAAATACTAAATAATAATATGTTTTTAATAATATGTTAGAATAATGTATTTTTAATATACACACGCGTCTTTCTACGTAGTTGGCGTAGTGTCCACTCACTACGCTATCTTCATGTGCGAGTAATTTTTAACCTGATTACTGCTCCGTACGATGATAAAACACATCGTGAGGAAACCTTCATGTCTGAGAGAACCTAATACCTTATATAATAACAACTATTTTTTTAATAATATCTATTTTCGAAGAAGTAAGTTCGTTTACCTGCACTTGGCCAGCTTGGTATACAATGGACCCACTCCTTTTAAATGGCGGCCAGTGCCAGCAGAACGTTAAAAAGGACTGACTGAATGAATGAAATACAATAAAGGATTTAAGAGTATTATGTCTTTAAACACTTTTTTTAATATTTTTGATTCAAAAAAAGAATATTTTTAAAACTCCCCTTTGCTTCCACTATGTGCTAGTAGAACTCTTGTTAAACTCGATTTATACCAAAAAAGCCTGTGCTTACAGACTGTTTTTATTTTTATTTTATAACATGATTTTATTTAAAATTGTTATTTTTATATTTTACACTATATTTTTTACTAAAAAATCTCAAAGTAGGTAAAAGTGCCATAAAATGGTGACAGTCAAACACTATTTATCACGTGCGGACTAGAAATGGTAAGACGTGGGTAGGTAATCCAATGTTAGACTTTCTCTATTGGGGTCCTTATAATATAAAACCAGGTTATATATTATAATAACTTAATTCCTAACAATAATTCTATTCATAATAATTACATGATGTATATTCATATGTATGAGTGTAATCAGTCCCTTTTGAAGTTGTACTTCTTTTGGTGCGTTATGAAAAATTTTTTTTTACGATGTGACAGATTAGATATGAATCACTACAATATAAAGTTAGTCGTTATTGGCTAGAGTGTGAAGTTAGACCTGGTGTCTGTCTGTAATCAAATCTTACAAGTTAAATTGACCCACTTCCCAGTGTCCGATTGAGCTTAAATTTGGCACACACGTTCGATTCTCGTAACTGCACGATTACCTGAATGCCGTCATTTTTAATCCAATATGACGGATATTACAAAATAGCGATTTATCATTTCTATAGTGACCTTTTTGATATGGATATCAAATAAAAGAGCTCGATGAGCATAACACAATAAGTAAAGTAACGTCGTTGTAAATCTTTTCAATACGAGGGGGATCAGGCCATAGTCCACCACGCTGGCCAAGTGCGGGTTGACGGATTTCACCAGTCTTTCCTAGCCTAAACCTGCTAGCTTGCTGCTGCTGCTAAACCTTCTATCAGACATGCAGGTTTCCTCATGATGTTTTCCTTCACCGTAACCGGTAATCATGTTGAAAATGATTCGCACATTAAAATATCAGAGGTGCAAACCCGGGAACTGAACCCACTTAAGTCGGTTTCCCAAGCGAGCCAGCTATAACTGGACTACCACTGCCTTATATATGTAAATATTTCAATAGTATACTAAAATTAAATTTCTACTCTATAAGATAATGATTACATGTCACAAGACATAGTTCTGCATTACTTTTGGCTTTTGGATTCTGGTATTTTTGACTTCTTTAGATAATTGTCTATTTACCATCCGAGGCCAACATCTTTCCGTCTGAGCCCTTCTAAACAATAAATAATTTACTTCCTATATACTATCATCACATGCATCTTAATTTTTTTATTTTTTTTTTTGGTTTATACTATAATTTTTAGTATAAAACTTACTAAATTAATTTAACATAGACAATCATATTATCATAAGTTTTGTATATTAAACTCATTTGAGTAAATCAGAAGCCATTAAAGTCAAAACTCCATTGTTTTCGAGTGTAGCTACATCTGTATGTCTGTACATTTATCTGCTTATCTTATTTTCATTTGCATTTAAATTCATTTCATTATTGTTAGTTATGTAATATAATAACAAAACTATTCGAACATATATTATATATGTTTAAAACACAATCACATAATACAATAGAAAAACAACATGAACATTATGTAGTAAATATTATTCATCCACTTTTGCCTAAGATATTTAGTCAATAGCAGTGATGATCGAATATCAAGGTGTAGTGGTAACACGGTGTGGACAGTGGGACGTACGCGAATGGCGTGCACTGCCGCGTCGCCGCACGCGCCCGAAATAACCCGCGAAACACGACGAAAACAATTGAGACCGCGCTTGCGCCCTCACGCGCGCGCAAAAATGACAGGGAAATATGCTCGAACAGAGTGCTAGTTCACCGCACGACGCACTGTGAAAGTACCACTTTATACCACTATCTACTACGGTTCCTCTTCCTCTCGACTCTTGCCATCACGTTTTACAATTATCCAGCCATCGCGTTCTCGTTAACCAACTTTGCCATAAATAAAAGACGAAAATGTCACATTCCACTTCAAAATTTCTATAGTCTATATTATAATATACAAAGCCTCATTAATATTTGTTTACAACTTCTTATTTATACTCCCTAGCGGCGTCGTGGGAGCTATTAATGTATCTTACAAGCTGTTGAACGCAAGGTATTTTAGTACGAGTAATACCATCAGGTTCTCCGTATATAAGAGTTTTGCGACAATAAAACTTTGTAACAATATCACATCGGCAGAATGAGTAACAAAAAACAAAAATAATATTATTTTAATGTTACTAACAAGAGTAAAATTTTATTCAACATGATTTATTGGACATAATATATTTTTTATGATGAAAACAACACAATATAATTTATAAATCTATGTCTCTACATTTGCCTTTAATGTACATATATTATGAGCACAATAAGCGGGGCGCTTAGCTATAATAATAAAAAAAATAATACATAAAATATAACTAATATTTAAAAAATAAAATTTTATAGCTATATATATTGTGTTGTAACGTTATAAATCTGCGATCTACGTAGGTTCATAATATGTAACTTTGTAGACTGTTGCCACGATAAGAAATTCGTAAACATGCATTCGTTCAATGGATGTCTGGTATACAGGCGTTATGGCAGCCTATGTAAAGAATTCTTTAAATAGATCACTAATAGAAAATTAAACTTAATTGAATAGAAATTTTAAACTTGTAAACTAACTTTCCTCTTAGTATAGTATAATAATATAAATATAAGGCAAACAATTTAAAAAGTCAAAGTAAGGTCCATGATCTTGAGCTTCTAATAAATATCTAACAATGATGTCATACCTATACAAATATTTTAAAAAGGCCGAGTTTGTTTGTTTGTTTATTTGTTTAAACGCGGTAATCTCAGGAACTACTAATCTGATTTGAACTACTAATCGATTTTGGCTTTTCACTCGAAAAGCCTGTGTATAATTAACTATGAAAAACATAATCAAAAATACAAATAAAACCAAATCAATAACATTACGTATAAATCATGAAAATGTAAGAAAATCTAAAACACAGATCGAATATGAATTATTTATGTCACTTAAAATATCTACCTGTTACGCTTTTGCCTAAATTTCACAGTTTGTTCTCGATTTATACTCTTCTTTAGCCAGTAGCACCTTAAACTTAACATACATAGATTTTGTCTAAATGTTACCAAGATTCGCTCAGGTGAACTATTTGACAGACATATCCTACTAATATTATAAATGCGAAAGTTTGTGAATATGTCTAGATGTATAGATGTATGGATGTTTGTAACTCTTTCATGCAAAAACTACTGAATGGATTTTAATGAAACTTTAAAATAATACATATATATGTAGCTCATACATCAAAATAACCCATAGGCTACTTTTCATCCCGGAAAAATGTACAGTTGTTTTTGTTTTTCTAGAGAAGTACTCGAGTAAAGCGAGAGTGAGCCGATAGTATCAAAATAATTAAAAACGTTAGATTCTTCTACTGAATTCTTGACTTCAACTCTGCAAGTAGTAGTAAATGTGTTTCCGAAAACAAATTCAAGTTAAAATATTTTATCCAGTAATAGCGTACGTAAATAAGTACGTTTTAACGGTAAATATAGAATACTCGTAGACTATATATACATATATGTACAACGTACATAAACAGATATAGAAAGGTAGGTAAGAATGATTAAAAATAAAAAAAATATATGTCCCTTACTTGAGAAATAATTGATTTTCCATTCAATCTTCCACTCCCCTTTTCACTCCCTTATATAATGTATGTTTTCCTGGATAAAAATTATCCTATGTCATTCCCAGGCTCTCAAAATATTTTCATACCAAATTTCATCTAAAACAGTTCAGCGGATTAAGTGTAATAAAGTGACGCACAAACAGACCGACAGACAGATAGCCATACACATACAGCACACCATCAAAAATAAAGTCAATTCTTAGCGCTTCAAATTTGGTGACTATTTGCAACATTTTCTTAGAAATGCCTCCCAACTTGTTTGGAACATTTTTCATGGTGTGTAATAAATGCTATGCTAGCAGTCTTATAAATAATCTAATTATTACCCAAGTATTATATAAATCAGCTTTTATACTATAACGTAAGTAAAATTATGATTTCATGAAAAGGGTGTCTGGCAAGGGTTTGCCACGATCGGTATTTTACACACCTTTAGTACCGTGTACCTGCCAATGCCACCATAGCCTGAACTTCATAATGGTCCATCGTTCTTATCTGTGTTGGGAGCATTCGCTGACAAACTTTCAGCCTTTATAAAATGACGAAAGTCTGGCGTTCACGGGCTCTTCCTCTATTAGCAGAACCTGAGAACTCGCCAAAGAAACTCAGCGAATCTTTTAGCATTTCAGGCTTATTTGGTTTATTTTGGCTTAAGTTAGAAATTAGGATGTCTGAGAGTTTATCTTTTAGTGCGTTACAAAAACATAAAATGTAGAAATAAAAGTAAACTATTTACATTATTATTTACAATACATACCGAATCAAGTAATCAAATATTTTTAACTTAGTCCTGGTTGAAATCTTTAGATCGTGTGCTGCATCGACTCTAAAAATATATGATTAGGTACCCATTGTTAATAAAAGTCCTCAAATATTTATTTACTTTTTGTGCCATCAAGTCAGTTTATTTTTTTTAACTGTTTACACTACGTATACCCATCTATAAATACTACAAACTGTGACTGCTCACGCGATCCTGTTTTAAAGCCATTCTATCCCAATAAACATGGGCCCTACCTTAAATATCTTTTTGAATCTTTCAATCTATTGAAAGAAATAAAACTTTACAATGTTTAAATGGGTTAATAGGGTATATTACGTTTAGTAAAGAAAAGTCTAATAAAATTCGTACATTTAATACGATAAACGTGTAATAGAAATAAATGTACTAGTCTATACTAATATTATAAAGAGGTAAAGTTTGTGAATTGTGAGTTTGTGTCGTTGTAGGGGGTAATCTCTGAATCTACTGAACCGATGTAGATGTTATTTGGTAAGAAGATAGTTTGAGATCCTGGAAAGGACATAGGCTACTTTTTATCCCTGAAATCATCCCTTAAAAGCGTGAAAATGGAGATGAAAGTTGTATGGGGAATCAACGTAGGGACGTACCCTGACAAAGCGAAGGTGAGTCGCTAGTAAGAAATAAAATTATTACAGATAAGACTAAACATGTGAATAAAATTACCGGAAGGATTGACAAACATTAAAACGATTATATGGTAATAATAATATTATCGATATTAATTTATAGCTGTTGGATACTTACAACAATGTTGTCGTACTCGAAGGATATTTTGTTGGACAGGCGCGTCTGATGGAAATAACCGCAGTTATTCTTACAGACGCTCCCCCTATTACGATGCTCTACTGCTTGCTATGAGATACAGTGGAATTCAAATAAAACATTTATCTCCTACTTGTTTCCTCAAATAATTATTATCACATTGATAAAATAATTTCGAACATTCATTATCTTCTTACTTCTCAGATTCTGAATATTTTCTTTTTTACAATTACACTTCGTTATTGACACAAAATACCTACTTAAAACCTTTTTAATAAGGAATTAAATACGAACTTTTTTTTACTTCACACTTCGATGATATGTAATGTGGACGTAGCAACTTAAATGTAATACGAAGCCACCAAATGTAGATCAAATTTGATAACTTTATATATTAGATTTAAGCGCGCTTTTAATGTTATTATAATATAGATAAACAATATTGACTATAGATATTCATAAATAAGAGGACTAATGTACACCAGCCAGCATTGATGAAGCTTTGATAGATGAATATTATCGATGTAAAAATTCTTAAACATAGCTTTTAAAACAAGCATTCGTAGCAAATATTCAATCACTAAAAAACGTGTGTGATAGTTTAAGAGCTGGCATTTATAAGAGTTTGTTTAGATACATATGAACCCTATATGTAGGAATATGTTTCAATACGTGTCAATCAATAAACGTATTGACATCATTGAATAAGAAGTGAGTGTGCAGCGGTGCATTGATCGTAAACAATTGTTCGCGCAGCTGCGGCAAGCGAATGTGTCGCGGACTGACACAGCGTGCGGCTCCATGTAACTTATTTATAGATGGCGAGTAACAGCGTACATCAGCACCACTCGACGTTGACAAACAACCCTAAGTTTAACACGAACTTCCACCACTTGTGCTGCGTCCGAGAGACACGCCTATCCCTGAATGATTACTAATTAGACGACTTTAGCTACAACTTGTTGCTCTTCCCGATGACTTCATTAAAAGATAATGATAATTATTCAGCGTATCATTTGAATAAAAAAACATCCTAGGTACATACAAATTGTACTGTGTAAATCTAAATATGATAGATAATCAACGTAGACATAACAATAATATTATTAAATTAAATATAATTAAATTATTATCTTGTGTCATGTCACGAATGCATGAAATTAAGAAGTTGACGACGTTATTGCGTTGTGATGTGCAATTTATTTCGATTTGGTCTCTCCCATAACGATAACCAAGATAATCTAACCAGGCTTACATTTATGATTCTAAATTTACAACAGCGTGGTTATTCTCAATGTTTACATTAACAAAGATAAAGTAGGAACAATTTACCTGTTATAGAATTAATTAGAATATGACGCAAGTGAGGCGCTTAGCCGGCCGCCGCTGCCTACGCTCACCTTCCTAATTACACTCCGTCTAGACAGACGTCGCAGCGTCCCGTCTGGCACCTCCTACCCCTCTGACCACCCCATATCATTTGATAAACGAATTGCCACGTACATATATAATATAATGCGATCGCATAGTTTTTGGACCCCACGTCCATATTCAAAAAATAAAACAATTACTCAGTCTGATGAATGATAATAGACATCCTAGCGACAGCAGTTACGGCTGCAATCATTTCTACGGGCTAGTCATATTTTAGAGATTGGTCGCCTTCTTATCATTATATTTTTGCACTCATAGATGTCACAAAATCAATACTTCTTTCTAATATTAACTAATGAGTAATTTAAAAACCAGTTTTTGTATTTCGGTTATCTATACTATAATAAAACAGTAGAGGTCGAATGTCTGTACATTGCAAAAAAATGCTAAAAACCGAGTCAGGGGGATGTAAGAAGACAAATAGAACAAATTCAGATTTTTTTTTAATTTCTTGTTTCTCTGTCTGTTTGTCTGTTTGTACGGCTAATCTCCGAATCTATTAGACCGGTTTAAATGAAATTTTGCATTGTGGTATCTTATATCCCCGGGCAACATCTTAGATACTTTTTATCCCGGATAATTAAATTGTTCCCGTGGGATAGTTAAAAAACTATAGTATCTTATACAGCTTAGTACACAACAAGTTATGCACTTAATTTAGTAAAAGTTAACATTCTGATACCTTATATTGCCGGTCAAACAACAGATTACTTTTCATCCCGGAAAAATGAACAGTTCCCGTGGGAACTAATAGATCTCTATTAGTGTCTTTCTAGAGACGAACCCGAGCGAAGCGAGGGTGAGCCTCTAGAAATAATAAAATCTAGTCTATATATATATAATAAAATTGTAAATAAGTCGAATCTGTACATTAAATATTTTTTTGGAAAATCTAATTGAAATAGACATTATTATCGATACAGAGTCCGAATCTATAGTTTTTAGAATTTTTGTCTGTCTATTACCGCATCACGAGGAAACCACTGGACAAATTTTAATGAAATTTGGTAAGATGATAGCTGGTTATCCGGGTCAACATATAGGATACTTTTTAACGCGGGAAAATATTTCATTTCTGAGAAAAAATACAAAAACTGCATTGTATGAGTATACTAATATGCAAACCTAAGAATTTGTTTTTTGGTCATCTGAACGCGGGCGGAGCCGCGGGCAATGCTAGTCTACTATATTAGCATAGAAAAGATTCGTAATTTCCAAAATACTTATTTGACTAACAATAATAAGGACACTAATATAAATAATTATGTACTAAAGAGGCAGAAAATGAAATAATTATTATGTTTGTTAACTTATCACACCAGAACGGCTGAACGGATCTGGATGAAATTTGACACAGAGTTAGATTATAGTCTGGAATAGCACATAGGTTATTTTTCATCCCGGAATATGTACGGTTCCCGTGAGATAGATTTGTATTTATTTTTCACTAGAGCCGTTCCCGAAGCCAAGGGAGGGTGAGTTGCTAGATGTATTACTAAAATGACATAAAAACTTAAAAAAACAAATGACTTCCAGGCACTAAAATGTAATAAAAACTTTTTAACAAAAAAATAAAAACCGACTTCAAAAAAGCACTAAAACTGCTTTGCATTGTATCGACTGGCACCGACTTCGAAAATAATTGATTAGGTATGTATAGTAAATGAAAACTACCAATCATTTATTTTTTACTTTTTAGTGCTTTTTTGAAGTCGGTTTTTATTTTTTCGTTAAAAAGTTTTTATTTTTCCCTTTTTTGTGTAGACATAGTAGTAGCAAATTAAGAATAAAGTATTTTAATAAAATATTTGCTTAAACCGTTTTAAGTTACTTTGATGCCAATTTTTATACGAAGACTTACCAACTAAAACTAAAATTCGCTTTTATTAGTAACACTATAAATTCTGGCTCTATAATCCGATTCTAACGTATTGTGCTTGTCAAATCGAACAAAATAAGCCCAAACTCAAAGTATCTACTATTAGCCGTTGAAGAGTTCCACCTATCCACCTTCTGGCCTTACCAACAGATACCAAACCGCTGCACTATCAACGGAAATAGAAACCCTTGCAAAGTTTCAAGTCAATATGACAATTAGAAGTAGGTTAAATTCATTATTAGCTATGTTGGACCCTTCGGGGTAGTATTTTTTTTTAAATTTAAATGGGACCAACCTGGAAGTTTGGGGGGGGGTTTTCATTTACAAAAGATACCTAATCAGATATGTTCGAAGTCGGTGCCAGCCGATGCAAAGCACATCTATTTCGATACATAAAACACATATTTATCTATTAGATATTCATATCTTAAAAATTTTACAAATCGGTTCAGACGTCTTCGAGTAATCGGTGAACATACCTACATAAAAAAAGATTCCGACGAATTGAGAACCTCCTCCTTTTTGGAAGTCGGTTAAAAATACATATAATTTTGGCACATTAAAGAAAATAACACAGTAAATCCGTAAAAAAGTAGGTATAGTATTTACAATAGGTTTACCGCAATTTGAAGTGCTACCTTGCTTAGTTTAATAACAAAATTCGTTACTATAAATATTTTTTAAATCTCTTCACTTTATCATCTCATTATTTTATAATGAATTTTAAGTAGCAAATTGTTCTTCTTTGTCTTAACCCAAAACCCACATCAAGCAAGCTTAGACGTAGGTACATTAAATCCATACTAATATTATAAATTTGAAAGTGTGTTTGTTTGTTTGTCTTTCTTTCACGTCGATACGGCTTGGCGGATTGGCGTGATTTTTTGTGTGGATATAGTTGGAGGGCCGGAGAGTGACATAGGCTACTTTTTACCACGGGAGATTATCTCTTTCCCACGGGAAAACACGTTATAATACAATCCAAAAAAAATATTTATGATCAGAATTACTTGAAACTTGGTATTAATGCTCTTCAATACAATTAATTAAATACGTGTTTGAGTATTTTTCAAAATTCAACCTATAAGAGGGTAAAATAAGAGATGAAAGTTTGTATGAAACTACCTTTTTACATATATTTTTTTTGTAGTTCGTAAGTAAGTAGTAAGCCGCGGATTTTGACGACACGTTTGGCTCAGTTTGTAGTGACCCTACTTGCTGTGCCAGCGGTCACGGGTTCAAAATCCCGCTGGGGGCATTCATTTGTGTGATGAGCACGAATATTGGTACTCCAGTCATGGGTGTTTAATGTTTATATTTATAATGTGTATGTATTTAAAGTTATATATATGTTGTGTATCAACAATCTGATATCCATAACACAAGCTTTGTGCTTACCATGGAACTAGATGGTGCTGTGTGTTAATGACCCAACATATTTATTTATTATTATTATTATTTATTCTGCTAGTTTATTACAAAATTAGAAGAGAAGTACGTTTTAAAAGAATACACAGTAAAAATATATAGTTCGTATATATATATCTCTACAATCTTTTTAGGTAATTATATAATCTATTTAAGTACTATATATTATTAAATATTTTCTTAAACATTTAACCAAATTGATCAAAAGAAAAATTCTTAGCGACATTAGAATTTAGAAGCATCTGAACGTTGGAGAGCTTGTAGAAAAAACAGCAAGCAGTTCGCACAAGGCTTGCCGAGGACCACTTAGACAGCATGCAGCACCGTGAGCTCGCCAGTGCCACGTGGCCAGGTATTGCCAGCTGGAGAAGCTATTTCGGTGATCGGTGGCAGGCCCCGGCAGACCGACACCAGACATCGCCGCCGCCCCCGCGCACCTCAAACCTCTAAAAATAGCCGCACTGTGCATTCTTGGGCGAACGATGTCGAATTTTTGTCGAGTACGCGCGTCCACATGCCGTTTGTTTTGGCCCAGGAGACCGACCGCAACCTTCGACCGCGGGACTATAGTTACAGTGATCTCATTTAACATCCGGTTCACGTGGATCTTGTTTTCGTTGATGTTGCAGGACCCATATTGTACCTATAAAAACACCTAATTCAAGATACATACCTATAGCACGCATACTTTCAGAAAATATATTTTTCCAAAATCATGCGTGTTGTGTAAACTTATTACAATGTCTACTAAACTTTTTATTTTAAGTTAGTAGAATTTTATATCAAAAATCATCCGTCGATTGAAGCAATAGCTCGTCGCGAATCGTTTTTTCAAGACTAGTTGCAGGCAATGCCAACCAGAGAAATTCTTCTAACCTCTTTACAGCTAACCTGAATATCTAAATGTGATATAGCACTGATATACTCGATTTATGTATATTGTACATACTGACATTTATTACTTTATTAATAAACTAGCGACTCACCCTCGCTTCGCTCGGGTACGTCCCTAGCTGATTCTTTAAATTGACATAACTTGTTTATTTATGAACCGATTAAATCAAAGCAAATACTTAATGTTAAGTAAAGCTAACCAAAATACATTAGTGAAAATCGCACCCAAATCGGTTAAGCGGTTTCTGATTAACACGCACAAACGCACAGACAAACAAACAAAAATTCTAAAAATCATTGTTTTGCGTTCTATTGCGTTAATAAAGACCTATTTCCATGTGTGTTTTTAAAAATAAACTTTATTCTGGCTATTTATTTTATACCTATTATTAATTTGGAACGTGAAAAAGCAAATAAATTGTATGTGTATTAGTTTATATAATATGTTGAAAGGCCAAAGTATAATCTAACTATATATATGTAATAACATTCTGAGTCCAATCTGTAAATTAAATATTTTTTGGAAAATTTTATTGAAATCGTCATTATTATGGATACAGGGGCCGGATCTATAGTTTTTAGAATTTTTGTATGTCTGTCTGTGACCGCTGAAACCGATGAAATTTGGTATGATGATAGACTTGTCCTGTATAGGTTGGTTATCCGGGTCAACATATAGGATACTTTTTACAGCGGGAAAATGTAACTAGGGACGAACCCGAGCGGAGTAAGGGTAAGTCGCTAGTATAATATATGTACATATGTGTTGACTACTTAACTATGGTTATGATAAAAAAAATTACCGGAACCAATACAAACATCTAAGGACAAAATAAATAAATTTATCATTTTGTATTGCATAGTGCCGAAACCGCTATAAAAAATATTTTTAAACCGGTATTTTTTACTCTAAAATATCGATGATACGAACATACTACATACATATACCTATATATAAAGTTGAATGACATAGGCACGTGTAGTATTATTTTCCTTGAATTTAGATTAACATGAAGTATGCATCTCATCTAAATAAAAATACAATTGAAGGTGAATACACTTGTCTAAATTACAGTGTTCAGATACTGAATAAGTTATAGGTACGTGTTGACTTCAGGTGTATTTCGTAGAGTTCATTTTATAATTTTCTTAAAGTCTGTTGCTTATTCGGATGCTATATTTTGTTCACACCTGGTTTGATTGACCTCTAATCTTTTTAAAGAAATAAATGAAAAAACCAGCTTAGTAAGTCACCTTCTGTTAGAATGTCATTTCTCATTCGGTTCAATTTTTTTTGACCTCTGCAAACACCTTTGAGGGTGAAACAGTGACAATACAATCGTCCGGAATATTTATACTCAGTAGATACCTAATGTTTATCAAGATTGACAGCTCAACTTGCTCTATCATGTCAATTTGAATGTCGAATGTTAAAATTTAAAAATCCTTACGTCTTACAAAATATAAAAACTTAAAAAAAACGACTTCCAGGCACTAAAATGTAAAAAATAACTAAACGGGGGTTTTCATTTAGAATAGATGATACCTAATTGGATATTCTCTAAGTTTTTATTCTTCCATTAGTAATAAGCAGGTATTTTCTCAGAAGAAAGTTTTTAATGATATATTCGATTAATCAAATTATTTAAAAAAATAAATTATTGTTGATTTTTTTAAAAACCGCTCAACCCATTTCGATAAAATTTAAATGGAAATATACCCTTCGAAACAAAAAAATCCAAATCGATTCAGGCGTCTTCGAGTAATCGATGAACATACATAAAAAAAGATTCCGGCGAATAGAGAACCTCCTCCTTTTTGGAAGTCGGTTAAAAAAAGTTAATTGTAAAAGATATTAGGGAGTTGATCTTAAATATCCAGCGCTCTTTTTTATATCAATTAACCAAACACATTAGGTAAATTATTGGTGTTTATGTAACATAGGTAGGTATATAATTAGAAATCGAATTCTAAAATGCAACCAATCTAATTTTAATCCAGAAACTCAAACGCACTAATGTACTACTAGTATGGTCGGGTTTAGCTTTACTGTAATGAATATAATATAGGTATATTGCTTTTAATTATTTTAAGGTAAAAATAATCACCGCCACGTGAATCATCCGCCCCACAGCCCCGTCAGCCTATTTTTTCTCTTTTTGTTAAATTGATAACATTTCATACATTTCATTGATATTAAATTTTATTACAAAAACTTATTTTTTCGGTACTGTGCTAATAATGCAATCAAACCTTCTTCACGAGAATCGTTTTTCTTTTACCAAGAAGTATCCTATCACCCAAGAATAACTGGATGAATCACAAATAGACACCAATAATGTATGGCACATTGACTGAACACTAAACCACCACAAAAAAACTATAATAAAATCAAAGAAATGTATAAGCACAAAAAAGGTTTTAAATGCTTAAGAAACTTTACAAGCTGTAAAATAAATCCAACTTAGTAATTAATTAGTAATATCAATAAGATAAATAGCCAAATGTATCGTTTGCATTTTATTTTGTACTGGCTGGTGCTATACTATACTCAGGAAACTTGCTTGTCTGAGAGAACTTGTTTTCGAAAGACACATGACACACCCACAATTAGGGCACGCTGGACTTAGGACTTGATCTCTCACATTGACCGGGTGTGCCGCGTGGTCCTCAAGAATGTTACAAAATTTACTTTTAATTTTTAAGAAGTAGGTATGAATTCAACAATGAACAGGCGATTGTTCCATAATAACTATTGTAAAACACATCTCGCAATCAATTTATTTAGTCCTGAAGTCCTGAAAGTCTCTAAAAACGATTTCGAAACGATAATGTAATGTAATATAAATCATCAAGGTATGATAATTTTTCAAATACTTGTTTTAACAAATAAGTAAATTTTCTTATCATATGCATTAAAAATATACATACTGTACGTTTCTATCAAATACTAAAACGGTCGTTGTTGTATGTTTTCATATATGTATATTAAAGCGAAATTAGAATTTTCAATTTTGTATCATGATTGTTACAGGGTGGTGGTGGGCAGGCGCATGTGTGGGCGGCGCCGTGCTACTGTGCGCCGCGGGTGCGCTGGCCCGCCCGCACTTGCGTCGCCGTGCCGCCGCAGCCGCCGCTGCCAACCCTGTGAGTTGTCAATCAACATAATCCTTCCTCATATTTTGACTATATTTAACTAGTGTACTATTATATTTTTATAAATTATACCCTATGTGTTACTCTGATGTATAAGCTATATTACTGAAAAGTTGCATCAAAATCTGTTAAGTAGTTTTTGCGTATAAACCTTATAACTTGATGTCAAGTACCTCTACATTCAAGTAAAATGTGAGTTTCAAATGTATTATTACATGGAACCTTTGACAATTGTAATACCCAACCAGCCTTTAACATCAATTTGATTAATATTCAAAAATAAAATAAAATCATTCATCAAAGGAATCATCATCATCTGCTTACTACAAACTAATCTTGAAATCAAGTAAAACTGATTAGACAAGTCTTAAGTTCAGAGACTATGTAGTATACATACCTACGTATAAAAAAATTTAATTTGCCCTTCTATAAAGTGTTAATCCACTGAAACCTGGGCAATGTCATAATAAATCGCTCTACTCTACATTATAACAAACAAGGTAATATCATATTTTAATCCGTAGGTATAAGGGCTGAAAAATATAAGGTACTCTAATGTAAAAGGAAGATAATAGAATCGCCTAAATGTCAATATCATTTTCTGTTTGTCTGTCACAACTGTGACTCTCAGATACTATTTGACCTACTCGTACATAAATGATTAAAATGTGTTTTTTTTTTGCTTTTGTTGACGTAATGTGCGTTATGTGCCTGTGTTAACTATACAGGGTGTCCCAAAAAGTAGTGTCAAGCGGAAGTCCAGAGATAGAGCACCTTGGCGTACCCGAATCACCCCAATGTACCTACGTTACACAATTTTTCATAGTTTTTGAGTCATGAATTTTTTTCTGAATTTTCAAACCGAACAACTTAAAAAAGTTCTAAAAATAAAGTAGGAAAGCTTTTAGCGATATAATTTTTTTGAAACTGAATCTTCATGAGTTTTGTGCTTAAAATAATCAGCTTCGTAACTTTGATAGAAATTATGAAAATGTTGGTGTAAAGTGAAGAATTTACGTTCGGTGAATTATGACTTAAATTTTCAACTTTAAATTAAAAGTTTAAAAAAGTTATTTCATGGTGCCTCTGTAGGTCTCAAATGTTTTTCAGACTCTCAACTTTTATAATCATTAAAAAAAATAGTAGGTACTTAATGGACTACTTTGACTAAAATCGGCCTTCAAAGATGGCGAGATGGAAAATACTTAAAATTGGCCATCTGATTACAAAATTATTTTTTGGCCATTTTATAATTTATAAGCTCCATTCGTTTGTTAACTAACTGACTGACTGACTGAAAAATGACTGCAGGAAAGCTAATATTTAAACTTTTGGAGTTTTTTTAATGTTGTTCATGCACACGAAGAGTTTTCGCTTTTGATAGTTTTTTATTCAATTTGAATACGGACCGATATATAAGTGGAGATCAAATTTTTTTATTAGAATACTTAAAAGCATAAGTTATGAATATCAAGAGCGTGCTATACACAGGTGTGCTATTCATCATTTGATATTAACAAGTATGTACTTTGTATCTACATATATTGTGTTATACTATAACGCAAATTATGAATAAATAAGTTTTGTGAGCATTGGACATGTTGTAGGTCTGAGATTCAATAAGTCATACAGCATTCGGTAACATAGCTTAATAATGTATTATAAATATGTTTTACCAAATAGCTCTACGTAGAGATTTCATTAAAAATCAAAATGATTAATTCACCTTGGCTATTTTTCTAATGTCAAAATTAACATAAAATTATAATCTCAAGTATCAACTTATTTAATGTAATTCAGTGTAGGTGTAATGTAATTTTTTTTCTGTTATGTTAGTGTTTGTTACGTACGACTCTCGAGTACTGCTCAATCATTGAGCAATGCCAACCGTCTCGTCTCACGAGCCGACAAACGCGTCATCGCTTACTATTACAATTATAGGTGCGCATACATAAACGAGGCGGTGGCAGCAATCGAGTCCCGTATACATGTGTGTCCGCTTTATGTACACATGTGCCGAGCCACTATCACTGGCGCGACCCACACACGCACGGCCGGTATAGCGCGGCGTGCCTTCGATGCGCACACGAATGCAACTAGACAGATCGTGCGCGTGTGTGCGGCGACATCGGGGCAGCCGGTGCACCGTCACCCGCCCGTCCTCCCCGCTACGCGACTGCGAACACCGCGACGCGGCGCGGCGCGGCCGCGTCCGCGTCATTGAACAACAAGACTCGCTCAGTGGCAGGCGTCTTCCTGCCAATATGAAAAAAAGAGTGCTAAGTAACTCTGTTACAAAATTCGCGATAGTGGAATTTATATGTTATCTTTGTTTTATAAATTATTTATTTTTATAGTGTTATTACATTGAAAATCATATTTTTATTTATTAGTGAATGATAGTTAATTATTGTAAAAGCGCTTTACGGGTGTTGTAATCTCCGTGTAATGCCCTGTGATTGTTTTGTTTAAAATATTTTAAGCTTCTAAACGCAAATATGCAAAAATGAGTGGCAGTGTTATAAAAAATAAGCTCGTTGTGATCATGATAGTGTGATCGATTCGACTAAGTACAAGTGAAACCACCAGCGTGTCATTGGAGTTGATATAAACACGATCCTGAATTCTGTGGAAACGTACACAATTGTGGCCAACACTGATTCAAATAGTAAGTTTAAGTATACGTTCATCTCCCTTGTTTACTTCTTTTTTCTTAACGTCATCAAAAGGAATTGTAATAATAAGAAGTATTGTCGTAATACCATATGTTTATAACCAATGGAAATGACAATAATTTATAGGTATAGAAAGATATCGTGATTTAAATTTGATTGAGGTTGAGAATGTTTGCACTATAAGCGAATGCGAGACGCGAGTCAGGCCGTGGCTGAGAATCGGACGGCCGCGAGACGGCGGGAGCGTGCCAAGTGATAAGAACCGCGCCGATAGCGACGTCACGCCCAGACGTTGTTTGTGTGAATTTAAATAAATTTTCATGACAGACAGTTCCGTAATCACCTCTCTCGATAGTCGTGACATGCCAACTCGATAAACTCTAATATCTGCAAAACTTCCAAATATTTTCGTAATTTTGTGCAAGGTAAACTCAAAAACAAACTTAGAATATCATTTTTAACACAAATTTTCCTATAGATACACTTCATTTTTGTATCATGATATTTAATATTGTAAACATATACATAGTAATGAAATCAAACTGGTAAAATTGTACTCAAAGTGTACCTTGGATAATATTAATATACTTTTACCAGTGATAAAGAAATAAGAAAAAAGTGTTAGGTTACTAAACAGGGCTAGTCTGGCTGGACGTCTATGATAGAGTCCTGACTCTCTTGGCTAGCTCAAAATAAAATGTTACTGTAAAGAGTCTGTCAGAAACTTTTTGATTAAAGTTAGTGTTTAAAGTTTGTAACTTTGAAGCCATTAACAAGAAAATTGAACTAAATTGTGTTTTAACAATAAATCAGATATTTATTATAAAATAAATTTGCAGTATTTTTATTCCTGAAAACCTAAATATAATTAGATAATATATTATTTCGTTTGGTGTTAAATATTATTATAGTTTTCTATGCAACAACCTCATAATCTACTTATGCATACATGTATTGATGGCCAATTTATAATGAGAATATGATAACATAAGTACAATTAAAATAACCACATATTAGTCACATGATTTAACACAACACTGTTTTATACATATAAAAATATGTATATTTAATAACAATTGTGCATATTACACTATCATTTATAAATTAATATAATATATTTCCAATGTTACTGACTAACATATTTAGTTTTTAGGAACATTTACCTATGTATGTATTATTATAATCAGAATCAAAAATGTGTACAATTATTCACTTTCAATAACTACATTTGATACTGCATAAAATTATATATAATATGAATTAAAATTATATATATTATGGATCAAAATGAAATGAAAATTAATAATTGCAGGTAAATTTTAACTTATCTATTTTTAAAGTTTATTTAAAACAAATTGATAAAAAAGTCAGAATGTAAAAGATATAAATATTAAAGTCACTAATACAAATGCATTTTATTTTGAATTTATAACTGACTTACTCACTTCGTCCTTATGTGCCTAACAGTGCCTATGTGTTACTCCAATCATAATCTATTTGGATACTTAATTTTATCCAAATCCATCTATCTAGCTGTTTCAGTATGAAGAAATAAAAATATGAAAACACCAACACATAAAAATTTTCCTTTTTATAATATTATATAACGTGGGCCACCCTTATCTCTTAGGGGTATGGAAAATAGATAGTAGCCGATTCTCAGACCTACTGAATACGCATATAAAATTTGGTAAAAATCGGTAAAGCCGTTTCGAAGGAGTACGGTAACTAACATTGTGACATGGAAATTTTATATATTAGATAATTTATTGTATATTAGCATCCACCTTATTAGTCCTTCTGCATAAGTAACTCTTTGTTTATATTCAAATTTTAACTATGCAGTCAAATTGCAAACTATATATATAAATGTCTTTTTAAATATATATTTCATTCAACATTTAAATAGGTATGGAGAAATATTAAACTACCTAACATGAATATTTTTTGATAATAATCAAGTTGGGATAACATGATGAAAAGTAAAGTTCAAATTAAAAGTTTTTTTGTGAGGCCTTTTCAATAAATGGATCAATGGATATAGATTATAGTGCCTGATACAAAATGATTGTCAATACATATTTAAATTTACTAAATAGTAAAATTTTGCATTGATTTATAATCTCATGATATTGTCATAAAAATATTGATAGTGCTTATTGAATATAGTGTTCACTATGAGGAGGGCCACATAAGTGAGAGCAGTGTGTTGTGATTTACAGATGCTCTCGGTTCAAGTGCCGGGGTGCGCGGGCATGGAGCGGCTGGGCGCGCCGGGGGGACCGCGCCTGCGGCACGACCACAGACATCACCATTCCACATTGTAAGTAACAACAGTGTACTGAACAAGTTAACTAATTTTCTATAGTATTGAAACATTGCAAATAATAAATAATCAAAAACTGCTTCATCATTACTTGTTATTATAAACAGTATTTAATTCGTTTTTTGAAATACCAATACATAAAACATCACTGAAAAATGATAACACTCACTGTGATTGAACTGCAAAGATTATTTCATTACAGTGATTTAGATACAACTTTATAATGTTAGTTAAGAAAATATTTTTAACATCAACAACTTATATAAAATTATTTTTATTTTATGTTGATTTTAAACTTTATAATTTTTGACTTATGACCCCTTGTATCAAATAATAAAATAGGATTTCCTGCTTTAATCACCATTACTTAGTAAACATCTTAAAAAGTTTTATTAAATTATTGCAAAGACCATTCTCAACGCATAGAAAATATGTAAAATATATGTGAATAATATTTTATGCACATTGTAGTGTGACGTCGACAAGTCTGTTATAAATATAAAATCTAGAGAATGTGGCTCATTTGTAAAGAAAACAAGAATTTGTTTCTATTACTTCTTTTAATTCTATCCATACTGTAAACCTTTCTAACTCTAAATGTCCACCGTGGCAGACAGACAGAGCATGTCGATAATCAATGTCTAATGGGAACTTGACCAATAAAAATGAGTAAGTAATGTGTGTAACCTATATGACTCTCTCTGTATCTCATGTACTCCCTCTGATAACTGCAGTAATCGCATTGGCCAATGACTGCAAAAGAAACTGCACAGCTTTGTATTCATAATATTAACTAACTAGCATTGCCTGCGGCACGCGTTCAGTTGACCAAAAACCAAATTCTTAGGTTTTACATATTAGTATACTCTTACAATGCAGTTTTTGTATCTTTTTTGGAAATGAGATATTTTTCCGCGGTAAAAAATATCCTATATGTTGACCCAACTAACCTGCTATCACCATACCCAATTTCATCAAAATCCCTCCAGTCGTTTTCTGTGATGCGGTAACAGACAGACAAAAATTCTAAAAACTATAGATTCGGCCTCTATCGATAATAATGTCCATTTCAATAAGACTTTCCAAAAAATATTTAATGTACAGATTTGGCTTAGTTACAATTTTATTATATATGTTTATTGTTGTACATAATTGCATATGTTACACATCAATTGAATTAGTTAGATGATGGCCCCTCCAACGTGCCCGATGCCCCATTTAGACGGGAAAGGTTTTTTTTAAGTACTGGCTTTTCTAGCCGGTGAGTCCCAGATAACCACCTGGATGTCCATAGGTGACATGCGTAAATGAATTTTCGAACATAAAAAAATGGTTAGGACTTAGGAATAGGTCTCGCGTTGGGAAATCGTATTGCATGAAAACATCGTACCATAGTTTCATTTATTACCACAGTTCATACGTTTGATAATATTATTCTTATTGCTAATACTTGATTTTAGATTTAACAAAGTATTTTCTTCTTTTTCAACCGACTTCAAAAAGGAGGAGGTTCTCAATTCGACTGTATGTTTTTTTTTTTTTTATGTTTGTTACCTCAGAACTCCGTCATTTATTAACCGATTTGGACAATTTTTGTTTTGTTTGAAAGGGTATACTTCCAGATTGGTCCCATTTAAATTTCAAAAAAAAATACCACCCCTAAGGGTGGAAAAACAACGAATGATGCATTTAACCTACTTCTAATTGTCATATTGACTTGAAACTTTGCAAGTATTTCTATTTCCGTTGATAGTACAGTGGTTCAGTGTTGTTGACCTGATCTGATGGCAAGGCCAGAAGGTGGTTAGGTGGAACTCTTCAACGGCTAATAGTAGATACTTTGAGTTTGGGCTTATTTTGTTTGATTTGACAAGCCTAACACGTTAGAATCCTTACTTTGCTACTACTGTCTACACTAAAAAGGGAAAAATAAAAACTTTTTAACAAAAAAATAAAAACCGACTTCAAACAAAAGCACTAAAAAGTAAAAAATAACTGATTGGTAGTTTTCATTTACTATACATACCTAATCAAATATTTTCGAAGTCGGTGTGCTTTGGCTAAGTAATTAAAGCCTACCTATTAAATACATACCTAATCAAATATTTTCGAAATCGGTGCCAGCTCATACAAAGCAAAGCACACCGACTTCGAAAATATTTGATTAGGTATGTATAGTAAATGAAAACTACCAATCAGTTATTTTTTACTTTTTAGTGCTTTTGTTTGAAGTCGGTTTTTATTTTTTTGTTAAAAAGTTTGTATGTTTTACAATTATCTCAGTTAAAATCGAATATTTTTCTGGACCTGCTTCATCGTTCGCACGGTAATTTTGTATTGACTATAATACAGATTTTTGGCTGTGATAAATATACTTAAATCTTGGATTTGGAAAGCTCAACCCATAACCTATTATACGAAATTCGTGACAAAATCGTGAACGTGTCATTATGCCTTCACTAACAACCCCAAAGAAGAAATAATACAAAGATGAGATAGACAGATTAGGTAAACCTTCGCGGTAAAAAGTTATTTTATAAAATAGCCTATGTTACTCTCCAGTCCTCCAACTATCTCCAGACAAAATCACGCCAATCCGTCACTCCGTTTCGACGTGAAAGAAGGAGAAACAAACAAACACACTTTCACATTTATAATATTAGTATGGATATTATAATGCGGATTATTATTATCATTAATTTTCGCTGAGATTAAAATTGAAATAGTTATATTTATACTCAGTGTTTATGTTTAAAGTATGGGCGACTGAGTTTCGTTCGGCGTTTTTCGGAAACACCATCTTCATCATTTCTAACATTAAATCGATTGTCATAATATAGCAACATCATAATCGAGTGAAAATTGTACCTACATTAAATATATAATGAAAATCTTATGTTTTTGGGATGTTTAAAATGTAACAATATCCAAATGGATAATTTAAAATTTAAATATCCGTCTTTTATCTTTCTTAATTTGTTGTCTGCGAAATGACAAAAATATAACTCAGTTTTCTTTTAGTGAAATATCTTTAGATAGCTTGAACTACATATTAAGGTTTTGTTTCAATATAAAGTGAATGTCACGTACAGTTACTGGCGACGCCATAGACAAAAACTTTGCATGTCTTGACTGCTTCATCAGCGCCCAGACCTAATTGCTGGATCTAAGAGAAGGGTGACAAAAGGTAGCAGAATCTGTGTGGACATCTTTGTCTGAACAAATTTGCTTTAAATTTTGTATAATATGTTACTCTTTAACTCAATTACTGTAGTACATTTCTATATTACAATTTACGAAAGTAAATGTTTATATCACTAGCATTGCCCGCGGCTCTGCCCGCGTTCAGGTGACCAAAACCAAATACTTAGGTTTTTACATATTAGTATACTCTTACATTGCAGTTTTTGTATTTTTCTCAGAAATGAGATATTATCCCGCGGTAAAAAGTATCCTATATGTTGACCCGGATAACCAGCTATCACCATACCAAATTTCATAAAAATCCCTCCAATGGTTTTTCTGTGATGCGGTAACAGACAGACAAAAATTCTAAAAACCATAGATTCGGCCTCTGTATCGATAATAATATCTATTTCAATAAAATTTTCCAATAAATATTTAATGTACAGATTAGTTACAATTTTATTATATGTATAGATTAAGAAAAACCCTGGGCTTAGTCAGAAATGTTGGCAGTAAACTATAATTCTACCTTTATATGTTACACAGGCAATTTATAATTATAACCTGAACGTAATTTAATTTCAGGGAATGGGAAAAACAGCAAAGGTTGCAGGCTATGGTGGGTCGTCTGCAAGAGATGGTGGAGCAGGAAACACGGGCACGTTCGGCCGCGGCCGCAGAGCGCCTCGGCCTACCACCAAGCATACAGCTCCCCGACGGCGAGTACGGTCAGGACGCGCATCTACAATTACGAGTCCCTTATCAGGTCCGTAAGTATTCACTTTGAAGTCTTAATTATTGCACACAGTTAAACTGCCTCGATGGTGTAGTGGCTAGCATGTACGGCTGCACACCCGGAGGTCCTGGGTTCGAGTCCCGGGTCGGGCCAAATATAGTTATTGAGTCTGTATATTGAGCCTCAGTGACAGCCCGGAGTTGGGAAGTTGGCGGTGTTTCACCCCCGTGCCTCGGAGAGCACGTAAAGCCGTCGGTCCTGCGCCTTAACTCTCACCGGTCGTGTCGAGTGGTCGTCCCACCGGAGTATGAGAGTGACAGGAATAGAGAGTGCACTTGTGTCTGCTCGTACACTTGTGCACTATAATATCTCCTGCGCAGTTGGCTAGTCTCAATGAGATTGGCCGTCGTGGCCGGAATCTGCTAGGAGAACATCATCATTGCACACAGTAACGGTTTTGTCTGGTCGTAATTGTGCGATACCTGCCCTTCAATAACTAATTTGATATACTTAAGTACTAATACAAAGGGCAGTGTTTACTTAAACATTGTTAGCTTGACTTTTAAATACTTGTTAATAAAGTGCTGTTTATTGTATAATAAGCTGTTGATGTAGTTATATATATGATGATGATGATGTTCTCCTAGCCGATTCCGGCCATGGCGGCCAATCTCAATGAGATTAGCCAACTGCGCAGGAGATATTATAGTGCTCAAGTGTATGCGCAGACACAAGTGCACTCTCTATTCCTATCACTCTCATACTCCGGTGGGACGACCACTCGACACGACCGGTGAGAGTTAAGGCGCAGGACCGACGGCTTTACGTGCTCTCCGAGGCACGGGGGTGAAAAACCGCCAACTTCCCAACTCCGGGCTGTTACTGAGACTTACTATACAGGAAGACTCAATAACTAAACTTGGCCCGACCCGGGACTCGAACCCAGGACCTCTGGGTGTGCAGCCGTACATGCTAGCCACTACACTACCGAGGCAGTTAAATATAAATAAATAAATAAATCTTCAACGTCCGACTGCTGAACACGCGCCTCATATCAATGCAAGAGGGATTGGGTATATGTTTATTTTATGTTTATGTTTAATTCGGAGATATTATTAAGGCCGCTAGTTAAGCGGCGGCGTTTAGTTAAAATACTAGGCTGTTAATCGAATAGCTAATTTAGGTAGTTGGCTGCGACATTTCTATTATAAACATGTATGTTTTTATGTATCTATGTACGTACGTATGTATGTTTGTATATGTGTATATTTATATTATAATTGATGTTTGTAGTTTGTACCTACACCGCACCGAATTATTATTTTTATATTTTCTCACGATTGAGAGTTTCTGGTTGAGATCTCTTAAAGAGATAAGTCATCCTTTGTACACATGGTATCTGTTTTCACTTGTATGTTTTTTTTCTGGTACATAAATAAATAAATAATCGTCACATTCCTTTTGTCATTATTCTGTTTTAATAAGGATATATGAAATCATTTGTTCAATAGAAAACTCTTTATTGTCATTACAATAATTTAAAAACTTATTCACAACTTAACCATACAGTTTTTTCATGAGTGGTGATGGTGTTCAGTATTTTTAATACAACATTGCACAGACAGCTCTAGTTGATCCTATTGAAAAATAATTTTTAACTATTTTGGATTAAAGTTGTTTTTACATTGATACTGATTTAATTCCTTAACAATAGCATTTGTTAGAACTTTCTACCTGGTCTCTTTGTCGTTTTTGTGTGCGTGTGCGTTTGTGTCATTTTTTTTTACTTTGATTCTTTCTGTAACTTTTATGCACCGATGGATAGCTAACGATACGCAGATATTTTTGAAATGATCGGCAGGATAAGTGCCATAGGGATTATACTTTCTTAGAATAATACTTTATTAGATTTAAATAAAATTGATTTACAAAATGCCATAGGGATTTTTAAAGAAAAGTTATTCAAAGAATTAAAATTAAAAATCCAAAAGTTATAGTATAGTTTTGGAGCTAATTTAAAAATGCTTGAAGATTGTCTTTGTTTTGTTACTGGTAGGTATTATGGTTGTATTATAACAAGGATGTGCACCAGCAAGAAATAATAAAATATATGACGAAACACATTCTTTTTTAACTAACTTTTTAAGTCGCAAATCCCCTTTTATCTATAAAAAAAAGAAAAAATAATAATAATAGCTCCAAAACGACATAAACTTTTGCATAAGCTCTTTAGGGGTCGTTTGGTAGCTAATGATTTGTACTAAAACTCTTTAACGGGAACGTGACGTATTTATTACCAATAACCCTGTATATAGATACGATGGGTTTTGATAAGCTGATTCTTATCTATTTTTATTATCTACTTGTATTACATGTCTGTTATTGGTTGATAAATGTCAACACATATTTGATATTAAGGACTAGCCTTTTTCCTATCTCCATTCGCCTAGTTCAATTATGTTATGTAATATTTTTAAATTTTACCACCTAGATGCTTTACTCTGACATTTAAGCTATATTACTTTAAAGTTTCATCAAAATCCGTTCAGTAGTTTTTGTGTGAAAGAGTAACAAAGATACGTCCATACAATCTCACAAATTTTCGTGTTTATAATATTAGAATGATGGATGAAATTTCAAGTTATTTTCTAATTTTCCAGCAAGCCGAGCTGACGAGAAGCAGCTTCCAACCTCCACCGAACAAATGCGTGAGCGACGTTCCCGAGTGGGCGGGTGCGGAGGCGCCTCCGGGGCGGCGCACCGCGGGCGGCGGCAAGAAGGACGGGCTGCTGCAGAAGGCGACGCGGTGGTGGGTGCGCATGGGCGCGCGCCCGCCGCCCGCCTTCCTGCCCGCCAGCGCGCCGCCGCCCTGCGTGATGGTGCCGCGCCGCGCCGCGCCCTCGCCACCGCCCGACGCGTGACGTCACCGCGCCTCCGCACCTCTCTATCATATCACGCTTACATTCCATTATCGGGACGATCAGACTCGCCGGTCGCCGGAGTGCACGCGTGTCCCGGAGTATTATAGACTTGGTAATTTATTTATTTGGGATGCGCGCGGGAGCGCGGGGAGCGAGACGTGCTTTGTGATATGTGCGACAGGGTCGTGTTGTGACAGTGCGGACCGTTCGGAGTAAGGCGGGACGCCGCCGCGAGTAACTAGTCTTGATACTTTAATCGGTTTAGACGTAGTAATTGTTTCTATTGAAATTTTATGAAACTAGCTAGACGAGGTTTCACTGCCCGCTATTTGTGTTATAGGTGTGTATGGCGTTGCATAGAGTGTGCGTCCGTGTTCCTCGCACTGTCTTTGAGTTTTTGAAAACTAAGACTGAAATAAATAAAAAAGATAACACTATAAAGTTTACATTGAATATGTTGTCTTAGATAAAATTAATTCAAATAGAAACAATTAAAGTATAAAATATTTAAAGAATCTTTCGATTGTAACCTTGAATGATATTGTATATTATGAAAAAGGTCAGTCAATAGTATGCTATTAATGTCTTGCAGTGTACAGTTCACATTTAAATAACCTACTTTAATGTTTAATTTCTACCCAGCAGCTAAATCTGTGTTTAAACAACTTTTATATTTATTTAAATATAATGTATAAAGTAATGCATATCAGTTCAGTAATCACAAGGAATATTAATTTACAAAGCATAGTTACTATTTTATTGTAAATATTGTCTCTAATTTAATGTTAGATTATGTAATGACAAAACGCCAAAATACGACGGTCATTCGATTGAGTGTTTGCTACATTCCATATTTATGTTGAAATATTTCAATACTTACTTACTGTACTCGCTTCCTTATCTGCTGACGACCCACTCACAACTCACAGTCAAATGTAACATGTCACACTACCATTACATGAGCTACGATTCTGTCATGCCGACAATAATTATATAGTGAGTATTGTTATCAATGCAGATAAATCTCATTAGAGAATAGTCATTGATTAATAAAATTGGTTGAATTAGTTTTAAATTAAGTATGTATTTATTACTTATGTCATAAGGTCAGGTATTAAAAGGCCTCTCGCAGGCTGAATATATTTTGAGATAGTTGTATTCCTATCGGAAATTGTTCCAATTTTCCATTGTAGTCATCTAAAAAAGTTATATAGCTGAAATTAGTTAAATTGCTCGCATTTTTTCTACAATAGGCCTGTAATTTAGTCCATAAATTGTAAAAAATTCTAAGCGTAACTAGATAATAGAATTGGCCTGTATCTGAAAAAAATCTGGTGCTTAATGAAATATACACTTAAATGTGAATTTGCTTTATTTCTGTGAAAATAGTATTTTACCTATTACCAGTAACTGTAGTCCATATTAAACTTTCGTGTACGCTTCTAGAAGTAATAATGGTAAATATCGTCAAAGAAAATTATAAAATAATAGAAAGATACCTGCTTAAATCCCTGTAAACTAAATGTTATAGTTTCTATTTTTTTCTTTTCTGGAATTGTGTAAAAAAATGATAGTCTGACAAAAAATTATGTACAACGTAACTTATATAATGTATTTGTGTCAATTTAAATATATAAATCTAACAAATTAAACTACTTTTACAATTATACATTTTAGGCTGACTGCCTTCATATTTATAATTTTGGTTGACACCATTTTGTCAGACTGGGTTCTCAAAATACTTTAAAAATTAATTTAGGAACAGTAAAGTATTTGTCTCGCAAAATAAATATTTTCGCTGCAAGTTAAAATAATTAACAGATATTTATTAAAACAGAGACAAATTTCTAAATAATATTCATATAAATTCGTAAGCTTATAAATTCACCGAAATAAGTGATAATGATATAAGTAATTTGTTATTTATTTCATTAGATATTTAAGCAATGAAACTTGTTTATGTCCATTTTGTTGTCTATTTTTATGACTGACGCCATTTTAACGTAAAAGAATACTGCTATTGCATGTTGTGAAAAAACTGATTATGAAGTTACGGTTAGCCAACACATAACTGAGACCAGTTGTTTAATTTTTTATAATCAATATTAAATATGGCAACAATTACCAAAATTAAATTTTTATAAAACAACTGCATGCGACTATAATAAAGCTAGAAGTGCTTATAAATAAACGGTAATTTCATGACATAAACTATAATTTTTAAAGTGTGTGTCTCCAATTTATTGTACCTTACTATTGTAATAGATTTAAATTTTTAGACGTGGTAGTAAAGCTGTCCTTGTACAAAATGCTGGTAAAATATAAAAGTTGTTTAAAATAGTTTCACAGAATAGATATTTAATCTAGATATCAAACAATATTCCATTTGTCATATTAATAAGTAAAAGCAAAAGCAAATTTTTAATAATAAAAAAAATACATTAAATTATGACCTACCAATAATGAACACGTGCTTTTATTTAACCAATCCCTTTTGAATATATTAAAGGTTGAAAAGTTTATGATGACGCAATTGAACAAATTTGTTGGACAAATCGCTATAATTCTCTCACTGTACTAAGATCTAGTTCCGACATGTTTTGAGCGTTAAGAGTAAGAATAAAATTATACATTTTTGTTTTCTCTGGTACCCTTTTAAGGTAATTAGAAATTGATTTATCAAATTCTATTGTGGAGATAGTTTAAAAGGGAACCAACGGCGGTATATGTTTATAGGCATAATTTACTTATATCTATACATATAATAAAATTCTGAGTCAAATCTGTTTATTAAATATATTTTGGAAAATCTTATTAAAATAGACATTATTATCGATACAGAGGCCGAATACGTAATTTTTAGAATTTTTGTCTGACTGTCTGTTACCGCATCACAGAAAAACTACTGGGCGGATTTTGATAAAATTTGGTATTGTCATGACTGATTATCCGGGTCAACATATAGGATATTTTTTACCGCGGAAAAACATCTCATTTCTGAGAAAAAATACAAAAACTGCAATTTAAGTCTACACTAATATGTAAAACCTAAAAAATTGGTTTTTGGTCATCTGAACACGGGCGGAGCTGCGGGCAATAATAGTCCAATAATCTGTAAGAGTATTGTTTAATACATTTTTAGGTAGTGAACACAGTAGTAAGCTTCAAGAGCTTTCAACGTAGACGGTTTTGTACAGAGTTGTAAACACGCGAAAACGGTTCGTCATCTGAATCATGATTCGACTGATTTTTAGTATTGGTGGAAATCACTAACATACAGCCTGATTGCAGCCGTAATACAGGCCTTCAAGTTGAACTATTCATGCCGTACTGCTACCGTCGTGCAGCTGGCAGCAATATGGCATATACTGTATGACGCTCGCGTATATAGCTGTATATAAACCGGTCGTCGCCAGTCCAACACAAATCATATAAACATAAATAAAATTTAAATATCTGTTTGCAATGTCAAAATAACAGCTTTTTACTAAATACATATGAAGTTATATATGGTACATACATATAAAAAAAAACAGTTTGATTGTTCCAGCTAATTTCCGAAGCGGCTGGACCTATTTTGATGGTTCACTGGCAGATAACTAATGATACGAGGAGTAACTTGGCTACTTTTATTTTAGAAAAAAAATTAGGCTTTCACTCAAAAAAATTAAGACGTAGCTAGGGACGCACCCAAGCGAAGCGAGGATAAGTCGCTAGTCTAAATTAAAAACGCCTATAAACTTAGATCTTTGAAGCGGCTTAAAGCTCTTAGCTTACTGGTTGGTCGGAAAATTAGCGTTCCATTAATTAATTATTTTTAGAACTATTAAAAAATAAAATTATTTGAATTTTTTATTTTAGTGTCATTTACCGAATATTTTAATGTACAAAATAAATTAGCGTAAGCGCTCAGCTTTTCTTGCGTAGTTTATCCCTAAAGACTGATTGATGGTCAACGCTGGATTTACACTAGGGGCACTCGGGGTTAGTGTCTGAGCGGATGGAAGTGAGGCCAAAAAAGTGTAATAAGATTTTTTTCCGACACTTCTGCCTATAGTTACATACAGCCGTGTATGAACTTCTACTACACAGCTCTCCGGCGCGGCGCGCCGAAAGACTCGACGGCTCTCTTCTCGTCGCCTTTTTTAAACTTTTATTTATAATTTTATAGTAAATAAATAATGTTTATTTCTAAAATAAAAAAAGTATTATTAATAAAATAAGATTTATACAATTCTTAATTAACTCAATTATCCCAGATCATTCAGTGTTTAATTTATCATTATTTATTTTTTACATAATAACGATATTTTATCGTAATTTTTTCAATTGAATTCTATCAACTTGATATTTTATAATATACATATTATGTGTAGTATAGTGCTTTTAGCCTCGACATTTTATCTATGTAGTTTGTGAATTGTGATGTAGATACAGACCAAGAACAACAATTTTATGCCATAATAAATAAGCTATGGGGAGATAGACTAAATTCTTTTTAAATTAAAACTTTGTTTTACGAGCTTACATTCCTTGCTTTGTAATAAATTAATATGTATATTTCAAATATCTCTTTATACATTTTTTTTATTTGGAAAAAAATGTATTAGTTACTGACAACTTCTTGACTTAGATACTTTAAATTTTACGTGAAATGAAACTAACTATATAACCTAACTTTCTTAATTTAGTTCATAAAGTAATTTAGTTCAAACTTCAGTCTTCACCGGATAACTTATTTTGTTATGTTAATTTTACCACATATTGGAATTGTATGTTAGTAGAAAGTTTGAGATACCACAATAAGCAACATGCAGATATACGTACAATGGTAAGCTATCTAACAAAAATTTGTTTATACGAGACTAAAACGTAGCGAAACGAATATTTTAAGAATATTTTTTAATGAATGATTTAAGTTATATTTTTATTATTGAAGGATAGATGATTAAGTTACGATTTTCTTAAAAAATATTAGAGCTTATACAATATGCTTAAACAATTTCGCTCGAAACAAGATTTCGCTATCGGAAATCGGAATGAATATCTAATTTTTAAACTTTAAAAAATATGTAGACGTAGAAATTTATACAGCCATGTGTTTTGACAATTTATTTTATTCGCTATAAATCAAATTTCATTTAATTTTAATTTATACATATAAATTATAATAAAATTCTGAGTCGAATCTTTAACATTACGTTAATTTTTTGTTATGTTAATTTTACCACATATTGGAATTGTATGTTAGTAGAAAGTTTGAGATACCACAATAAGCAACATGCAGATATACGTACAATGGTAAGCTATCTAACAAAAATTTGTTTATACGAGACTAAAACGTAGCGAAACGAATATTTTAAGAATATTTTTTAATGAATGATTTAAGTTATATTTTTATTATTGAAGGATAGATGATTAAGTTACGATTTTCTTAAAAAATATTAGAGCTTATACAATATGCTTAAACATTTCGCTCGAAACAAGATTTCGCTATCGGAAATCGGAATGAATATCTAATTTTTAAACTTTAAAAAATATGTAGACGTAGAAATTTATACAGCCATGTGTTTTGACAATTTATTTTATTCGCTATAAATTAAATTTCATTTAATTTTAATTTATACATATAAATTATAATAAAATTCTGAGTCGAATCTTTAACATTATATTAATTTTTTTTTGGAAAATCTTATTGAAATAGTCATAATATAAAAACTTTATAAACATACACTTCAATGTCAATGTCTTGTTCAGCAGATGACACTTGACAGATCATGGAACATTTTGGAAATTGTTGTCAAAAATACGCGTTACTCTTTGTCTTTGACTTTTGAAGTTTGATTGTTTTGACTTGTGGAAAGTGGAAACTGACTATTTAACAATTTACGATCATTAGTAATTTTACATACTATTATTCATTGTTTTATCTTTAAAACAACACTTTTGAATATATATTTCAAAGAAATCGAAAACAAGTGACGACACAATAAACAACGTAAGTACATAATATTCATTATTTGCCTAATGTCATGAAAATGTCGAATGTTTTAATAACTTTAAAAGGTTGTGTACGGCAGGAGAGTGAATACAATGGAAGAAGTCATAGAAGTATGTTGAGATCGTAACTCTTGGCACGCTGTTCTCTCTGCCTACCCTTCTAGGGATATATATCTTAAAGCGTGAAGTTGTGTGTGTGATATATAAATAATAATTGAATACTACAAATCTGAGTAAATAATTAAAAAAAGGTCTTTTTCAGGTGCATAAAAAGCTATATATGATTGACCTTTTTCAATAATTATGGGTCCACCTAAAAAGTTTAAAAAATATGATTCAAAGGGAGGAACTGATAGATCAGGTATGTAGTTTAATCTATAGGATGATTTAGTGAGATTTATTTAGATAAGATAGGTAGGTATGTTTGATTTTGTTTAGTATAAAGTGGGTTAATTATATTTCTATTTTTAAAATACTACTTAACAGGCAAGAAAAAAAAAGTTGAAGAAGATATCACAATAGATCTTGTGGACGATGACAATGCTGAAAATACAGGAGTACCGGGTGCTGCTATGCAAGATGCTGAGAAAAATGATCAGGTACCAGAGGATGAATTTGGTGCCAAAGACTACAGGTAGCATTCTAATTATTTGACACATATCATTATAAAGATATCTAGGGGTGCTAATTCCTAGATATCTTTGCTCCCAAGTTATGAATTATTTTTCATTATATCTACATATAGTTAAAGGCAAATTTTATCACTATTCATTAATTGTGATAATGGAATAATTTATTTATCTGAAGATTAATATTATATATTTTGTAGTTAAAATAACTAGCTAAAGAATACTTATTGTTAGTCAAAAATATTTATTTGGACATGAAAGCAAGTGTATAGGCTAAAATATATAAAATTGATTTATGGTATCACAGATTTTCATACACAACCAAAAGGCAAACTGATTTCTTCTACTTGAATTTTTTCTGGCTAGCTAGACAAAACAGTGACAGCTTACCTAAAACACATGAAATAAATATAGTTAATGGACTGTACTAGAGCACTGTGTGATAAAGAAGCTATCTGTTAGTGAAACAATTAAAATCTATTCAGTAGTTTTCCCAAAAATTTGTTTTCAGAACGTTTGCTCAAAACAAATCTTTGTCACAATTTGATGGATGTTTTAGGAATGCATAGATGACAAACATATGTATATAGTAGCATTAATTTTTATTTACATAGATACATTATTAAATTTTACTCTCAGATGTGATTCAAATAGTAATTTATATTATTATATTATTAACAGAAGTCAAATGGAGCTTAAGCCTGACAATGCCAGCCGACCATTATGGGTAGCTCCTAATGGCCATATTTTTTTGGAAGCTTTCTCACCAGTTTATAAACATGCACATGATTTCCTCATAGCTATTGCAGAACCTGTTTCAAGGTAAGTTCATACTACTAAGTAATAATATATATATATATATATATATATATATATATATATATATATATATATATAATTTAGTTGTACTTATGAAATATTAACATTTTTGTATGTTACAATTACAAGAAATTCTAATCCAATATTATATACTTAGTATTAAAATATTGTAAATTTTTACTGATTTATCAGCAGCAAACCAGACAGACACTATTGTCAAAAATCCCATGACATTTAAACAGTATATTTATTATGCTATAAGCATAAAATAAAAATTAATTTATGTATATTTCATTTTCCACTTTAATTTATATTATAACTTTAATTTCAGACCTCAACATATACATGAATACAAGTTAACTGCATACAGTTTATATGCAGCAGTATCGGTGGGACTGCAAACTAATGATATTGTAGAATACTTGCAGAGGCTCAGCAAGTGTGCGGTGCCAGCAGGAATCATAGAATTTATTCAACTCTGTACTCTATCATATGGAAAAGTAAAACTGGTTCTTAAACATAATAGGTAAGATGTATGACATATGTATGTATTAATTTAAATAATATATCATTTATAGCTAAATCTTTTACCCAGACAAATTAACCACTAAAATCAATTGTGATAGTCTTCTATCATTTACCTTTATTATTTCTTTATAAAAAAAAGTAAACTAAAAAGATGATAACTAGTTAATGAAGAAACATTGTATTATGCAGTCAGACACATACAATACATGTAGCAAGACTTGCAGCTAGTATAAAACATGTACATGACATAGGTATGTCTCCAACTGCTAATAATATATTTCTTCATTAACTTCTTTTCATCTTTTAGTTCGCTTTTTACGCAGTCAGGTTTTTTATTTTAGTTTTTTATTATTATTTATTATTACCTTTTTAGTATTGGTCAGTTACACATTTTTATTAAATAATTTCTTATCTTAAATTATTTTTAAACATATAAGTTGTGTATATTTTCGTAGTTGCCACTTAAAACTTGTATTTTGATACCCCACTCGATCAATTCAGACGAAAAACTTTTTTTCGAGACACAATCTTTGTAATGATATCTGTATGCCCTATGACACTCGCGTTATCAGTCGAATCTTTACGACGTATGAATCATCAAAATCGGTTAAGCCTTTTAGTAATTACAAGGGAACATATAGGATCGGACATACATATAGGTAAACACATAAATATTAAATATTTTGAAATCATAGCCAGACATTTTATTTTTTCATATGTAAAAATTGGTAAGAAAAGCTATTGCTCGTGGTAATGTTTGCATTAATTAGTCGAATTAATTCAGTAGTACTTATTTTGGTGTTAGACCTCCATTTTCTTTAATACTATTATAGATATACATATATTTTTTTTTTATATTCCTCATTCTTTTAGGTATTTAGTTGAAAGCAAACATGTAGATGTTCTACAAAAACTACTAAAGGATCCTGTGATACAACAATGCAGATTGAGAAGAGATGGAGATGAAGAGTTACTTGCATCAGCTTTACCCAATAAGCCAGCCGTTGCTACTGCTAAACCTGGTACTACAATATTTTGTTTTATTATCTTATACTAGAGGCTCACACTCGCTTCGCTCGGGTTCACCTCTAGGAAAACAAAAATAAACCTATCCCACGGGAACCATACATTTTTCCGGGATAAAAAGTAGCCCATATGTTATTATAGACTATTATCTCTCTGCCAAATTTAATCCAGATCCGTTCAGCCGTTCTAGCGTGAAAGATTAACAAACATCCATACATACAAAACTTTCACATTTATAATATCTATACAGATATAGTTTGTGTACAAAATATTGCGATTTTGCTATATATTATTTTTTGTTATTGGTGACAAATGGATTACTTTTGATGGGCATTGTAACTTGTAACTTGTAAGTCAACTAACGATATTCCTAATAATTACATATGTTATCTAATATGATCATAAACAAAACTGCTTTATTTTTATTTTTAACCATCACTACTAATAATAGTATTATTAATAACAAATAATTATTCTTTAATATTATTGTAAGCAATGGAATTTAGTAAAAAAAATCCTATAAACTCGTAATAACGTATGTATGTAGGTACTACAGTATTAAAAATAAAAAGCACACAGTGCCAGATTGCTGCAAATTTTTTTCATTTATTTTAAGGGTTAAAATTGACATAGTCAAGGAAGGAAGTCTTAGTAATATAATTTTGTTAGAATTAATACATTTTATTTTTGTTTTAATGACGTAACTAAATTGTAGGTGAAGATAAACCAGCAAGCAATGGGGCAGTTCCAGAAGATATCAGTCAGTTCTACCAACAGCTGGACAAAGACGACGACGAAGATGAGGCTACTGACATCACTGCAAAGAACTCGGCTGTTGCTTTTGAAGTTGACCCCGATAAAATAGAGGTTTCTATAATGAATCTATAGTTATAAAGTTATGTTGTAGAGTCAACGTTTTTTATTATTATTAGGGTGTTATAAATAACTATAATAATATGTATATGGGCATGTGGTATGTAGCTGATAGCCCAGTGGTAACGCGCTCGCTTGGGAAGCCGAGTGAAGCGGGTTCCAATCCCGAGATTCGTACCTCTAATATTTTTTATGTGTGAATAATTTGCAACATGATTACCACTAACTAGTCTTATAGTAAAGGAAAACATCGTGAAGAAAACTGTATGTCTGAGAGAACCTAGCAAATTTTCGAAATGTTATTTCCATCAACCCGCACTTGGCTAGTGTGGTGGACTATGGCCCCTCGTATAGAAGGGAGGCCCGTGCCCAGCAGGACGTTAAAAAAGGCTGAATACAAACAACCGTTCATTGTATACAATTCACATCATTCTAAAACCTCTGGTGATGTAGATGAAATTTGGTAAGAAGATAGTTTGAAACCCTGGAAAGGATATAGGATATTTTTATCCCGAAAATCATCTGGGTAAAAATGGGGATGAAAGTTTGTATTGGGAATCAAGCTAGGGACGAACTCGAGCGAAGCGAGAGTGAGTCGCTAGTATTATATAAATCAAATAATAGGTAATACAAAAACGCTGTATCGAACTGGAGTACCCGCTGCTGGCGGAGTACGATTTCCGTAACGACGCCGTGAACCCGGACATCAACATCGACCTCAAGCCCACGGCCGTGCTGCGCCCCTACCAGGAGAAGAGCCTGCGCAAGATGTTCGGCAACGGACGAGCTAGGTACGTATAATAAATAATAAATAAATAATATGTTGGGACATTACCACACAGCACCATCTACTTCCATGGTAAGCTTCGAGGCCTGTGTTATGGATACCAGATAGTTGATACACTACACATATACATATAAACTCTAAATACATACATATTATAAATATAAACACCCATGACTAGAGTACAAACATTCGTGCTCATCACACAAATGAATGCCCCAGCGGGACTCGAACCCGCGACCGCTGGCACAGCAAGTAGGGTCACTACAAACTGAGCCAAACGTGTCGTCAAATATTTGTCATATATACTAATATCATATACTAATATTATGAATGTGAAAGTGAGTTTGTTTGTTTGTCCTTCTTTCACATCAAAACAGAGTGACGGATTGGCGTAATTTTTGTCTACAAACTGAGCCAAAAATCAAGGTAAATCCTCTAATATATCCTAAAATTAAACAAGCGTGTCGGGCGGCAGGTCGGGCGTGATAGTGCTGCCGTGCGGCGCGGGCAAGTCGCTGGTGGGCGTGACGGCGGTGTGCACGGTGCGCAAGCGCGCGCTCGTGCTCTGCAACTCCGGCGTGTCCGTGGAGCAGTGGAAGCAGCAGTTCAAGTGCTGGTCCACGGCCGACGACAGCATGATATGCCGGTCTGTACTGTGTACCCATCGTATTCATACATACCTACTAGCGACTCACCCTTCATCCCTAGGTACGCTTTAATTTTCTTGAGCGGAAATAAAAGTAGCATAAGTTACTCGTTACGACATCAACTACCTGCCAGTGAAAGTTCCGTCAAAATGGGCCCAGCCGTTTCGGAGTTAAGCCGGAACAAACATACAGACAAAAATTATGAAAATTGTGTTTTTCTTATAAATACCATGTATAATTCCATATACATTTAGTAAAAATCTGTTATTTTGACATTACAAACAGGCACTACTATTTTATTTCTTTGTATAGACTAGGCTGCAGGTATTCATATACACCACTGAGCACAGCCAACCCTTCAATACAAAAGGTATCAGGCCATAGTCCATTGATTTCGAAAACTTGCTAGGTTCTCTCAAACATGCCGATTTCCTCACCATGTTTTCCTTCACAGTAAGATAAGTGATCATCATGTTGGAAACAATTCGCTCATATTATAAATAATAGAGGTGCAAGACCTGGGATTTGAACCCGCTTCACTCGGTTTCCCAAACAAGCGCTTTACCACTGGGGTACCATTGTCTCCAAGTCTATATGCATGAGAAATTTTTTAAACGATTAAGTTGTATATAAATATGTTACTAGCTGACCAGGCGGACGTCGCCCTGTCCGAATAAAAAAAAAGTTTAATAGTTCTCTGAATTCAGTTTTTTAATAATTTTCCAATTTTTTAGGCAATTTTACTAACTTTTTTGCTAACCAACGAGCTGCATTTCTATTTTGTTAATATGTTATAATATTCGATCAACAATACTACTAGATAACATGTCACATACATACTCAAACCTAAATTCTGTCAGCGCGAATATATACTTATACAGCTTCATTTGTATACTAACGAACCAAGACAAAGACTTGTAATAGTTTTATTTTCAACCTAATCAACACCATATAGCACCTTGCAATAAAGTCACAAATCTTCAAATTTATCATCACACACGATCATTTCGCAAGTTTTATAATCTTTATTGTAAAATCAACCATATATTTAAAAAAAACATAAAGCACTTTTTCCCGTTGTTGCTTTGCGAGCAAATCGTTATGTTTTGTTTCTGTTTTACTTCTTTGAATTTGCACATGTATTGGCCGACCTGGGCCAACGTTCTTAGCTGATTTAAAATTGTAAAAAAAAATCATTTTTATATTATTTCGTAGGTTAAATCTTAAAATATTGACTCAATCTACATGTTTTTACCGAAAATAAGACACTCCGCCTGATCGAGTTATCTAGTAGTATTGTTGATCGAAGTTAATCTGAATATAACGATACAACAGTTTCACATCAGAAGCCAAGGACAAGCCGATGGGCGCGGGCATCCTCATCACCACGTACTCGATGATCACGCACGGGCAGCGGCGCTCGTGGGAGGCGGAGCAGACCATGAAGTGGCTGCAGGCGCAGGAGTGGGGGCTGGTGGTGCTGGACGAGGTGCACACCATCCCCGCCAAGATGTTCCGCCGCGTGCTCACCATCGTGCATTCGCATGCTAAACTTGGTACTCTATTCTGTTATACATACTTATTGTTATATATGTATATTTTTTTAATATAGGAATAAATAGGTTATAGTTATATACATATACAATATATACATTGGGACATTAAGATATAGCGCCATCTAGTTCCATGATAAGCTACGAGGCTTGTGTTATGGATACCAGATAGATGATTCACTACACATATATAACTAAATACATACATATTATAAATATAAACACCCATGACTGGAGTACAAACATTCCTGCTCATCACACAAATGAATGCCCCCAGCGGGACTCGATAGAAATGAATCTAAAATTATATGTGGAATAATATTTGAAAAATCTGTACAGATAAATAAAATTGAAGTGTCTGTTTGTAATGTTAAAATAACAGCGTTTTACTAAATGCATATGAAATTATATACGGTACTTATAAGAAAAACACAATTTTTAAAATTTTTGTGTCTGTATATCTATCTGTCTGTCTGTCTCGAATAATCTCTGAAACGGCTGGACTGATTTTGACGGGACTTTCACTGGAAGATAGCTAATGTTATAGCAAGTAACGTAGGCTACTTTTATTTAAAAAAAAGAATTAAGGTTCCGCTTAAAAAAAATTAAAACGTACCTAAGGGCGAACCCGAACGAGGGTGAGTCGGTAGTTTATTATAATAACGATGATTTAATACTGTTAAACATCGCGTCATCGAACATGGTGCGCCCGCAGGGCTGACGGCGACGCTGCTGCGCGAGGACGACAAGATCGCGGACCTGAACTTCCTGATCGGGCCCAAGCTGTACGAGGCCAACTGGCTGGAGCTGCAGGCGCAGGGCTACATTGCGCGCGTGCAGTGCGCCGAGGTGTGGTGCCCCATGACGCCCGAGTTCTACAGGGAGTACTTGGTCGAGAAGTTAGTCACATTTTATCTACTTGGCTCTGTGGTCCGTCCCTAAGTTAGGTCCAGGTCACACTATCTGTGTACTAAATTTCGATGAATTTCGATTAGTCGTTTTAGCGTGAAGATCCACCTGACTCACGTCTCCCAACAAGCTTTCAAAACAGCTGTGTATGAATAAAATAACAGGTACACGGCTATATGTGGTGAACTACTGGTATACGTGGTATACTGGTGTACGTGGCGTGTGCAGTGCTCCGAGGTCTTCCTCGTGACGCCGGAGTGCTATCAGAGAGTTGCTTGCTGTAAAATAATACACATTGTTATGCACATACATTTATATTATTGAAAATAGATTTACTTTAATTGTTGTAAAAATTGAAGATAAATAGTTCATCTGATTGTTAATCATGGGATTTTTTTACTCTACAGTTATTGTACAGTTTGCTTTAAATATTGTGCTATATGTACACTCATTGAAATTAAGCCCCCCAAAATATTCATTCTTATATCATCTATACAAATAATAAAAGCGATATGCAAATAGCTTGTTATATATTACAGTTAAATACTAAACCCAAACATTTCAGGATCAACAAAAAGATGTTGCTATACGTAATGAACCCGTCGAAGTTCCGAGCGTGCCAGTACCTGGTGCGCTACCACGAGCGTCGCGGCGACAAGACCATCGTGTTCTCAGACAACGTGTACGCGCTGCGACACTACGCCGTCAAAATGAACAAGCCCTACATCTACGGGCCCACGTCGCAAAATGAAAGGATTCAAATACTCCAGAACTTCAAATTCAACCCAAAAGTGAATACCATATTCGTCAGCAAAGTTGCCGACACGAGCTTCGATTTGCCGGAAGCCAATGTCCTGATTCAAATTTCTTCGCACGGTGGTTCTAGGAGGCAAGAGGCTCAGCGTTTAGGTCTGTGAATGATTGGATTTTTGTTATTAATTCTACAAGATAATGTAACTCAAACGAAATTCAATAATAAACTTCATTGAATTTCGTTTGAGTTATGTTCCCAAATTAACTATGATACCTTAAGAATTAAAACTAAACCGCATCAAATCAAAACAAGTATATTTTATTTATTTAAATAGACTTTTATAAGCACTTTTGAATTGTCAATTTTACATTTTAAATTTAAATTAAATGTCATTACATTACAATGTCGATGATGATGATCGAACTTGAATATTCAAAATATCTTGTTAGTACTCTAAACCTATACGTTTCATAAGTCTTTGTAAATGTATAGCAATACTCTTAACATAGATATAATAGAAAAACAAAATACTAACTTTAATTTTTACTTTTTTTACAGGTCGAATTTTGAGAGCTAAAAAAGGCGCTCTAGCAGAGGAGTATAATGCGTTTTTCTATACGCTTGTTTCTCAAGACACGTTGGAAATGGCGTACAGTCGTAAGAGACAACGGTTTCTTGTTAACCAAGGTTACAGTTATAAGGTAAATATTTCACAATTGATTTAAAAATCCCATCTAAAGATAAAAAGTATATTAAATGATACTAAAATTAAAAAAAAGGACTTGTTATATAGGTATTTTATATTAGTCATACAATACAATATTTTATTTATGTTTTTATGAATCTTAAAATAATACTATGGTTAATCAATTAATATCTCAAATACTACTATTTAATTTATAATTTACAACAGGTAATTACTGAACTCAAAGGCATGGACCAGGAGCCTGACATGTTGTATGGCACAAGAGAGGAGCAAGGCATGCTTTTACAGAGCGTAAGTTACTTCAAAATAATATTGACCGGTTTCTTTATACTGTTTACGTCACTGCAGCTGCTCACTTAAAATTATTACTTATTTAAAGGGCAATAGACAATCTGCCCTTCAAAGCAAAGTTTATCATTATATTGCATTTTAGGGTGGTTGTCCTACCATAGGTTTACGATGAATAATTATAATAATAAGTGAATTAGTTCTAGAAGTATTTAAAAAAAAATGATCACTTTAAAAAAATATGTTTTTATGATTTAATAATGTTTTATTTCCAGGTGCTGGCGGCGTCGGAGACGGACTGCGAGGAGGAGCGCGAGGGCGGCGCGGGCGCGGGCGGCGCGCGGCGCGGCGGCGCGCTGGCGTCGCTGGCCGGCGCCGACGACGCGCTCTACATGGAGCACCGCCGCGCCGCGCACCACAACAAGCACCCGCTCTTTAAGAAGTTCCGCTACTGATTGTGACTCGGGTCAGTCACCGACTTCACTACATAGTATAAAACAAAGTCGCTTCCCGCTGTCTGCCTGCCCCTATGTATGCTTACATCTTTAAAACTACGCAACGGATTTTGATGCGGTAGATAGAGTGATTCAAGAGGAAGGTTTGTATATATAATACTCCATGTTAGAGTACAAAAAAGCAGAGAAATTCAAAGATTTGTATTTCATACTAACCGTTAAAACATACCTAGGGACAAACCCGAGCGACGCGAGGGTGAGTCACTAGTGATATATAATAATAATATTTTGGGACATTAACACGCAGCATTAGCTAGTTCCATGTGGTATGGATACCAGATATTTGATACACTACACATATTATATAATTTTAAATACATACATATTATTATAAATATAAACACCCATGACTGGAGTACAAACATATGTGCTCATCATACAAATAAATGCCCCCAGCGGGACTCGAACCCGCGACCGCTGGCACAGCAAGTAAGGTCACTACAAACTGAGCCAAACGTGTCGTCAAAATATATAGGGTAGTCGACATATACATACACCCACATACACATCCATTTGATTTACTTGAGTAACCGAGCACACAATCTTGAAAAAATTCCATTACTGATCGGGCATCGGTGAGCGTCTTGCTATTGGGTAGATTTAGTGTTAAAAAACATTATTTCACCCCTGAAAAACTTATTAATTTTCAATAAATGCTAGTCACTTTGAAATCAAAAATAATAAGCCAATTAAGTTGGCAAATCAGTGATGTCACAGATTGCTATTACTATACACAATCTCTTTCAATTCTTATTTTTATGTAACAACGTTAATAACTTGACATTTTTTCCAATTGCAGGATTTATATTTTATTACAATACAATACCATATTGGTGCATCAATCACATTTCAAACATTACAATTTAAAAAATAAACGATCTACAGTGAACCATAAACAGAAATTGCTTAACGTACATAGATGAAGAAATTTCTTTATAAAAGAAAAAAAATAAGAAAATTATAAACACAAACAAATAAGTGATTGAAATAAACACCTAAATAAATGAAAGCTATTTGGTTTTATTTTATGATGCCTTAATCCTCAAATATGGATTACAATATTTTTTATTTTTTACTAGAGACTTACCCTTCGCTCGGATGCGACCGTGGATACGTTTTATTTTTTTGAGCGTAGCCCTTATTCTTTTTCTAAAATAAAAGGAGCCTAAGTTACTTTTTATAACATCAGTTATCTGCCAGTGAAAGTTCGGTGAAAATCAGTCCAGCCGTTTCGAAGATTAGTTGAAACAAACAGACAGACCAAAATTTAAAAAAATATGTTTTTCCTACAAGTTCCGTATATAATTTCATATACATTTAGTAAAAAGCTGTTATTTTAACATTACAAACAGACACTTCAGTTTTATTTATCTGTATAAATTAATATAATTTGTAATCATTGCAGCGAAACAAAAACAGAAGGCGGGGTTCCAGAATGGGCATTAGTAGAGTTACAAGGTCTAATACAAATGAAAAAAGAAAAACAAAACGGTCCAACTGTGGTCGGGGACCTGCATTATTTCAATAGGAACAAACACCCGGTACTCGTGCTCGGGCACCACGTCCTGAACGGCAAGGAAGTAAAGTTAGAACAACCCATGGCCGTCATGGAAAAGGTCACGGAAGGAGAACACACTGCTTACAAAGTGAAGGCTGTTGTTAAAAAGAAACTTCTATTCAAATCTAGACCCAAACCTATTATATCTAATGTTAATGATAGGGTATAATCAGTGTGCTTAATAAATTGTAATCCTGATGTAATTGTGTTGTTATTTTTAAATTAAGTATATTTCTGCAATAAAAACCAATTAGATGATGTACTCTTAACAGATTTCGGCCACGGCGGCCAAATTAACTGAGCCAACTGCGCAGGAGATATTTAGTGCACAAGTGTACGCACAGACAAAAAAAGGCCGGCAACACATCTGCAAGCCCTGCGGTGTTGCAGATGTCCATGGGCGGCGGTAATCACTCCTTCAGGTGAGCCTCCTGCCCGTTTGCCCCCTTAGTCCCATAAAAAAAAATACAGACCTAATTCTGGACGCTAGTCTGAATTTCTTAACAGAAGTACTCTTATAACACTTGACCGGGACTGAAAACCAGGACCTGGATTTGTGGCCGTATATGTTAGCCACTAGACCACTGTGCAGTAAAATACAAATGAGTATTCATAATACATATAAAAAATAATAAATAGAAAAGAATGTAATAGAATTCGAATTCTGTATTTCAAAACGGACTAGATTTCACAAGCATTTTAAGCTAATACTTATAATAATATTTTTTTAAAAGCATAATCACACGTCTCATTATTTTGAGCACATTGATCGAGAAAATTATAATAACTAGCATTTTATATCATTCTAGACATTATTGGGTCATAGGTTTTTCACCACGCCATTTTGTTTTATTTATAGACTAGCAACTCGCCCTCGGTCCGTTCGGTTTCGTCCCTCGTTACGATCTATCGTTTAGATTTCTCAGATATTTTCCCGCAGTAAAAAGTATACCATATGTTGAACTGGATAACCAGCTATCATCATACTAAGTTTCATCAAAATCTTGCCAGTGGTTTTCTCGTGATACGTTCCCAAACAGCAGACAAAAATTCTAAAAACTATAGATTCGGCTTCTATATCGATAATAATAACATATTTCAATAAGATTTTTCAAAAAATATCTAATGTATAGAATTGACTCAGTTAGAATTTTATAATATGTATAGATAAAGTTAGGAATTAGGAAGACCAACATAATATTTCATTAAATACATAGAAACAGTATACAGGTGGATTTTTGACACAGGACAGGTACCTTAACTGCTATAGTTACAGGAAAACGTTCCTAGGAGACCATCCATGACCATTTGAAATATTTTGAACTACATTCACAGAATTTGGAAGATGTACAGTCAGCAAAAAAATTTTTAAAATACCAAAAAAAATTTTTTTTATGCCAACCGATCCTATTTCATGTAGGGATTAAAATACTGTAGGACCATTCAAGAAAGGGAAGACGGGACAGTAAGGGCAGGTACCTTATCTTCCTGTCCTGCCTCAAAAATCCATACTGTATATGAATAGGTATTACTTTCTTTTCACCACCCACTTTTAGATTTATTTCGTTTGTTTTATGCAGTTTAAGGATAACTATATTGTAAAAATGTATATGTACAACAAAAAAAATTAATAAGACATATTACTATGAAAGGCACTTTATTTTTCTCAAGAAACAGAAAATAAGTTATTACTATACTTATACATAACTTAATATAATTAAATACTAAATAAATTCTAATCTGATTCGAACAGGAAAAATTCACCTGTTAAATTTTAAAGTAAAGGGCGATTGTACGTTAAAGGAATGAATTGCACTCGCCAAATAGTGTTACATGAAATAAGCACATTTTCATTATCCAAACATTAAAATTCAGCTTTGAACTTTGGTTGATGATATAAATTATATGATAAACTCAAACATCTAAAACAAAGATATAAACAATTTAAAACTACCAACATAACTCAATAATCTATAACTTTAACCTACCAAGAACTTTTGTTATTTTAAACTGCTTTAAAGAAATTTAATCACTTGTGAATTTCATAAGCCAAAATTATGCAGTCTTGTGTTTAAATATAAATGAACATGTCACAAATAACCTTAATAATATACAATTTAAGAATTATTTACCACGTCAAGGTTAATGCGTTAGCAAAATATATATCAGATTATATTTTATAAATTCAACAAACAACATTTTATCATCGCCATACTTTATGTGAAAAACCTATTGCATGTTTAATACTTAACCAAACAGTATATAAAATCAGAGGAAAGAGTGTAATTACTTATTAAAATACAGAAGGATATAATTATAATGATAGCGAAAAGGAGAAATATTTGTTTGAAAAAAATTTTTGAAAGTAAATAAGTGAATAAAAGCAGTAACAGACGACTAATGTTGTATTGTTGCCTATAATTTTTTATTTAGGCCATTACACAATATCGATAATCTGATATCACTGATAACTTCCTTCCGTTCTGACTTCAATGACTTGCGTCCATATTTTGGTATTTAATTTTTTTTTTTGTATAAAATGAGATTAAAATAGAAAATAAAGAGAATATATGTATATTAAACAATCCTAAATGCACCTAACATTTAAAACAAAGTTATGTATGATAACTCGCCGCGCCCACACCACGTGACCACTCAGCCGGCGCGACCGGCGTCCGCACACTGCACACTCTCGGGAAATCAATTACAGTCACATATTAAACCTTAATCCCCACCTTACTCCGAAACACTTACATAGGTCGTAAATTCATTAATCAATATCTAACATTCAATATTGCAATCTGCCGTATAATTTCATTATTTACATTGTTATATTAATTACTAAAACATTTATCAAAACGTTCACATTCAATCAAATGGGTGTGACGATGTAGATGACAGAAAGGAGATTATAGAAAATAGTAAGTATAATGTATAGTTTAAGCGAGCTCAGGCGGCATCGAGAGAGGACCTGAGCAGTTCCTGGCCCTCCACGGAGGTCCAGTACCGCACGAGGAGGTCGCGCTCGGCCTCGAGGCACGACAGGAATGTTTGCTCGGCTTCACTGCTCTGCTTCAGACTCAGAAGCTTCTTCTTCAATAAAATAATCTGAAATTAAACGAATTATGTATATATTTTAAATAATAGTTTAAAACGTTACGAAATATAAATATTCTCATTTCTGAAATTTTCAAGTAAGCTTGATAGATATAAGTGATAAATTCAATCCTTGCTCTAACAACAAACGATGTACTATCTTATCTATACAGGTCGTGACCCATTAAAACATCATCTTTAAAAGACCAGTCAACTGTCAATGTAAACGTACCAAGTTTATCACTAATGGACACATTTAGTTTAATTTTTATCATAGCTTTATTTACTGAAGTAAAGGCAAATGTGGAAAATGAAGAACCTATTCTATATTACTATGGACTAGTAAGTATATGATATACGTCCGTCTGTAGATAAGCTGTGTCATAATGTTAGAGTGAGTAAATAACTTTTATCAGTTTAATAATTAAATTTACAGTTCATATATGTATATCAAGTGCATTCGGTCTGACTTTATATTCTAAATGCTAGAATTTGATTCCAACAAGGATATTAAGAACATAACTGTATTTTTTGATATATAAAAAACTAAATTATATGAATAATTAATTTTAAATAAAACTAACTATGTTTGCGAATTATTTCCCGGATTTATTTTAATTTTTGGTTCCCGACGTTTCGAATGCTTTACACTTTACAGCAATCATGGTCACAGGAGAGACTAAGGTTTTAGACGTCTCAAAGGCGTTATAATATACTTGTTACGGACAGTGCCTACCCAAATAAAAAAAAATTGAAAAATCAAAATAAATCCGCGAAATAATCCGTAAGTAAGGATGATTTTATTTAAAAAGTCAAATATTCACGTAAGTCTAAGAAAGAATAATTAATTGTTAACATTTAATTTAATCGTAGAGAACGAGGAAGGATGAAAGTTTTATAAAAAAAATATACGTTGGCAATATTTATTATTTAGTATGTAATAAAGGCTAAATCTACAGTTTTAGATTTTTAGCTTGTCATTTTGTGTCCCTCGCAGAAATAATTGAGAAATAGTCAAAATCAAAAATAGTTTACTTTCATTTCAATTGGTTGTTGACATCCAATAATACAGAAGCTTATTTTACCCACTCCACACAAAGCGGTGGTCATGTTTAGTTTTGAAACCAGCTAAGTGATTGAGCAACATAAGATCCACAGACAGGGCAACAAGCAGAACCATTTAATGAATAAATGGCTTCAAGTGCCCTTCGAGGCACGTGAGTGAAACACTGCCAACGCAACTTCGAACTTTTACTGAGAATTCATTGGACAGAAAAACTCAGTAACTTAACTTATTTCGACCCGGGACTCGGACCTAAGACCTCGCGATTTGTAGCCGTACATGCTTGCAACTAGACTACCGATGCACGTGACCCCACGTGTCCCTGCCATATCTAATGGCAGATCAACACGCTTGCCATTTGCCACAAATTTCAAAGTTTTACAAACGCTTGGCTGAACTTGAACAGACTATCGATATCCACACAACTGCTAGTGCGCTTGTTTGATTCCGAGAATCAAGCATCGGTGGACGTCAACATTGAATCGAATATTATGTTCGGTTTATCTTATTTCTATTATAAAATGAAACATCGAGAAAATGAGAGGAAACGGGAAATTCAACAAAGGAGATGTTTGATGTTAAAAATTCATAGAATTGAAATATTTTCGGACTAGATTCATATAAAATAAGTAAGTATGCATAAATGAGGTAGTGCATCACGAGGGCTTCTCACAAAAATCAAATCAACTTCCTTTGATTTGTGCACAAAAACCGACACTCGATTTTAACAGCCACAAAGTGCGTGCATACCTTCAAGGCAAACGCTCTCTCCACGTGTTTGAATTTGTTGACTCTTTTAGCTCACCGAGGCTCGGTAAGCGTGTGGAGCCGGCCTAAGGCTGGGTTCACACGGCATTGTCCTGCACGTTTTTTTAGTATTCGATTTTGAACGTACTATCAGCCGTGTGCACGCACAGGAGGAGAGCGAGCGCAGCCTGCCTCGGTGCGGCGCGCGACAGGCGTGCGCGGCGCTGGCGCGGCGCTACTGGCGCGCGCCCGCGCTCGTGCGCCTGTGCCGCTGCGCGCGCCGGCGACGCTGCGATGCGCGCGCGCCCGCCACTCGCCTCGTCGACCTCAATAACCGCGCGCACTTACAAGTACCTATACACTATATACACCCCCTACACCCTTACACGCTTCTTATATATAAAATCAAATTAAATAAATGAAATATTAAAATTATGAAAACTTCCTTAATTGACGTCATAGATTTTCTCGGCTTCAGTGTAATATATATATATATATATATATATTGTACAATCAATACTGTAGTATTACGAGTACTATGAATTATTATATATTTAACTTGATATAACGACATTAATCTTGACCAAAAATGTTCAATGAGAACATGAAACTAAATCTCATAAGTTTTGAAAATCAATATTTCATCTTCATATTCAGATTCATTTCAATATTCAAATAAAATATTTGTGTTACATTCCAGTTTTGCGAGCCCGTGACCGATTGGCCAGAATGTGCATATAACGAATCACCGCTCACCGTTGAAACATTGTATGAACGGATGAACCCAGATGAGTTGGAAGAACAGCACCACCAGGGCAAGCATTTATACCCGCCAAAGATAATTCTAACTTGTCGTTGCCGCAACCCTAACTATTGGAAATTGAATGAAGAGAGTGATACGAGGCTCGTGTACCAGTGTGCGTCTCTGCCTGTGTGCAAGAGCGGGGACTACTGTGGTAATGTGGACAGCGATCTATTAGCGCTATACCAGTCATGCCAATGTCCACGCGGCCATATGTGCGTGCATAGTGGCGGTGTACCGCGGTTGGACATATCCGAGCTATTGTACCGAGGCAAAGGCTGGAGAGCGTACTGCCAGCCCATCAGTGACGATTATATTTATGAGGATTATTAATCATAATAAAATTAAAAACTCTATCAACTTGAATAAATCATTTTATAAATATTTAGTGAAGTAATTGCTTCTACTTCACACATCATAATTTCAATTTTCAGAGCAAAAATTTCAATAGTAAGAAATTTGTAAAAAAATAGAAAGTAAACCTGCTATCATATAAAAAGTAATCTAAGTCACCATTAAAGTCCATATATTGTCTGTATTGTTAACAATCTTAATTTATTGTTGTGTAGAACAACAAAACAGCAAATGTATTTACATTCATTTTTTTTATGGGATTCAGTGACAAACGAGCAGACAGACCACCTGATGGAAAGCGGTACCTGTCGCCCATAACACCTACGGTTCGTGCGCTTAGGTTTTATGTTACAAAAATGCAGAACCGTAGGTGCGTTGTCACTGTGAGGACTAAGATCACATGCCTCTTGCCAGTAATTGCACTGGCTATCTTATCCTTCAAACTGGAACACAACAATGTAATCATTGTTGCTTGGCGGAAGAAATAGGTAAGGGGGTGGTACCCATCCAGTCGGACTCCTCAGGCTTGACAGAGTCCTACTACCGGTGGAAAATTCATAGTATTAATAAGAAAAGATGCCGTCAATGACCGCACCACTGTCAAATATGGTCACATCTATGGTCTACCCATGATATATGGATTTATTTTTCAAACGCTTTTATTAGCTGTAGTTGTAAATAACCATCTACATATCATGTACTTAAACCTTGCAAGTCGATTTTTAAGAAATCGATGGGAAACTTTGTAAGTACATAATACTTTCTTTACGCGATGTTTTTGGATATTTTTGCAGATTTTAGGGCAAACGTCGAGAATTAAAAATTAAAATGAATTCGTGAAAACGGGTTTTATTTAAAATGTTTGTAGATACATATTTGATATTACCATAATTTAATACAATCGAGCCGATCTGATTATGGAGCCAGAAAGTGGTCAGTTGTATTATATGACAACTGATACAACCTCAGTATTTAAAACATTACAGTTTATGTAAAATCTAGATCATATAATTTATACAATATACTCACTTGTGCCGGCTGAGAAGCGATGTCCCTTGCAATGCTAGCGACCTGGTCGTCGAAGCGGTCGGGCCACAGCACGCGGCTGACCAGCCCGCCCGACAGCGCCTCCGCCGCCGACAGCCGCCGGCCGAACACCACTAGGTCGTTCACCTGGAATATGCAATATATTACGTTAATATCACTAGTTCAAAATCAATGTCACCTTAAATATTTAATAATATAATCAGCTCTTTTAACACCTCACTCTCGGACTTCATACAAACGCGAATCGATAGTTACTACTACATAAGACTTCTCCTTAATGCGAGGGGATTAGGCCTTAGGCCATCACACTGACAAATGGCAGTTCGGCAGGATATCAAATTATTTTAGCATCATCCAGATTTCACATACAAATTTTGAAAGGTATACAATATTACAATGAGTAGTAATCATAAAAAGTTATAAAACAAGAATATTTTGTTTAAAAAAAAACTATAAAACTATCGTAGCAAAATGAAAGAAATAAAACAAACAAAGTATCATACCAACGCCTGTGGCAGCGCCCTGCAGCGCGCGGTGAGCGCCGCGGCGCCGGGCAGGGGCGGCGCGCCGGCGGCCGCCAGCGAGAAGGTGGCGCCCTCGCACGCCAGCGCCACGTCGCTGAGCGCCACCAGCGCCAGCGCCACGCCCGCGCACGCGCCCCATGCCCCCACGCACACCAGCTTGCTGTGCCGTACAACTGCGCTCAGCAGCGATCTTAAATTTAATAAGTTTATATGTAGTTAAAAAACTAATAATATTCTTTCAACTTTACTAGTAGCCACTAAAGAGTTCAACTATTGTCATCCGAAGTACATATACATACATACAAAGCTTCATTTTGGTACGAAAATTAGAAGTGGGTTAAAATTGACTTCCAAGATTTGTTAAAATTGTTAGTTACAAGCAAAGCTATTATAAAAGCGTTTTAAAAACAAAAGGAATTTATTATTGAGCTAAGCTTATTATTCCCTCACATAAAACTTTGCAGATGTTATGCAATTTATTTTGTTGGATCTCACATAGGATTGTATTGCAATATTATTAACTAGTAATGTTATTTATAACACTTTAAAAGTAATATAATAAAAAACAAAAACAAAAAAAAATAGTTAACAAAGGTGGCCTTATCTCTGAAAGAGATCTCTTCCAGTCAAACCGTGGATGTGGAAGAAGATATCAGCGGGCAATAATAGTATAAGAAATAAATATACAAAAAATAATAATCATATACCATACATAACTAATCATACTATACAGATATATTACTTATACAACTAATATTATTTTTAAATGAAAAACTGTGAAGTTTCTCTCCTGCCCTTATTACCAGAACTGTCTTTCAAACCGCTAGCCTCACGGACTCAAAATTAATTTATAAAAATTAAAAAAAAAAATTATTGATTTGCTTATTTATCTATGTGAATAAAAAGTTTCATTTTATGTTTAAGATCAATGAACCCTAAATACTTTATTTTTTTAACCTATTTACTACATTACATATGGCTGTAGATCTAGAGATCCAAGTCCCAAGTTAGGGCATTTTTATTTATTGAATTTCTCTATAAAGAAATTCTTAGTAGCAGCCCTGAGTGGAGAAGATGGCGGTATTATATCCCCGCACCACAAAGAGCCCTTAAAACTGTCGATCCTGTCCAATGTCCATTCTCCACTGTCCAGATCCTGTCCACTCTCACCGGTCGTGCCGAAGTATCACAATGGACTTATTGGAAAAGAGCGCACTTGTGTTTACGTGCATACTTATGCACTATATTTCCTGTAGTCTCAAGTGGTCCCGGGGTAGAATATGGTCAAGAGAACATTATGAAGTTTAAGAATACATACATGAATGTTTTTGCATAAAAATATGCTTCTTCAAATTATTACACATTCGGTATTTTCAGACTGATACAAATACTACCAATATATTTAAAAAAAAACAGACAATGGCAAAAACAGCTAAGTTAACTAGGCGTTAAAAAAGTTCTGTTACTTGCTATAGTTAGTGTATAACATATAAAATCTTACCTGACTGATTCGGCAAGCTCATAAGCATAATTGGTCCTTATTTCTTTATTTTCATCTAATAATAAACTCAAGTCTAAGCTTGAACATAGAGTTCCACATTGAGATGTAAAAAGAGTTATTGATATGTCTTGAATGCTGTCTATGTAATTAAGGGCTTCCTGTAATTCCTTTAGAACCTAAAATTTGAATATTACACGTTATTTATAATATTTTAATGATCATATTTAGTCCCTCTTTAGAGTCCCACTGTTTAGTGACACCTCTTTCGTCAATTTAATATGATTATATATTATGTGAATAAATTATATAAAACAACTTACTTCTACACAAATTTTTAAACCAGTTTTTTGTATGCATATTATAGCTAGTTGTTTATTCACATTAACAGATATAAATTTAAATTGATCATCTTTCATTTGCACAGATGTATTGATGTTCTCCTGATCCCCTGGTTTAAGCAATTTCTTGTGCTTGGCTGGTTTATCTATTTTAGATGATTCTCGTTTTCTTTTATTAAGTGCAAGAGATAGCTTTGAATTCAGTTTTTCTTTTATAGATAAACAATCATCTTTATTTATAATATCACTGGATGTGTTTGTTAGTTCAGTCTTAAACACATCTTTTGCAGAATGTTCTACATCTTCAACTATGTCTGTAGACCTGGACTCATTATGATTGTCTGAAGAAATACGTTGATTGGATGGTTTGGTGACATTTTGCGCATATCCAGATTCTACATCACTTAAGCGTCTTGGGCTCATGCAGCTGCTTGAGTAGGAGCTTGATGAGTGACGTCTATAGATAATAGAATCATCAGCACTATGAGTTTCAAAATCTTCACATACTGATGGGGATTTAACAGAACTGCTTAGAGAATTTCGTTGTTTACCACTTAGAATTTTTTTGGCTTCACCATCTTCATATTTGATAGATTCCTTTTTTCTTTCTCTAAACTTCATTTCTTTACCTTCTGGAGTAGAACTTTGTAGTTTTTTAATAAATTCAGCTTTGGTTTTCATATTTTTTTTACCTTTAGTGGCTTCAGGAGTGAGTTGATATATCATATTAACTGCACCTTCATCCATTAGTAGCTTATCAACTTCTGTCAGTCTTTTATTTTGTTTATTATTTTTAGGTGTTGGTTTCTTCCATTGTAGCTTAGATAGTGGTGACTTGGATTTTGATCTCTGCGAGACTTGTTCAGGTTTTATTTTCTTTGAGGGTGTTTGTTCTTTATTTATTAAATTTTCTTTTGTCTTAGTTATAGTTTTACCTTTTGTAAATGTATCTGGGTTATCTGGATCAAATATCACTTTTTTCTTGATAACTCTACCTAACCGACGAGGAGCCCCCTCATCTCCGCTTTTGTTTGCCTTTTGTAAGTGTTCTTCACTTAATGTAGAATCAACAGATGTCCTTTCGGCTGGTTCTGCATTCAATGAATTTTCTTGCATCTCCTTAAGATTTTCAGAATCCTTAAGTTCATGGTCACACTCCTCAATGCTTTGATCACACTTATTATCACCAGGTTCATCATCCTCCCAATCCATAACAAGTTTATTAACTATACTATCTGACTGTTCTTTCTGTAGCTTACTATCAGAAGTAGTTTCTTGTTTACTGTCTGATTCTGTCTTGCTTTCAGAAATAGAACCCTCCTTGCTTTCAGAATTAGATTCCTGCTTATTGCTATTTAATAATTTATTTTCAGAAATACCATGAGACTCACATTTTGATAAATCTGCATTAGCATAATTTTTTTTATCATTCTTTTTTCCTTTAGGTGTGGGGTTCTTTTTTTTCTTTGTACTCTTTAACCTAGATAGTTGTTGTAAAGCAATTTCAGCTTTAGTTTGAGAAACCTTCGATATTTCAATAACTTGCTCTACTGAGTGCTCGTTATCGTCATTACCTTCTAAAATATCTAACAATTCCTCTTTATTAAAAACCTCCTGCTTTACAGTACTGTTATTGTTTTCTGAAACATCCGATGCACGAAGTACTTCACTTAGTTCGATATTTTGGCCCAATTCACTCAAAATATTATTAGAATCATTTATTTGCTCTTCAATAACTAAACTTTCATGGCAATCATTATCATTTTTCTCAACAACGATTTCAGTTTCAAATGTAACTTGTTCAATAGACATTGCAGATTCTATAGTTTCGATACTGTCAATTTCTACAGTTTCAGTTATAATTTCATGTTCATTAACGACTTCTTTTTCAATTTCGACAACATTACTCGATATTTCAATAGATTCAGTTTCTTGGACTTCCTGTTCAATGCCTTTCGTTTCATTTTCAAGTTTACCATCCTTTATTACTTCTGAATCAACAGAAACCACACATTCTTCAACGACATTAGTTTCGTTATTCTCAGGTAGTATCTCAATAATATCGGGTTTGTCGCATTTAATTTCATTTACGTTACTTTCGGCGACGTCATTATTAGCTTCAGAATGTCCACTTTCAGTATTTTGGTCACAATCGACACCATTAGATTTGTGGCACACTGGGGGCTCCAGTGTTTCTACGTTTGCACCCTCTATAACATTAGGTTTTACTATATCAATATTTGAACTAATAACTGGATGTTCTTCAACTGCTTCCATTATATATTATAACGAAATAATTTGTCTACACTTAATTTTAAGTATAACCTAATATGTTGATAAATAAATCAAATAAACGCAATTACACTTGACACTACTTTCCTTACATTATTTTTAAGTACATATTTAAAAAGTTTCACAAAAATCAATAATTTTATAGACACAAGAAGAAATAATATTAAAACGTTAGAATAACGCGATCTATTAATTTTCTATTTATCAAGCGTCGGTCCATTTGATTTCCAAGCGAGTTAAAGGGGTCGCCATATGTACGTGGATTAATAGAGAATACGAATAGTTAAATCTACTGATGAGCAAAAAAAGTTGCCCTTAAGACGCAAAGTTTTATTTATTTTATAATAAAATTGAACAAATTTCATATAATTTTTACTAAATTAATATTTAGAGAATATTCAGCTATTTTTTTAAATAATCTAAAAAACCAAAAAAAAAATATTTAATGTTGGTAATCATTTATCATATTATTAATTTTTTAGGACCTAGTAGGTACCATAGACAATAAAAGTGTCCCATAGTGCACTTTATACACGATATGTGATCACATAAAAGGGATAAAGAGGATTAACCACTCCAGCTTACTAGTATAGTCAGGGCTCGGAACCGATTTATTTCGGAAATGTAATGGTTAATTTACCGCTCATTCTTTAACCGGATAATGAAAACGAACGGTTTATTAAGCCGAAATAATAATGGTTAACGGTTATTCTAAGAGAAAGGTTAGGTTAGGTTAGGTTAGGTACCGAAAATAAGGGGCTACCTATAGCCTTCTATAATATCATCAACCGTCGCCAGCTGACGTCATGAAGTCGCAGAAATTTACCGGATGCAAACGGTGCAAGAGTGGTTAGAATAAAAACTGTGGGAAAGCCTAGGTAAACAGCAATGCATTCCGTTTCTCCTGTTTTAAAATAAACAATTTTAAACAATACAATGACATATTATTATAGTATAGAAAATATTTTCTTATAAACTCATGTAAGAAAATGTAATAGATTATTTGTACCTACTATTGTCTATGGATTTCTCAACTGAAATTGGCAGACGTCAGTTGTCACTTGTCAGAAAAGATTAAGTTCAAAACAGAGAACAATATTTTGATTTTATATTAAAATTTAAAAGCAAGAATATAAATTATGAATATTTTGCCTAAGAAACGGTATAATTTATTTAACGATTATGTTGTTATAGAAAATCTGTTATTTGTAAATTCTGATATAGATACATATAATGAAAAATATTTTTCAGATGGCATGTTAGAACTAAAGAAAATATCGCTAGAGTACGAAAAGATGAGGCAGAAGCTGCCGAAAAAGACAGGCAGGAAAAATTAAGAATTGCAAATGCAGAACGTGAAGCTCGCCTCAATACTTTAAAACAAAAGAGCAAACAAAAGTTGATACAGCTTGATATACAACCACAAAATTCTGTACAATATCAAGAACCACAAGAACACATTAATTTGTTTTCAGATATCGATAATGCTGTTCAAACTACTAACAAGGAGCATGACAGAGAAATTAAAGAAAAAAAAGAAGATTATGAAAAAAAGATTGGGTATTTAACATATCTTGGTCAAGATACTAATGAAACACTAGGTAAAAAGAATTGGTATGAGCTACCTCCCGAATCAACACGTTTTTCACGTCCGTCATATGTAAAAGATACATATGATAAACTTGTACTTAAAGATGAAGATGGTAAGCCAAAGAAAATGGAGTTGGATGAAAAAGATGGAGAAATTGGCTGGAAATCTAAACAACGTATAGATCCCTTAAATTCATTTAAAAAATATTGCAATGATAAAAAATATCCAACTCAAAAATATGCAGGCAACATAAAAGATAAACTAAAAAATACTAATAAGAAAAAGGAAAGTAATAACAGATATTCTAATAAAGAAAAGACAAATAATAAAGATGACTCAGCAGCAAAACTACAAAAATTAAGGGAAGCTAGACTAAAGCGTGAGCAGCAAGAAAAGTATAGGACAGAAATGTTTTTATCTAAATTAAGTGGAGAGGTACCTGAAAATGAAGAAACTGACAAGATAAAAAAAGTCAAACCCAAATATAACTCTCAATTTAACCCTGAATTGGCTAGACAAAACTATCAGTAAATAAATCTATACATATAAAATTGTAACTAAGCTGAATCTGTACATTAAATTTTTTTTAGAAAATCTTATTGAAATAGACATTATCGACACAACATATAAAATACTTTACTGACTCACAACATATAAAATACTGAGGGAATATGTCTCATTTCTGAGAAAAAATACAAAAACTGCAATGTAAGAATATACTATGTAAAACCTAAGAATTTGGTTTTTGGTCATCTGAACGCGTTCGGAGCCACGGGCAATGCTAGTATATAATATATAAGATGTAAGCAGTAGTATAGTATTTTACAGTGCTGCCAAATTAATTCAATTTTCAAAGAACATATAAGAGCATACATACCAGACTGCCAATCTCAATCTAGAGACCATTATTTTAGAAACCAAGAATTCTTTCTGCTATATCGAGTATTTTACAATTAATATACAACCTGAATTGTTATATAAAGCAAAAATAATCTATACAAATAAATAAATTTGAAGTTATTTATGTTATAAGAATTTACTATAACATGTATGTATTCAGCCCTTTTTAACGTCCTACTTCTGGGAAAGGGCCTCCCCTCAATACAAGGGGGATCAGGTCATAGTCCACCACACTGGCCAAGTGTGGGTTGGTAGACTTCACATGTCTTTCAAAAACTTGCAAGGTTCTCTCACACATACAGGTTTCCTCACGATTTTCCTTCACTGTAAGGTAAGTGGTAATCATGTTAGAAATGATTCTCACATGAAAATGTAAGAGGTGCGAGTCCCGAGATTTGAACCCTCTCACCTGGTTTCTCAAGTGAGTGTGTTACCACGGTGCTACCACTGCCTTTAAGATACATTATTATAACATACATTATAGTTAACATTATATTATTATTGTACCTATTTATATTTTCTAGTGTTTTCTTCCAATGTCACATCATAATTAAGATAATTTCAATGATTTATGAATTCTATTTTAGAGTTGGTCAGCAACTGAAACTTATTAAATAATAAAAATGTTGAATATTTTTATAAAAAATAAAATGAAAAGCCACACATAATATATTAATAATTTATTAATAATTTATTTCTTTGTAAATGGAATGTACAATAATACAATTAAATAAGTTAAAAATATAATTATTAAGAATTAACTAAAAAAATTATAAAATAGCAGTAATCATGATAATTTAGATTTTTATTTCCAAATTTTTCTTATACAAAACAGTTTGAACATAAATATTTATTAAAATTATGTATCACACTTAAAGCTATCAAGGCAAATAACATTTTCAATCAGTGTACCATTAAACATAGGTACTCGACAAAAATAAAATCACTTTTGTGGAGCTTGAGTCAAAAGTACTAATGGCAATTTGTCTTCTAATTTATTAAATGAGTAATTGAATGTTTCACAGAACAGTTGCAAAATCCGTATAATGAGTAGACACTCATTGATTGATTCTGCTGCTTTTAGTCTGTAAAGATACATTTTTTTAAATGGTATGGCATATAAAATGTATATAATGGGTTTACAAAAATGATTTAAGGGAAGATTATCTATTTCTTTAATAATATTTAATAAGTCTATTTGTTAAAAAAGAATATATTATGTGTTATATCATTATTTTTTGATATACTAAGTTTTAAGTTTATACTAAGGATGCGAAATTAGTGTGCAAATAAAGCAATGAATTCTATTTGCATGAGTTATATTCATTGTTTATATAAGTTTCTATAGACTTGTGTATACTCACTTTGTCAAAGTCACAAACTTTGCATATTTACATAAGAAGTTAATGAAAATTTCCACACTCTCTGTCTTTGATTGCTGTAACAATGTATAAATTCCTACTAGCAGAGGGTAGCCATCAGTGTTTTCTCCTGGTTTCTTGGTAATTAAATCACCTGAGAAAAAACATAATAAAACAATGTAGCCTAATTTCTTTTATGAATAATAAGTTCATCTCATAAAATAACCAACCTACAACAGCGAATAAAAGTCTAAAATATACAGACAGTATCTAATAAAAACTCTTAAAAACCACTTAAGAAAGTTGTTTGAAACATGATTCCATCAATATTGATAAATACATATAATCGATTAGACTTATACCATCCAGCTTAGCTCCTGTATGTGCTAAAGCAAATCTTTCTGGAGAAATGCAGGTCATAAAAGCAAAGACTGCATTCGAAATCGTTTATTAGTCTTCGAAATAACACGTACAGATACCGTACCGATAGATGATCGCAGGCGTTTGTTTAATATGATAATAATAATATATTTATTGCAAAGGTGTACACCCAATTTACAATATAATAACATATATGTAGTTATCACAAGTCAATTTTTATATCACTTATGCATATAAAGCAAGCAAGTCAAAACAAAACAATAAAAAAACAAAATTCAGTCAGACTCTTCATTAAGTTAGAAGGTACTGACTAGACTTACTAATAATACATCACTGTTGAGTATGATGAGTAATATGCCGACGCGCCGGCGATTTTAAAGGATTTTTATTATTTCATATTTTTATCGTAGGATACACATAAAGAGCGCAAACCACGATACTACCTCGTCTATACTACGTTACCTCTTTACTCCAGCTGAAAGAAACTATTAGGCTGCTGTAATTTAGGCTGTGAACAAATTTCGTCGCTTCATCGAGGGTACAGATGTCACTGTACTGACCGACCACGGACCATCAAGCCCTGAAGTTGTTAAAGCAGCCATACTCAACTTTTTTTTTATAGGAGCCACAAACACGTTTCAGTCATGGTGTCGAGGGTCGCAAGCAAAAATTATTTAGGTCTTAATGAAAACTTAATTCCAAGTTAACGATATAGATACATTTTTTTACAAAGATATGTTATAATGCGATTTTTGATGCTGCCGCATGCGGCCCGCGGGCCGCAGGTTGAGTATAGCTGATCTAAAGGCTTTGCAAATGCAACCCTATCTGACAATAATAAAACACATCAAAGGTAGAGCGAATGTTGTCGACGACGCTTTATCATTTTGTAATTGCTCCTACAATGGGATAAGACTAGAGTATGCAGTATAGTAATTGATATGCCAGTGACAAAATAAAAATAAATAAGGGGAACAATTAAAAGATTAATGCCCGCTTTCACCAACATCCCATAAACTACCACCTACGTATGGGATCCCTAGCTTAAAGGTTCCCCTAAACGAGCCCCTAAATTAAATATCATTTTACCATCGTCAGGGCTCGTATTTCTAGTACCCAAATTTAGGTAGTATTTTAACATTTAGGTGACCCCTAACTGTCGGTGAAACAGAAACTGTCCCCTAACAGCCCCCTAAACATGCTTAGGGGATCCCTTAAACTTAGGTGACGTTGGTGAAATCGGACATAAGACTTAGTACAAATAGTTATAGTGGATTTAGCATCTTATTTTATAAAGAAAAAAGGCCAAAAATACAATAAATAAAATTAAGGTTGTTTCAATCAGAAATATATATTGAGTCGACGGAAATAGACAATTCAATACGTTTTAATTAAATTTTCAGCAAGTCAGTTATAATTTTTTTTCTTAAAAGACTTGTCTTAAAGAAAGATGAAATTTGTGAAAAGAAAATTATAATGAAACCAAGTAAAGGTCTAAAGACGAAAAAAATATTCTCACCAGTGCTTAAACAAATCTGTAGTTTAGTCAACTGTGAGATCAGGACTATCGCCATCAAACGCCCCATATCCGCGCTAACAAGTTCTTGTGCGTTCTTAACATATATCTTTTCAAACGGCTCACTCACTCCGCACCGCACCAAGTACTCTTCGAGACTTCTCATCAGTGCCACTGGAATCTTATACATTTCAGACTTGCTGTCCTTCTTTATTTCATTTAATAATGATCTGTAAACATAAAAAATGATATGAGAATAAAAAATATATGTACATATTTGTACAATTGTACTTTAAGCTTTTATAAAATAAATGAAATAATGCACTAATCAATATTATTATTATTCATTACTTTAAAATTAACGTTTATATTTTAGCTAAAAAAAGTTCTATATAACATGGCATTAGACACCCGATAACATTTTTAATGTTTCAAAGTAGTGGTGAAAAATGAAACTGATATATACAATGGCTAATGGCTGTGTGTATACAAGTCACATTCTGAGCGGCGGCCATCGGAAATACCAGAAAGGTATACTCTCCTTCAACAACTGATGAGTAATATAGCGATTGAAGCGTATAGCCATTACTTACTCATTCATGGTTCGCAATGAAGCCTCCAAATGCGCAGAATCGAACTTACAGCTAGTGTTTAATTGGTATGCAATATGCTTTCTAAGTAGCTGCAGAGTACCCACAACAATGATGATATCGCCCAACTGTTGATATAATTTTTGTCCCTTTAATATGTGTTGTTCGATATCTTTAAATTCAATGTTGGAGACAGCAATTTTTTCTGGTGAACCTCTAAATATACTTTGAACGTGCTGCAATTGATTTTTTATCATATAACCATATAAAGTATCCAGACCATGTAATCCCACTACACCGATAGAGTTGTTCAATTTGCTAAAGGTTTTAGTGTTTACAACTTCATTATGGTTTTTAACATCAATCCACGCCGCACATATGTTGATATAAACACAAGATCTGAAGTTGAAACATAATTAAGTATATAATAACACATACATTTAATTACATATTTATAAAAGCAATGTGAATAGTCTGAATACGATATATTTTAAGACGTGGACCAATGAAATTAACTTATTTAGTCATGAGCATAGATTTATGACCATGAACTGTGCAGTAATAATATCTGATTTCATTTGGTTGTAGTAATATCCATTGAAGAGTTCCACTAAACCTACCTTATCTTACATCACCTTGATGGTTTCAATTTTTTTTATCAGAATTTTATATTATTTATCATTGTAGTTACAAATCGATTTAACAATTAAATAAAAGGTACTCCTACTTAATTTCATTGTTAGTTAGTAAGTAAAGCAAAATAAAGCATATAATTAGTATCTAATTATATATAATTTTATCGATACCTAGCGTCTGTTAACTGTGCAATCTGGCGCGCAAGGCTGCCCATGAACCCCGCCGAAGGTCCGTACAGGCTGACTCCCTTACGAATACTTATTTCTTTTGCTATGCTTTGGTTTATTATGGCAAATACCTACAATACAAAAAAAGAAAAAAACCATGTAATATTTCCTATTGAAAAATATTATACTTGAAGATTCGTTTGGTCAGTAGTTAGTTACCCTTTCTTTTTAACGTTGGGAAATGCATTTACGCACGAGTTGTGGGACTCACCGGCGTAATAAAGCCAGTACTACCCACTAAAACCCAACAAAACCTTCCCCCGTCTTAATGGGGCGTCGCAGGATCGCTTACGCATTCAACTACGACGCCCCGACGGCAGGTCTGCCGAGGCAGACCACAACGACCATGGGGTTGCTCTAAGGTCCACTCTGCTATCAGAGAAGTACCAGGAGCAACCCGCATGATACACCGCGCTCCGAAGAGGGCCACCTCCCACCGCCCACCGAAGAGGGCCACCTCCCTGTGCGTTTCTTGGCTACGCGCCCGGCTGTATTGCCGGGCACTACTGAGCCCCCCACCACGACAAGGTGAACGCACGTTGGGGGGGATGTAGTTAGTTACCCTACTTGCTGTGCCAGCAGTCACGGGTTCGAGTCCTTCTGGGGGGATTCATTTGTGTGATGAGCACGAATGTCTGTACTCCAATCATGGTTGTTTATGTTTATAATATGTATGTATTTAAAGTTATATATGTATAGTGTATCAACTATCTGGTATGCAAAGCTCAAGCCTCGTAGCTTACCATGGAACTGAATGGTGCTGTGTGTTATTGTCCTAACATATTTCTGTATTTACTATATCGTAATGACGTCACACGTGTATTGTTTCGTGACTATGATAATGGCATGTCGCTAAAGTAATACATATTATAAGAAAACTATTGGCAATAATAAATATAAAAGTTTTACCTGCTTTTGCCAAATTCTCAGCCCATGAATGTTGATATAATCTTGAATATATTCCAAGGATCTTTTGTATCCGTCCATACTGTCTGCTAGTTTTTCTAGCCGTGTCAATAAACTGTTAGGTTTCTTCACTTGTGGCTCAATAAATTCAAAGAATTTCTTACATATATGCCCATCTAATTCTTTTAGTAATCCTTCTTCTAATAGCTCAGCAGGATCTACTCTTATAACACCAACTAAAGTTGATCTCATATCCAATATACCTAATAAAATATTTTTTATAGATGTGTTAAAAGCAACAGTTATATTAGTATAGAGTAAGAATAAAATTGTTGAAAATTCCAAGTACACATACAACCATTAATGTTTATTAGCCCGAATATCCATTAAAAAAATCATAACGAAGGTTCACGACAATGATACTAAAAATCCCCGAAATTCAAATGAAATGTCTCATAAAATGTTATGGGGTTTCTCATACATAGTCAATAAGACAGAATGAGGTCAACACATAAAAATAATAGGGAATATGCGTGTGATTTAAATAAAGGTGAAATGTTTTTTTTTTTTATAATTTTTATTGCTTTTGAATTAAACCTATGTGAATATTTCTTTGATATAATTTCTTTTTGATTTCTAAAATAATTATTAAAAAGTGCTAATATAGGTGAGAAATTCAAAGTATTTAAACGAACGCCATTGGTCAGACCGAATATGACGTCATAGTAAATTATCATAACAGAGCCATTAGCGATTTTGGAGCTGGATATTTTTTTTACTATTAAGTATTTAACGATGTAAACTATTGTATAAAAATACATGCATATTCTCTATTGGGCGGAACATAGAGTAAAAATAATCGGAACAATATCTCTGTATAGTGCGTAGGTAAAATGGACTTACCCGTAGTGAACGTCGATGCTGAATGCGTGAGCTTTGCAACTTCCATCCTGTGATCTAATTGAGCGTAATCTCTCAACTTTTCCTTGTCTATCCTCGTCGGCACCTCTTTAATCGTCCAAGTTTGCAATTCTATTATCTTCTCCACTATATTAAAAACCATTTCTGGAATGATTTGCAACACTTTTTGAATATATTGGATTAGTTCGTTGCTGTAATACTGCGATACCGATACTAAATCTTCACTTTGGGCCTGATTTATTCGCAACAGCGGTATTTCCATAGCACTTGCCAATTTAAGGAACAATGCTCGGAGACGACTGGTGACGGCAGGGCTCTCTTTTATACTATCCTGCATATGTACTGTATATAAATCAATTGTACACCAAGCATAACTGAAATCTGCAACAGTTTCTAATGTAACTAGAGAATCTTCTTTTAATGAGGCTGCTCTAAGAACATTTTTCAATGCACCTTTGGTCTCAGTAAGAAATTGTACTACAGTTGAAGTTGTTTTGATACTATGAAATTCTTCAACGTCGTCTAGAACTTGCAGAAGTTGGGTTACTTTTTTAACGGTTTTTGTCGTAATTGGTTCATTAAGAGAAGATATTTGCTTTGCAATATTGTCAAACCAAGTCTTTAATTGTTCATTTTCAGTCACTTTAGTGTATGGGTTTCCTCCAGAGAATAGTTGTGATAAATTAGTAACAGCATCTAAAGCAAGCTGCTTGTTTTTGCTCCAATTTTCACTTCTCATGTCAAGCAATTTCTTGAGAACTTCTCTTACTCTTAATTCCAATTCAGCTGTACTAATCAGCAACTCTAGCAGTTTCAAAGGATCGTAATTTGATTCTTTGACAACCAAATCTCTTAATTGTTTACTTTTTTTGTTGTTGTCGAAAAATATAACATCACTGTTATGAAGAAGTAACCAGCGTAACACGTGATTAGAATTTAGCATTACGTTTATTATTTTATTAATATTGTCTAAAACAAATTCATCAGTCAATATACCCTCTTTCAACAACTGATGACTTTTATTTATAAGCAATTGTACAGAGTTCCCTCTTTTTCCATAAATTTCTTTTACCATTTTAGAATTACAGGTGTTATTTAAGGAACTCTTGGCAGCTTTAAAATTTTCCCAGTAATCAATAATATTCATTGTGACACCCATATAAATCGGCACTATCCAATTGCAAGGGAAGAATTTATCTACAATTTCTCTCATTTTGGTATTGTCAGTATGTAAATATTGAGGTGCAAAAAACAAGCACACGGCGAGCATGCTGGACTGCGTAGCTAGGGCTGAGGCTTGATGTTCTGGAATAGTGTACACAGCCAGCTGATTATAGATATCTTCTGATCTTAACTTACCAACAACTTTTTCTACAAAGTCATAGTAAATTGGGACTCGGCTAAAAATAAATATGAGAATTAATAATTTAAATAAATGAATAAATGAAGTTTGTTATGAAAGATATGAACAATTAAAGTATACTATAAATTATGGTTAGAATTCATATAAATAATAATATAATTTAGAATAGTGTTAAACGACACAAATTGCTCTAATATGCACAATATTGTATGTAGCATATTATATAAAAATAAGTTTCAGACTTAAAAGTACATTTAAATTAAATGAGAGTTTTGCATTAAATTTTTTACCTAAAGTATTCTACAGGATAATCAGGTGGCCGTCTACATTGCTGTTGATCATAACCTGTGTCCCTCAATAGCTTACATACATCATCAACATTTGATTGGGACTGACTTGTGCTGTATCTATAAAACGCAACTAACAGTCTTTCTCTTACACATCCAGGTATATATAGGTCACATAAAAGAAGCATAGAACCATATAAATAAAGAGATTCACACTAAAACAAAAATAAATGTACATGACTATTGATTATGTATGCAATAAGAAATATAAATGGCTCCTCCAGATATTCTTCTAAAATTTAAAAATAGTCAAATATCAGATCAATTCTTATTACTACAATTTACAAACCAAAAGTTGTTTTCCTTCTATATCTTTCATAACTGTTTCAAAAGTCTGTTGAATAAATGCTCCATCATGTAATTGTTCTACAAATGTATTTAGGTCTACAATATATTGGTAGATATTTTCAAATAGCAAGTAAAAACGGGTTATTAATTCTAAATACTTTTCTTTTATGTCATCATCCAAATCTTGCAGCTTCTAAACAAAAAATAGTGATAATTAATACACATTTTATTCAACTTCAGGGTTAACTTAATTATTGGAATTAAAATAATGCAAAGTTCAGTTTCAGTAGTCATTTTGATATTTTATTTTAACTTACATTATTCATGTTAATTTTCTTATCTTGTGAATCTGACATTTTAAAATAACTGAAATCCATTATGACATCATGATATTGCTGCTGTATTTCTTTACTTTCTAATCTGAAAAGTTAATATGTATACATATAATTTTGTAAGATGTCATTTATGAAATATATTATAAAACAACATTAAGCAAAAGCAGAAAAAATATTTGAGTCTTTGATCAAAAAACTTAATTTTTATAATATGTGGAACCACACCACATTAATTTACAGGTAGATTAAAACTTTGGTTTTTTGTTTTATTATTTATGAATTCAATTAACGGGATAATTAATTAACACAATAAAGGGATAATTATTAATTATCCCTTTACTGTGATTTGACAATAAATATGCATTTTAAATTATCTAAGAGATACTTACAAAAATACTTTTGGAATATGATCTTTTAGTCTTAAAATTTCAGCTAATATAGCATTTCCATGAGAAACCAATTTTAGCAAATTTTGGGCGCAAAGATTATCTTCTGCTACAAATATCCGCATCGTGTATGCTTTAATTTTTAATCCTTAAGTTAACACAGGTAGCTAATCAGCTTCAAATCCACCAAATATTGAAATATTATGAAAAACATTAGTTTTTTTACAACTAAATATTTGCATCTATTCCATTAGACTTTTACCAGACGTCGACGACACTGACGTCTGACAGTCGACAGCTGTCAGCGCGCCGCTCAGTGCCCAGCGGCCAGCGGTTAAATCACGAAAATTCGAGATAATCATTTTATTACGTAGGTATTGAAAACATCGATAAATGAAATAATTTTTTTCATTTATTAATGGGAAAGAATTGTTCCTTTTTCGCCCGCCAGATGGCGAGATCACTATAGCCCTCAGTATATTGTAAAGCTCAATAGCGTGGATGGAATTATTCTCATTTTATTAAAAAAATAATAAAAATGACAAATTGTGCAGTGCCAGGATGCAAAAAAAATATGGATATCCTTTGTTCCCAAAATGATGACCAAAATTGGCGAAATCACAATCTTTATACATATTTAAGTCTATGTGGACATCATTTTAAAGTGATTTTAAAACTCTTTAATCGTCTACAGGTAATTTTTTTTTGAAGTTATACTTCTTTTGGGACGTTTAGAAAAAACTATAAGAATAAAATTTTTACGATGCGCGCGCACACCGATAGCCAAAAAGCGACATGATGAAGTTAGCTGATTACTGTTTGTTGCCATGGTAACCCATTACCATGACAATTAATGATAATATATAGTATTATATTCTTTCCATACATGATATTCTATAAATACATGGTTGTAATATGCCCAATTTAATTATTTTATTAATTTATCATTCCTTTTACAATCAAAGTTATGACATACAGGATGAAATCTTTAGCTATTTTTGTTCTGTTAAGCCAAAGAAGTATACCCTGTTTTCCAATTACAGCACTAAAGTCTAAAAAGAACGCTGGCTGTCAAGCTGCAAGCGATTTATCGGTCAAATTGGTGGGGCGAGGTGGGGCGCGGGGCGGCGGGGCACGCACCGCATGCTCGCCGGCGCGCTATTGATTCGTCAGTTCGAAATACCATCGCGCACACAAAAGTTTTTAATTACGAAATGGTTTTATATATAGAAAAGAGAGAAAAATTATTTTTGACGTATATTGTTTTATAAAGAGGGACTCTGATAATAATGTAGTTATTAATTTAAAAAAATGTATTAAACGTATTTATTTCTTTTTTTGTAAGTAGATTAAACATTCTATATTGAATCAAACATACTTTTATTATTATACTTCTACCGCATTTATTACGGGGAGTGTTCCGAGGAATTGTTCTGACTGATCCCGGCTGCTGAATTTCATCATCGGACATCGCGCCAAAATATTGAATTCCATCCACACCACCTCGATGTCCAGCGTTCCAGAACAGTGCGATTTTTAAGGCATTTTCTGCCCCGCACAACTACTTTGTGGAACCAGCTATCGCCGGCGGTCTTTCCGAACCGCTACGACCGGGCCACCTTGAAGAAGAGAGCGTATTCATTCCTTAAAGGCCGGCAACGCATCTGCAAGCCCTGCGGTGTTGCAGATGTCCATGGGCGGCGGTGATCACTTGTTCAGGTGAGCCTCCTGCCCGTTTGCCCCCTTAGTCCCATAAAAAAAATTATAATATCGACGATATGTATTATTAATTATATTATTCTAATATGAATATATTGTATTATTATTAATTATATTATTCTAATATGAATATATTGTATTTTTTCTTTCAACACTGAACTTAGTGCCCTCTGCTGGTGCACTTGAAAACTAATTCACGTTCCAATTAAACATTAACCTTAGATTATACATAAGCTATAGAGCGCGCGCTAGCAAGTATGAACACGTATTTATTTACGTATGTATTGAAGACCATTAATACCAAGTTTCAAGTAATTCTGATCATGAATAATTCTTTGCCCATATAAACTTTATTACTCTCTTCCCTTTAAGGAATGAATTTCAAAAAAAATCATATAAATATATTTATTATTTTTAATCTTAAAGCTTTCTGTGTATTTCACGTTAAAAATGACAGAATTTCATACAATCTTTAATCCCCTATTTTATCCACTTATAGGATGAATTTATGATATTCATCACACATTATCTCAACAGTTTTATTGATTTGTATAATAATATTTGATTTGATAGAATTTTTAGTGGCCGAACAGTATAAAATAAGTTGGCTCTATTGGCAGGTGGCAGCCCTGCACAGAGTAGTTTAAATCTATTTATGAGTTATGACATGACAGGGCTAGGGCAGCCCTGCCAATTAGCGGGTAAATTACCTGGAAAGCGGGTAATTTTGAGCGATTTTTGATGGCGGGTAATTTTAACGGGTATTTGGATTGAGCGGGGTCAAAGCAGGTATTTTAGTGACCCCCCCCCCCAACGTGCGTTCACCTTGTCGTGGTGGGGGGGCTCAGTAGTAGTAGCGAAGCTAAGAAACGCACAGGGAGCTTGCCCACTTCGGTGGGCGGTGGGAGGTGGCCCTCTTCGGGGGGGCGGTGTACCTTGCGGGTTGCACCTGGTACTTCTCTGATAGCAGAGTGGATCTTGGAGCAACCCCATGGTTGTGGTGGTCTGCTTTGGCAGACCTGCCGTCGGGGCGTCGTAGTTGAATGCGTAAGCGATCCTGCGGCGCCCCATTAAGACGGGGGAAGGTTTCGTTGGGTTTTAGTGGGTAGTACTGGCTGTATTACGCCGGTGAGTCCCACACGTCGTGCGTAAATGCATTTCCCAACGTTAAAAAAAAAGGTATTTTAGTGTAGCTAATTAATTTGATATTTTAAGTAGTTTTAATTTTTGATTTAATAATTTAAAGCTGTTTAATTGAGAATTAATGATAATAACGTCTTTTTCTAAAATTAGTAGGTACTTTTTTTTATTCTACATAAAACAAAAATAAATTACTTTAAAAAAGATATTTTCAGGTATTCTGCTCATGTTTGGTGCTGACGGGATAAACCGGTTATTTTGAGGTTAATTGGTCGGGTAAATCAACGACTGTTCTCTGGCAGCCCTGCCTATGGGTGTTCGGCTGGTGTACACGCTGTTGCTTGTTCGGCTTAGCAGTGGTCTCGAACCTACCGATTTTTCGGTATTTCTACCGATATGAGGTCTGTCCTACCGAAATACCGAAACGTAACGATTTTTTCACAATTTCACAGAAAACGTGGAAAATCTCCCGATATTTTACCGATTTTACAGTTCGTAGTTGGCAGCCCTTTTTATTTATGTTTTACGATAAGGGTAATCCAAAAAATCCTTCAAGAGTATATTGATATACATATTTTATTTCCGGGGCTTGGGTCTTACAAGTTACAACTCGATGTTTTAGGGGATTCCCAAACAAACTGTATATAAAGAAGAATTCGGGGTTTTATTTTTTCTTAATTTTATTAACTTCGAAGAGAAAGTTTACACATTAGTAATTTATAGTAGTCTTCTTTGAAACAACTCCATAGGAATATTTTTTCATATTTATAGACAACATCTTATCTGCCACAATGCTTTGTATGACATGTCACCATGTTTCTATTAAAACTTAGACACACCATCGATAAATTTGTAAGCTATTTTGGTATCTTTATGGTCATATCAATATCTTTTATACATTAATGATAATGGAAATAATAACAAATAAATTTTATTTGATTGAATATTGTATACTTTTCATCTACCGATTATGGGTAGAAATATACCGATTTTTGTAGGCAACTGTACCGATTTCGCACATTGGTCATTGACGTTCGAGACCACTAGCTTCGCAGTTCGCACTTCGCCATTCGGCCTTGGACTCGGAGTTCGGACTTCGGCATACAATTTATTATTTACAAATAAAATGCTTTTAGCTTTAGTATCTCTTCGTAATTTGTGGTGTTAACAGTTAACTGTCAGTCGGTGAAGAAAATAATAATATAATGGTTTATGATTTATAATATAAGCTATGTTTTAGCCAAACGTCGTGCTCTACAAATATGTGATGATTTTTAAGTGATGCGAAATATTTTTTTTAAATAAACTTAAATGGAGTTTATAATTATTAATACAAATTATTAATAATGGTTTCCTCTATATTGAGTTATGAGACGTTGGTTCACGCCATGGCCGGTGCTACGGTAAAGATTTTACTTTAATTGCATTATATTATATTGTAAAATCAAAAATTATTTTTATTTTTATTTTAGGGAAGTGTCATTGGAATGGCAGCGTTTTATCCACTAGACACTTTACGATCAAGAATACAAGGTAATTTTAATTTTTTCCTGTAATAAATATGACTTTGTAATGTAAATACACTTTGTCTTATATAATATTTTTAAATGTACTGTTTCTTTTTTCGATTTTTTACAGTTGAAGATTCCTTAAAATTTCATGGAACAATTCTGCAGTTGCTAATCAAGTTAGCGAATGAAGAGGGTATGGAGTCTTTATACAAGGGTTTATGTCCTGTTCTACAGTCTCTTTCTGTGTCAAATTTTGTATACTTCTATACATTCCATGCATTAAGAAAAGTTGCTACATCAAATTCTTCAGCAATGCGTGATCTAATGTTTGGTATGCTGGCTGGTAGTATTAATGTTCTTCTAACTTCACCTCTTTGGGTGGTAAACACTAGAATGAAGCTTGAGAAAAATACTTACTCAAATCTTTTTGAAGGGCTTTGTGACATATTTAAAAAAGAAGGCATGTCAGGATTATGGTCAGGGACTTTACCATCTTTGTTATTAGTGTCAAATCCAGCTATTCAATTTATGGTTTATGAATCATTGAAAAGAAAATTGGTTACTAAAGGTTATTTTGATTCATTTACTGCATTTCTCATTGGGGCTTTAGCTAAGGCTATTGCAACAACTTTAACATACCCTTTACAGTTAGTTCAGTCCAGGTTAAGGGCCGGAACTAGCTTAAAACCTCTTTTCAGAGATACAAAAACAAAACCTTTGACTCTATTTCGTGGGTTAGAAGCTAAGTTACTGCAAACTGTTATGACAGCTGCACTTATGTTTTTAATTTATGAAAAAGTTGTCCGCCTAGTTTTAACAATAATGAGAATCAGACTAAGAAAACATTAGTATGAAAAAATTATTAATTTTTAATTGGTCACTTGGTGTTATGTAAACATATTGATTATATGATGCAATAGAATATTATATAATATTTCCTTATAAGCATATAAAAATTTCCTAACCATGACTATTTTCCTTAATTAAATTGAATAAACAATGTTTTTGTTTAAAAACTTGTACATTACAAGATTCTTATAATTAGTTCAATCGGAATCCAGTTTGGGAACAAAATATTGAAAACCTGACGTTTTATGATTTAAAAATGTTAGCAGGTATAAAAGGAATAGAAATTCGTCAATGCCCGTGATGCCCAACTACCCTGTATGTACCTGAAAATCATAAAACTTCAGGTTTTCAATATATTTTTTTCTTTTGGAAAATAAATGGATTCCAATTGGTCTAAATATGATCATGTAGCAAAAATTTTATCTGTGATTATTTATGAGTCCTAAAAATGACAATTTGTTTAATGTAATTTAATTTATAAGAAACGGGTGAGTAAAACATCAAAGATAATGTTGGTTTTTTTTATTAAATAAATGAATGAGAGAACACAATTACTTTTAATTAATAAATCAATTTTTAACAGCGTATTTTATATGAGCCAGCTTCATGTCTTCAGATGTGCGCATCACAACTTTTGTGTAATCTTCTACAAGTGACTTTAACTCGTTATATACCTGAAATAATATTTTAGAATTAAAATAAATTTATTAATAAATTTTTTGTTAGTGAGCACTTGACATTCAACATTAAATAAAATAAATCAAAATTTTAATTTAACCAAGGAAAATAATTAAAGTTATAATGGAAAATAATATTTGATAGTAAGCCCTGTATGGGCTACAACTTACTATGACGATTTTACGTCTCCTAGCATGCGCCCATTGTAACTGTTGGTAAACGACATGACATACTATTTTTGGAAAGGGATAAAAGAGGTTACTGTAACTTGTGGATTCCATTTAGCTATACTAGTGTGATTACTCGAAATTATGGGTCTAAAATCGTGTGTATGTTCTCTCTATTCTAGTGGGATTACAACAAGATACAATCAGTGATGAATAAGACGCAGGACCGACAGCTAACTCTCCTAGCATGGGGGTGTACGCACCGTCAACTTCCAACTATGGGTTACTGCTAAATATTTAATGACTACAAAACCTAGGAATTTGGACTGAACCGGGACTGAAGCCAAGGAGGTCACAATCTGAAGCCGCACCTGCTAGCTACCACCGTGATAGTCCTATCTGATGTACACCTGTCTCTCTGCTAACTGCCTCGGCTATCTAATGGCTAGTATCTACGGCTGCCGAACCGGTAGTCCTGGGTGCCAGTCCCTGGTCGGACCTAGTATAGCTATTGAAGCTTTCTGTCAAGAAATTCTAAATGACAATCCAGAGTTGTGTAGTTGGCGATGTTATACTCCGTGCTTTGGAGAGCACATAAATTCACCATCTGATTTCTCACCGATCGTTATATATCGTCCAACTAGATTATGAAAGTAACAGGAACAAAGAGTGCACTTGTGTCTAGTCTCAATGATTTTGTTCGCTGTAGCCGTAATCTGTGATGTTATGTCAGTTTTAAAAGATGTAATTAATTCACTCAAATTCATTGATTACAATAATACCATAAATTATAAAGTAGATGGCGATAACCTACAAATCGTCAAGATAGTGTTAGCTGACCTCTGGCTTACTAATTATTTATACAACACTAGCAGAACCCGCGGCTTCGTTCGCGTTAAAACTACAAAAAAATCTTTAAAAAGGTAGGTTTCATACAAACTTTTTTCCCCTATTTTACCCTCTGTTAGAATGAATTTTGAAAAATGCTAACACACGTTATTTATTTAATTGTATTGAAGAGTATACCAAGTTTCAAGTAATTTTAATAACAAATATTTTTTGGCTTGTATTATAACGCATTTTCCCATGGAAATAAGATAACCTCTCGCAGTAAAAAGTAGCCTATGTCACTCTCTAGCCCTCCAACTATCTCCACACAAAAAATCACGCCAATCCGTCTTTCCGTTTCGACGTGAAAGAAGGACATACAAACACTCTTTCACATTTATAATATGAATAGTTATGGATAGGGTAACATTAGTTACCTGTTTGACGTGCGGGTGGTGCGTGTGGTGCGCCAGCTCGAGCAGCAGCAGGTCGGCGAGCGCGAGCGGCGCGGCGGCGGGCGCGGGCGCGGGCGGGCACAGCGCGCCGCCGCAGCGCCGCAGCGCCGCGCCGCACAGCTCGCCCGCCTCCAGCGCGCGCCCGCCGCTCAGCAGCGCGCGGATACACGTGCTCGCCTCCACATCCTGTTAGTACACAACCATCATTAACACGCTGTTATTATCTTCACTTGTAATTAGCAATGTAAACAAATATTGGACGTCGTTTTAACCTACTTCTAATTATTATGGTATCGAAATGAAACTTTCTATGTATATGTAAAGCGTGTTTTTCTTAGTTTTATAAAACAATAATTATTAATAATATTACCGACCGAAATACAAAGTTTAAACATGTCAAAATTTATTTTTGAAGTTATAAACGGGACTCAGAACCGGTTTAAAAAAACGCTTAATTACGTAATGTAATATAATCGCTCGTTCGTACTACCGATTAATAAAAGCTAACGGTTTAATAAACCGAAAAAATATTGGTTAACAGTAATTTTTAGAGAAAATTTAGATTAGGGTTTTGATACCGAAATAAACCGATTAATTCATTCATAATAATCATAAGTAAGAAACGTACGTGTCCTTCTACTAAGTAATTCATCAATAGAAGATTCTCTAAATTTTAACGCACAAAAACTCATTTTAACCAGCTAATTCGATCATGGAACCTCAATTCGTCAAAAACAGATTTTTCGGTGTTTAACCGATTAAAGAACGTAACCGAAAAGCCTTCGGTTTGGGGTTAATGATCAAAATCGGTTTGAAAATTAAACAGCGCGCGCCAGGGGATTTAAGTGAAGCTGGTGCAAATCCCGGTTCTCGCACTCGTGATATTTTCATGTGCGAATCATTTCCAACATTACTCATTTCACTTCATTTCATTTATTATCGCTCAACTCTCTGCAATCCTTCTCCAAATAAACTTTATACTATTCCAAAGCTCACACTCCCTCGTGTGCGCAATATTATGCTTAAAAAGTGATATAATATTTTCTCTTTACGTATAATTTATACTTATATAACTTCTCTATTTTTGACCATTTTTCAACCAGTTTTATAATCATTTTGTGAAATAATCATCCCAAATAAGCGTTGCTCAAAATACAACAAAAAATTGTACAATTATCTTAATAATTACCATAAATCTTTGTAAAAACCAGTGAGGCAGGAACTGGCCAGTGCTAATAGCTCTTTTTGTGACTGCTAATAATGTTTGTACATCAGCTTCTTTTAAATTTTGATACAATCTATCGAAGTCTATATTTTCATTTTCTGAAAAATAAAAAGAAACCTATATTTCAACGTTTCAAAGTTATATTATAAAGACACGTTATAAAGCGATCCCATAGTCAGATGGGTTGTCCCCTTCAAGAGTCGAAAAGTCTAGAGACTTAATAAACCTCGTAATATATCGTATATATATATATATATATATATATATATATATATATATATATATATATTGGTTCATAAATAAATATGTTCGAACATCCAACAACTATTATGGTTTGCATCAACCTAGATATAATAAAAAAGGACTTAAAAACAAAATGTATTTTAAACATAATTATCTAAATAGTAGCGACTCACCCTCGCTCCGATCGGGTTCGTCTCTACCTTTTAGATTAGTATAAATTTCTCCGAGATGAGATATTTTCCCGCAGTAAAAAGTATCCTAAATATTAACCCGAATTTCATCAAAATCTGTGCAGTGGTTTTCTCATGCTGCGTTCCCACTTAGACAGACAGACAACAATTCAAAAAACTATAAATTCGGGCTCTGTTTCGATAATAATGACTATTTCAATAGGATTTTCCAAAAAATATTTAATGTACAGATTCGACTTAGAATTTGATTATATGTATAGATTACAAAGTCTTTGTATCACGGCTCTTGAAAAAACTACGTCATTCAGCTACGTTATAATTATAAAATATATAAATGATAATTTTTAAACTACACCCTAAGTAAATTTCAAAAACATAATTTACATTTATAATTTATTAATTAAAATATTTTTTTAAACTAGCGACTTACCCTCATTTGCTCGAGTGGGTCCCTATGGATATATTTTTTTAATGGAACCGTTATTCTTTTTTTTTAAAATAAAGGTAGTTACACTTATAACATCAGCTATCTGCCAGTGAAAGTCCCGTCAAAACCAGTCCATCCGTTTCAGAGCTTAGCCGGAACAGACAGACATACAAAAATTTCAAGTTATTTTGATTAATATCAAAATCACAGTAATCAGTGTCTGTACACTTCAATTTTAATAACTGACCTCCAAAAAGGAGGAGATTTTATGTTCGTATGTTTGCTTATTTTATGTTTTTTTTTATTTTTTACCTATTTTTCGGAGACGGTTTGACCGATTTTGCTACTTTAAATGGTATTGTAGTAAAGGTTGGTACCGAGGTGGTCCCATAAAATTTTCTTTGACGTAGAGTATACCGTTTTCGAGAAAATCAGGACAAACCATGAAATTTAAAAAATAAATTCATAATATCTTAAGCATTGTCGTCTGGCACCGAATTCGAAAATATGTCTATAGTAAATAAAAATTCCCGTTCAGTTATTTTTTACTTTTTAGTGCCTGGAAGTCAGTTATTTTAAAGCTTTTATTTATGTATAGATAAAAAAGAGGTTTTTTTTAATAGAAAACAAACGAGCAAATGATCCACCTGATGGTCAGTGGCTATTATCGATCATGGACATCTGCAACACTGCGGAATTGCGAATGCGTTGCCGGTCTTTAAGGGACCTATAGACATTACTCTTGAAGATCATTCCACATCTTGCACGTGCGAGGTAAAAATGATCGAGACGCACGTACATTTGTAGGATGCCAAGCATCTAAAATGTGTGTATGACATCCTACCCGACGGCGAAGGGTGCGATGATAGAAGTGCGACGGTGGCATCATATCAAAAAGTTCATCAGAACACTCTCTATTGTATAGACGATAGAAAACACACAGAGAGCCAATGTTTGTATATTTGTGACTTAAATGCGCGTAAATAGATAAACCAGACTTCTCTACACATTAAGACAAGAAAGTTGCAATTCTGACAAGATGCAAGAGTGTAACCGTTTGCTTTTACAATAAAGAGAAACAAACTCATAGCAAAATAAATAAAGAGATCAAAAAAAGGCACGGACTATATGTGTGGTGTGTTGCAAACTCATTTAAATAAAAAAAAATCATTAATAGCCAATATGCAGCAACAGCTAAAGAAAACACTTCAAGGTGAAGCCGTGGACATATACTAGCGATGTTATAAAAGTGTAAATTATTACATGTATTAACCACAAGGTCAGGTATTGTTAAATATTATTTATATTATATTACGAATAAAAAGTTTTCATAAAAATTACATTAGCATATTGATTATAATCAAAAGACAATGGCGAAATAATACCTGATTGAATTATCAAGCGTATACTTCTAGACAAATAGCAATTTAACAGACATATTTTTTTTTTAATTATACTGTACATCTATCTAGAATAAAAAATAAATTAAAAAAACTCTCGTTATGACATTTGCCTTTTGTCACTCGCATGTGCGACTCGCTAATATTTATTTATTACTTTTCTTATAGACTTTGAATTTTACTATAGTGACTCTAGTGCTTGCCAAAGGATTCCGCTTGTTTAAGACGAATTTTTTACTACGTTTCATTTAAAATAAATTAATAAAATAAATTTCTTTTAAATTTTACTTTCAAGCGTTTAATTTCACTTTACAGAAGATTTCTAGTAGGAAGACAGTTTACCACTGCTCTTTATGATTTCATGATACAAAAACATTATAATAATTTTATATAAATTAGGCTGTAATGACTTATAAATTATGAATAATAATAAATATTTTACGAATAATATGTTATACACATACTAATTACTAACGTACTTACTTCTTAAGGCTTGTTGAACCGCATCTAATGATTCTGGAACCTCTTCTCGTAGTTCTGCAGCTAACTCCTCTGGTCCTATGACCTTTTATGAACAGAAATATTTAATTTATAAAGACACTAGCAGAACACGCGGCTTCGCTCGCGCTGAAACTACAAAAAAAAATTTAAAATAGTATGTTTCATATAGATTTTCAATCTCTATTTTACACCCTTATGGGATGAATTTCGAAAAATGCTAAAACACATATTTATATTTAACTAGCGGCTCACCCTCGCTTCGCTCGGATTCGCCTCTAGAAAAACACTAATCGAGATTTATTAGTTCCCACGGGAACCGTTCATTTTTCCCGGATGAAAACTAACCTGTTGTTTGACCAGCAGTATAAGTTATCAGAATGTTAAATTTTACTAAATTAGGTGCATAAGTTGCATAAGTTATTATAGTTTTTTAACTATCCTACGGGAACTATTTAATTTTCCGGGATAAAAAGTATCTAAGATGTTGCCAAGGGGTATGAGGTACCACCATGCAAAATTTCATTTAAATCGGTCCAATAGTTTCGGAGATTAGCCCGTACAAACAGACAGACAGAGAAACAAAAAAATTGAAAAAAATCTGTATTTGTTCTATTTGTCTTCTTACATCCCCCTGACTCGGTTTTTAGCATTTTTTTGCAATGTACAGACATTCGACCTCTACTGTTTTATTATAGTATAGATTATTGTATTGAAGAGCATTTATACCAAGTTTCAAGTAATTCTGATTATATTTTTTGGATTGTATTATAACGTGTTATCCAGTGGGAAAGATATAATCTCCCGCGGTAAAAAGTAACCTATGTCGCTCTCCAGACCTCACTATCTCCACACAAAACAACGCGCCAATCCGCCAAGCCGTTTCAACGTGAAAGAAAGACAAACAAACAAAAAAACACACTTTCACATTTATAATATTAAGTATGTATTAACGGAATACTATAATACTTACCTATAATAAAGACGGTAAGTTTAATTAATATTTTTGTTTAGGAAGAGTTGTTAAATTTAACGTCGATATGAACAAAAATGACTTGCTCGATTTTAAATATTCTTAGAATTTAAATGAATATTTTTAATTTCCACACAATTCTTGAATGACATGAGTGTGTTCAATATGTAGAATTATTATTTGTTTGGTAATACTTTTGCAATAACCTGTCCTAGTGTTACATAAGGGGCGTACTGTTTGAAGCTCGTAGCATAACACGACAACAACAAATTACCTATTTGGTGAATGCTCTATGGAGCTAGAGACTATCAGTCGGCACTCGGCAGCTGATAATTAATTAACACCATAATGATAGATCAGTTAAGAATCTGGTAACTAGTTAATGAATCTAATTTGTCGGGTAAAAAGAAATCTTTGTATTGTGCGCACTTATTACATATTCATATTGATTACGAGCCCGACAAAACGATCGGCCACCAGAAAGTCTGTAATAAGCAGGGAAAACATTAATTCAAATAAAGGAGATTGGGCAGATCTAATTAGATATTAGATCTTGATATTATGACGACCCGTGATGAAAAATATGTAGCTTTACTTAATCCTATAGGTAAATTACGAACATGTCTGTATAAATATCTCAAACAATGTCACTCGTTTTTGTGATAGTTTAGACAAAACTGTAATTTATTATGCCAAATAGATACTTTAATTAATATATTTTGTATAAGATATTTTTTTATTACTACTCGTTCTGCTCGGGTGCCTCTTTAAATGCCCTTTGGACCTACTTTTAAAGTTATTATGATTTTTGAAATTCAACACATTTTTATCGCATTAAAAAATTATCTATATTACTAGGCATTACTGAAGCTTCCTATTATTAGTGAAAGAATTTTCAGAATCGGATCAGTAGTTTCAGAGATTACTTCCTACATACAAAATTTATCACTTTACAATATGAGTATGGATTACTCGACCTCCAAAACAGGCAGCTATTGTATTTATATTTTCATATTTAACATTTAACACATGCATAAATTAATTCCTACCTACCTTTAAGAATATATAGTATAAAAAGACAAAACTCATCGATTTTCTTTGATTGGTGGTTATTGCCCCTCAAGTCTAATAGGGAATATGCGTGATTTTTTTTTATTCTTTATATAATAGCTTACATCGTTACATAATTGTAAAAATAATACGCAGCTCCAAAAACCTAAAATTAAGTATAAAAAATATATATCATATCAATGCGGATACTTTAAACGCTCACCAATTCGCGCGCTTGGCGTGACGTGACAGTATGATAAACACAAAAAATTGACGACTCAATATGTAGCGACAACATCGCTAAACGCTGTTATGATATACTCTGACGTCATATTCGGTCTGACCAATGGCGTTCGTTTCAACTACTTTGAATTTCCCACGTATATTTGCACTTTTTAATAATTATTTTCTTAATAAAAAAGAAATAATATTAAAAAATATTAATATAGGGTTAATTAAAAAATAATAAAATATTTCGTCTTCATTTAAATCACACGCATATTCAATATTTGCTTAATTTTACTAATTATAAAAAAATAGCTTCTGTTAAGAAAGTCTTAGGAACAGTCCGAAGTTAGTAAGTTAGCTGTATTTCACCACCGTGCCTCAGAGAGCACGTCAAGCCACAGTCTGATATCTCACCAGTCGTGTAGAACTGTCAAACCATCGGATTATGAGAATGAAAGGAGAGTGCGCGTGCATTGTGCCTGCGCGCACGCGCACAGCGCGGCCGTGACGAGGACAGTGTGTGTGTGTGTGTGTACCTGCAGCGCGTCGGCGCCGGGGCGCGCCAGGAAGGCGTGGTCGGGGCTGGCGAGGCGCAGGCAGGTGAGCGCGGCCGCCAGCCAGCGCCGCCGCGCCGCGCCCGCGCCCGCGCCGCGCTCCGACGCGCAGCGCGCCGCGCGCTCGTACATCACGGCCGCCGCTACACATTATATACATTATATATGTTTAGTATATAAAGTACTCGCTATTTAAATTATATAAATATTTTCTTAGAACATATGTACTAAAGAATGTTAAATAGTTTCTTTATTAACCTTATTATATTTGTAAAATATCAAAATATACGATATAGACTTTCGCTTTAACAATAGTACTCTAATATATGAGTGACCTTTGCGATAGTGATGCCTGGAGAGATGCAGCGCGTAGAGGAAGTCGTAGTAGGGGTTGTGCGGGTGCGCGTCGTGCAGCTTGGCGCGCGCCGCCGCCGCGCGCTCCGCCTCGCCCGCCAGCGCGCCGCACGCCACCAGCGCGCCCAGCTGCTTGCGCTCCGCTAACAATCAAACATTTTTGTTCAATAATAAACATCGATCAAAAAAAATACTAGATACAAGCAGTAACAAAAATGACCTCACCGAATGAGATTTTTTTTGTGATAACAACTTTAAGCATTTAATGTTCAATTTCCATTGTTGTATATTTATGTTAAAAATAAGTATTTTTGCATGGGATTGTGTATCTAGTACTTTTTGATCAACGGTATTAATAATTATCATTTTCACTCCACACAAACAAATTCTTCACTTTTTTTAAGTAAAAAAAAAATATACACATTTTTTATTCATTAATCATGAGAAATGGTTTGTTTATTATAATAAAAAAAGAAACAAATATCAAAGTTTTGAAAATAAAAAAAGTACCAAAAATATATTATCTAAATTAAAAATAAACTAATTTAAATAAAAATGTTATATCAATGGGAAACGGCTTAAGGGTTAATTGGTATAACTTGCCACTTGATGATTAAAATTGATACCTTTTACAACCTTGCATTTGACAGCATTTCTGTTAAAATCAATTTGCTATAGCATAATCAATAATTTTTTACTGTTATATAGTACTAGCGGCTCACCCTCGCTTCGCTCGGGTTCACCTCTAGAAAAGCACAAACAGATCTATCCCACGGGAACCGTTCATTTTTCCGGGATAAAAATAAGTAACCTGTTGTTTGACCTGCAATATAAGGTATCAGCATGTCAAATTTTACTAAATTAGGTGCATAAGTTGTTGTGTACTGAGCTGTATAAGTTACTATAATATTTTAACTATCCCACGGGAACTCTTTAATTTTCCGGAATGAAAAGTATTAAATTTCATTTAAATAGGTTCAATAGTATCGGAGATTAGCCCGTACGAACAGACAAACAGACAGAGAAACAAAAAATTTGAAAAGAATCTGGATTTGTTCTATTTCTCTTCTTACGGGATGTAAGAAGAGAACTGGCTCGTTTTTTAGCAATTTTTTCTACCATCTATGTACAGACATTCGACCTCTACAGTTTTATTATTCATATATGTACCTATATTCAGATAGAATAAATAACGTATCATAAAACAGAAATATATAATAATGAAAATAGTTATAGCGAGTGTACCTTAGGAGATAGACATATACTATCGTATGTAGAACTTTTCTATAGACCTTTTTAAGACTTACAATTTTCTTGTACAATGTTTTGATCTATCTCTCAAGGTTGAGCCAACGTTAGCCATATAAATTTCTAAGGACAATTCGATAGAACCAGTTATTGTATTTTCCCGTGGGAATGAATAATTTGCCAGTCGTAAAAAGTATTCTAAATGTTGATCCGAGCACTAAGTTTTATCACTATAGAAAATTAAGCTAAAATCGGTTGAGTACTTTTTGCGTGAAACGCGCACATCGATTTGACTAAGTTTTATTATAGGTATAGATAAGAATAAATATTGCGTGTGTAACTTAGAAGATAGACGTACACTATTCACAACTTTTCTGTAGGACTTTTCAAGACCTACAATTTTTTAGTATATTGTTTTGATGTATGTCTTAAGGCTTAGCCAGAGGAAAGTTTCTAGGGAGGACTCTATAAAACCAGTTATTATATTTTCCCGTGGGAAAGAAAGATTTTCTTTAAGTAAAAGGTATCTAGGCAGTGGTATCCCAGTGGTAACGCGCTCGCTTGGGAAACCGAGTGAAGCAATTTCTAATCCCGGGTCTAGCACCTCTGATATTGGCCAGCGTGGTGGACTATGGCCTGATCCACCTCGTACTGAAAGGAGGCCCGTGCGTGTGTTAAAAAGGGCTAAATACAACATACATACATACATACATACAAAAGGTATCCTAAATGTTGACTCGAGTAATAAGTTATCACTTCACCAAATTTCGTTGAAATTGGTACATAACTTTTCGCGTGAAACGCCCACACAAAAACAGACAAACAGACATACAGGCAAACAGACAATAATACAATTTTTTAATAACTATTGTTTTGGGGTCTATGTTTGTACATAATACGTTACAAATAAACAAAAACATCTATCCCACGGGAAAAGTACGTTTTTCCGGGATAAAAAGTTACCTATTTGTTATTCTGATGTATGAACTATATTATTGTAAAGTTTCAGCAAAATCCAATCAGTGGTTTTTGTGTACTAAGCTGTATAAGTTACTATAGTTTTTTGACTATCCCACGGAAACTCTTTAATTTTCCGGGATGAAAAGTAGCTGATTTGTTTTTGTTATGTATGAACTATATTATTGTAAAGTTTCACTAAAATCCAATCAGTAGTTTTTGTGTACTAAGATGTATAAGTTGTTATAGTTTTTTAACTATTCAACGGGAACCCTTTAATTTTCCAGGATGAAAAGTATCTAAGATGTTGCCCGGGGATATAAGGTACCACCATGCAAAGTTTCATTTAAATAGGTCCAATAGATCCGGAGATTAGCCCGTACAAAGAGAAAAACAGATAAACAGCTCGCTCGGGTTCGTCCATACATACGAATATGTTGTATTATCTCTTTAACCATTTGTCCAAATTATATGCAGTAAAAGGGAAAAGTCTTTTATTTTAAGCATTTTAGACGATAAATTTACTTATTTTGATAAGAATTCATAATTGTTGATAATATGACCAATAAACATGACCTACCGATTTAAATGATTTTCTTAACATAAAAAACTACTTTTTGTGACTTAAATATAAAAGTTAGACATATGCTGTCGCTGACTTTTTTGTAGGCATTTTTAAGCTCTACAACTTTTCTCTAGAACATAATCAAATATCTCTCATCGTTAAGGCAGCGTTCGTAAGAAACGTTTTCGTTCGACCGTTTTTACTCCGACTTACTTTGCAATTCCGACTACCACGAAAAAGCCTTTTCATTTTTCGGGTCAATATATAGCCTATGACACTCAGAAAGAACGTGGCTTTCTATTGGTAAAATAATTTTGAAAATCGGTTCAGTAGATCCAGAGATTACCCCCTACAACGTCACAAACTCACAAGATCACAAACTTTACCTCTTTATAATATTAGTATAGATATAACAGTAAAAAATTGCATAAAATTTTATCCAAATATAGATTTGGATCGTGAAGGAATAACAAATGTACACACACATACAATGATAAAAGCAGTGGTAGTCCAGTGGTAACGCACTCACTTCGGAAACCGAGTGAAGCGGGTCCAAATCCCTAGTCTCTCACCTCTAGTATTTTCATGTGTGATCGTTTCTAACATGATTAAAACACTTGCCTTACTGAAGGAAAACATCGTGAGGAAACCTGCATGTCTGAGAGAACATAGCAAGTTTTCGAAAGACATGTGTGACTATGGCCTGATTCCCCTCGTACTGAAGGGAGGCCCGTGCCCAGCAGTGGCACGTTGAAAAGGGCTGTATACTGTTTTATAGCTAGTAGGTACATAAGAGAGACGATGAGAAGGTTACCCAGCGTGGTGAGCAGCTGCGCGGCGGCGGCGGCGCGCGCGTGCGGCGCGGGGTTGGCGGCGGCGGCCGAGAGCGCGCGCGACACGCGCCCGCCCGACAGGTGCCACTTGAACACCACCCACTGGAACATCGGCTGCGGCCGCGCGCCGTACACGTGTGTCGTCGCAGGGTTATTGTTATTGTATTGTCGTCATATTATAATTAGACGTAATTATGCAAAATGGATTCAGCCCATGAAAACCGTTTTTTTTTAGTTACTGTCACAAAAGGCACCTACCTACATATCAACTTTAGTACATATATGCAAAAAATATCCAAGCCGCAAAGTGCCTTATTTCATACAGACGGATGGTCTTGTTATTTTGATATACCAATTTTATTAAAACTCGTATTTTCTCAAAAGTAAGTTTTTGTGGTTGGTTCTGTTTTGCATAACTACATCCAATTTTACTAGTGAAAAATATAATATTACGGATATAACGACTTTTACAATAACTTGGAAACAAAGACATCATAATTATGTACTTATGTGTGTGAGTGTGTTCCTACAGCATTCTCCTCCCTGTTTCTTTTTTTTTTAAACCTATACATATCTAGCATATTTTAAGATTATATAATTTGTTTCGTATGCATATGTAATTTAGAATTTAGTTTACATTACATATGCTTACAGTTCAACGAAGACTAATCATTTGTAGTCATCTTTTGACTCGTTTTAATAAAATAAGTTAGCTAACTGAAATGAATTGTGAACTGCAATTGGTGTTTGAAACTATAGAAAATAGTGATGAGTCGGTTATATTAAAATAACTCTTTCCTTGCTACTAAACCCACGATGCAATTCAAGGTAAATTCTGCATCAATAAATAACAACTTACCAAATTCTGATCATCTTTATCGGCGATACTTATCGCAGTCTCTGCTAATCTCACAACACAAGCTCCTGCGTCGTGTATTTCAAATAGCTTTATAACCTGTACATAACATAAAGAATCTAATCAGAAAAATTACGGAAAGTACATTACGGTTGACAGTAAGTTAAAAAAAAAACAACATAAATATGTTAATATTTTATTGTAGGTATAATTAAAACACTCTTTTTTATTGTACATATAAAAAAAGCTGTAAAATCTCTCGATATAATATAATTTTTATAAGATTTATTTTAATTCACTGTCTTAATGTATAAATAGTACAAATATGTACAATATACAAAAATATGTACAAGTGTAGACGAGTATACCTTCATGTAGTATAGCACAAGGGCCTGGTGCTGCGTGAGGCGCGCGTCGGGCGCGGCCACCAGGTGGCGCAGGAAGGGCTCGGTGCTGACGCCCTTGGCAGCGCGGCAGAACGCCGTGTACGCGCCCTCCGGCTCCTCCACGTCTAACAGCGCCAGGCCCAGGATGAACTGACCTGTCGTATATTCATTTTCATTGAGAGGATTGTGATGCTGTAAATTTTCATACAAAAAGCGATAACGGTTTTTCCCCCCATTAACATAGTTTAATTTTCATAATTTTTGGAAATGTTATAGATATAATGAAAAACTAGGTCCGTACGTTTTTATTTAAAAAAAATATTGCGTATGATAGAAGTTATTAGCATCTAAATATCTGTATTTTTGACTTAAAAACTTCCTCGACCGTTTTTATTTTTTTTAAATATTAAACTAAACTAGATTAAGGTGTACTGAATCTAATGAGAAAAATGTCAAAATTGTCTCATTTCGTAAATATTTAGGGGGGTGAAAACGTTACCGCCCGAAACTATATTTCAAACAGGAAATGTAGGTAATTGCTTCTAAGATATTATAGTGCACAAGTGTGCTGCACAAACACAACATGCACTCTATCCCTGTCTCTGTCAAACCCAAATGTGTGGCAACAATTAGAGATGATCGGTGAGAGTTCAGACAGAGGATAGATTGAAATAGACTTTTAATAACGTTATTTAATGTTCACTCAACGACTCTAACTAGGTCTTACATGTATTGTGAGACCGCAAAACATTCACACCCCGGCTGCGACTAATATTTCCATTGTCACTATAGACATTGACCCAAGAAGGACTTGAACTCACAACCACAAAGACAGAGTAATGGCTAAAGACCAACGTTGACTCGCACACTATAACATTTTGCATGCTTTTATAATATGTTGTTTACTTATCTTATAAAATAATTAATTTTAAATTATTATACAATGTTTAGAAACACCAATATGTATCTTTCAAGACAGAATGACTTTGTTGGCCGTCCATTTGTGCAAACTATTAAGAAATATATGTAAAGTTGTTTAAAAAAACTCAATACGAAGATATATACTGACGTGAGCAAGCGTTCCACTCGCACCAGGGCTCCAGCAGCGCCACGTAGCTCTGCACAAGGCGCGGCTGATTGATGGACGCCAACCACCACCCGAACTCGAAACCGCCACTCACTGCCCACCTGAACTCTGTATCGGAACCTTATTGTTTGGTTTATATTTATAAACATTTTAAATCTATTTGTACATTAAAAGGATTAGGAGGTTTGTTGTTTGTTCACATATTGTGGAATGATCTTACTTAACAATATTGCTGGATTATATTTTAATATTATTATCATATTTCATAATTAAGGCAACAAAAAAACCATGACAAAATACAAAAGATGTACGAAAAATAATTATTATAAATACATTATTATGTGTACTAGCGTCTAGCGACTTATCTTTGCCTCCCTCGGGCGCGTCTCCAGGTGCCTAACATTAGCTTATGTTATTAAATATTATTAAGAAAGTATTATTAGCTTATGTGGTACTCTAGGTCGTAATCTATTTTTATATTAAACTTCATCTAAATCTGTCCAGCTGTTTCGGCAACAAACAGACACGCACGTACACATACATACAAACTTTCGCAATCACAATAGCAGTCCGATTAGCAGGAATTATTGTGTGCTATGGTATAACAGTTGATTACAAAGGATACAGTTGGTGCGCGAGATGGTAGGCCATGAGCGGCAGCGCCTGGTGCCAGTGCGTGGGCGCGCGCGCGGCGGCGAGGTGCGTGCGCGCGCGCCGCCCGCCCGCCGCCGCCGCGTAGGCCGCCGCCACGCCGCCCTCGCCCGCCGCGCCGCCCTCCACGCCGCCCTCCGCGCTCTCTCCGCCCAGCGCCGTCAGCTTCAAGCGGAACGCTTCTGATGAACCCGCTGACCTATATACATTATAAATATAAAATCAAATATAAAATAATCAAATTTATAATTCAAATTCATAATGTTAAATAAAACTTTCACAATATCCTAATAATATAATAAATTTTATCAATAATATCATAGTATCATTAAAGTACGGTTAATATACAATTAAGTTTATCTTGAACTATCATTTACAAATCTATAATTCCTATCTGAATCAATCACTATCAACTAAAGACTGTAGGGGTTTTCGTCTCAGCCCATACAATAGTATTATCAAATTTATTCAGCTTTAAATTATAATCAGTTGGATTGAACGAGTCTACCACGGGTTAAGTAAGAAAACGCCCTAGTCCTGAGAAAAACTGGTAAGAAGCCCAGCAAGACTAAAATAAAACATTGTTGATAATATTGAATAATTAACACATGGTGAAAAGATCAACAATGTTCATATTTTTGTCAATCTATCTGCATGATGTTTGTCAATCCAATCATTTTAATTTTTTGTACAAAGATGAGACTCACATATTAAGTTTAAGTAAGGAGCAGTTCGAAACATTCAGAAAAAAAAAAGATGTATAAGACTGTCCAGTAGAGCTTTAACAAAGACTTGCATTAAGTTAACCATTATAAAGAGACTAAATAGCGAGTTCATTGATCGCATTCATTTTTGTTACTTTCCATCCTGATGTACTGCCTTTTCTAGTCGGTAAGTAGTTGTACAGGTGATATGCGTAATTGCATTTCCCAACATTAAAATAAAATAAAAAAAATCACTAACAATGTAAAAACAATAATATTCACAAACAATGAAATCTAGCAGCCCCCATTTTTTAATATGTCACCTATCTAAGAACTATTGGACTAATGAGACGAATCTAGCGTACCTTAATTAAAGAAAGAAAAATATATGAGGGAATAAAGAATATTACAAACAAACATACAAAGATAGGCGTGAAAAACAACCCTTTCCTTGCAGTCGGGTAAAAAAGGGGTAGGATATGACGTAATCGGGGTATACTAACGGTCGCTGTACGGTGGCGGCGCGCAGCCACAGCAGCGCGCGGTAGGCCTGCCAGTGCACGGCGCAGTGGCCGGCGCCCGGCACGCCGCCCGCGCCGCGCGCCGCGCCCAGCGCCGCCAGCGCGCCTCGCACTACGCGCGCCCTGCAAACAAGTGTCGTTGCAATCCATTATCCATACTAATATTATAAATGCGAAAGTGTGTTTGTTTGTCCTTCTTTTACGTCGAAACGGAGAAACGGATTGGCGTGATTTTTTGTGTGGAGATAGTTGGAGGGTTGGAAAGTGACATAGGTTACTTTTTACTGCGGGAAAACACGTAATAATACGATCCAAAAAAATATTTATGATCAGAATTACTTGAAACTTGGTATTAATGCTCTTCAATCAAATTAAATAAATACGTGTTTCAGCATTTTTCCAAATTCATATTCTATAAGGGGGTAAAATAGGAAATGAAACTTTGTATGAAACTATTTTTTCAGAGATTTTCTTGCAGTTTTAGCGCGAGAGAAGCCGCGGGTTCTGCTAGTAATTTAAAATAATTACGCAAGTTCGATATTTATTTAGACCGATACCTATCGACATAATATTTGTGTATCGAAAATAAATACTAAACTAGTGTTCAATATGTAAAGATAATATACGAGAGTATACTCCTTTAATTTTATATTTTATTTTATGATCCACTTAGGTTATATTTATTTAGTATTATATATAGTTTTGCTGTAATGACAAGTTAATATATTTTTAAAGTAAATTAATAAACTTTAAATGTAGTTTTATAATATAATTAAATAACTCAGGAATACATGAATTCTGTAGGAATTTTATAAGTATAATATGAATATCTAATTATAATAAGAAGAAAAAAAATTAATACAGCTACCTCATTTCGGCCATTTGACGGATTGCTTCAGTAACAATTGCTACACCCAAATCACTGGCAAACAAATTATCGTATTCACTTGTTTCTTCATCATCACCTATAAAAACTTCATATAAGTATATACATAAAAAAAATTAAGAAAATTTATAATTTAAATAAATATTACTTTTACAAGTGTCTAATTCAGGTACATCTAATTTCAAAGCGTCATTTAACTCCAAGACAGCACTTTGCAAATCTTTGATGGGTTCTAAAATGGATGTTATTTCATCTATCTGCTCCGGTGAGAGAGTCTGAAACAAACAAACATACAGTTTAAAACATTTTCATTATATAAAATTGAAGTACTTACATTACAGAATTAAATAGTAAAAGTGAAATCATTATTAATAATTTTATCAGAAATTCGCATATCGTGCCAGTTTGTGTGTGTGTGTGTGTGTGTGTGTGTGCGTGTGTGTGTACGTGTGTGTGTGCGTGCGTGCGTGTGCGTGCGTGCGTGTGCGTGTGTGCGTGCGTGCGTGTGCGCGTGCGTGCGTGCGTGCGCGTGCGTGCGTTTGCGCGCGCGCGTGCATATGTGTGTGTGTGTGTGTGTGTGTGTGTGTGTGTGTGTGTGCGCGCGCGTGCGTGCGTGCGTGCGTGCATACGTACCGGCGCGTCGAGGGCGGCGTGCGCGGGCGCGTCGTGCGGTGCCCCCAGCAGGTGCAGCAGGCGCGGCAGCAGGCGGTGCTGCGGCGCGGCGCACGCGAACAGGCGGCGCTCCAACTCGGCCGCCGCCGCCGCGCTGGCGCCGCGCTCCCAGCGCGCGCCCGCCACCACCACGCGCACCGCGTCCGCCGACAGCTCGCCCGCCTCGCCTGCGCGGCCCACGAATATACTATACTAGCATTTCCCCGCGTCTTCGCCTGCGTATACTGTATTCGCAGAATGAACCAAGCACTTGAGATTTTGCGCTTCCACGTGATTAGTTGCAGATAAGATGTTTAGGCTGTGATTACAATGCAAGTCATAATTAGTCCGTCGTTGCATTCTGTACCGTTTAGAGATCTCTCGTGTAGTTATCTGATTTATTATCAATGTAGGAGACGACGGTGATATGTCGGAAAGAGAAAATTAATAAATATTTTATTGTAATATATTTTTTTATTGTAATATATTTTATTTATATATATCAACAGCTTATTGTACAATAAACAGCACTTTATAAACAAGTATTTAAAAGTCAAGTTAACAATGTTTAAGTAAACACTACCCTCCGTACTAGTTTAACTGTATGACGGTAGGATAGTATTCCTCGCACGCATGTCCACTCGCTTATTACAGTATGGGCAAATATTTAGATAAAGCTTCAACTTAATTACATTAAATTTTTTTTTTTCCTTATTTATTCTATTTGTATATGTATATAATGTACACATACAAATATTTTAAAATACAGTTAATTTTAGTTTAATGTTCATTTTATTTGTATGTTTTTATTTTATTACAAATTATTATTAATTCCTCACTAAAGCATTAGCAACATGAACGAGCCCTATGATTTTAAACCAGTTGCAAGTGTTAGTGGGCGTAGTTTTCTGTCTTTATCAGTTTGTATACTAATGTGGGACAGAAAAAGCGCTTTGCATAGTTCACTCCGTGAATAGAGTATACACACATATACATTTAAAAAATTTGTTTTACACTGTTTTAAATATTTTATATTTTTAGTTGTAGTTTTTATAATTTGTGATGTTTTTTTGGCAATAACATTTTATACCATTTAAATTTTAAACCTTCACATTTTTTTTAAGTATATATATTTTTTGTAATTTTTTATGCATGTTTTTTTAATTGTTTATTGTTTTTTTTAACTTTACACTTTTATTAAGTATTTTATTTTTCATAGCATAGATATGTAGTATAAGTTTCGGAACAGCTCGCTAGTTTACGCATGTTAAGTTAGCCTATAAGTGTGGTGTATAGTGTAAAAAAATATTTTATAAGAAATTATTATGTATAAAAGATCAAAAGCACTGTATACTATGTTGGCTTCCTATATAATAAATAAATAAATAGTACCTTCATTATGTATTATTATTTATAAATTATATCATACATATAGGCATATGTTATTCTGATGTATAAGATAAATAGCAATATACCTAAGTAAGTTTTTTGAAGCCTAAAACATTCGTAACCTATAGCAATAAAGTTAAGTCGCGTTTGTTAAGTCTAATCTTTAATTAAGCATGTACCGAAATGGGTTGCTATGTGGGTATTGTTATTGCTACCTTTGTTTATTATCAGTATGTATGTATATATTATATATATGAAAAAAAAGGTAATTGTTATATAAATAAATATTATAAAAATGAAACCAATATGTCTAACTAGTGAGAGTGAGTTACCCATAGCATCAGGCAAGGAGTCCTCCGGTGAGAGCATGACACGCTCGAGCGGCTCGAGCTGGCGCACCAGCGACACGCCGCAGCGCCGCAGCACGCCGCACCACCACCCCGCCTCGCCCACGGCACACTGTTGTATGGAGAAACATGCTGTAGTTTTACTTACTATAAGAGATCATCATTGTATGTTTTCAGCCATCTTTAACGTCCCACTGCTGGGCACGGGCATCAGTACGAGAGGCATGAGGCCAGAGCCCACCACGCTGGCCAAGTGCAGGTTGGCGGACTTCACGTCTTTTGAAAACTTTCTAGGTTCTCTCAGACATGCAAGCTTCCTGTTTTCTTTCACCGTTTAGACGAGTGGTAATCATGTTGGAAATGATTCGCACATAAATATCTGAGGTTGCGAGATCCGGGATTTGAACTCGCTTCACTCGGTTTCCCAAGCGAGCGCGTTACCACTGGGCTACTACTGCCTTTATCATTGTATGTGTGTGTACATTTTTTATTCCTTCACGATGATACTGATGATAGATTGATTTGGAGGAGTTTGTATAGATTTGGATAAAATTTTATGCACAAATAGACTATAACCTAGACATTATAGTAATACATAAGCTACTGTTAAGTATTTAGAAAAGTAGACGAATGAGGCGAGAATTACTTGTCATAATATAAAGGTGAATGAATGAGAAAGTCCCTTATGAAAAAACTATGTAGAATATATTGTATATCCATGTTTACCTTAATAACATGCAACATACCACGGAGATAAAAAAAATCTCCGAATGTCTAAATGCTTATATTTTTTTAAATAAATAATAATAAATATGTATTATTTTACTTATTTTTCAACTTACATGTTTAGAAACCATAAGACCTAGTGGCTTCTGTAAGCCCTCCATGTATTGCAAGCACCAGCTGTACAAATCTGACCAACATCTGAAATTATAGTATGTATTACAGACATTTTTTATTTTCAAAACATAATTTATACATGATTAATTTCACCTGATGTAAACTACATTCATATCTCTTTTTTTTTATAAAGAATATATTATACTTTTCATCATGAGATGAAAAAATAAACTATTTTGACACTACATTGTAAATTCTGCCTAAAATATATAATATTTTTAATTATAAAATATTTTTCACCTAGTGGTTAGATGGATAAGCACAACTTTACTTCAGATTTATTTTATTACTACAATATAAAGATAAAAAAATGTAGGCCCTAACCACTAGCTAACATATATATGGCTGCAGATCAGAATAGGTTCAATATCTGGGTTAGGCCAAATATTGTGTTTTTTTATCAATACAAAAAGTTAAGCTCAGGGAACATATCGAGCTGTCCCACTGTGCTCTGAGGTTGACAAAAAGAGAATGCACTATGTCTTTTTACACATAAAATTATCTAATGTTAGTGAGATTGCCCACTATGGCCGAAATCGGTCAAAGAGCGACTATACTCGTATAGTTACAATCAAACTAACTTATGCATGAGATGCGAGTGGTCGTGGTCGGCGCGCGCGCCGAGCGCCCGCACGCGCGCCGCCACGGCCGCCGCGCACGCGTCGCCCAGCTCCGCCTCCGCGCCCGCCTCGCCGCCGCCCCACGTGCGCCGGTACATCTGCCGCACGCGACATGCGACCATTAAATAGTGCTATACTGTGTTCGCCGAATGAGCCAAGTACTGACATTTTGCGCTTCCACGTGATTAGTTTCAGATAATACGTTCAGGCCGCGTATACAATGCAAGTCATGATTAGTCCGTCGTTGCATTCCTTACCGTTCAGACGTCTCTCGTGTAGTTACCTGATTTATTATAAATGTAGGAGATGACAGTGATACGTCGGAAAGTGAAAATTAATAAATAATGTATACAAATATTTGAAAATACAGTTATTTTTACTTTAATGTTGATTTTATTTTATTACAAATTATTAATAATTCCTCACTAAAGCATTAGCAACATGAACGAGCCTTATGATTTCAAACCAGTTGCAAGCGAGTGGATGGAGCTAGACAGTTTTCTGTCCTTATCAGTTTGTATTCTAATGTGGAACAGAAAAAGCGCTTTCCAGGGTTCACTCTGTGAACAGAGTATAGTAGTTTAATGTTAAATTAAGCCAGGCAGCATAGATCCAACAATATGTTTCATGCGAGACAGGAAAGTCCTTCTATTATGCGAGTTATGAATTAACAAGCCTTAATTATAAAATCTTATCATCCTTTTGCATGCTTTATATTTGTTTGGTATTTCGGTTTCATAAGATTTGCGAATAATAAATAAGCTTATTCCAGAAACGGCGTGTAATCTAGCACATATCCTAGGAAATTATATATTCAAACTTTTGTCTTAAAATTAATTAGAATCATAGTACATCATCGCACTTTCCACATGAAGTATGAAAACATAATCACTTACTACAAGAGCCTTCTTAACGACGGCAGGCGGGAAGAGTCCGGGCGCGAGCAGGCGGTCCCGGTACTGCTGGTGCGAGGACAGCTGCGGCAGCGCGGGCGGCGGCTCGCGCGCCGCCACCGCGCGCCAGCTCACCTCCGCGCCGAGGGCGCTGCCTGTTATAAAACCACACATTACGTAATCCTATACTATGTATTCAGCCTCATTTTTTTAACGTCCCACTGCTCAACACGGGCCTCTTGACCATACGGTGGGATTCAGGCTATAATCCACCACGAACCAAGTGCGGGTTGGCGGACTTTACATGTCTTTCAAAATTTGAACCCGCTTCATTCAACCCGGGATTTGAACCCGCTTCATTCCATTACGCAACCTGTGCGCATATTGATTGATACATCTACATAACAATACTAGATGTCACCCCATATTTCATAATCATATACTATAGGGCGCCCTAAGCACTAGCTCCTGCACAATGGGCAATAAATTGTCTAAATCCAGAAAAAGCACTGCATAGAAGAAGACTAGAACAGATATTTCGTACACACGTAATACTCTGTTCCATATGGTTTCATTACCTTGAAAGTTCAAAATAATTTACATAATTATATTTTGATACAAAAAAAATATACTCACTTGTCACAACAGCATCTCCATCTGGTTGAGTCCAGAGAGCCCAAATGACTTGGTTACCATCACCATAACCAATGGCATAATCTAGTAAGTCCAACTAAAAAAAATTTATTATATTCATAATGAACAACAAAATGTTGTAAGTACTACCAAAAAAAGTATTTTATAATGAGATTCCTACCTGAGGTCCAAAAATGTGACAAATTTGTGAGAATTTAACAGCTCCAGCACCTCCATCATGCATTTTCATTACCACAAATTCACATTCGTTGGGAAATGATAAATAAGCCACCAATACAATGCTCCCATCTGATCCAGTTGTAGACTGCAGCATGTGACCATGAGCTGTATGTTAAATAAATATTTACTATCAAATATGTAAAAAATTGTAATATGTTGTAACATTATAATGACAAAAACAAAAGTATGTTTTAAATTTTGGGTTTAATATATGGGACACAGCCCCTGAAGGGGGACTTGTATTTTAAAACTGTCTCAAAAAATCTCTATTCAAAAATATAAGCCATCCAGGGTCATTCCATATATTAAATGGCAGCCATTTTATTGTTTAAAACTTCAATATATATTATTAAGTGTTCAATTAATTAATATTTACAGATACTTTTATTAAAAATCAAGCATAATTATAATGTGTTAATACTTACGAGGTGCCTTAGGTCGCACGAATGTTTGTGACAGTGGTGTTGATACAGCAGTTGGAGCTCCACCTTCATCTAAGAGCCAGGCTCTCAGGCATGTATCTCCACAAACAGCCACAGCTAAACTATTTGTCAGAACTACACCATATGTATCCACGCCATCACCACCTTTACCTCTAAATTAAAAAAAAAGTTAGAAATCTTTCTATGTATATTAAAATTGTTTATAATAAAAAAAAATAGAAAAAAAATCTACCTCAAGGCTCCTGTAATTCCAGACAAAAATCTGGGAACAGTTGATTCTCTTTTAAGTATTATTGTGACAGCTGAACCAGCAATTGGTAGTTTAACCAATAATAATCCACCTTCACCTCCATAACCAAAGGCCAAAGCAAACACTGCTTCACCATTATCTCGCAATAAAGATGCACATGAATGTGCAACTCCTGTATCTAAAATACCAGATTTTTTTAAACAATACAAAAAGTCACAATATATTTTTAAATAAAAGATTTATGATCAATACATATGTATTTAAATTGTCAAGTTATAGACTCAAGATACATAATGGTTCTATTTAATATGATTTCAACAAGAACACTTTTTTCTTTCTTTTATTATACCAACAGTCCATTAAATTAACATTTGCAACAGCTATTTGTATAAATATGGTATATGTATGAATTTTAACTAATTTAGTCCAGAACATTTGGAAAATTAAACAAAAACAAACTTAAATCATACTAATAAGCTTGTTTTTAATTGAATAATTAAAAGTATAGCTTTGCTTACATGGCAAGGATGGAGGGTAATGGATATGTCCAAATCTATCCCAATGATGCGAGCTATGTCTTAGCCAAAAATTGAAATCTATTCAATGGTTTTGGTTTCAGAGTGAAATTTCAAAATAATATTTCAGAGTAAAATTATAACAATGTATATAATTATAAAAAAAACTCCTTCACTTACTTGTATTAGAGTATTGATTCAATATAAAATAGTTATTTGGGTTGTTTACTGCAGAAGTATCATGAAAAATTGAAGGTGAAATGCTACATATAGATCCAAAAGTAGACTGAAAATATAAGCGATTATACTGATATAATTTATAAAGAGAATATTATATAGAGTAATAACTATATTTAAACTTGATAAAACATACCATGAAACAATTGGTTTTACCTTTCTATCTAGAACATCTGGGTGAGGAAATACTAATCTATGCACTGATGATACTGTGGCAGCTAATATGATTATTTGTTGTGATGCACTTCTTTCATAGATTTCTATATTATTCAAAGGTGGTGTTCCTGGAGCCACTTTGCATCTTAAGTTGCTGCTGGATAAGTTTACATCAAGAGATGCTTCTGACAACTCTATAGAGTCTGATGTTGTTTGCCTATAAAAATAAGGTTAGTTTATTAAACAAATATATAATTATTTAATTTTAGCATTAGATGAAATTCATTTTTAATACCAATATATAAATCTATTTCTTGTATTTGCTATTTTCGAGTCTCGGTACCAATATCCACCGGCTTTGTGAGGCAATTTTATATCTTGTAAAGTACTATGAGTTCCCCCTGTGAAAGATAAATTTTACATTTACTTCATATCTTAAAGTCTATATATAATATAGATAACAGTAATGTAAATTTTACCTGTATTTAAAATTATTTCCTTCCATTTTTCAGGGATATTGTGGTTTGGTGTTATTTCTTTAAAAGTAACCGGTATAGTTTCAACGAACTCCATTGTATTGAATTATATTTTGAAGTAAAATTTAAAAAGTACTTTTCTCTTTATGTAAGTTACAATTCTATATAGCAAGTAAATTATGTATGTATTAAAATTTTTACCAAAATTATTTCATAGTAATTCTTACAAGTACAAACAATCTAGATTTCAATGAGCATTTAAAAACATAGTTATTCTCGTAACGCGCGCACATTGGTCATTACTCATTACTCATTGACATCATGGATGACAAATAGTTGACATAAACTATAGATAAAAGATGCAACCAGCGTTGCCAGTACCAATTTATCAAATTCCCCGAAAATCTATCTCAAATTCCCCAATTTGGGGACAAAAATACACTGATTCCCCACAAATACCCCTTAAAATAATTAAAAAAAAAAACAAATTTCAACAATTTTAATACTATTTATTTTTTATCTTTTATATTTTTAAGTAATTTTGAGTTAATTTAAAACTATTTTTTCGAATTTTTCTTTATGTTTGTAATATAATAACTAAATAAAATTCATAAAGTCCAATCGGAATTCAGTTTGGGAACAAACAAATTAAAACTTGAATTTTTAAGTTTTTAAAACGTTAGCACGTATATATGCAAAGCGTTAAAAAAATAGTATTTTTCAATTTTCGGCATATTGTGACTGTTCTATCGAAAAATATTTCCTACAAAAGTTGTAGGTCTAATAAAAATCTACAACTATTATATTATAGGGAGGGTAGAGGTAAGGAGGACCATCACAAGGTATTAAAAAGTGACCATTAAAAGGGAGCAAATTAAGGTGGCGCTATAGTAGCAAATGGAAGAATTATTTTAAAAGGAGCGCCACAAATTATTAGAGTAAGATACAAAACTAAAAAAGGACAGACATTCATTTTGCATTGACAACAATAAAAGCATCAAAATAACAAAAATGTATCAACAAAATTTCATAAAAAAACAAATCACTATGTTCGTTATTTCAGGAGTTTCACATGTTATTATTTACTAAATAATTATAGTTGACTACGTAAATAGTTGAGATTTTAAATACTGTATATTTTTTACTACAGAAGTCAAAAAAAAATTAATTTTTCAACCCAGCACATTTCACTCTGTATATAACTGCTAACTGCATATCCCAAAGGGTTGACGTCAGGCAGACGGCCGGTCGGAAAACTTTTGCCAAAACGAATAAGCAATGACTTACTGCGCCGACCCCAAGTAACTTGGGAAATGGGCAGGAAGAAGAAGATTATATAAAATAAAATAAATAATTTATAATATCGACGATATATAGACATATAATAAAAATGTAACGGATCGCTGTCTGTACATGGAAGATATACGAGAAAAAATATTATTGGAACCTTTATCGACACTGCTATTTGCAACCAAAACAATGATTGTTAGAATTTTTGTCTGTCTCTTTATCTGTTTGTCTGTGCGTTTGTGAACGCTAATCTCGGAAACGGTTTATCCTATTTAGATGTGGTTTTCATTAATTTATTGTGATAAACTTTACTTAACTTTTAGTGTTTATTTCATGTCAATCAATGCATAAATAAAAATGTTATGCCAATTTAAAAAATCACGTCGAACATTTGTTAAAACTTAACCATTTTTGTACGGGCTAACCTCCGAATCCGTTGGGACCGTTTTAAATGAAATTTTGCATGGTGGAACCGTATATCCCCTTTCAACATTTTAGAAACTTTTCATCCCGAAAAATAAATGACTTCCTGGAGGATAGTTAACAAACTTTAGTAACTTATACAGCTTATTACACAACAACTTATGCACCTAATTTAGTAAAATTTGTCATGCTGATACTTTATATTGCTGGTAAAACAACAGGTTAGGTACTTTTTATTTCGGAAAACTGAATGGTTCCCGTGGGATAGATCTGTTTGTGCTAGTATATATTATATACATAATAATTAGTTATATTTTTTCTTTCAACACTGAACCTAGTGCCCTCTGCTGGTGTACTTGAAAACTAATTCACGTGCCAATCAAGAATTAGCACACTTCGGCATTGTACGCCAAAGTACGGCATTATGCTCTGTAATTGGAAAATGCAGTATGACTGCAAGAGCGGTCAGTTTAAGTTGATCACTGGATAACTGCTCAAGCAGTTCGTGTATGGCCAGCCTAAAGCGCATTATGAGGCATAATATTAAACTTTGAATTTTTCAACTACCGCAACGCTCCGCGCAATCGAGCACTTTAAATTTTCAAAGTATTGCTTTGGCATGATCAACTCACTCAGTATCAGAAAATATAATAAGTGTTTTTTCGCGTTGTTCGAGTTTGTGTGCCAAAGTGCGGCATTATACTCTGTAAACAGGACCTATTGCGTAAAAAGCAACAAAACGGTAAGAAGAAGATGACGAAGAAAAGTAGTATATAGCACCAATAAAATTTTCATAAGTCAGTGCCATCATTTTTTTTTTATTTCAATTTTATATTGAAAATTTTCCTCTACAAATATTATACCATAAGCAAATCTCTAACGTCATTTATAAAAAACAAGTTTTGAATACAGAGAAATATATCTACGTATTTGTGAAACTGTGAAACAACACAAACAGACAGAGACAGTTGCGTGTTTTAAATGACAGCGTCATTTCTCTCAGTTTTCTTAATTTTCGTTCGTGGTTTTAATTTTCTATATATGTGTATTAAATTCACAAATAATTTAGTTTATGGCTTTCAATAACATATTTAAATACTAAGAACCTTCCAACTAATAATAAAATATGGTGATTTTATTCCCAGTCATAAATTTATAGGTTTGTATAATAAGTCATCGATTTTTATGTTTATTTCATAAGCTTTAATAAGTATTTCTTAAATAATTATTTAATAGTTTTAAATGGCACTATTTTCAGAAAATTTATGATGTGTTTGTTTCAATTTATGCTTATAGTTTTACGTAAGTTTAATTTAGAATGTAGTTGATTTTTCTTTGTCACATTTGCATAGTTATAAATTTTTAACTATTCTACATAATATAATACATTTTTTTTTAATTAGTTTAAAAATATATATTTCGATAATTATTGTCTGACATATAGTTTTTCGTAATATTACTTGCCTAAATATGTCATATTTTTTTAAATAAAAATAGGTGTCTACAGTTTAATTTGTGGATATTATGTGTATTTTAAATAAATTTAAGCAAAGGTTTTAAGCTCGCAAAATTTTATAGGATTACTACTGTAGTGTATTAAAATCAATAAATGTATCAGTAGTATTTATATGACTTCATATTTCTTTGCATAAAATAGGATATTATTGATAATAAAAAATTGTCCTAAAACACTTATGTAATTTAGTAATTTATTTATAAAATTTATAATTGTGTAATCTTTTTTGGTAAATTGATGGTTGAAATGAAGACATCATACTTTTTTAATTAATTCAGTGCTTAGTTTTTAAATGTTTTGCAACAGTTTATTTAAAATTGAATTTTTTGGACTACTTTAAGATTTAAAAAAATAATATTTATTTATTGCTTTACAAAAATTATATCAGGTTACTTCTTTTAGTATGCAAAACTTTTATATTTATTTGCTTTTTAGATAAAATATAAAATTAATCTATTTTAATCAAGAACCACTATTTAGACATGTTGGGTAATAAATAATTTAACACTTTAAATACAACTATGTTACTACCGTTAACTGTTTGATAGATAAAGGTCATTAAATGATTACTTCTCCATATCAACTCGGACATAATTATCCAAATAATAATAAACATATAGTAAAAGACAAACTTTTGCTAGATATTTTAGCATACTAATTTTATTGGTAAATATGTAATACAAATAATACATAATATTATATTGTACTAGCGACTCACCCTTGCTATGCTCGGGTTCGTCCCTACTTACGTTTTAACATTTAGTATAGATTTCTTAGACATGAGATATTTTCCGGCAGTATAAAGTATCCTATATGTTGACTCTGATATCTAGCTATCATTATACCAAATTTCATCAAAATCCCTCTGGTAGTTTTTACGTCATGCGGTAACAGACAGACAAAAAATTAGAGATTCGGACTTTGTATCAATAATAATGATCATCATGATAAATAGAAAATTTCAATAAGATTTACCAAAAAATATGTAATGTACAGATTCGACTCAGTTCAAATTTTATTATATGTATAGATGATGTTGTGAAACTTGGTGTGATAATTTGACTAGCACTTGACAGTTTTGTAAATTATTTTATTGTAGTTGTTGTTATTTGTATAAAAGATATTTTTTTGATAAATTGTAGCGCGGTGGCGGGTTGCGAGCACGGTGCAGGCGGGGCGAGCTCGGGCGGCGGGCGGCCCGCCGACACCATTCGCCGCGTCAAGGTGAAGATGTCGTCGGTGTCCGCGCAGGGCGTCGTCGAGCGCGCCTCGGCCGAGCTCTCGCGCCGCATCACGGGCCTCGGCCTCCGCGGTCGTAAGAGGTCCCCCGGCGTGGTCGAGCGCGTTGCCAACGCGCTCTGCGGCCCCGCCGCCACTGCCGCCCCCCGCATACCGCGCAGACGACGACCGTCACCCAGACCTTTAGTTTGGAGCCAATTCATAATGGAAGACAGATTTCTTGAAAAATTTTTTCTTTATTTTAATGCAAACGACAGGAGATCACTGGCTCAAGTTTGCACGAAGTGGCGCGACATCCTCTATTCGTCGCCGCGCTGGTGGTCCGGTCTCGTGGCTGTGCTAGACTGCCGCGAGCTTAGATCGGAATCTGGCTGTTGCATGCAGAGATTTTACAATTCTATAGTGAGGAGGGGTATACGCGGTGTAATTTTGGTATCTGCCACCGATGATGACATAAACGAGTTTATAAAACAATTTCCTGTATCAACCCACCATATACACGCTATCGGATTAAAAGGCTGCACAATAACAGATAGAGGATTAGAAGCTATATTGGATCACTTACAGGTCAGTTGTACTTTATTTAGCGCATCAATTTAATAAAAATAAAATATTGTATTAAAATTTCGTTTCTTTTAGGTTCTTTTTGAACTAGAACTAACGGGCTGCAATGAGATAACGGAAGCTGGTTTATGGGCATGTCTAACTCCAAGGATAGTTTCACTTACGCTTACTGACTGTATTAACATTGCTGATGAGGCTGTAAGTTTTTTTTTAAACTATAACAATAATTATAACTCATTTAATCAAAGTTTCAAGGTATAAGATACATTAAAATTAAAAATATAATCAATATCACATCCATATTAATACATTTTTTACATAAGCCACATAATATAATTAATCCCTTTTTTACATGTTGGAAAATGCATTTATGCATAACATCTGTATACATGTAGGTTATTATGTAGGTCTCACCGCCTATAAAAGTCAGTACTATCCACAAAAACCCAACAGAACCTCCCCTGTGTAAGACATCGCTTACGCACTCAACCACGACGCCCCGACTGCCGAAGCAGCCCACACAACCATGGGGTTGCTCCCTCGGTCCACTCTGCTATCAGAGAAGTACCAGGAGCAAACTGCATGGTACACCGCCCACCGAGGTGGGCCGCCTCCCAGTGCGCTTTTTGGCTTCGCGTCCGGGTAGATTGCCAGACGCTTATGAGACAATTACAGTAATTAATTTGAAACAATTCTAATCATTAGATGATCGCCTACTGCCTACTGTCTAGATTTTTATACTGTGCTAATATTGAAGGCATAAATAAAACGCAGGTGGGTGCAGTGGCACAGCTCCTGCCGTCCCTGTACGAGTTCTCGCTGCAAGCGTACCACGTGACGGACGCCGCGCTCGGCTACTTCTCGCCCAAGCAGAGCGCTTCTCTCAGCATACTCCGGCTGCACAGCTGCTGGGAGCTGACCAATCATGGCGTCGTCAATATTGGTATTACTATGACTCTGAATATATTTTGTTCGAATTATTTTTTATCATTTTGTAACTTTTTACATAGGATTTTTGTCTTATAGATTTATAATAAACTAGCGACTCACCCTCGCTTCGCTCGGGTTCGTCCCTAGCTTGCTTCCCCATGCAATCTTTCATCCCCATTTTCATCCTCTTAAGGGATGATTCCAGGATAAAAATATATAAATATTCGGATAAAAATATATAATATATAGATTTCGTTTTAAACATTTTAGACGATAAATTTACTTATTTTAATAAGAATTCAGAATTGTTGATAATATGACCAATAAACATGACCTACCGATTTAAATTATTTTTTTAACATAAAAAACTACTTTTTGTGACTTAAATATAAAAGTTAGATTTATGCTGTCGCTGACTTTTTTGTAGGCATTATTAAGCTCTACAACTTTTCTCTAAAACAATCATAATATATCTCTCATCGTTAAGGCAGCGTTCGTAAGAATCGTTTTCGTTCGACCGTTTTTTCTCCGACTTACTTTGCAAATCCGATTACCATGAAAGAGTTTTCATTCTTCGGGTTAATATAGAGCCTATGACACTCAGAAAGAACGTGGCTTTGTGTTGGTAAAAGAACTTTGAAAATCGGTTCAGTAGATCCAGAGATTACCCCCTACAACATCACCAACTCACAATATCACAAACTTTACCTCTTTATAATATTAGTATAGATAATGTGATTTATAATTAATATTAATTGCACAAGATGTTATCTATCTAGATTCTAAAAAAATGATAATGATCAAAATAGGTTTTGAGTTCGACTCCCGGATCGGGCCAAATCAGTAACTGGGGTTTTCAGTAGCAACCCAGAGTTCAGAATTCAGCGGAGTGTACATCCGCTTGCCTCGAAGAGCACGTTGTGCCACTTGCGCGAATGCTTAGGCACCATGATATCTCCTGCGCACATGGCTAGTCTCAGTGAGAGTGGATGCCTAATCGGAAATCGGTTTATGTATATTACTGATTATTGCACATTAACTTTGTGGTGTAATATTGAAAATAGTACAGTAGTAACATTTTATTATATTTTTTTTTAATTTTTTTCCCGTTTCATTATGGGAATTACGATTATAAGTTTTGCTAATATATGCACACAATGGCACCTAATTCCCACAACGTACTTATAGCACGTGATTAGTTTGTGTATTATAACTTTTATATAATTAACTAAGGTAGCTACCTCAATCGGGTGCGTTTTAATATTTTTTTGGCAGAACCCTAATTCTTTTTCTAAAATAAAAGTAGCCTTAGTTACTTCTTATAACATCAGCTATCTGCCAGTGAAATTCGTGTCAAAATCTCACCACAGATTACCCTAAATATATTAATAGATAATATATAATAAATATATTATTAATAATAATAATAAATATTTTGGGTCATTAACACACAGTACCATCTGGTTCCATGGTAAGCTACGAGGCTTGTGTTATGGACACCAGATAGTTGATACATTACACATATATAAATTTTAAATATGTACATATTATAAATATAAACACCCATGGCTGGAGTACAAACATTCGTGCTCATCACACAAATGAATGCCCCAAGCGGGATTCGAACCCGCAAACTGAGCCAAACGTGTCGTCAAAGTTATTAAAGTAATATGTGTGTGGTGGTAATAATATGATCGTTTCCGTCCCACAGTGCACTCGCTGCCCAACCTAACAGTGCTGTCGCTGAGCGGCTGCAGCAAGGTGACGGACGAGGGCGTGGAGCTGCTGGCGGAGAACCTGCCGCGCCTGCGCAGCCTCGACCTCAGCTGGTGCCCGCGCGTCACCGACAACGCGCTGGAATACATCGCCTGCGATCTGAACCATCTGGAGGAGCTCACTTTGGACAGGTACCTGTTAAAAGACAACAAATATTTATCCATAGAGAAGTGTGCATTGTTCCATAGATAAGTTAACTTTGTTATTCTATATTTTATTTTTATGTCTGCGGCTATATAAGAATATTTTTTGTATGTGTCGCTCTTGCCTCTTGAGATTGAATATACGTGTCGTAATTACAAACGAGTTTATTATTTTTCACAATAGGGAACCACCCAAATAATTCAACAGTACCTACATATTTAATTGTATTCAGCCCTTTTTAACGTCCTACTGTTGGGCACGGGCCTCCCTATAGTACGTGAGGGATCAGGCCATAAGTCCACCACGCTAGCCAAGTGCGGGTTGGCGGACTCACATGTTTTTTGAAAACTTTCTAGGTTCTCTCAGACATGCAGGTTTGCTCACGATGTTTTCCTTCACCGTTAAGTCAAGTGGTAATCATGTTGAAAATGATTCACACATGAAAATATCAGAGGTGTGAGACCCGGGATTTGAACCCGCTTCACTCGGTTTCCCAAGCGAGCGCGTTACCACTGGGCTACCATTGAATTAAACTTAGCTTAAGCATTGTAATCAATTTGTGTTAAGGTGCGTACACATAACGGATATCGGCGTGGGCTACATCAGCACGATGCAGTCGCTGGTGGCGCTGTACCTGCGCTGGTGCTCGCAGGTGCGCGACTTCGGCGTGCAGCACCTCTGCGGCATGCGCTCGCTGCAGCTGCTCTCGCTCGCTGGTGAGTGGTCACGCCGCCGCGTTACTTACATTATATACCGATACTAATACTTTAAAGCTCGCGCAACATTTCTCAAAACATAAACATTTCGCGCGCTTGGCGTGACGTCACAGAAAAATTACGACTTAATTTGTGCCGACAAAATCGCTAATCGCTCTGTTATGATAATACTTTGACGTCATATTCGGTCTGACCAATGGCGTTCGTTTCAACTATTTTGAATTTCCCACCTATGTTTGCACTTTTTAATAATTTTTTTTTAATACAAAAAAATTACATAAAAAAATTATATTATAAAGATATATTTCACCTTTATTTAAATCACTCGCATATTCCCTATTACTTACTACCTTACTCATTTACTCATTAATTCATTCACTTACCTACTTACTTAAATTTTCTTTGTGTCGTGTTTCAATTTTTCATTAATCTTTAAAAATGTTGAGTTAATTGCTATTTTTGAACCTTATAAAACTTATTCGAAAGTTGAATTTTCCTATGTATATTTTAATAAAGTAATTGATATGATATAGACAAATACTTGGAAAAAGGTATCAATGTATAATATAATATTCCTATGATCAATTTATTTACAAGCAGCCCTGGATTTACACTAGGGCACTCGGGGTAGTGCCCAAAGCGGCAAATTTTTAGGGGAAGCAACTTCGGAGGGCGGGAAAAAAATTCTCTTTGCGTTATAGAAAATACTTTTTTATTTTCCAAAAAACGATTAATTAAAAAAAAGCTTTCTTAGATTTACGTGTTTATTTTATTTTATTTTAAATAAAATAAAACTATCTTTTCGGATTATTTCACGGATTTATTTTGATTTTTGGTTCCCGGCGTGTCGAATGCTTTACAGAAATCATGGTCACGGGAGAGACTTAGGTTTTCTACGTGGTCATCTCACATTCCCCGTAAGGGGAGTGGGGAAACGGTATCGGGGCATAGCCCCCTGACCGTGGGTTCTTCCGCCGCCCACAAATATGGGCGCGTCACTGGGAGGGCCCTTCTGGGACCCTTAAGGCTGCGTAATGGTAGCCGCCCGGGCGATCGCCCGGCCGGGTGAGACCCTATTCAGGGAGGCCCAGCCAGGCAACCAGCGACCAGACGGCGGCTACTGAGGCATCATTGTTGTATGGTGAGGCGCTGGTGTCGCCGGCCCGTATTCCGCCACGACCTGCGCGAGAATATCGCGGGCACGACGAAGCGAGGGGCACGGTGATCACGCGGCCCGATCGGTACTGGCATCAGTGTGCGCTGAGCGAGTGATGTGGTGGCAGCGGTCGTCGGGTGAGGCGTCTCTTGCGAGCTGCAATGCCACAGACGCGAGCACGATTGGATGCGAGGTGGCTTCGGATCTTCTTTTCGTCCGCTCATGGTGGTGGGGAGGCGTTACTGGACGACTTTCTTCGCGACCCACACGACCATCTTAGGGTCGGGCTTCGACTAGGGTGAAGGGGGAATCCCTTCAGCGCCTTTGCTGCGCGGCCGGATTCCACCGAGTTTATTATAAATAAACTCGGTTGGAATGCCGTCTGGAGTCTTCTTGTTGGGTCCGTGCGATGCTTTGGAGATGTTGCTTCCTCGGCGGTCGGGCGATCCCCTTAGGTTTTAGATAACTCAAAGGCGTTATATACTTGTTACAGACAGTGCTTACCAACAATTTTATAAAAAAAATAAAGATTATATATATACATATATATATATATATATATATATATATATATATATATATATATATATATATTATAATAGAGTTAACAATAATTTTTTAAGTCTTAGTTTTTCTAATTGAAACTCAAGAAATTCAAGAAAGTTTTATTTTGACAATGTTTCAAAGCTGACAACATTTCTGAAATGTCAGAATTCCGCCGAATTAAAAATCAGACTATAGTACATCTTAAGAAAAATTGAAATCATTTACAAATTATTTCTTTGCATTTTATTTTTGAAAAAAAAATGAACTTTCAACATTTTATTCAAAATTCGACAAAAGGGAGGCATTTTTTACTATGCCCAGGAGCGGCACCATGGTTAAATCTAACACTGTTTATGAGTTAACTATATAATAATAGGCACAAAACTCATAGGTCAACTTGCAATAAATTATATAAGTTTATTTCTGTTATGTATAAATATTTGTTATCAGTATAATTAGTAATGCGAAAATTCGAGTTCCTAAATCCTTTTTGCTCATCTCTTGATTATCCCACAGTACACACAGCAAGCCGATAGTGTTAACTGTAAACATATTTTCATAACCACTTTTCCTTTATTCGTAAAATCCAATTAAGATGTTAGCTCGCGAGTATTGCATGTATAGTCCGCTAGTTAACATAATTAATAATTGTTTCAAAATTTAGAATGCATAAATATGTTGATTATAAATATGCCAGTATATTCGACGATACATTTGGTTCAGTTTGTGGTGACCCTAATTGTGCCAGCGGTCGCGGGTTCGAGTCCCGCTGGTCATGGTGAGTCATTTGTGTGATAGCGCGGATGTTTGTACTCCAGTCATGGGGGTTTATATTTATAATATGTATGTATTTAAACTTATATGTGTGTAGTGTATCAACTATCTGGTATCCATATCACAGGGATCGTAGCTTACTACGGAACTGTGAATTGTCCCAACATCTTTATTATTATTTATTATATAACATGTAGGATGTCCTCTGCTGACATCGGGCGGGCTATCGAGCCTCATCCAACTGCGGCAGCTGCGCGAGCTGGAGCTGACCAACTGCCCCGGCGCGTCGCCCGAGCTCTTCGACTACCTGCACGAGCACCTGCCGCGCTGCCTCATTGTGGAATGAGTGGCGCCGAACACCTCACAACTGCCTTAAGCCGCGTTCACACCGTCAACACGATGGCCAACCCGCAGTGAGTGAGTGCTTAACGCTTAATGACCACTCACTTAAGCCGCGTTCATACTTTCAATATAATGGATTTTAATTGCTTTTTGCGCATGAATATTGCATATGCGATGGAGAGTGGAGCCAATATGGCGTTGGTTTGTCAGTATAAATGATGACATCGTCTGACATCTAAAGCGGCGTAAACACATAAAGAAAAATCATTTAAATATTAGTCATCACCATAAATATGCGGACAACTCGCGCAATATATAAATTTCGATAGCCGATATCGTAACAGATATAGCGTGTCTTTTACTCGAACATGAGTCGCGTCCAAGTTGTCCTCTATAAGCCCTAGCTAGCGTAGTGATCGTGTAAACGCTGCTTAATACTGAAGTTGTTGATTCGATGCATTAATAGTTTATTGGAGAGCTACTGGTGCTTCTAAGCCATAATTTCATTATGAATGATATTTATCTAATTATAATAATTGAACTCACGATTAGTCACGTTGTATATGTTTCTTAATTTAAATAAAAATCATATTACTTTTCACGTCTACAACTCCCTTAAACGTTTCATGGCATCGAATCAAAAATCAGAGTTAACCATGTTCATCGGGTATGTTGTGCATATGCTAAATGAAACTTATATAAAGACATTCCAGACAAAAATGTATCTATGTATTATTTATTTAATAAAATATGAGACGAGCGTGGTCCACACTGTTTGTTTCGGTCGGAAACTTAAAACTCATCGATTTTCGTTAATTTTATAAAATTATGAATAATTTCTTTTCATCTGCATAGCACTACTTATCCGATGGACCAAACTAAACACGTACAATTTGTATTAAGATAATACAATAAAGCCAGTTTGTACATAATAGGTATACTAAGGTGATCGGAGTCAATTTGTAATGTTTGCGCCATTCGCATCTAAACTTTCTGACGCTTTTAAATAATTTATATGAAATATTACTCATATGAAACACGTACCTACAAATATGTAAGCATAGTTATATTCTAATGTTACTTTTTAAGTATCATGTTTGCTTTAATCCCCGTTTTCGTGTACCTCTATGTGATGGCGGTATTTTCTTTCACGTTTTTGTGAATTATTTTATTTATCATACTAACATTCTTTTTATGAGAATCAGAACATTATCATTTTCATGGATAGAAATTTTTATTATTACCAAAAATTACTGGAATTCTCAAATATTTTTAAAGCTACTTGTTGGTATTTATTTACACACAAAGCCGTACATACATACATAAATTATAAAATCCCTAACACTTGCTCAATTTCTTCCATAAATAAAAATATATTTAATGATAACTGTAAATACATATGTCTAATTGTATAAAGAAATCATAAACTAAATAAACATTATATTAGTTATTTTAATTTAAAAAAAAATATATTTGTTTTATAAAATCATATTATGTATAAACACAAATATTTGATGTTATTATACCTAAGTATTTATTTATAAAATTATTACAATGTTATAAATACACAAAACAAGTATGTATTTCTTCTTGGGACCTTTAACATTATATTACTTCATAATTAATATATTAAATTAATTATAAAAATGGCTATTACACTGCGCTGTCTATAGGTGTAGTGCACATGTTCTGCACCCGCGAGCCTCAACGTTTGGTTACATTGTAACTAAATAAATGTATGGATAAGGTTTGATTTTTTGAAGGGTTTTATAATGCTATTTTTACATTTATTTTTTATAATTTCTAGCTGGATATTATTCTCATATGAATATTTTACATTTATTTATATATAAAAATGTTTCCGGTTTTTTAATTAATTTGAATGGCGGTCTGTTTGTTTTCTCTAGTCATTTATCTCTGATGTTAGAAATAATTAAATGCTTGTACACAGTAAAATATTTAGAAGTGGCTGCATTTGAAACATATAATCCTAATAAACTGGCTTTAATATACAAATCTATATAAAACGAAACGTAGATAGAGAATTTGCTTTGTTTATACTATATTCTTATCTCTCCAACTATGCCTTAGGAAGTTTCATCGCCTGTTCATTTCACCATAACAATTGTACTCATATATTTTTAATTACCTATTTGTACTATTATATGACGAATCAGGTATTTGTTTCGGGACGGTTTGTACAAAAATATTTTTAAATAATTATGTATGTGTGTTACATTAATTGTAGTGACTAGCGGTGTCTGTCCCGCCTCGTCTGTATCGCGGGCGACCATCGTTCCGTAGAGTATCTACTACTTGAAAAATCTCTCATTACTATACCGTCCGAATTGTCTGCATGTGTGTGAGTGTGAACTGTGTGTGGAACATGTATAGTTGTAATTATTAATATGTTTTTAATTTTATTTTTGTTAAAATCTATATCAATTTGCCGTTTTTTATATTTTGTGTGATTCTAAAAAAATCATATATGTATATGATAACAGATCAGGCGTATTGAAAAAAAAATATCTTGAGACAAGTCTCTCTATGTCTATAATATAATGTAGATCTCGTTAATTTATTGTTTGACGAGTGAATGTGGTACTATGTACTAGTACAACTTGTTTATGATTTGTTTACACTTTCGAACTCACCAAAGTCTCAGCATTCATCATTTACTTTATATTTTATATATTGTTTTGGTAAGGATACGAGATTAAGAATTGAGGTTGTAAGTGTTTTTAAGGTTTAAGCTGAGGCTGCTGATTAATTATAGATTTTAAGGAAAAGCTTTCTTTTACTACTATAAGAGAATACGAATGTTTCTGAACATCAGCAGCCTTAGATTAAATGTACATGCATTTACTTATATGTGTATGGCAATTGAAGTAGACTTAGATATTATGACCCGTAGCATTTAAAACTTACCTAGTCATTAACTTAGAAAGCACATTTCGAAATGCAATAATGAAGATGTATTAATATAATGTGATTATTAATTGAAAGACTTAGACAGCAAATAATCTAGATGTGCCTCCAAGACCTAGCTAGTATCTTGCATTTTCAAATTTCACAATCGCTTTGTGTACTTGTTTGTAAGGATCTCACAGTTTGTTTTACTTTGATATCCATTCATATTTTTATCGTTTAGGTTGCGTTGATGATTACAAAACTAACTTGAATAATATTTACCAAAATATATAAATTTCTTTCTGTATATACTCGTACTTATAAAAAGATTTGTAATTAGTCTTATAATGTAATAAATGATAGTTATAATATTGTTGAAAAAAATGTGACTTATCCATACTTATACCTGAATGGTTGTAATGAAAACAATAAAGCAATATAATTTAACTTGTCATTTGGACGCTTATGCGATGCGGTTTATGTATCATTTTGTTTTTTTTATTTTTAATATATATCATATGTCAAAGATAAGCGCTTACTGAGAGTCTCTTACCGCGTTGGTGGGTTTAGATAGTTATATTTTTATAAATGTACAAGTGTGAAAAATTTTGTATGGGTTAAGCTAGATGTATCTTTTTTCTAGTCTTTGTTAGAACACAATGTTCCTTTTTTTTCAGATGTATATTTATTGTACTTTTGGTTAGTACGTAAATGCACTTTTAGATTAGTGTCGTTGTGTGATGTTTGGTTCATAGTGCGTAATTTCTTTGCGTCGAATTACATAAAGACACCTTATTTGTACAATACTAAGTGAGATGTTATAGTGCAATATAGATGTACTGTTTTAAAAAGAGTTTTATTTTTTTATTATTCGATTAGATCAGCCATACTCAACCTTTAAGGAGCCACAAACACGTTTCAGTCATGGTGTCGAGGGCCGCAAGCAAAATTTATTTAGGTATTAATGAAAACGTAATTCTAAGTTAACGATGTAGACACTTTTTAACAAAGATACAATGCGATTTTTGATGCTGCCGCATGCGGCCCGCGGGCCGCAGGTTGAGTATAGCTGCATTAGATAGACGTAAGTATATGTATAGGTATGTATGCATGACTTAATTGTAATTATTCTGTAACATTATGGTCGATTTTCATTTACTTTGCTCAGATGAATTTTGTGGCATGAAGAATATACTGCTCGGCACTGCCGACCTACTACAAAAATTATTACTAGGTACATAGTGTGGTATTGAGCGATTTGTGTCCGCTCCGGTGTAGCTTATAGAAAGCCTTGTCTCGTAATTGACGGAAAATGCACACAAAAAAGAACATTCATTGTTTTTTTTTCGATGTACTTAACAAAAATGGTCATAGGGACGTTCTATTTTTGATATATAAAACTATATTTTGCAGTTTTCCCTCTAGCAAATAGCACTTTGTTTTCATTAAATGTTTTAGGCAGCGCCATCTAATAATAGGAAGTTTGAACTATTATTTCATGGGAACTACTAGATGGAAAGTATAACATCAAACTAGCTCAGGGCATGGCCTATCTGGGCGATGTTCCATCCGTGACACGGTTTATGCGTGATGAGTTCCACACATCTAAAGCTCTTCACAAGCTTTCATAATATTATCACATAATGTTAGCGTTAAACCCAAAAGTTTGATACAGACAGGGTAAATGTTGCAGTTTCTCAAAGTATACTATTTTATGTTAATACTTTATATTACTGGATTGTCAATTTGTCATTTAAAACACGATGACATGTTTTAAAAAAACCAGTTATATGGTAATAAGCATATTTATTATTTGTTTTACAATTATCAAAAGTAAATCAAATTAAAATAAGTATTTATTAAAAATATAAAGTTAAACTAAATCAATGTAATTCAAGGAAAAAAGGAAAACCAATTAAAAATACTTTTTTGTACGATTTATTGCAATAACACAATCTTACAAACAAACCATGACAACAAGTGACAAATGATGGTAACTTCAAGTATAATTCATACATCACACAATAAAGACCTTCCATAAAGGACTATGCTAAGATATATCGTGATAAGAAAAGTATAGTAATATTTATATTACTTTTATATAATTCAGCGATTAATTAATAAGAGCCAACTATATGATATTTAACACCCTATATGTGCATATATTAATTTTATCATGAAACTAAACTGAAATGCGCTGAGCACCGATGAAGACTAAAATAATTCTAAGTATAAATAATATTTTTACACATTTACACGATATGCCTATTTGGTATGGCTTTTTATAAGAATGAATCTGGAGACGGTATTATCTCTCCCATCGATATATGTTACATGTAAAAACATTCGTATCAATATTGAAAAACAATAATATAGAAAAAAAAAAGTAGTATCCACATGGAACACATAAAATTATGAACGACCCTTTAAAATTTCTATATTTACCTTAGATAGGTATGAGATTTAACAATTTAGCCGTTTGACATAATGCAAATAATAAAGTACATAATACACTAGTAAACATTTATAGCGTTACGTCAAACAGAAAATAAATAAAGCAAGTTTCAACAGCTTCAATTATTGATATTAGAATATGTTTGCGGTATTCGTTGGAGTCAGTCTTATGTTATTTGGTCCTGAAAAGAAAAAATCACATATTATTTTCATTAATCACATTTTTTTTATTGTGAAATAGGGCTAGTAATTCAGCATGAACGTGTTAAATCTGATTTGCATGTGGCCAAAGCGGTCGTGTTGAAGGGAGGCCCATGCTCAGCATTGGAATGTTAAGTGAGCTGAATTATTACAAAACTCGTTGCCCCGTCGCGTAAAATAAAGATATGCTAATGAAATAAACGGATGGTATTTGTAGACCCATATCGTTACTCATCTCCTTTAACCCCTATATGTTCTTATGACAAGTGCGAACCAGACTTAGACATAGATAGCTTGTTTTAGGGGTAGATAGATAGGTACAGTTACTAGTCGGTGAATATATATTTTTTGGGTTCTTCTGTCAAGAAATACTCGATAACAGTCAAGAATTAGAAAGTATGTGGTGTTTCTCCGTGCCAGAACAGAACACGTAAAGCTCTTTCACCGGTCGTATCGAATTATCGTCCCACCGGAGTACATGAGTGATAAGAATCGAGATCGGCCGCCGTATATATTAGCGTCTCACCCTCGCTTTGCTCGGGTTCGCCTTTAGAGAAACAAAAATGTGTTATTCCAGACTATAGTCTATCTCTATTTCAAATTTCATCCAGATCCATTCAGCCATTCTGGGGTAAGGAGTAACAAACACCCATACTCACAAACTTTCACATTAATAATATTTATATAGAATAGCATTTTCCCGCAGCGCCTCCGTCTAATTCATTAATTATAGCCTATATTACAGTAGGTTCATCAAAATCCATTCAGTAATAATTGGGTGATGCGAGTAACGAGCGCACAATGCATATCCCTACATCCTCACATGCGGTCAGTGGTAGGGGCGCAGGTATGCGTCGACGGAGGCGAGGTCGCGGCGCAGCCAGGCCGCGTTGAGGCGCACGCTCTCGAGCGCCTGCTGCACGGAGCGCTCGGTGCCGGGCGACGCGTGCGTGCGGAAGAACTCCTCGATGTCCGCGGCGTGCGCCTCCGACGCGAAGTTCTCCGTTGTAGACTTCACCAGCCGAGCTAGCAAGAAACCACCCTACAACCACACATTTAGTTAAATTATATTTGTAAAATATTGTTGGATAATTAAATTACTATTATTATTATTAAAAAAAACTTCAAATTAGCCTACGTATTACACCACATCATGGTCTATCTGTTTCTAAATTTCATCTAAATGCAGTCAGCCGTTTTAGTATAAAAGAGTAACAAATATACACACATACAAATTAGTCATTTACAACTGTAGTTCAATCCGGTGCAACATTTATTCAAATGCTTGACTGCAAAGTTGAAAATACAAAATCTCATTTGAAAAGCATATGTGATAGGATTTAATGTTATAAGTTTAAATTTGAAATATCAACAATTTTTTTATATTATCCCCTATCAGAATGTCTTTTCAACATCGTGGCAAAAGCGCCAAATTATAAGTATTGAAGCCAATATGTTTTATATATTCAAAGAATTATTAAAAAAAATTAACATGACTTACTTGATAACGGTCCATGAATTCTTGCCAGTGATCTTTGAAGAACTGCCACGCTAAGTCACGGCCATGCTTGCTGACCGCCACTGAGACGATCACGAACACTGTGTCTTGTGATCGCACTTCATCCTGAAAATACCAGTACCACGATTAAATATAAATAATATTGTTTTTTTCTTTTGACGATATTTCTACACAGATAAATAAAATTGAAGTGTCTGTTTGTAATGTCAAAATAAGTGTTCTACTAAATGTAAATTACGAAATTATTTAAGGTACTTATAAGAAAAACACATTTTTTTTTATTTTTGTCTGTCTGTCTGTTTGTTCCGGATAATATCTGAAACGGCTGGACTGATTTTGACGGGACTTTCACTGGAAGATAGCTGATGTTATAGGGAGTAATACGCCTATGATATATGTTATGCATATGACTTTTATTTTAGAAAAGGAATTAGGGTTCCACTCAAAAAAATTAAAACGTACCCAGGGACGAACGCGAACGAAACGAGAGTGAGTCGCTAGTAATTATAAATCATATTACATTATTTCATATACGTATATGTAGATAACGAATACGAACATAAAAAATACACCGTGCATTTGGCGCATCTCCAAAATACATAATAAATAAAAAAAAATAATAGTACATACCGATATAGCAAAGTCGAGAACACGCTTGAGCAAGGCGGGGTCGGTGACGGCGCCGAGCGCGCGGCTGATGCGGTCCTTCTCCTCGTGCAGGTCGGCGGCGCGGTACAGCTGCAGGAAGCGCGCGAAGCCCGCCGCGTCCGCGTCCGCCAGCGCCGCGCGGTAGCACGCCGAGCGCAGGTCCGCCGGCAGCGTGCGCGCGCCCGAGCTGTGCCTCTCGAACCTGCGCATGCGCGTGTAAACACACTACAGGGATCAGGCTATAGTTCATATGTCTTGCATACATGCAAACTACTTTTCGAAAGACAAGTGAAGTCTGTTCCTTAGACATGCGAGCTTAGATCACATGATTTCCTTCACCGTAAGGCTAGTCGTGATTAAATTGAAAATAATTTGCACATAAATATATAAGACGTGATTGGAGTCGGGACTTGAACCCACTTCACTCGGTTTTTAAAGCAAGCGCTTCACCACCACAGTGTTACTTACCACCTAGTAAGTTGATAAAAATAAAATAGTATGTGTTGTTATTGCATATAATCTCTATATAACTGAAATCGATTAACCTGATACAGAAATATCAAAATAACAAACATAAACATTTATAAAAAATTATTCTGATACAGGAATTTAAATCAGTATTTTGATAAAAAAGTATATTAAAACTAAGAAACCCATTTTCATTACCGAATCTTAGCTTCCTTAATAGTTTCTGGATCTTCAAAGCTTATCATTTTGTTGAGTACCAAACTCCTGAGAAGAGTGTCCAAGTGGCTTTCCTTTTCCTCAGCGTCCCAGCCCAGTCTTTTAGTGATGTTGGAGAATAGCTTCCGTCCATAGTTCTTCAGCGGTTTATCCAGAGCAGTGTGTGAGAATAAAGCACTCAATTTGGACATGCAGTTTGATATCGATGACCAAACAGTGAAGTTAGTTTCGTTTGTAAATGCCTCCATCAGCTTTAACGACTAAAAGAACATAACACCTGATTTAATGGATTTGAATAGCACAATAGAATTCATTGAAACCAATTGATTTATTCATTATTAGATAAATTAGTTATAGTTATGCATGTTTATGATCTTAATTTATTGAACATTTAAAATGTTATGTTTTACTATGTTTACTATAACCATTTCCAAGCGATATGCAAATCAAATAAAGAAAAAATGTTCTCTTCTTGCAATGAACTAAATAAAAGATATTAAATCTTGATGTTCAAGATTTGAAGGACATGAACTATGAGAAAAAATATCATTTCTTATTGATTTCATTATGTAATTTAAAAGTAATATAGGCATCTAATCAGAACTAGATATGGTGGTTTGACTATCATGATTTAGAATACTGGTTATAGTGAATGAAATCAATATGTTCATATTATTGTACACATAATCAACAATTTACAGTTTCAAATTGATATAACAAATAGGGGCATATCTTTTAAAGATTACATAGTTCCAAGTAAAAGTAGTATAAGATATTATACCGACTCCACACGTTCAACGTCTATCATGCTTCTTCGAAACACAGGCGTACTCGTAATCGATGTGGATATCGATGTGTGTCTCATCAAATTAAGCCAATCGTTTGTAGATTTGAAGTTGGCATACCTCTGCGGTGGGCGTGTGTCCGGCCTGCACGAGCGCGAAGCAGTCGTCGAGCAGGCCGAGGCGGTCGAGCGGCGGCAGCGAGCCGTCGCGCACGGCGCGCACCAGCTGCTCCAGCATGGCGGCCGGGTAGCGCGTGCGGTAGTACCCTACCTGTACCCCACCACGGCAACATACATTTATTTATTAACTTGATTCCCGATACAAACTTTCATCCCCGTTTTCGCCCCCGTAAGGGATGATTTCCGGGATAAAATATATAAGGACATAGTCCTTACTGGGGTCTCAAACTATCTTCTTACCAAATTTCATCTAAATCGGTTCAGTAAATCCAGAGATTATCCCCTACAACGTCACAAACTTTACCTCTTTATAATATTAGTATAGATTTCAAACTTGATAAATTCACAAAACTTATGCAATCTATGTTTTATACGCGCCGACGATGCGCGTTTAATGAACGTATGTACATATACTTAGATATTTAAAAAATGCAGATTGCTTGCGTTATTTTATGTACGAAAGCGCGTTAAAATGTCATCGTGAACATAGTTTTAAACCCATAATTTTTGCGAAGCATTGAACGGATTTTAATGCAGTAATTGAATTTAATATTTTATCATTTTAAAAGTACAGAATTGGAGCAGTTTGTTAGTGAGAATTGATTTTAACTTAAATATCTTATATGAGCATTCCATATACAATTCAATACATTTCCTATCAGTATTTAAATTATACTATAACTAAATTTGAATAAATACTTATATTAAATCATATTGTTCGCATTTCATATTTTTTCCTATTCAGGCAATGTACGATGTTAAAATATCGAAAACGCCTTCAGTAATTTGACAGCGTGCCATATCGAAGCTCATGGCGGCAACACAATTTTTTTTTCAAAAATGATGAAAGAATCCAATACGATATATAATATATAGTAAAAGGAAAGTAGATGATTTATTTATTTAATAACCATAATATTATCATCGTACTTAACAAGTAAGTAAAAGTTAGTTTCGTAACTATTAAAATATCCGACATTTGGTCTGTAATATAAATTTCGTTTGAGCTTTTTTTGCTTCAAATAGTATAATTATTGAAATAAAATATCTTAAAACAATTTTATATTTACCGTGCCCGGATTAAGTTTCACCCATGAATCTTCAGCGACATTCTCTAACACAACTTCTTGCGAACGTTTATCGAGCACCGTAGACAACGCCACCTATAAAAAATGTATCATTAAAAACAATAAACATTGAACACTATTAAAAATTATAACATAACCACAATAACAAAGAATTAAATAATAAGTTAACATTACAAACATGATGCTACACAACAAAAATACACCTTACTATATCATAAAGACAAATAGGTATATTAAATTTTTACATGATCAACATTTGTTTTTGAGACTTGTGCTAAATTAAACACTGAAGCAGATTGTTTCCAAGATTTAATTACTTCACATCGACAATTGTCCGTCTCACATTGTTCATCCAATGTCATTTGGGGTAACTGTCCAAAAATAATAAAAAAATTGAAGACTTCATGTACAATGCAATAGTAATTAGTTTATGAAATATTAGTAAAATATATTTGTATTATAAATAAAACTATCTTTATGGATTCTTTCGCGGATTAATTTGAATTTTTGGTTCCCTCTTTTTAGGAACTAAAAATCCAAATAAATCCGCGAAAATATCCGAAAAGATAGATTTATTTAAAATGTCAAATATTCGCATAAATCTAAGAAAGTATTATATTTACATTAATATTGATTAATTTATCATACAATACATTCTATACTTTTCACAGTGATATAATCAGATGGTATCTTATTTATCAATTTATTAATAGGAAATGAATTCCAAAAGTGGGTCAATATTGCATTATCTATGATAAGATATATTATTTAAATAATAATAATAACACCTTGAAAAGCAGGTGTAGGTCATATGATGAGCTATTTAACGTTTTGGAAAAGAATTAAAAAGCTGGCTTTTTTTTGAATTGAATACTAAAATTGTAAACAAAAATTTCCCTAAAAGTCCCTAAAGCTTTCTTAAATTGTGCAATTATGTCACATATTATTAATAAAATTAAATCACAGCCCCGTTTTTATCACAAAGTCGTTGAATTGAATGTATTTTGCAGTTTGAACTCAATAAATAAGGAAATCATATTAGTTTACAATATATTAAATATTATGTCATAAGTAGCTCTTTTTTTCCAAAATCAGATAATAATAGTAAACTAGTAAAAACTATATATGTACATATTAAACTGTATACATAAATACAAAAAACAAAGATGACTTTGGTTTTTAAATTTTAGCTGTTTTTTTTAGTGCGACAAATAAATGTCACAATGATAAAATTTCATTAACAACTAGGTAATCTATACATCAATACATATAATAAAATTCTAACTAAGCTGAATCTATACATTAAATATTTTTTGGAAAATCTTATTAAAATAGACATTATTTTCGATACAGAGGCCCAATCTATAATTTTTAGAATTTATGTCTGTCTGGGAACGCATCACGAGAAAACCACTGAACAGATTTTGATGTAATTTGGTATGATGATAGCTGGATATCCGAGTCAACATATAGAATACTTTTCAGTGCAGCAAAATGTCTCATCTCTAAGAAAATCTATTCTAAGCCCTAAAACGTAACTAGGGAAGAATCCGAGCGGAGCGAGTGAGTTGCTAGTATTAAATAAATTTAATGAAATAAGTATCTTCAACAAGTTGCATTATATAGGTTAAATATACAATTGCAAGATAAAGGTGTTAATTTGATGATGTTCCCCTAGCCGATTCCGGCCAGGGCGGCCAATCTCAATGAGATTAACCAACTGCGCAGGAGATATTATAGTGCTCAAGTGTAAGCGCAGACACAAGTGCACTCTCTATTCCTATCACTCTCATACTCCGGTGGGACGACCACTCGACACGACCGGTGAGAGTTAAGGCGCAGGACCGACGGCTTTATGTGCTCTCCGAGGCACGGGGGTGACACACCGCCAGTGTTAATTTATTAATATTCTATCAACAAGATCATCTTTGCAAACTAAAATAACTATAAAAATTAATATGGAATGTAAAATATCATTCATTATAATAATGTATACATGAATAAATACCTTAGACGGTTGCTCTTGTGTGGAGATAGTAATGGGCACCATCCAAAGTGTGTCTCCCCCTTGGCTGCCATCGGCACAGAACTTTTGCTGTGTCAATTTTAAAACACGGTCTGACCCTCTTTGTTCAGAATTTACCTAAAACACAAATTCATTACTATTATAACAACTTTATGCTGATAAATAATGAATTCATGGTATTATATATTCAAACCTTAAATAACTGTCTAATAAAGCTTTCTATTTCAAGATAAGAGAGTGTGTTAAAATTCCACTCATAACAACAGCATTAACTGATAAAAGTACCTATAATTTTATCAGTCTCGTTTCAGTTGTCATGTAAAATATTTATTTTTACAAACAATATATTCCAATATCTTACTTCTACGACTGGAAATCCCATTTGCTTAGTCCATGTTGACATCACAGCCCCTACTGGTTTATTAGAAGCTTCTTCCAATGCTGCCCATAAATCTTCAGTAAATGTATTTTTGTACTAGAAAAGAAAAAAGCATTAATATGTATGGAATTCAGTTTTTGGAATGCATATTATAATACTATAAAGATATACATGCCTGATGTCTTGTTAAGTAAATGTTCATACCCTTGCGGAAATCATCATCTCCTATATATTTGTGTAACATACGGATTACAGAAGCCCCCTTATTATAAGAAATATCATCAAAGATTTCATCAATTTCTGATGGATGGCCCACTGGTACCTCGATTGGATGAGAATTCTTTAGACAATCTAATTCCAGTGCTCTAAAACAATTTGTAAATGTAAACAATAGCAGTTTCTATGTGCATTGTACAATTGCAACCATAACATATGAAAAGAATTAATTGACAAGTTGCCAGATGTGAATAAGGTGAATGACTTTTGAAAAACCACAAGAGGCATAATTCTATTTTTATAAAGTACACATAAACTGAAACACTTATTCAGATAATTTAATGACATATTTACAAAAAATATTCAGTATGGTTAAGATATTAAGATATTTAGACTTTAAATTGGTTTATTAATTTGTTAAATTGGTCTATTTTGTTACAAATATTAAATACCCTAATACTAATACCATAAGTAACTTTCAATTCCTATAATTAAAGTTACAGACCTAGAAAAAGTTACAGTTACAGACCCGTGATATCCAAATCTGAGTACTAATGGGGGGCATCAATATTACTATAGTTATAATTTATATAGCTATAAATATAAGTTAATTTTGACCAACAAAATTATGTAGACATTTATTAATTAATAAAATCTACCTTATGTATGTCTCCGTGACAAACTGAGTCCAAATGTCATACTCAGGGAAAAGATGGTTCACACATAAAAATTCAACAAATGATGCATATCCTTCGTTAAGCCATAGGTGAGTCCACCATTCCATGGTAACAAGGTTGCCAAACCACTGATGCGCAAGTTCATGTCCCACGACTAACGCAATCCATTGTCTGCGAACAGCTGATGTGTGCTCTTCATCAACCAGGAGACATGTTTCTCTGTAAGTCACAAGGCCCCAATTTTCCATTGCTCCAGCAGAGAAGTCTGCTATAGCTATCAAGTCTATTTTAGGTAGAGGATAGGCAATATCGAAGTATTCTTTATAGTAAGGTAATACTTTGGCTGCAACTTCAAGCGCAAATAGACCTTGCTTACTTTTACCCACAGGTGTGTAGACACGGACTAGAACACCATCACGAGAAGTTTTTTCCACATAATCATATTCTCCTACCACAACTGCTACAAGGTAGGTAGACATTATTGGTGTAGTATCAAATTGCATTACTTTTTTATCCCCATTGACCACTTCTTTTTTAACGGGCATATTTGAGAGTGCGACACGATCTGCTGGAACCTCTAATGTTATATCGAACGTAGCTTTAATGGCTGGTTCATCCCAACAAGGAAAACATCGGCGGGCGTCCGTCGCCTCAAACTGGGTAACAGCGGCGTAACGTTCCTCGCCTCCTGGTGTAAGGTATTTGCTACGATAAAGACCTTTCATTTTATCATTTATCTCGCCCGTAAACTCGCAGAATAGTGTAGCGACACCTTCAGGCAGTGGTTTATCGAATAGAATAACCGCAGTTTCGTCAGCCGGCTCCAAACGTACCTCTTGCGGATCGAGTGTTGTAATTGCACCACCATCATCGTATTGTAATTTTACACTTGTTAAATCCAAGTCTAAGCTGTTCAATACAATTTCTTTGGTAGAATTAACAATCTGAAAAAATGTACGTCGTTAGACAACGTCACATGGAAACCAAATGTTTGCAATAACGACATTATGTTGAAATTTCCACTTACCGATACTTTCACCCTAGTCTTTCCTGTAAATGTAAACTTTTCAAGATTCGGCACCAAATGTAGTTCATAATGCTCAGGCACGACATTTTTTGGAAGACGTTGGAACGGTTTGTTTTCTGGCATTGTCACTTTTTCTTTCAAGATCGTGAATGTAGGACGCACTATAGAGAAATACCGTAATGACCGACTGACAGAGTAAACCCGCGCTGCAACCGCACCCGCACCGTTGATGCGAGCCCCCCTCGCACGTCTGTACCCCCACTCCGAATAACGGTATTCACTACGTAATAACTTGTAATGGCGGCTTAGATTACGATGACTACTATAATTTTGAAAACGAAATGCAAATGAATTATGCACACCACGTAGCAGTTGCAGCGTCATGGAACGTGATTAAGTGACGTTTTCAGTGAAAGTTATTGTATCTATATAGCTTATACATTTATATTAGAACTTTTACAGTAGTTATTCTATCTTCACGTGTCTAATCGGGTTTATCTTTCTTCTCAGATGTAACATTAGTTATCTGTGAAATGTAAATATTTTTGCAAATAAATGTCAAGAGTTGTCCAATACAAATTGATTAACATGCATGTATGTACCTACCTATAATATTTATATCAGTTTATAACTATACTCTTTGATTTAGATTCTGTACTATCGCTGATCGCATTCTTCCCCCACTTCATTCATAAGTTCATATTTCATAATATGAAGAATAGAATAATATGGTAGGTAGTGCCTAGCTGATGCGACAGTACAGAATCTAAATAACATAGGTTATAGGTACATGATTACCTAATTATAGTCAGAAAGTTTATTTTTGAAAGAGTTAAAGTTAATTATTAATCTTCTCAACCTAACAGTGTTAACATCTTGGGACATAGTTCTTTGCTAAGTTTTGTTATGACTCGCAATCTATTTGTAAATTAAAATAACTACCAAAGAAAATATCTACTCATTTTAATACACTAATGTACATAATAACACTACAGGCGTGTCTTAGATACCTATTTAGATGGCTTGTAGTTTTGTTAAAAAGGGCTATTTATGCCTATTTTTTTGATTATGGTACCTAGTTTAAAATATTATTTAGATAAATAAAAAAATATTTTTGTAGAAGTTTTCCAGACTTTAATTATAATTTATGAAGTATAAGTAAAACACTGTCTTCTTCAACTAAAAATCTTTTGTCTGTGATTGTAATGCTCATAATTAATAATAAATGTTTAACCCTTTCTAATTTAATTTATTTTAATAAATAAAAGATGTATTGACATCACGTAGGGACATTTTGGAGATATACAAGAAAATCACTGTCATATTCAATATTAAACTAGGGTGGTCTATCAGACCTCACGTCGGTACTTATGTTACTCAAATAGCACGTTGGTACTTAAGGGTTTAAAAGCTTTTTAAAGCTAATACTTTCTTAAAGTACCCATTAGGGGCTCTGTATAAGTATACAACAATGAAGTGAAGCTCTGCGCAGGCTAGTTCAATAATTTGCTCAACAGAGAGGCTCACAATATCTTTACGTTCATTATATTCAAAAGTAACCAATAAGTAAGTATAAGTAATAGTGACCATTATTAATATAATCTTACAGCAACTTCCAAATTCGGAAAAATCCATTTTAATTTATCGGTTTTTATGAGATTATATGTAAAACTAAGATAAAAAGAAAATCTAATATATTTCGGTACATGAAATACATATCGAACATATGTATTTTAATTAAAGTTCATACCTAATCATATTTACCTATTAAATATTTATATCTTAAAATATTGTTGGCTGGCACTGACTTCGAAAATATCTGATTAGGTATCTTAATGAAAACCCCCGTTTAGTAATTTTTTACATTTTAGTGCCTGGTCAATTTTATTTTTTTAGTTTTTATTATTCCATTTTTAGTGTTGACGTAATGAGCAGGTAATTTGTAAGAAGAAAGTTTTTTAGTAATAACATATTCGACTAAGCAATTTATTTAAAAATATAATTTATTGTTGATTTTTTTTAAAACCGCTCGACCGATTTCGATAAAATTTAAATGGGACCACCTGGGAAGTATACCCTTCGTAGCAAAAAAAATATTTCCAAATCGGTTCAGGCGTCTTCGAGTAATCGGTGAATATTCATAAAAAAAAAGATTCCGACGAATTGAGAACCTCCTCCTTTTTGGAAGTCGGCTAAAAAATCTATTAAATTTTGCCATTAGGCAAAAATTAAAGTAGTCATTTAGTTTTAAAGGGTCTGTTAACAAGATATTTTTATTTATTCTAATAATCTCACACAGTTTGCTCAGATTTTTATTCAGCAGAGGTTTTTATTGATTAATTATAAACTCTGATATTAACAATTAGATGTTTCACATCAGCCGGCTGTCTCGTAACGGCCCACTTCACACACCACTTAAATACATACATATTTATAATATGTATGTATTTAAAGTTATATATGTGTATTGTAATTGTAAGGCAGTGGTAGCCCAGTGGTAACGCGCTTGCTTGGGAAACCGAGTGAAGCGGGTTCAAATCCCGAGTCTCGCACCTCTGATATTTTCATGTGCGAATCATTTCTAACATGATTACCACTTGCCTTTACGGTGAAGGAAAAACATCGTGAGGAAACCTGCATGTCTGAGAGAACTTAGCAAGTTTTCGAAAGACATGTGAAGTCCGCCAACACGCACTTGGCCAGCGTGGTGGACTATGGCTTGATCCCCCTTGTATTGAAGGGAGACCCGTGCCTAGCAGTGAGACGTTAAAAAGGGCTAAATACATACATACATGTGTATTGTATCAACTATCTGGTATCCATAACACAAACCTCGTAGCTTACTATGGAACTAGATAGCGCTGTGTCTTAATATCCCAACATATTTATTTATTTATTATCCATAGTATTAAAATATTTGAGTAATACAGCTAACTTAATAGACCCAGTTTTCCAATTAGAGCACTAAAGCGCATTATGTGATATAATGCTAACTTCGAATGTTTCAACTACAGCAACGCTCCTCTCAAGTCCCAATCAAGCCTTTTGAAAAGTACTGCTTTAGCGCCAGCGCCAAACTTGAGCAGAATACCCGAAAATAGTTTTTTTTTAAGTAATTTATGTTAATGTTGCATATAATAGAATAAAATAAAGTGCTAATGCTAGAAAAAGAAGTCATTGTAAACTGTTCCCAATTAAACAGCTTAAAATTATTAATTCAAACATAAAAAAATACTTAAAATATCAAATTAATCAGCTAAACTAAAATACCTGCTTTGATCCGCTTAATTAATAATTACCCTTTGAAATACCCGTCAAGATTCCCCGCCATCTAAAATCGCCTAAAATTACCCGCTTGTCGAATGTCGGATAATTTACCCGCCAATTGGCAGCGCTGGCAAGGATACCAACTCAATAGCAGAAAATAATTGAGAAGTGTTTTTTCTTCAAGGTGGCATTGATCAAAATTTTATTGACATTATCGTTAGTAATATTTGTTTATATTTTATTTATTTATATATCAGTTATATTTTTTATATACATATTAGTTATATTTTTTCTTTCAACATTGAACCTTGTGCCCTCTGCTGGTGTACATGAAAACTAATTCACGTTCCAATTAAGCATTAGCACATTTTGGACTAAGAAATTGTGCGCCAAAGTGCGGCGTTATGCTTGTAATTGGAAAAATGGAAGATTGGCAGAGTTTGTAGTAGTTTTAGTTAGTCTGTGACATCTTTATAATCTGCATTTTATGCGTCAAACTTCGATTTTTATCTTTCATTAAAATTTAAAACTGCCAAATGCCAATTCATGTATCAATTATTATTGCCAGTTTTTCTAGTGTTTTAGTATTTGTGCGATTTTAAAGTTTTATTAAGTTTGTTGAATGATCTTATTATTTGAAATATATATTAATCATAGGTGATACCCCCTAACATATAAAGTGACGATGAATTTTAACCTAGACCTGATTTTTATGTTAATTTTGGGTATGTAAATAAAGCATTTGCTGTTAAAGCTTTACATCAAATCTAATTACTCATGGGTTTATAAAATGTATTTTGCTGACCAAATGAATTTTAATTTTTTGCACTTGCATTTTACATTTCAACATCAGGAAACATTTATTTAGTATTTTAAAATAAAATTAATTAAAGTCCCAAAAAGATATATATATATATATATATATATATATATATATATATATATATATATATATATATTTGTGTAGTATTTCTAAGTAATAGGTTGTATGTGTATTAAGGTGTTAAGAAATCACTAATTAGTGATAAGATCGCCTTTTGTGCACACTTTTATTTTTGTTTTATATTTTGTTAACTGATGTAGCAATATACTCTATGATTTACTTTATGATTGTGGAGTACCATAAAGTATAAATAAATAAATTTTATAGATTAAAAATTTATGAAGCTGACATATTATTTTAATTGAAAATATAATTTAAATAATTCATATTTTATTAAAGATAATTATTGTTTATTGCAGGTTTTAGTAGTGTATCATCTTCTAGAGTTTTAGAATTAAGTGACAAATTTATTGATATTAGTAATGGGGGAATTTGGTTTGTGAAGTTTTATGCACCATGGTGTGCTCATTGTCGAAGAATGGAACCTATATGGGCACATGTTGCTCAAGCTTTATACAATACTGAAATAAAAGTAGCAAGAGTAGATTGTACAAGATTTACAGCTGTTGCTACTCATTTTAAAGTAAGAGCTTACCCAACCATAATGTTGTAAGTTTCATTTTTCTATATCTTATTTTGGCAAGTCTAGTCTTGGACTAATAATGAAATTTGCTTCTTTTTTACCCGCTTTACCAATTAGTTATTTAAATATTTGTGAAATATCTTTTACATTCAACCTTTGTTATTTGAGTATAAAATTACAGCATAAAAGGAGAGTATTGGCATGAGTATTCAGGAGAACGTGTTAAGGATGATATGGTTAATTATGCTATGCGCATGGCTCAACCAGCTGTGCAAAGAGTATCTCATGCTGACAGTCTAGGATATTTAAAGGAGAATCATAATGTCTTTTTTGGCTATGTTGGAAAACAACAAGGACTACTATGGGTATACAAAATCTAAATTTTTTATATTGAATATATTTGTGTAGTACAAATTTTAATTGACATTTACATCGGACATTTTTATATCTCTATGAAAATAAGAAATTCTACCATTTGGTTTTATAGGAAATGTTTTCAAATCATGCAGAGAAATATCAAGAGCATAGCTGGTTTTATGCTTTATCTCACGAAGTAGCTAAGAAAGATTTAAAGCTTCCAAATGATTCTGTCGTTTTTGTTTATAAAGAGGAAGAATTTTTTTACTTTAAAGGTATATTTACCCTATTTAATAGTAACAAGAAAAAAAATTAACTTTTACTATAATATTTTTGTAATATTTCAGCAACACCAGAATTGTTAAATGATAAAGATTCATTAAATTATACTTTGAACAAATGGGTAAATTCAGAGAGATTTGGATTCTTTCCAAAAATAACAAGATCCAATATTAATGATTTAATGGATACAGAGAAATATATTGTTATTGCTGTTGTATCAGAAAATAAACTTAATGAAATAACACAAACTGAGCGAGACTTTAAGGATATGGTTGAAGGCATTATAAGGTATGGCTTCAATAATCTCATCAGTCATCACTAATCCATCAAATTATATTGTTCATGGTTGTACTTCTAGAGGACTGATTCATGTAGTTAGTTGATTTATGAAATGTTAATTAACAATAATGTGTATATTTTGTTTAAGACATTTTATATATATATGTTATTACTAAAGAAAGAAAGCTAAACCTACACAGGTCTTACAGTTTCATACCATATCAACAGTATACTGCATTTTTATTCTTTTATTTGTTTGTGTTATTTGCAATATATTAAAACCGATTTGTAAAAATTTTTGTACTTAAAATAAATAATAATAATAATAGTACATTAATAATACAAATTGCAGAAGTAGAAAACATGAGCTACATCATCGTTTTCAGTTTGGATGGATGGGAAACCCCGAGCTTGCAAATACAATAGCTATGTCAGAATTAACAGTGCCTCATCTTATTGTTCTAAATTCAACTACTAGCCACCATCACATTCCTGATGATGATCCAGTATTAATGACTCCGGAAGCTGTTGCAATGTTCCTAGAACAAATACACAACCAAATGGCTCCTGTAAGTAATCAATCTTCATAGTAGCTTAGGAAAAAAAGGAATTTTCTGTAAAAAAAATTGTTAATTTTATTTCACTTAACTTTATAAACTAAAATAACGTTTGAAAGTTCTTTACACAATCGTTTGCACAAAAAAATCTGGGTTGTCAAAATCCGTAAAATATTTTTACGGCAAAAGCCTGCATTCACGTTTCCTGTAAGATAAAACGTTTGAAAAATTTGTGAATAAAACAACCAAAGACACCTTTCCAAGATTGTTACACTACCAGCGTCTCCAAGTAACTCTCTGCCACCTGTAATTTTGCGAAGTGGAAATAATTTTGAACGGAGAAAACTCTTATGAGATTATTAATATATATTATACCAAATGTCCCCACAAGAAAAAATTTAATTAGTGACAAATTGTATAAATACCAACAAGATGAGAAATTAGAAAATGTAGATTTTTCGAGATAATGAGGTGTATAACTGTTTTCTCCGAAACGTGCCTCTGTGTTCGCAGCTGCGCACGTATGTATGTAGTATGCGTACTTAAGCAGACTGCTGAATGCTGATTGTGTTGATATCAGATCTAGACAATATGTTTATGTAGTAAACACGCACTCTAAGTGAATATAAAAGCGGTTTATGAAAAATACAATGGGGAAGTTTCCTTTTTTTGTTATGTATTTATTATAGAAATTTAAGCGAAATATGACACAAATATGAAAGAAATATTAAAATATCTCGACAAATAAAAATATAAGGATAATTTCATGACCTCACACGACCTGAACAGCCGAAATTTAAATTTAACTCTCAAGTCATTTATTGATGGATTTCATTTTTTTTTACTGATTTATTGGTTTTGACATATATTATATAATTCATTTTTCCATATTTCTTTTACTGTCGCAATTTACAATGCCAATTATACCCACCGTTCTCATTTCTCTTCATAAGAAATTAAAATGTATTGCAGTAATAAAACTACAACGCTTAGACGACAGAAAAAGATGTTAAATAGTAAAATAGACAATATTAACGAAGAAAGCCTCGACGCATAAGCCTTAGTATTTTTTTTTCACATGGCGACTGTGAAAATACAACTTCAGGGTAGTTCTATCTATCTGCGGTGGATAGTTCTATATATCTGCGGTGGCCATACAAGGGCATCGAGCCCCGCAGTCGTTTGCAAGCGTTGCGGCACCGATAGTTCTTTTTATATAAGCAAATTAAACAATCCATACTAATATTATAAATGTGGAAGTGTGTTTGTTCGTCCTTCTTTCACGTCGAAACGGAGTTACAGATTGGCGTGATTTTTTGTGTGGAGATAGTTGGAGTGCCGGAGAGTCACATAGGCAGTCTTTTTACCGCGGGAGATTATCTCATTCCTGCGGGGAAACACGATATGATACAACCCAAATATATTTATCATCAGAATTCGTATTGATGCTCTTAAATACAATTAAATAAATACGTGTTTCAGAATTTTTCGAAATTCATTCCATTAGGGGGGTAAAATAGGGGATAAAAGTTTGTATGAAAACTACCTTTTTAGAGTTATTTTGAAGGTTTGGCGCGAGCGAAACCGCGGGTTTTGCTAGTTTGTAACAATTGGCTTGTCATAGAGAGAAGTAAAGACGGGTAGGTAAATGTGTAGTCTTCCATTATATAAATGTTGATAAGAATCTAAATGCCTAACATTATTTTGTTTCGAATAGAATTAAAAATAACGAAATAAATCTGTGCTGTAGAGAACGTTACGTAGAGATTGACAAACATTTAACATCTGAATATTTAACAATTTCATATGTTTTTTAAACAAAGCATATATTTGTTGATCACTTTATAACAATTAAATTTAAATTTTCAGACTTATGGCGGAAACAACTGGCTAGTCCGCATGTACAGAGGTTTCTATGAAGCAAGAACTACGCTTATAAGCATGTGGCGCGGGAATCCAGTTCTAACTGCTCTCGTCTTCGGGCTGCCACTTGGTTTTCTTTCACTTATTTGTTATTCTATATGTTGTGCAGACATACTCGATGCTGATGAAGAAGAAATTTCAGGTACATATTATTTATATATTTATTTATTTAAAAACTTATTTATAAAATACTTCTTTTTTAATATTAAGAGTCTCTGCTTGCGGCTACGCCCTTGCTTAAAGTTTACCGAGGTGAAAAGTATCCTATAGTTAATCCAAAAGATTCTCAAAGATCTAGGATAAAAAGTTTTCTGTTTTAGTTGAAAAACATAGCTACATGAGCCAGGATAGAAGTATCCGGTGTGTTAGTCCAACATAATTGCTACCTGTCGAGAATAAAAAGTGTGTGCTTTCCATAACACAGGATATCTGTGCCATCTTTCATTTTAATGCGTTTAAGCGTTTATAAGTAACAAGCATCTAAAAACTAACATTTTAAATATTGCACAGATTGGGTACATGGAGTATAACTATAGTAATAAAACTCTTTTTCAAGTATTTGAATAATTCTATCATCTTCATGTGAGTTATTCTTATAATCTTTTATTCTATTTCAGAAGGCCATGAAAAGAAGGATTGAATAAGAAAATAAAATTATTTTTTTTATTATGTTCCTTACAGTACTTACTACTAAAATTTCAGGTTGTGAGATTTCGTTTAAATATGCTATACTTTTCAAACAATTTTTCTATAACTTCACATGTAACTACATAATAAATTGAATTCAGGCTCTGTGAATTCTGAACAAGTTTTGGCGAGCATCATACATTACTATGGGTTACAAGCGTGTATTTTTAACTAGAATTATTAATGTAAATTTTAACTATCAAAAAATGAACAGTAGATAAAAATAACAACCACAGGATTAACTTTTTATTGCACATTTTATAGGAATATCACAAGCTTAAATTTTGCTAGAAAGTACATTACAAATAAACAGGGCCGTGTGGTGCTATGATGCAAAGACGCGACCGCCTCAGGCGGCATAAAATAGAGGCGGTATTTGGAGCCATCGAATAGGTTCCATAATTTTTAAAACAAAAAACAGATTATTAATAACCCATAATAAGTTCAGTGTACAACCCTAAATCATATCATACCATTTGAGATTCATTCAGAACTGGACAGCAGAATATGTAAACAGCAATTATAGAATGTTCTCAGCATGTCTCCTTGCATCAAAAGTATTTGTATGAGAAACAAAATCACTTTTGAGGACAAGCACGTGGTACAGAAAATATCCCATGTCTCAAAACTACTCAACATATCTTCTTCAAAATAATTTTTATTGAAAGTAATTTTCATTACAATTTGTTTTTTTTTTCACAATGTTTCACTCCTTGTTTCAAAAATTAAAGACACAATATTTACAATTTTTTTCGTAGCTTAACTCTGCACCTATTGACTTGAATAAAAACACTAAGAAAAATGCATCTTAATTTTGAAGATTGTTCACAAATACCACACGCTTAATGGACTCAATTTTATTTTATCCCCATCCCTATTACTAATGTTTTCTTGACTACAGAATGGCCAGTGTTTTACGTACGTAACTCAGCATTCAGCAATATACTTACAAAGCTTCGATAGTTTCCCGAGTAAAATTTAGTAACCGTGACATACAGACGTGACAAAATTTAAAGGGTTTTTCTACTTTTTAACTACGGAATCCTAATGAAAATTACCTAGTGGGCGGCATTACAAAGCTTTGCATCATACTGAGAAAATGTACCGCAAGGCCCTGCATATAAAGATCACTGATCAGTATTTGTAAAAAATCATATTGTTAATATAGTACCTAATAAAGGTTTTTTTTATATGTGTGAATTATTTAAAATGTTTTCTGTTTAACACATCTGAGTTATAATGAATGCGTAAAAATAATGTTTGTACCTATGTGTATAAGGTTTTATTTACGTCAGAGCAAAATTGTGTTATACGCGAGCAGTTGTTGCTTGCTGTAAAAGCATATATTTAAAACGTTGCTGTCCTGACGTAAATACAGCTTAAGGGTTTAATAATAATGTATGTGTCACAGGTAAATTGTAAAATCCCTTGAAATTATACATAAAATTATTTATAAGCTACGCTTCGCTTCGCTCTTAGCCTTCGCGTTAGGTCTTTTTTTTAATAGAACAATCTTAACCCTTGAAAAAATAAATATGATATTTTGAATGTAGGCAAGTTAAAAAATGTAATAGTGAAGTTACGAACTGTAATCGCGGTAATGCAAATAATTCTAAGTAAAAACTGTTATATTTTATTGAAAACATGTATCGCAAGTCGGAGATTATTTTTTTTTTAACTAATATATGGGTACTTACTATAAACGTATTTAAATAATAGTTGCATTTCTATTCCTTTAAATTAGTCGACGGCTTTTACTGCGCATCAAAAAGATGTCTAAGTCTGACCGAACAGTGGCCGTTTCACAATACTTTAACGTCTTTGTCATTAGTAAAATTCTCAAAACCCCTTTGATTCAAAATATCACTAAATGTGCTTAATGAAATTATAATATAGCTAAAATTGTCCCGTGATATTGTAAGAAAAGGAGACGATTAGCAAAATTCTAGGAAATTATAATTTTTAATGGTTTTTACAATTCCCATGTGACATATGTATGTATGTATTTGGTTCATAAATAGTGGCTGATTTTACATTAGCCGTTTCCCTGTCCCATGAGTCATATATGAACATTTCGATTGTTTTACTATTGTGTCTATTTTGCGGACAGTTAATCTGTTAATATGAAATTATTCAGCAATAATCATAAAAAATTATATCCTATCCACAATAGTGTCTTGGTCAAAAGAAGTTTTATGCGCTCGAGTGTACATGACACGTTGAACAATCTACTCTTGTTCATTATTATAAGAAACTACTTATTTGTCGCGAGGTAAGTGCAATTAGAGCGGTACGGTGAGATAGAAAATAAAGTAGGTTACGTAATACATAAATATTTGAAGTTTGTAATACAGATGTAGGCAAATATTTGACATTTTCAATAAAACTATCTTCCTCGAATTCATAGGCCACAGAATGGATGGAAAAAAACAAAAAGCAAAATAAATCTGCCAAAAAATCCAAAAGAAGAGTCTTATTTAATATATTTGAATTTTCTATAAGTTAATCAACTATTTGGAATGGTCTAAGTATATGTCCATCTCCTTCTGGTATGTCTGTTTCTACTGTAAGTGATATCTAAATTAGCTGCCAAAAGTCGGGTTAAAATGTAATCATTAATAACTTTAGATTTAATTTATGAAATCAAAAGGAATATCTCAAAAATAATTAAAATTAGAAATATAATAATATTTTAATGTTATTAATATGTGCAGTTATGTACAAAATAATTTGATTAAGGATATATTAAAAACAGTGCAATAATGAAAAATAAAAGTGCAAATGTACTCTATTTATCAATCAGTTTTCTAATCATAAGGTATAAAATTATTATAATTAATATTAATAATACTATCAGCAGGTGCAATCTAGTCCTTTTATTACATAAACTCATTTTATCTATTATATATTAAATGCATTACATACATTTTGATATATTTGTCTTTTATTTAAAAAAATCTCTTCTTAAATATCGATGTATTAAAAAAAGTCACATCTGTCTTACAATTAGTAGGAATATATTGAAGATGACATTCTTTAAAAAAAAGTTTAAGTTATTTCAATTTTACTCCCATTAAACTAACTGTTAGCTATACAAATAATTAAAGTGCCAGTTTGTAATGGCAATATAACAGCTTTTTACTAAATACTTACATGAAAGTATAAATGGTACAGTGATGAAAAAAAAAAACAATTTTTTACATTTTTGTGTGTTTGTCTGTTTACGGCTAATCTTCGAAACGCCTGGGCCGATTTTGAGGTGACTCACTGGCAGATAGCTGATGTTATAAGTAGCTTAGGCTACCAAAATAAAATTTGGATAAATAATTATCACAAACAAAACACACCCAGGGACGTACCCGTGCGAAGCGGAGGGGGGTTATGGGATAAGACAGAAGATTTTTATATAAACCAGTTATTTATGTATTGAACTATAAAATAATGTTAATTGAATTTATTGAGCTCCTCAATGTATATCATTTGTTCAATTTGTTTTACTTGTAACTTGAGTTTACTATACCAATTAGCATATTTTGAATTTGGTGCATGATTATGAATATAAGAAGATGAAGCTTGTGAACCACATTCAATTTCATTTGGAAACCTATTCTTAACATTAGTATCTTGATTTAACAACAATTTCTTCTTCAAGTTTGGCTTATTTGATTGCCTATTAAAATATGAAATTGGATTTTTATACATATTTTCTTTGGATTCATTAGAATGTCTTAATTTTTTTTCAGAATATTGAATTTGATTTTGGGAGCTTACTGAACATTTTTTATTATTTTTTTTCTTGTTGAAACTAGAAAAACATAATGGTAGTCCCAATTTTAATAATTCAGCATTTTCTTCTTTTAATTTTGGGCTGGTTTTATCATTTATTCCTACTGTAAGATTATTATTTTTGCAATCAGCACAAAAGCTATTTATTTTATTATCATTGATATCATGTTTAATGTTGAGAACTTCAGCTGTGTATTTAGATTTCATATCATCATCACTAAGTTTTGAACTATGTGATATATTGTGGTCATTCACACCTTTACGGTCCAATATGTTATATTTTTTCTCCATACGCTCATGAATGTGATTTTTTATGAGTTGTAAGCTTTTATTTAAATTTTTTAAATTTAAATCCATATTTGATATATCTGGCAGTTCAACATTTTTATACAAATAACTATCAGATTCATTATGATCAAATGAATGGCTTGACTGAAAGGATGTAAGCAGTTCTGAGAATGATGCAATTTCATGCTGATTATTATTTTTGTATGAATTCATTAATTCATCAAAGCTCTCTGCTTTTAGGTGTGGTTTCACTACTTCTTCATTGTTACAAATAGTTGTCCAAAATTTTTCAAAATAATTTTCTACATCATCATGTTCAATAGTATCGTTTCCTATAGAATGTTTTAATTGCTTGTTATCAGTATTAGCAGTATTATCATCCTCTGCATTATCCTCAGGCCATAGAGCAAATAAACAAACTGATGTATTCAAAGATTGTAAAAGATTCATAAACTTATTTGTTTCTACACCCTTACTAAGAATTGTAACAGCCATACCATAAGAACCAAATCTTCCTGCCCTTCCTATTCTATGCAAATAAGTTGGCCAATCATATGGAGGTTCAAAATTTATGACTAAATCTACATTTGATGCGTCTATTCCACGTGCAGCTAAATCTGTTGATACTAAAATCCTACATTTATATTGTTGTAAAGTCTTAAGTGCATCTAAACGATCAATTTGGTCTTGTTGACCAAACAATTTTTCTACTGGCCATTTTTCTCTAGTTAACATTTTATGTAATTCTCCTACTCTGGCTTGATAATTACAGAAAATTAGACATTGCTTAAATTGTTTTTTTGATAAAATTTTTAGTAATTCAATAAATCTATTTTCTGTTTGTCTTACAATGTTACTGTTATACTTTACATATGTAACTTTCTGAGCTACTCCTAATAAAATACAATTACTATTAGGACAAATATGTTGTGCATCATGAACAAATTGGTTAATGATTTCTTTGCAACTTTCAGGATATGTAGCACTACTCATTATCACTTGCTTTTGCTTAGGTAAAGCAGAATGTATATACTTAATATCTGCTAAGAAACTTTTTTCCATTAACTTATCAGCTTCATCCAGAATAAACAGTCTTACTGATTTTAAATCAATATGTTTTTCATGAATAAGGTGTTTAAGGCGACCAGGACTACCTACCACTATATGGACATTGTTATTTTTAAATTTGTTTATATCTTCTTGAATAGATAAGCCTCCCATTACAACTTCAACACATAAACCTAAAAAATAAATTAAATCATTTAATAAATCAGACAAATTTACTATTATCATTATAAGTAAAAGCTATAATTAACATTTAAAATACCTTCGAATTTTTGTCCTATTTGTCTTAGAACATCACAAATTTGGGCAGCTATTTCCCGAGTTGGTGCAAGAACTACAACTTGAAGTCCTTTACCCAAGTCTAGATTTTCTAGGGCAATAACTGTGAATACTGCTGTTTTCCCTGTTCCTGACTTTGCTTCTAATAATAAATCTGAAAGAATAAAACATAAATAAATCTAAGAGAATAAAAGTATAAAGACTTTAAATTTTTATCGTGGCTTACCAAATCCACATTTTCCTAATGGAATGCCATGTAACTGAATAGGAGATGGTTTATAAAAACCAGAACATTTTAAGCCATTTAATGTATCCTCAGAAAGAAGCATGGTTTCAAACGTTATATCTTGCGTTATTTGGATATCCTTCGTCCTCTGACCCTCGTTTATATTGTGAGCTAATACCATTATACTACACTAGTTTATTTATATCTTAATAACGAAAATATGTATTATTTTAATATGAAATTCAACAATTAGTGAGCTTTTTTACCGGTCAGTGGTCACTTTTGTTATGACTTAAAGAGTTATGACAATTGTTAAATGACGTTTGTCTAAAATGAAAATCAATTGTCAAGTTTCATTGCATAGATGTCATCAAGTGTAGCCAGCATATTAAACAAGTAATGATTGGAGTTGAATTCCTAAAAAAAAAGGAGGGTTTCTTCAAAAGTAATAAACGTTTTCTAATCAATGATAAGCAGTTACTTTGAAAAACAATTCTTAAAAAAATCTATTAAGTTTCTTCAGATTCATGTCATATTGCCGTTGACCAACGCGACGCTCTGTTTACGTGCTACGAACTCGGACCAATAATTGGTCTGAGGCTAGGAAGGAAAAAACAGTCATAGAAGTATCGTGGGTCACTTAATGAATAATTGTAATAAAAGCCACATAGAAACCAATAAATATTATTGGTTTCCATATTTTTTTTATATTTTCTATGAAATTCAAAATTACATACAATTTCATATAACAAGAAATAATTTCCGATGTTAGTATTCAAAAAATTATATCGATAAAATCAACAAAATTAATAAGCCCACGTTGAATCCAAAAGATGCCATATAATAAGATAATAAATAATAAGATATTATCAATATTATTTTGATTTTAAATTGACATTCTAACAAATAAAATAAATTCTGAAATTAAGTAAGTTTCTTGAGAAAATAAATAAAATCATGTTAACAAATTTTTTTGCACTACATAATGGAAAAATATGGCATAGTTGCGGAGAATGAAGAATACTCATATAAGTGCCGACGACATCCGACGCGACCTTAGATCAAGATTGGCATCAGGTAAGCGTGTTTGTGTTTCTGCCTGGTTGTGCCATAATATGGCATAATTACGTACTAATATGCGCCAGTCCTACTTAGCATTTCCGTTGTTTTTTTCTCTTCTGTTGTAGTTTGGGATTTGTCCTTTTCTCTCTTTAGTAGAGTTCTCAGTTAGTTACGTTTATGATCTGTGTACAATGACAAGGTGACAATTTTGTATTCGTTCAGAAATTTAATGTTAAAACGTAGTGGTTACATTCATTTTGGTTGAAGATACCAAGTGTATATAGAAAAACAATGATGATGTAGGTAAATTTATAAGTAAATTCAATAATTATTTATTTTACAAAAGTTTAATATTATAGAAATTGAGATGTTAAAAAGTAACTGAAATAAAATGATTGAGTTTATTATGTCATGTGTATTAATAATTTCCGAACAGATTTATGAGAAATGGCGAAATTGAAGATCTTGATACATTTATTTTACGTCCGATTTTAACACTTTTGTAACTAAAAAAATGAAATACTGACAATCTGCTTATAATATTTATGGATTTTCATCGTAACAAACATAGTGCTGCTATTTTGACATCAATGAAACTAGTTGACTCTAATAGGATTCAGTGTTGGAATTTCATCAACAGTTTTCAGTTTATAAATTCATCCACGTAAGTTAAAAATATCATCAAGAAAAGTAATAAGTTTATTAGAACAGTTTTTGAAATTTAACTATTTTACTAAGATAACTTTTGTTTACAAGTTCATTCAGAATTATCATGTAGGTCATCAACACATCACATAAACTACCTGTATATTTGTTATATTCATATATTTTTTATACAATTACATATTATTTTACTATTAAATGCTATAGTAAAACCTTTTCTTTTATCTAATATTTGTATATATTCTAAAAAAGTATTTTTTAAATTTAATGTAGACATTAGAAAATGAACAATTGTGGAGGTGGAGTCAGCGCTGGTGTAGGAACTGGGAGTGGAGCTTACGACGCTAAAATAGCTGGATTATATGATTTGCTTGACACTCTTGGCTCAGGTCACTTTGCTGTTGTAAAATTAGCCCGGCATGTTTTCACTGGAGAAAAAGTGGCAGTGAAAGTAATTGACAAAAGCAAGCTAGATGATGTCTCAAAATCGCATTTATTTCAAGAGGTATTATCTTTTATTTTATATTGATATGAAAACTGTACACTAGCAGTTTTTATGTATGTTAAGATAAATTTAATAAAAGTCTAAGTTTTAGTTATTTCACAAGTTTTCATCTTAAATGCTACAATAGTTTATTAAAAATAGAATAACATATTTAAATTTTATGCTATTTACTTATTTTCCAGGTTCGGTGCATGAAACTGGTGCAACATCCAAATGTTGTACGACTTTATGAAGTAATAGATACTCCGACTAAGTTGTATTTAATATTAGAATTAGGGGATGGAGGTGACTTATATGACTATATTATGAGACATGAATCTGGTCTCTCAGAATCTCATGCCCGTGATTACTTTCGACAAATAGTTCGTGCAATCTCATACTGTCACAGGTAAATTTAAATGTGTAAAAATTCCAACATCAATAATTTCATTTATATGAATACTTACTGCACTAGCAAATAAGAAGTTTGATACAATTAAAATTACAAAAGTGTTATGACACTAAAATATTTTTTAATTAAAAAAAAATGTTTACAAATGATTTCTTTTAATTTAACATTGTTATGTGTAACTGTTGTTATGTTTTTGTATACTTTATTTATTTATACAACAATGCGTATTACATATAATTGCTTAGTTTGCTTAAACAATATTTCATTTTGTAACTTATTCATCAACTAATTTACCCATTTATATAACATGTGGTTGTTGACAATAATGTGTGAAGCTGCAAATGGCACAAGTAAATTATTTTTTATAAATTTATGGTACATCTTGTTAAAAGATAAATTTATATATATATGTATAGACCATTATAAATTGTTTTATACATGTTGTGTTTGTTCTAGGTTACATGTTGTGCATCGAGACCTCAAACCAGAAAATGTAGTATTTTTTGAAAAATTAGGAGTAGTTAAATTGACTGACTTTGGATTTAGTAATAAGTTTTGTCCAGGACAAAAATTGGAGACTTCATGTGGTTCATTGGCATATTCAGCTCCTGAGATTCTTTTAGGAGACTCTTATGATGCACCAGCAGTTGATGTATGGTCACTTGGTGTAATACTGTATATGTTAGTGTGTGGACAAGCTCCTTTTCAGGAAGCAAATGACAGTGAAACTCTCACTATGATTATGGATTGCAAATACACTATGCCAGTTCATGTATCCAATCCATGTAAAAGGTAAAACTTTTATTGATGTATCAGGCCCACATATAGGTTTCTTTTTGTAATATATTTAATGTTACTAGCAAATGTTTGGCATGTTGTCTTTGTTGATAAAAAAAAATATATATAAATGAACATAATTTCAACAAAATTTCTGGACTGTTTCTTTGAAAATTATTATTAATACATACCTTTATGGTTTCATATTTAATTAAAGAGATAATAGTTTACTAAATAAAAAATGATATTAAAAATATGCATTTAATGATGACACAATCTTAAATTATATTATCAAAAACTTAAGGAAGGTAAGAAAGGTGCTCATAGGCCATTATTTTTTAATCCCATTATTTTACACAAAAACAAGCAATAGCTTATCATTTTATTGTTACACAAATAAAGTTTATTCTATTCAATACTTGCATTTAGAAGCATACTGACCTATTGACACTAGTGACAGTAGTTTATTGTGATTTTTGTTAAATAATTTATATGATAATAGTCTTTCCCGCGGCTCCGCCCGCGTAAAAAACCAAATTCTTAGGTTTTACATATTAGTATACTCTTACATTGCAGTTTTCGTATTTTTTCTCAGAAATAAGATATTTTCCCGCGGTTAAAAGTATCTTATATGTTGACCCACATAACCAGCTATCACCATACCAAATTTCATCAAAGTACCACCAGTGATTTTTCTATGATGCGGTAACAGACAGACAGACAAAAATTCTAATTATTAAGATAGATTCGGCCTCTGTATCGATAATAATGTTTATTTCAATAAGATTTTCCAAAAAATATTTAGTGTAAATGTAAAGATTTTTCATGAATGTAAAATATTACTGTGTTAAAAGTTGATCAAACTTATAATTTTTAAATAATTTATCAGGCTCATAGGTAGAATGCTTGTCCGAGAACCGGAAAAGCGTGCGACACTATCTGAAATCGCTACAGATCCATGGGTCACGGCAGGCGAGGGTATCACTGTAGAAGACTGTGACACACCCTTAGTTACCAAACAAGACTTGACCGAAGAAGACAGAGCTGCTATTTTACAGAAAATGGTGAATGGTTCTATTGCCAGCAAGGAACACATTCTTGAAGAATTGGAAAAAAATGAATACAATCATATTACTGCAACTTATTATTTACTTGCTGAAAGAAAATTAAGATCTAAAAGGTATCGTTTCTACTAATTGGTTGCGGTCCATTTCACTAATAATATGTGTATATTTGAGTAGAGTAATGAGATGTCGGTTTGCACAGACAAGAAGCGCGGCAGCGGGCGCGGCGGCCCGAGGCGCTGGGCGTGGCGCGCGCGGCGCGCGGCCTGCTGGCGCCGCCGCCGCTGCCCGCCGCGCCGCGCACGCCGCAGGACGTGCCCCCGGTCAGTATCTAAACAATAATGCTTTCTTTTATAGATGAAACGGATAGTAGTTTAGCCGGATAACGTTTGTCACGATGCATGTTGCGACAAGTATTCGTGCGTATTTAGTAGTTATTATGACTTAGTGATCAGGGAAAGTCAATTGTCTGCATGCTCAATCACTTTACCTCCATTAAAATAGGTGGTCAGTTAACTCGAAGCAGTGGTACAGCACCTAGCAACCTTTACATATCAATTTTGTAGTAGTTGCCTCATAAATATATTTTTCTTTCGGTTTACTAAAGAAAAAATCGTTGTTTTTAAATTTTAATATTATTTTAAATATGCGGCCGGATAGAAAACTAAGGTCGGAGAGGAGGCCGGACAACAAATAGTTACCGGATATTCGTTCCATCTAAACTTTCTTAGATTTACGTGATAATTTGACATTAATATAAACCGCAATCATGGTAACTGGACGTGACCATGTAAAATAAAGCATTCGAAACGTGGCGTCGGGAACCAAAATGGCAAATGATACCATGATAAAATTCGAAAAGATAGTTTCATTTAAAATACCTGTAGCCTATTCGACTAAATCTCAGACAAAGTAAAAAATATTTTTTTTTAACATTAAATTATTATACTTATTACCAGGGTTCGAAACGATAATTATCTTTGATAATTATCATGATAATTATCATAATAAATATGGGTTGATAATAATAATTATCTTTGATAAATATAATTGAAAATATTTAATTTGTAACTCTTCAAATTGTCGATCAGCTAACTGAACTCTCTCAATCAGTTCAAAAAACTTAATCAGCAAACTGAGTTAATGGAGTTGAGGAGGATGAGGATGATATTCCAATCATTAAGGAGTCTGCCTACTACACCGTCTCATACCATGACCGTACTATGAACGTATCAGGCACGGAAACAAGCACCATGGACTAATAGTAGTCCGTGTAGTCCACTAGAACGTATCATTCGCGTATCAACCACGTTATTTCCTATACTTATACGATGGCCAGTATAAACTTGTCCGACAGAGAATTAACAATGATAGCCATTGTTTTAGACGAGGAAGAAAGAGAATATCATCAGTCGATCACGACGTTACTAGGTTCACGTAGTTTAAAAAATATATTTAAAAGAAAATATTATCACTAGAAGACAAGCGACAACACATTTATAACGGGATTAGAACGGTCATCATACGCACTTATAACCCGTGTGCTCATCCGTCCGCGCGCACCGGTTCAGCAACGTCGCGTGCCAGGCACGGAGCGTATCGGCACCGGCAATATATTATTGCCGACAATTCGTTGGCTCACTATTACAAGGTTCTATGTTACAATGTTAGTACTTATTTAGTTATTAATGCTACAAGGTTCTATGTGTCATTACTCATTAGCTACAGTTTTGCAAAAACAAACCACTAGATAGCGGCAGTATAATTACAAAATATTCAATTTTACATAGTTCTATGTTGTTTTTTTAAGATAACAAAATAACGAAGTTCTATGTAAAAATTAGTAAACTTCATTAAAATTAACATAGAACCTTGTAATAGTAAGCCAACGAATTTATTATTGTTAAATTTATTGTTGTTGTTGTTGTTTGTTGTTGGGATAGATAAACGTTTGTTTGGTTAGCTAGATTACTAGATATATATAGATATGAATATTACTCAATGATAAAAAAGAGTTATATAATAGAGTACAATGTTTACAAGAAATATATGTCGCAGTGTTATTGTAAAAAAATTATGGACTTTTGTCAATCGTCCCCATTTTTTACAATATCACGAGACACTATCTTTTAATTCCCTACATACATTCGGTAACGATGTGGATCGATGAAATTTTGAAAATTTCACTAAATGTCATGTGTTGTTAAATTGTAATACGATCACTGAATTGTGGGCTTTGAAAATTTTATGTGCCCAGTTTGTACCACAGCGTTAATAAAATAAAATTCATGGTCGCCTAATGCTTTTTTGATAAAAATAAATGTATCTTATCGTACTTTGTTGGTACGACAGAGGTCGCGCAAGTGCAGCATAGTGCGGGAGGAGGAGGACGACGAGGAGGGCGCGGTGGCGGCGCGCAGCGCGGACGCGCGCCGCGGCTCGCGCTCCGAGGGCCGCCTGCACCTCGCGCGCCCCGCGCAGCTTGCCGACAACCTTACTAAGGTTACTTGATTACATACTTCTATAGTCTGTATAGTCCAGTATAGTCTCCCATATTTTCTAACCCAAAGGTTGTCTGGAAGAAATCGCTTACAGCGATAAGACCGCCTTTCGTGCACACTTTTGTTTTTGTTTTTTTTTGATATTTTGTTCACTCTATTTACTTTATGATTGTGGTGTACAATAAAGTATAAATGAATAAATATTATGTTGCACTCATATGGGGATATTTTAGTTTCATGTTTATTGTTCAACAAAATAATCATCGTTTATTTGTAGCAATAGTCAGGTTACAAAAATATGTATATTCTTTACACAACTGTTTTGCTTAAGACATAATATAAAATTATCCAGAAAGAGTGCTTAGGAGCTCGTACAAGGAAAAAACCTGTATTGAGCACCATTAAAAAAATAAATAATTGTTGAATCATTTTGTTAAATTTTAGGATTGCATTAAAATAAATAAATCAGGACATAAGAAATCGCTATTCCCGGTCTACTACCACAGTATAAAAATCATTAAAATAGGCGATCATATTTGATTTTAACGGATATGTTTCCAAATGCAAGGGTTGTCAAAAATACCTATAGCTATAGTTATACATTAAAGCCTCATTAACCGACTTTCATACACAAGTAGGTATGACAGTTGAGGCGTCTTTCATGATTCATCCGAGTACCAAACGGTTGCGGCCTACCCTAAGCGGCATGAAGTTGTCCGCAAGACATTTTTATTCCCTAATTAAATAATTCAATTTATCGCTTCCCAATCAGGTGAATCTCGAGCCAGAGCCCCCGGTGGCGGTGCGCGCGCCGCCCGCGCCCGCGCCCGCGCGCCGCCAGCGCGTGGAGTGCCGCCGCCGCCGCGCGCGCGCCGGCTCCTGCTCCTCCTCCGACCTGTCCGACGACGACTCGGAGAAGAAGAAGCGCGCGGCCGAGAGCGCGGCGGCGCCGGCCGAGCGCGCGCGCCGCGACTCGCACGACGACTCCAGCGACAGCCAGGAGCGCCGCCCCGCGCGCCCGCCGCCCGCGCCCGCGCCCGCGTCCGCGTCCGCGCCCGCGACTACGCACGGTCAGTGCTTTTTAACCGACTTCCAAAAAGGAGGAGGTTCTCAATTCCTCGGAATCTGTTTTTTTGTATGCTTACCGATTACTCGAAGACGCCTGTACCGATTTGTAATTTTAATTTTGTTTCAAAGGGTATACTTCCCAGGTGGTCCCATATAAATTTTATCGAAATCGGTCGAGCGGTTCTTAAAAAAATGAACAATATATGATTTTATTAAATAAATTGTTTAATCGAATATGTTATTAAAAAACTTTAATAGGTGCCAACCTACAATATTTTAAGACATAAATAACTAATAGGTAATTGTGTATTTTACGTATCGAAATACATTAGATTTGCTTTGCATCGCTTATCTCATTCCTATCATCGCCTATCATCGCCATCTATTCTAAATGAAAAACCCCGTTTAGGTATTTTTTACATTTTAGTGCCTGGAAGTCGGTTTTTATTTGACGACACGTTTGACTCAATTTGTAGTGGCCCTACTTATTGAACCAGCGGTCGCGGGTTCGAGTCCTGCTAGGGGCATTCATTTGTGTGATGAGCACGAATGTTTGTGTCAGTTATGGGTGTTCATATTTCAAATCAAATCAAACACTTTATTGCGAACTTGGGTTAGTACATACATTTACATTTTGATAATAACATATTTAATGTTCAGCCAAATTCAGCCTTACAGCATGCAATATTTCAATAATTATAATATACCTAAAATTACAAACTTTATAATATGTATGTATTTAAAGTAATATATATGTAGTTTATCAGCTATCTGGTATCCATAACACAAGCCTCGTAGCTTACCATGGAACTAGATGGTGCTGTGTATGAAAGTCCCAACATATTTATTTATTATTTATTATTTTTATTGTTTGTATAGTACGGTTGATTTACTAAGCTTGTTCTCATGATTCGTGCAGATGTTTTATATATTATGCTTATAGCGGATCTGGTGGTATGGTTGTTGACACAGACCTCGTCAGGTCGGAGAATATAAATAATCTAAATCTCCACAACAGCGACGTCTGCCGGGTTCAACTATAGCTAAAAACCATTAAAATGATCATATATGACATACGCAGACGCTCGACATGCGCAACTTATATAGTAAACACCTTGCTGCATCTCAATATAGTCACGTTTTCGTGAATCGTTTATTTATTAACTAGCATTGCCCGATGCTTCGACCGCGTTCAGAGGACCAAGAAGCAAATTCTTAGGTTTTACATATTAGTATACTCTTACAATGCAGTTTTTGTATTTTTTCTCAGAAATGAGATATTTTCCCGCGGTAAAAAGTATCCTGTATGTTGACTCGGATAATTTGCTATCACTATACCCAATTTCATCAAAATCCCTCGTGGTTTTTCTGTGATGCGGTAACAGACAGACAGATAGACATACAGACTAACAGACAAAAATTCTAAAAACTATAGATTCGGCCTCTGTATCGATAATAATGTTTATTTCAATAAGGTTATCCAAAAATTATCTAATGTACAGATTCGACTTGTTTACAATTTTATTATATGTATAGACTAGCATTGCCCGCGGCTCCGCACGCGTTCAGATGACCAAATACCAAATTATTAGGTTTTACATATTAGTATACTCTTACAATGCAGTTTTTGTATTTTTTCTCAGAAATGAGATATTTTCCCGCGGTAGAAAGTATCCTATATGTTGACCCGGATAATCTGCTATCACCATACCAAGTTTCATCAAAATCCCTCCAGTGGTTTTTCTGTAATGCAGTAACAGACAGACAGATAGACATACAGACAGACAGACAAAAATTCTAAAAACTATAGATTCGGCCTCTGTATCGATAATAATGTTTATTTCAATAAGATTTTCCAAAAAATATCTCATATACAGATTCGGCTTTGTTACAATTTTATTATATGTATTCATTACCATGGTTATGCATAGCATTAACTTACTACTGCTTACTATACACGATATAGATATAGTATTTCACTCGTACTGAAATTACATTCTCCGTCATAACTGCGGCGTTTTTATGTGTAATAGAAATTTTAATATGTCGTAATAAGCATGAATATTTTATAAAATGTATCACACATGAAACGTAACACCTTACACGCTGTTTTTTTTATTATTGTATAAGAGGGTATTATATTATCGTTTATTAGTACTCAGCTTTACAAAAATAACTAAAAATTAAAAAAATGTATGATACATGCTATTCTAAGATAATATTCGTTTTTTTAATTAATTACGAAAGAGAACAATTACACTTATGCCATTCGAAAAGGAAGTGTAATAGATCTGCATAAATTCATGTTGCCGTTAGGAAGGTTACTTAGTAACCTCATAAGCACATCATTTTTCACAAAATGATAAAAGAACAAACGAATTCGTTAGTTACTTTACAGCCAATTCTATCATATGTGGTTCTATTATTTATTATTTAACTCGCCAGTGAATTTACAATCAAATAATTTAAAATCAATAAATGCTGCCCAAAAGGTAATGCCAGATGAACACCTGAATTTAGAACCTAAGTTCTAGTCAGTTAATTACATTGTTAGTTATTTTTAGGCGGTAGTTCGTCGAGTGGCGGCGGCGGTGGCAGTGGTGGGGGAGGAGGGGGAGGGGGAGACGCGCGCGGGGGAGGAGGGGGCGGGGGAGGGGGAGGGGGGAGGCGACGCCGCGCCGCGCGCAAGGAGAGTCGGTTGCGGGAGTCGCGTTCACTCAATCGTATCGCTGAGGTATGGATATATTTCACTGGTTTATTATTCTAATGTTTCACTGCTTTAGTGACTAAGTAGCTATCATCATCTCTAGTCACGCTAGTTGTTGAGTTTCAAATTTTAAATTTGACCACCGAAACTGGCAGAGAATCGAATGGTGTGGCGCAAACGCATTATGGATATATGGATGGAGGGTCGCAGGTTTTGCGATGAGACCGGGTTCGTTGCACTTGGTGACAAGCAATAAAAAGGAAGTTAAGGCGACTCAGTACCATCCGTCGCAAACTTCTCGTGTCAGGTCTGCGGTAGGACATGTAGCTCTCGCATCGGTCTATACAAATGCGATACATCAGAAGCGATGTATCTCTAACATTGCCTCCATAAGGCCTGATCCACACTATAGTGCCCATCACGGTTCGTTCTCGGTCCCATATCGGTCTAGTCAAGATATTTTGTACAAGAAACAATGTGTGTATTCAAACTATAAGTAAGATTTAAGTTCCGGTCAAATCCCACTCTACCAACGTTTCTTGTATAAAAATATTTTCTTCAGACTAGACCGATACCGGACCAAGAAAAAACCGTGATCGTCACTAGTGTGGATCGGACCTAAGGGCCGTTCCACACTATAGTGCCGATCACAGTTCGTTCTGGGCCTTATATCGGTCTGGTAAAGTATTTCTATACATAGGCTAGGTACGTTTTAATTTTTTTTGAGGGGAACCCTAATTCTTTTTCTCAAAAAAGTAGCTTATGTTACTCCCTATAAAATCAGCTATCTTCCAGTGAAAGTCCCATCAAAATCAGTCCAGCCGTTTCAGAGATTATCCGGAGCAAACAGACAGACAGAGAGACAAAAATAAAAGAAATAGTATTTTTCTTATAAGTACCGTATATAATTTTATATGCATTTAGTAAAACGCTGTTATTTTGACATTACAAACAGACACTTCAATTTTATTTATCTGTGTAGATAAAGTATGTCGGTTATCGCAGGTGGAGGAGGCGAGCGCGGCGAGCGCGGCCCGCTGGGGCGGCGGCGGGCTGGTGGCGCTGTGCGGGCGCCCGCTGCTGCGCCTGCTGGCCGCCGCGCGCCCCGCGCCCTCCGCGCGCCGCCTGCACGGCCTCTGCTGAGCGTCTCACCTCTCACCTCCACCTGTCAACTGTCATGTGTCAACAGCTAAAAAAAGTTTATTAATGCTTCTAAACGTGCCAGTTGAGCACAGATTACCTAATTTTTAATTGACAGGTCGGGGTTGTGAATGTTTCCATTTTTATTTGGATCATATAAAATACCATTTAAAATGTTTTAAACGCATTTAAAATATTTGTTGTACATAAATAACACTTCTATTAAAATATATATATACATGCTGGAACTATGTCATCATGTGGCAGTATAGATTTTCATAACTCTTTCCTATCAAAAATGTACAAAAAAGATACCTTATATGCCAACTAAGATAAACGCCTTAAAAAAATTATAAGTATAATTTAAAAACACTTCAAAATCGTCACTTATTTATACACTTTGAATCACTTCAAACTAATTTCTTTCGCATGTAAACCCCTGTTCTATTAATTACTTGTTGGAATTAATCGGTGCAGTATATAATAAAAAAAAACTTAAAAATCTGTCTATGAAACGGTCTTGACGGGTCATGTTGCTCGAAAAACGGTTAGAACTTGAAATCAGTTTTGAGGGTCAATCCAATATATTTGCCTAAAGTTTTGTAATATAATATCAAATATAGTGTTCAGTAAAAAGAACTTGATTGAATGATTTTGAAAAATAACAAAATAAAATATTTCATATAGTATCTAGAATATTAGACGCTTCATGTACTAGTATGGAATATTTCAATCCAAAAAGGAGAAAAAAAAGATAATTTTGTATATAAATATAAAATATTGAGTATATAGCCGATTCTATGGTATGTTTGATGTATTGATTATATTATAAAACTAAATTTATTTTATAAAGTCCGTGAAAATGATTCATGCGTGGCGACAGGAGTCATGTCGCGTCGTGACATAAATATATTTGTATAATTGTAAATATTTTTGATTATCTTCCAACAATAATAATGATTAACATAATATGATGCCCCTTGTATGGCCAAATATTTATACTGGTAGGTTTTTAGAAATGTTTTTCTGATACCAATACGTGATTTAAGTATTTAAAGCTTCATAACGTTTCGAACTAGATATTTGATTGGGGCCATTCTATGTTCGATGTTTATTTCACAAACGCATTTATAATATTTATAAATGAACATTAGGTCAACAGGGTTTAAGCGATTCGTTTCATGGGTGTTATACTCATTTTTTTATATCTTAAAAGAAAATTAATATGAAGCCGAGAACTGAATTTTATAGTGAAATATCACGAACAATGAACACCGTTGATACTGGAAGTTCCAATTTCCATTAGTGATATAAATCATTTTAAACTATATATTAAAATATATCTCGAAAAAAAATATTGGATGTTAGTCTGTCTATATACATATTATGTACTTGTAATGTAAGACCAGTGCACCTGTAATGTAAACACTAAACTTGTAAATTGTACTATGATGCTGTTTTGTCGCCGGATGATAACTATGCAGTGCCTTAATATTCTTCTTTAAAGCTTCTTTTCCTTATTAAATCATCTGTAGAACAACAGATCTGTAAAATTAATTACACCTATAAAAGTAAAACCATGCTGAGCTCTTTCAAAATGCTTACTTCAATTGCGAATTAGAGTATATGAAACTAACTATAAATTGGAGATAAAATGTATTTACGGTAAATCAAATATCATATTCTTGATTACCAAAAAACTGGCTATTTAATGAACTTTAAATTAATCAATAATTATCAACAATTTAAATAGTCTGTTGTTACTGAATAAGTTGTCGCAAAAATTTGGAAGTTATCTGATCTGTCTCGTGTGAACTTCTGATTGAATGAATGCATTGATGAAGTCAACTGGCAAAAAAATTAAAAAGGACATTATACAACTGAGATGAAAAGCGTGTGGTGTCTTTGGGTAGATCTTCAACAATGAGATAGATGTTTTTATTCATCTTTTTTATTTATTTAAGTCAGTAGTTGATGAGAGTTATGTGTTTATCGTAAAAGGCATTATTTTGTTTGTAAAACAGTTCCGATCGTTGCAATGTGGAAGATCATCGTCTTTGTATGTAGGTGTTTATTAAGGTCGAGCGAAAAAAAAATGTTTTTTTTTCTTAGCTTGGGGGTAGAATTTGTCACTTATAAAAAAAATGTTTTTAATAAAAAAAAATTACTCAACATTTTGAGGTGACCCATTGATTTATTTAAAAATAATTATTTAATGGTTTGAATAATTTTTTTTTTCGACTGATTCTTTGGAAAACTTTCAAATACAAATTAAAAAAAACAACATGTAACTTTTTTTGTATTACAGTGAAAGTTGAGTAGAAAATGACTATATTCGTCAATTCTTGAATGTCTTTAAAGATGATCACGCGAAAAAAAAAATTTTTCATTCAAACCAAAAACTTATAGTAATTATACGCGTATATTTATTTTAAAAATCATTGGGCTACCTCAAAACTTTGAGTAGGTATATTTTTTTATTTCAATTTTTTTTTGTTATAATCTACCAATTCTACCCTCAATCTAAGACAAAAAAAAATCGCTCCACCCTAGCCCCCATCTTGATGTTCTTTTATTTGCTTAAATCTCATAACGTATAGATATTTTATGTAGATTATATATTATAAAATACTAAAAGTAGATGTGACATTTTGTACTTGGTACTTAGTAGATATACCAATCTTTTCATACCAATTATTGTTTTTAAAATGTTATAATTTGCTAAATCATATATGTTATTCCAATGAAATTTCAGTTTCAACAACAATATACATTAAATTATAACAATGATTTTTTTAACAATATTTTTTGTTTAATACAATCTGCCATATGACCACAGTTATTTTGATATAAGTAATAAGAATAAAATTTTTTTTTCTTCAATAGAAGTCGGGTTTTGCCGAATTTTATATTGCACTTGAATATAAAACGTTGTGCTGTTTTGGTGCTATATAACATAATTTATTTTGTAGGTTTTCATGGTGGAATGCTATCGTAATTTTCTTTTTAATTTTACATCAAGCCCACTTGCTAAATGTATAATACGCTTTGTAGCGAGTAAAGCAGCTTCTGTTTTGGTTTTGCAGTGAAAATATAAATGAAAAAAGTTGCTTGTTTATTACAGCCAAAAAGGTTTAGTGAATTTCATTAATGTCTAACTAGAATTTTATGCTAGAGGCACTATAAGCTGCAGGCCTTAGGCAATAATTGTGAAACACAGAGGGAGTTTTGTAACTAACAGAGGCGAGACTCGACAGGATATAGAAAACAATGTAAACTGTTTCTTATGTATTAGTACATTCGGTACAGTTTATATTGCTCATCGTTTATCTATACTCTCGATATTCGTGTCTTTGATTTGAGAAAATATATTCTCTCTATGTACATAAGTTCACCTTAAGAATCGCTTATTTTATTTTATAATTTGTAGTAATATGCTATAAATTCATTGTTGAAAAAGTTAAACGTTGTATATTAAAATATTTATGTACATATATATTTAAATTGTTGTAAATAAATAGTTTATTTTAAAGTAGAAATTAAGTTAAATTTAAAATTTTAGTTGCGCGTGTTGAGTTTCACGATTTTTGATCAATTTTGTTACGGTTTTGGATCTAATTTTATGGTATAATATAAAGACCAAAGATTAGATACATATTATTCTGTGTTATGACATGATGTGCCAACTGATTGAAAAAAACATTGAATACAATTTTATACAAAAATTAATACAGACTTAGTCCAATCGGAATCCGGTTTAGGAACAAAATATTGAAAACCTGAAGTTTTATGATTTTAAAATGTTAGCAGGTATATAAGGAATATAAATTCATAAAATGCCCCACATGCACAGTCACCCCCGAGAAATGGGGGGACGCAAAGCGTTGAAAAATAGTTATTTTTTTTAATTTCCGGCTTTACTGTGACATTCTATCGAAAAATGTTTTCGACAAGTTGTAGGTCTAGTAAAAATGTACAACTTATAACTACATACAACTGCCTCGGTGGTGTAGTGGCTTACATGTACGGCTGCACACCCGGAGGTCCTGGGTTCGAGTCCCGGGTTGGGCTGAGTTTAGTTATTGAGTCTTTCTCTATAGTAAGCCTCAGTAACAGTCCGGATTTGGGAAGTTGGCGGTGTTTCAGCCCCGTGCCTCGGAGAGCGAACGTAAAGCCGTCGGTCCTGCGCCTTGAATTTCATTTCTTTCATTTGAAGTTGGGGGTGATTTTCAGCCTCTCATAAAACATACTTTTCTTGGAAGTGGTTAAATATTTCAATTTTTTTGTTTATTATATGTATTTCGAATATTACATTCCCTTAGTTTCATGAAAATCAAAAGATTATTCTAGTAATTAAAAACCAAGAAATAGTAAAAAACTGAGTTTTCTGCAAATATCTCGAAAACTTTGAGGTTATTGTAAAGAGTGTTATTTATAAGTTGTAGATGTTTACTAGAGCTACAACTTTTGTCGAAAACATTTTTCGATAGAACGTCACAGTAAGCCGGAAATTGAAAAAAACTATTTTTCAACGCTTTGCGTCCCCTTTTTGCTGGTGATTGCTGGGCATCGGTTGTATTTTACGAATTTTTCTTCTTTATATATATCATAACATTTTAAAATCATAAAACTTTAGGTTTTCAATATATTTTTTTCTAAATAAACGGATTCCGATTAGGCTATATGTGCAATTATATATGATAAAATCCTGTTGAAGACATTTCCTTCGATTTATTATGAGAAAAAATCATTTTAATGATACAGATGACGTAACGAAAGTTTACCCGTTTATGACAAGCTCTTGATTTTCCTATTCATATATATGATATGGCTCCTCAATTCTTATAAAGGTATAATAATTAAAGTCCAAATTGTTTATAATTACGCCCTTTCTATTAAATTCTTTATAAAATAATCGATGTAAAATTATTTTATTATTGTTTGGAATTGCTAGTTATTTAATAATAGAAATTTATTTTGACTGAGTATACACATTTTCCCATACAATAAATTTTACATTGAACTGATGCCATGAAGTATAATTGCCGAATTCTACAGTCCATTTATTTAATAAGCCTGTTAATTGCTTCGTGTAGATTTTTCATGTGATTTTAAATCCAAATACAATGAAAACTTGTTTAAAAATATGATAAACAATTTAAATTTAACAATAATGATAGTTAACAATAATATTTATAAACTTTCCGAGGTCTAGGTACCAAATCAACCTGCATATGTAAATTGTTGCTGTAGTTCTATATATTTCCTCACTCTAGCTGTTTTTTTTTTGTGATAATAGGTACTACATTTTTTTTCTAAACGCCATTATCAATGAATTGTATATAAAAAAAATTTTTTTCTTTTTTATCTAATAAGAAAAGAAAACTAAAATAAAAATATTGAAGTAGTTTTGTTTAAAATAATTGCATATTAATTCAGCAAGTACTATGCAGTATTATTTAAGTTCAGATTACTTCCATTTTTATTTATATAATGACTATGAGTGTGAAATGTATTGCAATTAAAAATAAATAAATTTATAAAATTATATTTATATTGAATATAACTCGGCGATTTAAGTGTCTCAGTTATAACGCCATTTGAACGATTTCATTCTCAAGTAAATTATTACATATCGAGTATTTAGCAATCTGGTATAATAATTGGCGCCAAGGGAAAAGCAATTTTTGTTTGAATTTCTAGATATGGATTACTTTTATATTTCTGTTATTTACGAGATGCAAAGTATTTTGTACAGATACGTATGTTAAGATAAGTAGTTCGTGAATTTCAAGTCAAAGAGCTCGGAACATTGTTCAAAGCACATTTTAATACTCTCTTCCCTCCGCCATATTAGAATAGTATGTAATATATACATGTGATTATAAATTTGTATTAGTTTATTAATCACATCTCATTTAATATTTTTGTATATTTTCTTACTGTGTATAGTTAAAATAACTACTATGGTGTAAGCAATATCAAGTAATAAATGTTAAAATAATTGTAAAAGTATTTTAATTAAAACTAGGTCCATTTTCTGAACCAAACTTCTTTCTTATACATTTTTTAACATTTGGCAGATAGCTGTGATATTATAATTCCTTTCAATGAACTTACTAATCTTGATTTATTGAGTGCAATACATACTAATAAAAATATAATCATTAGGGAAGGTGCACTACAATCATAAAATTTTCCATCTTGGATAATGCTGCAGTTAGATATAAAATAAATATATAGCTCTAATTTTTGAAATTTAAAATGTATAATTTATTGTAAATCTGTCTTTAGTGTGTAGAATTAGTACTAACTAATATTCTAATTAAAGTGTACCTGGTAGCCATTTGTATTTGGCACAAAGTAAGCTTTGGAAGTTGTCCTAAAATAAAGTAGGTAATAAATTATTATGACCTATATGTGAATGTATCCATTAAAATGAAATCTTATTCAACATTTTAGTTTTTTAATATTATCTTGCCAATAGAATTAATTTTAATTATTTTTTACAGTATTTTGTGTGTAATATTTATAAAATATAATTTAAAATGTAGTTTATACACAATATGATTTATTGATTAGTTCAAATGTTTCACTTTAAATGTTTTCTCTTAATAAATGTGAAAGCTGTCCATGCATTTTTTTATTTGCCTAAGTCAGACATTCACACAGCTTTAGTTATTAATACATGTAAAAGAAAAAATAATAAGATTAAAAGACAGTATTATTTGATTTATTTACCTTTGCTAGTTATACATTGGTAAAAATATTAATGCTTTGAAACAATTTGACTTAGCATTTAGGTTTGTAACAACAAAATCACGCAAAGTGGAAAGTATGGCTTAAAGGGATCTACTGTTATATTCTTATGTAGACAAAACATGTGGTAGACAAGTAGAGTCTATTGATAAATCTTGAACAAATAATGCAAAGCCTTACAATGAAACAGTAGTACTTTATCTTATGTCTCTAAGAAATAATTTCCTAAAATATTTTACACTTGATATAAACTAAGAAAAATATGCATTTTTTAAAATTAATTCTGTGTGATTATAGTCATATAGAAGTAACTTTAGCCTTAAATTTAACATGTTGCTGATTATTTTGAATTTATGCCCATATTCATAAACAAAAATATTACAGAATATAATAATGTAAAATGTTCTATTGTTCATAAGCATAGGCATTAATAACATTCACCCAAGAAATAAGAAATCAGTAAATCTAGTCCTAATTATACAAAAAGCAAGTTAAGACTTTTAAAGGCCACAATAATTTAGGTAGAGATAAATAAATGGGTGTGACCCTATAAGTAGGTAATTAGGAGCCATTACAAAGTGATTCTTATCAGAAGTTTGCCACCCAATCCACTGCAAATATAAAAAAACAAGCAAACTAGTTGCATTGTGAAAGCTTTAAGATACAATAAATGCATAAAGACAAATTCTAAATGTGTAAACATAAATATCAATACTTGAAATTATGCCAAATATTATTAAATATTTATCAGATTTACACAAAAAATAGTAAAACATCCTATAATTTAGCAAAGTAGGAGCAGATTGGGTTGTTAAGAAATGTATATTAGAAATAACTAAAAAGTGCTTCCCTCTGGTGGCTGGGAAAGCTTCATGTTCTCCTTAAGAGTCATAAGACGTCTGAGCTCTTGCAGTACTGTCTTAATAGTGTAGTCACGTTGCCATCTGGCTAGAATGGGAACTTGTCTATTGTCAACCTGAAGTCATACAAATAAACCAAGTATAAACAAAACAAATTAAACAAATAATTTTTAAATTAAGGAAAACAAGAATTTACACTTACAAGTCCAGTCTGACTGTTCACACAGTTCATGTTGATTCTAGAAATAAATCTAGCAGTAGGAGGCTCATCGGGATACCGGGTTCCACATTCAATTTTGAGTGAATACATTCTATTTTCATAAGGAGTCTAGAACAAATTTTTTTTTTTTTCATGTAAACTAGGCCTATAAGTGTCATGAAGGTAATAAAAACTTAAGCACTTTTACTGATGCCTAACTGAGAGTAATCAATAATGATATATTCTTAGCATAATCTAATTTACTTATAAGTACTATGACTGACCACTACACAAAGCAATGTATATAAAAAGCACTTCAGATTCTTACATTTGGAATAATCAGTAGATAGATTTATTTGTACATATTAAAAAATGCGATTAAGTTTATACTTAAAAAGTAATAAAACATTTACCCTAGGAGGACCAATTATCATGCCAGTCCAATGAGTTAGGGTCATGTCATCATCGCTTTCGAGTCCCCAAGAAATAGTTCCATCGCCCACTCCCTTCTGACCTTGCTCAAGTTCTTCTAGAAGACGAAAATTTCTAGGAACCACTGAAATACGAGTAACAAAGGTAAGCAAAGAAATTTTCAATATTTCAAATTGAGCTATGTTTAATAATTATTAAAATAATTAATCATCAAAATGTATATACAATGAAATTCTTACCAACGCCTGATGACGGATTCGCCATGATCACAATTTCACCGGCGCTTACTACCTACCGAAAAATTAACTTATTTCAATCTATAATATCTACTTGTAGTGTAAATATTTTTCATGAGATCTTTCAATTATTTATATGTACTTGTAACGATGATGTATATTTTCATTTATTCTATAAAAATCCTTCACTCAAACTGCTCAAAGAGCAGGTTAGCAATTTTTATGCTGACTTTGACAAATGTCATCGCCGGGTAAGTAGTAGCGACCAATTCTCACGTCATTACCTACTCTATGATTCATAGTACCATTTCATAGCTTAAAATTTTATGGTTAAAATTTTCAACTATTAATAAGATGATCCAAAATAACTAGTACATATTCTATTAATTATTATTATTGAAAAAAAAGAAAGGGTATGATGGTGCAACTCTTTATTAACACCATAACTAACGAACCAAATATATTTCATAAAATTCATTGTTTTTTTTTAAATACAAATGGACAATAATTTTGCATTTGTCTCCCGTCAGATGTCGCGCTTACTATGGCCCTCAGTATATTGTAAAGCTCTATAGTGTGGATTGATTTTTTTTATTTTATTTAAATTTTACTAAAATAACAAATTGTGCGGTGCCAGGATGCAAAGAATGGATAGTAAAAAAAAGATGGATATCATTTGTTTTTAAAAGACAAAAACTGAAGAAATTGTAGGCTAAAGCAATAAGACTACCAAAATTGGCGAAATCACAATCTTTATATTTAAGGCTATGTGGACATCATTTTAAAGAAAGTGATTTTAAAACTTCTAAGTCACCTACAAGTGAAACTTTTTTTATTTTTTTGTACTTTGTTACATATTAATTATGAAGTTGTATACAATCTTTAATCCCCCCCTCCCCATTTTACTCCCTTATGGGATTGAATTTCGAAAATTGCTAAAACAGGTATTTATTTAATTGTATTGAATAGCATTAATACCAAGTTTCAAGTAATTCTGATCGAAAATAATTCTTTGGTCATATAAAATTTATTACCCCCTTTAAGGAATGAACGTCGAAAATAATCAAATGAATATATTTTTTATTTTTTATCTTAGTGCTAAGCACCACTTTCTGTGTATTTCACATTAAGAAAGACAGAGTTTCATACAATATTTAATCCTCTATTTTACTCACTTAGAGGATGAATTTCGAAAATTCCTTTCATATCGGATGCCTTCATCATATAAGAAATTCGTCCTCCAAATGTCACGTTTCTACGACCAGGCAGTTTAGGCTGTGTGTTGATCCATCAGTTAGTCAGGACCACCGCAGGATGCACCTCTCCTTCTTAATTCTTTCTTCAGCTAGTCTAACTTTTAGGTACAATACATTGTACAGGTAAGATGCGATCATAATAGAAGCAAAAAACCAGGTATAAAAGAGATATCATAATAAATTGCTAAGCCTCTTAATGAATGTAAATAGGCCATACGTATGGCGCCCTCCTTTCGAGAATGCTTCCTCATTTAATAACTACTAACTAAGCATGGAAATGATTGCTACTTTTAAATCATTATCATATGATAAAATTACGTATATTTTTCACGTGATTTCACCTACTTTTCACAGGCAATGATTTTTTATTTCGACGGTCTGGTGTCACACTGTATATTATTTGCTATTAAAATGAAGTATTAGTAGGGGAGCCCAAGAGGGGATTTTCTGTAGTTACTCGAGCGCGGCAGATTAACATAAAAGAGGTTACCTTGCACTCTATTGAGTACTTTCACCATAATATAAGTCTTTTATATAAAGGGGCGCGTCTAGGGAAGCCGATTAAAATATTTAAAAAATGTTTTGATAAGGTAGAAATACTTGAAACCGTCAGATTAAGGTGTGGTTGGCTAGTCACATCCTGAAAAGTGTCCAATTCAATAATCTGCCGATTTGCACAAGCCGAAGAGGCAAAAATCGACTATAAAGTTTATGGTGATTTGTAGCAGTCACTGTGAATTTAAGTAGCAGGTGTGACGTATGATAACGCATTTCATGTGATTTTTCACTTGCTACTCGTGAAATGTTCCATGCCTACTACTAACTTATATAATTAAAAAAAAACAAACATAATATTAGTTATCTGTGTCCTATGTGGCCAGAGTGTATACAAAAAAATAGATACAGCTTCTATAATTTATGGTTTTTACCACCGCGTAATGCGTTTGGTTAGATTGTGTGCGTTTTCCCTTTTCTGTGCTGTGGACTCATTATTTTGAGATAAACACATGGTTTTCTACAAAATCAAATGTTATCCGTTATTTTCCTTGGAATAGTAGTGTCAAATTGTATTAGCTATCATGTTTTACATTGTAATTTGATAAATATTGTGACGTGATAGTGCAGTTTTGGAGGTAAAATGCCCACTTCAATTTGTGACCCAGTATCAAGCGCATTGCGTTTATCTCTTAAGTCTGAAGAATCTCAAAACTCAACATTATTAGACAGCAGACTTTATTCATCAGCTAAAAGTGTTTTGTTATCCAAGATTGAATTTGAAGAATCTGGTGATTATCAAAGCAATGTCTTAGACGGCTTAAAATCTAAGTACGTGGTTATTCGACCCAAGAAACCAGTGCTAGAAAGTAAATTTCTTAAGAAAGAAATCAATTCAGGCAGCCAATCTGCTGGTAAGTTCAGTTTATAATTAAAATATCGTAATAAATAGTTTCAGACTTATCTTACTTACGGATGTGAAACGTGAGGTTATCTTTCATGATGTCAATATTTACTTCAGTGGAAAACATGTCATTTTATTAGGTTCATAGATAGTAATGCATATGCATAACTGATAAAGTTGTAATCTGATTATCCAGTCTTATGACTATGTTCCTACAACTAGGGTTTTTTTAAAAGATCCCTCGTTTAAATTTTTTTTTTGCGCAATTCAATTAGAATACAAATCAATAATTATTTATAAACAGAAAGTAAATGTTATATTGCTTTGTTCTTTAATAACTTAGGTTATGATGCTATATGATTTTAACTATTATCATTCAAGCTAAGTCTCATATATATTACAGAAAATTCTAAAAATGGGGAAGACGGCCTTCCAAAACCTAAAAGGGTCTTTTTCCCTGTTGAAAAGGTGCAACTAGGATGGCAGAGTGCTTGGGCTGCTGGTGCAGGCATGCAAAATGTGGGCAACACATGCTACCTTAATTCAACTTTGCAAGCATTGTTTCATGTGCCTGCATTTGCTAATTGGCTAGTGTCTGAAACAGGCCATTCTGAAAAATGTAATCAGCAAGGTAACTACCATATAATTAATGTGTATGAAGTAAACATGTGGCAGTATCTGAGTTTTTTTTGTTATTTAATTTCAGAAGCATGTGTCATTTGTGGTATGCGGGCAACTCTCATGGCTACCCAGAAGAGTGGCAGTGCACCCATCAAACCTTGGCAAGTGTACTCTAAGCTACGTCTTATTTGCAGACATTTAACTCCAGGTCGCCAAGAAGATGCTCATGAATTTTTAAGGTGAATAATATAATGAAATAGAAGTTGCATAAAAATATGTGACAAGTTACTAGTTCTCAATAGGTTTAAAAAATTATTGGAGACTTAGTGACAGCGAAATAATATGTTTCTTTTAATATTTCCAGATATCTTGTTGAAGCCATGGAGAAATGTTACCTATCTCGTTTTATAAATGCAGATAAATTGGATCAGTATAGCAAAGAAACAACTCCTTTAAATCAAATACTTGGTGGATACTTAAGATCTACAGTTCGTTGCCTAGCCTGCCAACATTTGTCCACAACCTATCAACATTTCCAGGTAAATATTTTTAACTATAGTGACTTTGGTTAACAATATATTCTATAATTGCTATATTTAATATTAATTATAAATATATTTTTTAGGACTTGTTATTAGACATAAGAAAACATTCAACTTTAGATGAAGCTCTAGATTCATTTTTTTCTAGAGAAAGATTAGAAGATCTTGGGTATAAATGTGAAGCATGTAACAAAAAGGTAAAATTCAAATACATAATATATAATATAAAATCTTTACATTACTCATTTAAAAATATAAAATAAATACATTGTATGTTTATTTAGAATTTATTAAGTATTATTTAATTATAGGTATCAGCAACCAAGCAGTTCTTTGTGGAGAGAGCACCAATGGTACTCTGCATTGCTCTTAAAAGATTTTCTCTTGTTGGTGGAAAACTCTCTAAACATGTTCAGTTTAGAAAAAAGATTAACCTTAGCAAATATATGTATAATAAAAGTAGCCAACAACAACTAGTGAGTATTATTTGATTTGAGATTACTACATATACAAAAAAAAAGAAAGAAGCCTGTCCTGCTGAGTTTCTTTTGCCAGTTCTTCTCAGGTCTGAGGCTTCTTCTTTCCGAACTGGTAGTAGACTCATGACGTTCAGTAAAAAATTGTAATAATTTAATGCTGAATAAAATATTTTGAATTTGTATATTATATTTTATAAGAATGACCTTACTATGAAATAATTTCCTTTTCAGTCCTATAAACTAGTAAGTTTGGTGACTCACCTGGGTCCTTCTCAAAACTGTGGACACTATACTGCAATAGGTCAAGCACCTAACAGTAATTATTACCAGTTTGATGACAGTTGTGTTAGACCACTACCACTTTCAGCTGTACTTGGTACTAATGCTTACATTATGTTCTTTGAGAAGGATAACGCTATAGAAGATTCCAATGTACCAATTGCATCTACCTCTAATGTAGTCTATGGACCACAGATCCCCGATAATATTCTAAACAGAGAAAAAAGCCCCCTTAAATTGACATTCTATAAGAATGATGAGCGAAGGCCTATTATTTTAAATACAATCAGTACTGATTCATCTAAACCTGAAGCTAAACCTATTATTTTAAATTCGACGCTTAGTAAGTCGATGGAATCAAGTAATTCCATATCTGAACCATGGGTTGTTAAACAGAATGGTGAAGTAGAAAGAGTAGTAATAGGGCCAAAACCATTTAATGGTGCTGACAAAAATTCTTTAAAAGTAGATGAAGAGAAGAAAATTAGTTTTGCTATAAAGAAACAGGGTAGTGAGGAATTCCATTTGAAGCCAAAACCTTCAAAAAGTGATTCTGACATAAAAAGTACCTGCACCGTAGGTCCCAAGAGTGTAGAAAAATCTTCAATGAGTAAATTAGTCAAACCATTGAAATCACCTCTGGAGAAATTAGAAGAGCAAATGAATAAAGGTGATGGATTAAATCATATTCAGAGAAATGGGAATTCTAAATTGGTACCATATGATTCAGAGTCCAGCAGTGATGAACGTTGCGACAGGGTGAGTGACGATAAGGCAAAAAAAGAAGAGTTAAAAGAGCCTTTGCGTAAACCAAAGCCGAGTCGCTGCGAGTCCCCTCAGGGCCTCATCGTGACCACGAAAGCGATGCATCATGCGTGGACAGTGTCCAAGGAGAAGAATGGTCCGCTACTGAGCCCCAGTCTCAATGGGGACACTAATAAAAAGTGAGTTACAGTTAAAAGAGTTTAAAATGCATACTTGCAATATGTGTATTTATTTCAAACATCTCAAATATCCTTTTATTAGTTTTATTTATAATCAATTAAGATGAATTTTGACTAGTTATATTTTAATATTTCGATTTCAAACTTGTGAAAAATGTGAAATTCGAATGAATCCATAAAAAAACTTTTTAACAAAAAAATAAAAACCGACTTCAAACAAAAGCACTAAAAAGTGAAAAATAACTGGTAGTTTTCATTTACTATACATACCTAATCAAATATTTTCGAAGTCGGTGTGCTTTGCTTTGTATGGGCTGGCACCGATTTCGAAAATATTTGATTAGGTATGTATTTAATAGGTAGGCTTTAATTACTTAGCCAAAGCACACCGACTTCGAAAATATTTGATTAGGTATGTATAGTAAATGAAAACTACCAATCAGTTATTTTTCACTTTTTAGTGCTTTTGTTTGAAGTCGGTTTTTATTTTTTTGTTAAAAAGTTTTTATTTTTCCCTTTTTAGTGTAGACAGTAGTAGCAAAGTAAGGATTCTAACGTGTTAGGCTTGTCAAATCAAACAAAATAAGCCCAAACTCAAAGTATCTACTATTAGCCGTTAAAGAGTTCCACCTATCCACCTTCTGGCCTTGCTATCAGATCAGGTCAACAACACCGAACCACTGTACTATCAACGAAAATAGAAATACTTGCAAAGTTTCAAGTCAATATGACAATTAGAAGTAGGTTAAATTCATTATTAGTTGTTTTTCCACCCTTAGGGGTGGTATTTTTTTTTGAAATTTAAATGGGACCAATCTGGAAGTATACCCTTTCAAACAAAACAAAAATTGTCCAAATCGGTTAATAAATGACGGAGTTCTGAGGTAACAAACATAAAAAAAAAAAAAAAAAAAAACACAGTCGAATTGAGAACCTCCTCCTTTTTGAAGTCGGTTGAAAAGAGTAGACACTTGGATTTGAATTTCACAACACAAATTCAGTGTTTTTAGTCACCCTGACTTAAATTTATAACGTTATTTGATATTTATTATGATTATTTCAGGATGAAAGACGATCGGCGGACGGATGAGGAGAGCCCGAATACTAGCGTGAGCAGCATGTCCCCGCTGAGTGACCGCAGCGAGGCGCCGCCCGCTCCCCCCACCGCGCCCGCCGCCCCGGCCGCCGCCCCCCCGGCCGCGCCCGCGCCCCCCGCGCCCACGCTGGCGGCCGCGGACACCACGCGCCACCTGCTGGCCAGCTCGCACCGCGGCTACGGCGCGCCCGTCGCCTCCTGGAGCGGCGCGCACAGTGCCATGTCGCGACAAGTACGAGTCTATTGTATTACACTTGCACAGTGCACACGTCACATATAATACCACAGTTCACTAATACAAACATAGAATCGTCTAGCTTCGGTTCATATTGAGTGCAGTGGCTAGCATGTACGGCTGTAAATCAGGAGGTCCCGGGTTCGAGCCCTGGGGCGAGCCAAGTTTAGTTTTCGAGTCTATTATCCCCGTACCTCGGAGAGCACGTAAAGCCGTCAATCGGGCGCTTTTCTTTAACCGGTCGAGTCGTACGGAGCGTACGAGAGCTGAGACGCGGGTAAGGCGCTCCGTATTGTCATACGCACTTTTATATAACAGTTGCAAAACTGCTTTTAGTAGGAGAAAACTAACTGTATATAAACTAACTGTAAGTTAACTGAAACTTGCCACTAGATAGCACAAAAGTGCCTTAACTTCGATACCATTTGCCATAAAATTTGGTTATTTTTTGACAACCTTTTTACTTGATATTTTCCATTTCAGTCAAAGACAATCTGTTACTATATACATAGTTATACTAAGAATATAGGTTCGCTCTCCAGGTGACACCCATCCATTTGCGATATTCAAAGTAAAAAAAAGTCTATTCTTTTTTTACCTTGCGGGTGCCATGTGTTTGGGAGTGTGACAGACACTTGCCTGTTGTAACTTTATAATTGGTAACACTGGTAATATAATACCTTTCATTTACATTTTAGAGCTTCGGCAAAGGAGATTTTTAAGTACTGATACTGTTAATTATTGCTCCGGGTTTCATACATAATAGATATGCCATTGTATTATATTGATATTATATTGTAAAAATTTTTAATTGTATATCATTCACAGGTGTTTGAAGAAAGGCGCGATGAACGCAAACGCGCTCACGAAGCCACAGATGAAATGGACCGCGGTCGCAGTAAGAAAGTTAAAAAGTTCCACCAATATAATCGTTTCAATAATAATAGGAATGGGTATAATCCTTTCCAGGTAAGCTTATCTATACAGATAAATAAAATTGAAGTGTCTGTTTGTAATGTCAAAATAACAGCTTTTTAATAAATACATATCAAATTATATACAGTACTTAGAAGAAAAATACAATTCTTAATTTTTTTGTGTCTGTCTCTCTGTCTATCTGTTTGCTCCGGCTAATCTTCGAGACGGCTGGACTGATTTTGACGGGACTTTCACTGACAGATAGCTGATCTTATAAGGAGAAACTTTGAGACTTTCTTTGTATTTTATGTTATTTTAGAATAATAATTATGATTCCGCTCAAAAAAATTAATAATATCTACGGACACACCTGAGCGAAGCTAGGTTAAGTTGCTAGTAAATAATAAAATCTAAGAGCCCTGGGTTGTGATATTATGTATAATTATAATATATTTTTGACATCATTGGCCGTTTGAATATTGAAATTAACCTTATGATAGAACTGTGTACAGTACTTCATTCTGTAACATAGTTCAAACAAATGAGCTGTAAAATAGGTATTATTTAATTTTTTTGCGAAATCTCCGGTTTATTTATGTGTGATGTATATGTTTGTTGATATCAATATATGATGATGTCTTAGATGAATAGGATGAAGCGTTATGTATGTGTACATATTATATGTTAGTTTTAATTTTTTTTTTTTTTAGGATAAACAAAATAAATTACATTGGGGTAATAATTTCAAATACCGTAACGAACGCCGTCCTTCACATCATTTTAACAAGCATCATAGCAACAAATATAAAAGATTTAACAGGTAATTCAGTTCTCAATAGCTAAGGTTTAAAAAATATGTTTCACATACTTTTCGTTTTGAATGTTCAGCCAACATATTTCTACAAAACAGATTTAAATCTAGTATTTGCAAAGTGTCTATATAGATTAAAAGTGAGCTCATCCTGCGTAACGGCTTCTAGACAGCAATACCTGTAAAATGCTTCGTTGTTTTTTGCAAAATTAACTACGAAAAAATTTTTAAAATATTTTCCTGTATTTTAACTAAATGCTCTAAATAAAATACTCTAAAAGCGTGAAAAATATAAGGCAGCTTTCAGACTATAGTGCACAAATTTAGATTTCTTTTCTATTGCAAATAAATATAGACATTGGACAGTTTCATAAAAAAGAAAGATGGCGGTAGTATTTTGTTTAACTTTCTCAATATAATGCATGCGTTGCCAATGGTGTCGCATATAGATAACTTAATTGTTAAACCAGCCAACTCCACATTTCGTAAAAAAATATTTTTTGGTTCAGATTGAAGGCAACAGTAATTTAGTAGGATTTTACAGTATCAAAAATAACAGTATAAGATATTATCTACTAACGGTATTTAAGATTTTTAAATAAGTAGGGCACAAAAAATATTATAAAATTTTAAGTGTCTCCTGAAAAATTATGATATATATTGATGCGTGATCCATGGCAACGCATAAATATACTCTCTATAAATGATTGTTGAGACGTGTTTGTGTCGCCCGCAGGTACAGCAGCGGCCACCACTACCCGCGGCACCATTGACCCTGGCCGCTCGCGCCGCTGTGTATAGATGAATGGACTTAAAAATTATTAGTTAATTAATATAGCCGACTTAAGTTAACCTTAGTTTAAGCATTGTGTTATGAAATTTAATATAGTGATGAGATAATGACGTTTGATACCATTACCGCCATAGTTAAGTGTACGGAGGTGATTACAATTGAATGTACTGCCAGCCAGCTTATATATAGGAGGAGGACAATGTTTAATTTGCGATTTCTTGTATTTTAATATAAGATTGTAGCTATAGTAAAAATATACTTATGAATATTTAAGGCTATATTCACCGTCGCCGAGTTGTGTCGCCCTTAAATATAATTATCAAATTTTAATTCGAATCTGTATTGTAAACTATATTATGGTCTTAAAAGTTTAAATGCATATTATTATTATTATTCAGTAATTATTATTCTTCTGTGAACTTTAAACACTGATAATAAGACATACAGGTAAGGGTTATATGAAATACATTACTATAATATTGTTATATTTCCTTTTTTCTCGATAATTAATTAAAAAAAAAATATTAGAATGTACATATTTTTACATCAACCTAATTAAAAATTATATTTATTACTGCCCGCAGTATTAGCTTGCGACTTGAGCTTTAACCGCGAGTCTTGTCGAGTCAGATTTCTTCATTTCATAGATCAATAACATTTTAAATAAGGCTGTATTGATTTCTGTAGACACATAAAATCTATATTCAAATTTATTTTAAAGTATATCAAAATATATTATCTAAATTTAGCTACGGTTTTGTTGTAATAGCCGAGAGTCGAGTTGCATGCGATGAGTCTACTAGATATTTAAACAATATTTGTATGTGAATAGTGTAGTGAATTTGATTATTTTCGTATATTTCTGTACAATGGATAAACATTTTTGTAACTATCCTCAGTGAGTTGTGCGTACGTTATATTATTGACACGATGTCGTCAAAATTAGTGTAGTTCCTTGACATATAATATTTATGTAAATAAAGTAACCTCAATTATCCTGTAAATAATGACATGGGCTTATATTTTTGTAAAATAAATCACATATAAACTTGATGCATAATTATAACATAACAAAAAATAGCAAAATTGTAAGTAACATGCTTAACGTTTAAAGTTAAAATGTTATAGGTAGGTAATGTTGAAAGATTATATAGTGGGGCTTCATTAGTGACTATATTTTGCTAGGATTCGATTGCTCTCGTCGCAGGTGCATTTGTTGCAAAAGAATCGGTTTAAGTGTAAATAAAGTTTTATTTAGTGAGAGTGTGGAGCAATTTTTGTTTATGGCGGACGGGGAACCACAGGTGCGTTGTAGGAGTCGTTTATATGACGATCTATAAGTTATTGGGTTCAGTAAAGTGTCGTTAGAGATTCATTTGAATCTTAAACATTTATTTTATCATCTTATTTTAGTAACTTTCTAAGCTTTTATATTAGTACTCGTCGAGATGCCTTTTATACTGATTCAACTTTCTAGATTGGCGCTTTTATAGTCTTTAAATTGATAAAATAAAACGTTTTTTTTTATTAAAATGTATGTTAAATCTATTTCAAACTTTTTTAAATGTATAAATTTCAAGTATCACTCATTTCTATTATTATGTAAACAACTTTGCTTACAAGGCTTTGCACATATGTATATTGTATATACACGCACCCGTGCGGTGCGGAGGTGCGCGCGCACGACACTCCTCGGTGTCAGATGGAGAGTAACTGGTGATAAACTATATTCTTTCATTATGTAGCATTTATAATATTTATTTTTATAAATATTTCACTGGATTTAATAGATACCATGTTTTATTTTTACTTAAGTTGATGAATACTTACCTAGTTAGGAGTCTTAGTTTGTTAAGTAAGCTGTTATTTTTGTTACATAATAGTCAGACCCTGTTTCAGTTAGGAGGCTTAGGAGAACGCCTTAAATTAAAAATATCGTACATTTAACAGTATACTGCAACATGTTGTGCACTCTCAAGACACAGCTAAGTATATTGTTAACTATGTGTGTAATCTTTGACATTTTATGTTATTCGTTCAATGCAAATAATTTTGCTAAATTGGTATTTTACTAAAACAAAATCTTATTTGTCAAGTTAGTCTTTTATTTTACCCTTAACTTTTGATCAATGACAAATATTAAGCAATGTTAGCGATTTACATTCGCTTCGCTTTTCGTGTCAGTAGACGACGGTACCGTGCGGTAGCTACTACGAAAAGCTAGATGTGCAACTCCCAACTTCCAAGCTATGTATTATGGTCTGTAAATGTTGTTTCATCCAAAGATGTCCGGCCGGCTTAGCGTGAAAGAGCGTACATATACGTAGCGTATACTCACACACATGTGTATTGTATTACAAACTTTCGGCCTTTTTAATAGAATTCCGATTAATATTACAAAAAATTTGGAAAATATGAAATGATGCAATATAAGTCAAAGCTAAATAGAATTTTCGTACACAATTGGTCAAGTCAAAACTAGTATATGAAACTTTTTTCTTTTTCAACATTTGGAAATGTATTTAGTCACGACGTGTGGAACTTGCCGACAAAGCCAATACTACCCACTGAAAGTTAAAACCTAACGGAACCTAGCTTAAACTTTAAGCGGAACGTAAGTCTAACAGAAATTGTACAATTGTTTGCCTCACAAAAGCGTACAATGCACACTAATTTATTTCACGTATTCTTACCCTGTCTTCGTTCAAATTATAATAGAAACTCAGTCACTCATAGACTACCTCAACAGTATAATAAAAATATCTGTCACTAGCGGCTCACCCTCGCTTCGCTCGGGTTCACCTCTAGAAAAGCACAAACAGATCTATCCCACGGGAACCGTTCATTTTTCCGGAATGATGAATTTTCCGGATGAAAAGTAACCTGTTGTTTGATCGGCAATATAAGGTATCAGCATGCCAAATTTTACTAAATTAGGAGGATAAGCTGTTGTGTACTAAGCTGTATAAGTTACTATAGTTTTTTTAACTATCCCACGGATACTCTTTAATTTTCTGGAATGAAAAGTATCTTAGATGTTGACCGGGGATATAAGGTACTATCATGTAAAATTTCATTTAAATCGTTTCAATAGTTTCGGAGATTAGCCCGTACAAACAGACAAACAGACGGAGAAACAAAAAAATTGAAAAAAAACTGGATTTGTTCTATTTTTCTTCTTTCGGGATGTAAGAAGAGAACTGACTCGGTTTTTAGCATTTTTTTCTAACCTCTACAGTTTTATTATATGTATAGATAGAATAAATAACGTATAATAAAACAGTAATATATAATAATGAAAGTAGTTATAGCGAGTGTACCTTAGAATATAGACATATACTATGTAGAACTTTTCTATAGATCTTTTTAAGACTTGTAATTTTCTTGCACAATGTTTTGATCTATCTCTTAAGGTTGAGCCAACGTTAAGCATATAAATTTCTAAGGACGATCCGATAGAAACAGTTATTGTGTTTTCCCGTAGGAATGAATAATTTGCCTGTCGTAAAAGGTATCCTAAATGTTGACCCGAGTACTAAGTATTATCACTATACAAAATTTAGTTAAAATCGGTTGAGTACTTTTTGCGTCAAACGCGCACATCGATTTGACTAAGTTAGTTTAATTATACGTATAAATAAGAATAAATATTGCGAGTGTAACTTAGGAGATAAACATATACAAATCGGAACTTTTCTGTAGGACTTTTCAAGACCAACAATTTTTTAGTATGTTGTTTCAATGTATGTATGTCTTAAGGCTTTGCCAGCGGAAGGATTCTAGGGAGGACTCAATAAAACCAGTTATTGTATTTTCCCGTGGGAAAGAAAGATTTTCTTGAAGTAAAAGGTATCTAGGCAGTGGTATCCCAGTAGTAACGCGCTCGCTTGGGAAACCGAGTGAAGCAAGTTCAAATCCCGGGTCTCGCACCTCTGATATTTTCATGTGCGAATCATTTCTAACACAATTACCACTTGTCTTAACTATGAAGTAAAACATTGTGAGGAAACCTGCATGTCTGAGAGAACCTAGCAAGTTTTCAAAAGACATGTGAAGTTCGCCAACCCGCACTTGGCCAGCGTGGTGGACTATGGCCTGATCCCCCTCGTATTGAAGGGAGCCCGTGCCCAGCAGTGGGACGTTAAGAAGGGCTGATTACATACATATATAAATACATACATACATACAAAAGGTACCCTTAATGTTGACACGAGTAATAAGTTATCACTTCACCAAATTTCGTTGAAATCGGTACATTACTTTTCGCGTGAAACGCTCACGCAAAAACAGACAAACAGACATACAGGTAAACAGACAAACAGACAATTTTTTTAATAACTATTGTTTTGGGGTCTATGTTGTGAACATAATACGTTACAAATAAACAAAAACATCTATCCCACGGGAACAGTACATACTTCCGGGATAAAAAGTAACCTATTTGTTATTCTGATGTATGAACTATATATATTATTGTAAAGTTTCATCAAAATCCAATCAGTAGTTTTTGTGTACTTAGCTGTATAAGTTCGGGAACTCTTTAATTTTCCGGGATGAAAAGTATCTAAGATGTTGTCCGGGGATATAAGGTACCACCATGCAATATTTCATTTAAATCGGTCTAATAGATTCGGAGATTAGCCCGTACAAACAGAAAAACAGACAAACAGCTCGCTCGGGTTCGTCCATACCTACGAATATGTTGTATTATCTCTTTAACCATTTGTCCAAATTATATGCAGTAAAAGGGAAAAGTCTTTTGTTTTAAACATTTTAGACGATAAATTTACTTATTTGGATAAGAATTCATAATTGTTGATAATATGACCAATAAACATGACCTACCGATTAAAATTATTTTTTTAATATAAAAAACTACTTATTGTGACTTAAATATAAAAGTTAGACATATGCTGTCGCTGACTTTTTTGTAGGCATTATTAAGCTCTACAACTTTTCTCTAGAACGTAATCATATATCTCTCATCGTTAAGGCAACGTTCGTAAGAAACTTTTTCGTTCGACCGTTTTTTCTCCGACTTGCTTTACAAATCCGACTACCACGAAAAAGCCTTTTCATTTTTCTGGTTAATATATAGCCTATGACACTCAGAAAGAACGTGGCTTTCTATTGGTAAAAGAATTTTGAAAATCGGTTCAGTAGATCCAGAGATTACCCCCTACAACGTCACAAACTCACAAACTCACAAGATCACAAACTTTACCTCTTTATAATATTAGTATAGATGTTGATACATTTAGCAATTCTAGAGAAAGCTTTAAAATAGCTAACATTAGCGTAATAAGCTATCACACACAAACAAGCGCACACACACCCAACATAAATCATAGAGTAATGAATGGCCGTATCCCTAATACGCTGTTTTTTTCCTTTTGTCTGTTTTGTTTTTTTGTAATTTATTTCTTTTTTTAATATATGTAAACTTAGTCTACCCATCTATTTGCGTGCATAAATAATGAAAATCCGAAATAAGCTTATATAAGGACTCTACTGCTAAGGTTTTTTATATACTTTCATCTCTGTATGTAGCTGTGGATTTTAGTTTGAATTAATTAATATTTTTTTAATATCTTGAAACAATGTCAAATGTACTATGCTATACTCGTAATGGTACACGTCTAGTTGATTCGATCAAAAGTTATTGCCGTTCAGAAATTTTCAAAATTAGTTTCAGGGAACACGGATCGCCTTGCTCAGTTTCAACCATTTTGATCTGATCTAGTTTACATTTAGGTTGCAAGAGCTATCCTATCTACCGCCTGGCTTACGGGCTTGCCGCTTGCACGTGGGGGCCCCCGCAGCTGCTGGGGCCTGGCTGACAAACGCCACCCCGACGCTGCTTCTAGGGACTAGTAGTTATAGGTATTAATAAAAGTACCTGGGCCATCGAGCTTCGCTCGGAGTTTTTGGTTATAAAGTACAATTTTCTTTAAAGAAGAACTAAAAACTTGAATACAAAACAAAAATAAATTATACCTTTCTATCCGACCGGGATTCGAACCCGCGTCTTTTTTAAAGAAAAAACTAAAAACTTAAATAAATATTAAAAAAATAAAAGTAAAAACTTTGTATGCGACCGAGATTCGAACCTGGACACTTTATCCTTTCGGTTGTTGTACCTGTGTTATATTTTCAGACTCCCTCATACGTCAAGCGCCATTACCCCGTCTAGAGACTTTTGGAAAGGTAGGCGATTGTTTGGATTTTTAAACTGCTATAATAATGTACGCTTTGCTTTATTCTCGATTTTGTTCCTATAATAAGTTAGTTTTTCCTAAATAGAAAGAGATAGAAAGATGTGACCAAAATAAAAATAACTTTTTATAAAAAAATATTTTATAAAAGGAGTACGTACCATGACGTGTACAATACATGAGTGTTAAATTACTTTGATTTCACACCTTACTTATTTAGACGATGTAATTGGCCACTGGCAATGACAAATTATTTTCATTTAATATTTAATAAATACTAACAAGTTTGCCATTGTTTTTTAATAAGTTATGACAAAGCCAAACATTTTATCATTTTCTGTAGGCGTTCTGTAAGTAACTGTGGAAATCACTGACGTTATTATAAAGTTCTATCTATAGCATACCTATTTCCAAATATAAATTTAATGACTGCTGAAGAATATTTTTTTTTTAGAATAACAATAAGATAAATGCCAAAAATATTTACAAAAGGTATTACAGTATCATTAAAAATTCCTGTAAAGCGACCTCTCGGCTGACATTAGATCAGTTATTAACTATCAGGTCAAAATACAGGCTCGAAAACAAAAACTGAATTCGAATAGAAGATATTAATACGAAAAATGGCCAATCTAAAGTCCGCTTTTTGTTTATCTTAATTTATCACATTTTATACCACTTCATTATTCACAACAACTTAACCATATATGTTTAATAAAATTGTACAATTCAATGGTTTTTTTTCTTACAAACTAGTAATTCAACAAACATTAATTCATAGTAAAGCTGATTAATTGTCGTATATAACTATTATTTTTATTGTAGACGGCCATATTGATAGGAAGCCAAATTGTGCACCGTTTTCATTGAAACGAAATCTATCTGTCACTTAATTATAATATGTTTCAAGACCTCTTCGTGAGAGATCGATTTTGAGGAAGCAGGTTGACACATTCGGCTGGGGAGTGTTATGTACAGCTTTCTTCTTTGGGCATCATCGATTAGTGTCTGCCATTGATTGTTTTTCTGTAAAACAATGATTTATTAAAATTCCTACTCAAGCTTTGATATAAGAATTTTTTGGATATGAGAGTAATTAAAATAATAATTAAAGCGGGAAAGCTTCCATGTGGTTTTAAGTGGGTAGTACTGTTTTTGGAGCCGGCTAATCACCACATAACCACCTATACGTATGAGTTTACTTATGTTGTATGCATTTCCTAAAGTTACAAAAAAGGGCCTGTATATGTGTAGGTGGTATGCTTATATTAATTTTTTAACATTAAAAAAGTATACATGGATATGGTCCGCATAAGCGCATTTGCCAATGCATAAAAAAAAACAAAACACGAGTAGTCACCACAAGCGCGAGCGGGTTGAGGCAGACGAACAGCGAGTAGCGCGCGCGCGTCAGCATGACGTTCATGCGGCCGGTGTCGGTGAGGAAGCCCACGCCGCTGCTGCGCGCCAGCGACACCACCACCACGTCGCGCTCCTGCCCCTGGAAGCTGTCCACCGTGTTCACCTCCACCGGCGGCTCCGACCTGGCACCGGACATGCGACACTTGTATTATATGTATGTATAGGCGACACGTGAGTGTGCGTGTGTTTTTTTTTTAATTTTATCTTGTAGAAAATAGGATTACAGATAAAAATAATTTCATTTTTTTATTGAAACAATTGGTGAAAAAAGATTGGTTAAATAAGTACCATATATAAATGAACATTGCTCGACTATAAAAGAACGTCGGTCAAAGAAGATGTTATAAATTTATTCAGTATAACTGTCTACGTGGGACATCAATCACAGCGCACCCATTGTATCCATAGTATATATTGATACTAATAGGAGCTATATATTGAAAATCTAAAAAAAAAACTTCTGTCAAGAAATCCAGAACCTCAACCAAAGTGCCCTCTATCGTTGTAACATTAATATATAGTAGGTAATTTTTTAATATTGTATTTTTATAAATGCGTCTTGTTCGGATGTGTTCACCGTGTTCATGTAGGGAACTGAACTTGAAACACAAGTTGTTAACTTAGTTCAGATACGTTTCCAATTTGTATTGTACCCGTTCTCATTCATTTTGTAATTATTAGGTACATAACTTTGTAAAAGTATTTGAATACAAAAAAAAATATTATTATATATGGCGAGACACTGACTGGTCCTGCAGGCGGCGCAGACAGTCGCGCAGCAGGTCGCGGTGCGCGCTGTAGGGCGTGAGCACGGCCAGCGCCAGGCCGCGCGCGCGCGCCGCCCGCGCCAGCGCCGCCGCCACGCGCGCCACGCCCCACGCCTCCGTCTCGTTCGCGTACGTCGCACCTGGATGAATTAATGAATAACTATTTAATGTACATCCAAAAACAAAAAGAGAAAAGAAAATCTATACAGATAAATAACATTGAAGTGTCTGTTTGTAATGTCAAAATAACAGCGTTTTACTAAATGCATATGAAATTATTTATTTATTTAATAGACCACCAACAAAGTACAAACTAAACACATTATAACATACATGGAAAATAAAACATATAGAGTAGTACCTTAATTATAGGTGATAACGACATTTAAAAAGTAGTACAATGTAAAGGCAAAACAAGATTTAGATATGGTACTTTAAGAGAACACATTTTTTAAATTTTTGTTCATCTGTCTGTTTGTTCCGGATAATCTCTAAAACGGCTGGACTGATTTTGACGGGACTTTCACTGGAACATAGCTAATGTAATAGGGAGTAACATAGGCTACATTTATTTAAAAAAAAGAATTAGGGTTCCGCTAAAAAGAAATTAAACGTACCCAAGGACAAATCCGTGCGAACCGAGGGTGAGTTGTTAGTATACAAAATATAGAACAAGGTGCTAGAGGCGGATTTATTGCTAAAAGAGCGAGATCTTCCAGGCAACAATTAGTTGTGTAGGAAATAGTACTAAAATAGAAGGGGTGTGAACAATAAATAAGGAGACAGTAGAAATGGACCGAGATCCCGCAGCAAGTTTGCTACGTTCATAGCGTATTTAATCGAAATCAATTTTTTATATACAATAATAAAAGGGACAATATGTTTTAACCGAGGTGCCTATTAAAATGTGCTCGCTAGTATGTTTAATTAACTAAATAATAGTTGACTTTTTGGAACAAAAACGATGCATTTGTTATTACAATGAATTATACTCTATATGTAGAGATATTATATTAACTATATGTAGAGATCTTGAAAAATGATAGCTGCCGTTGCGCATTTGTCCGCAACCTGTGATGTGGTTAAGGAAAAACATCGTGGGGAAACTTGCATGTCTGAGAGAACCTAGCACGTTTTCAAAAGGCATATGAAGTCCACAAACCCGCACTCGGCCAGCGTGGTGGACTATGGCCTGATCCCTCTCGTATCGAAGGGAGGCCCGTGCCCAGCAGTGGGATGTTAAAAAGGGCTGAATACACATAGACACAACTTGTCGCTAACAGCCGGCTCACTGACCCTGTCCCCGGTCCCCGCTGGCGATGCCGAGCAGCGCGTAGGGCGGCAGCGCGAGGCCGGGCGGCGCGGCGGGCGGCGCGGAGCGCACGCGGCCGCCGTAGAAGGCGCGGTTGGGGTAGTCGGCGATGGCGGCGTGCATGCGGTACTGGCGGTCCAGCAGCACGGCGCCGCCGCCCCACGCCTCCGCGCACGAGCTCAGCCGCGAGAACAGGCTCTCGCCGAGGCCGTGCTGCTTTGCTCGCTGCGTATTGTATGGATATATGTATTAAGGTGGAGCGACAAAAATTTTTTTTTTTACCTTTTAATTTTTTTAATTATGGAAGGCCGACTACCGGACCGGGCTTAAAAGTTGCATGATGGATAGAAGTTTAAAATAGAAAAAAATCAAATAAATCGAAGGATAAATAAAATTTTAAAAACACGATTGAAAACTTAAAATTCAAAAATCTCGACTAAAACATAAAAAGTTTTTTTTTTGTAAAGATTATCCAAAAACAAACATTTAAAAAAAAAATGAATTTCGACCATTATTAAGAAAGTTATGAGCAGAAAAAAAAACAAAAAAAGAGCGGTTTCGAACCAGTAATCGAAAAAATCTCAAAATTTACCAGGAAGCATCTTTTGAGAGGTACTTAAAAAATATCAAAATATTAAGAAAATCTAAAATATTTTTTTTACAAAACGTCCCGATTTGGCGTGGAATGTCCCATATATTCATACCAAATTTCATTTCGATACGACAACTACAAGCAGGTTAATTTTAGCCCTTTAACTACCAAAATTTGTTAAAATTGTTAGTTACAAGCGAAGCTGATAAAAGAAATAATCATAGAAAAGCGCATTAAAAGAGAGCGTTACCTGCGAGCAGATGAAGCCGGGCAGCTGCTGCGGGTCGCCGATGAGCGTGAGGCGCGTGACGTCCAGCGTGAGCGGGATCAGCGCCTCGGGCTCGATGGCCTGCCCCGCCTCGTCCACGATGCACAGCGCTATGCGACCTTTGAGACTGGAATCCACGTTATATTTAAATAGACGTTGATATCTCAATAACCGTTTCAGCTGTATTTATTAACTGGGGATTCTAGTTAATCCAAGGGGATTTAATAAATTAACCAAATTTCATGAGTTTATATGAAATAGATTTTGAGTTATTACAAGGTGAAAAGTGGCTCCAAATGGTTCGTGTAAATATACACACGGTGCTGCGTCGCCGGTACCTTTGACTTGAACTTGGCTGTACACTCTACCGCGTGTCTTTATGTAACATCAACATTTTCCTTCACCGTAAGACAACTGGTAATGGCGTTGGAAATGATTCGCACATCAAAATATCAGAGGTGCGAGACCCGGAATTGAACCCGTTTCATTCGGTTTCTCAAGCAAGCGCTTTACGAGTATCCGGCAGTGGGCCTTTTATGACCACATTGCTAATAAACAAAATAAAACAAGATTTCAATGTCACTTTAATTATAATTATTGGACATGTCTACATGAGGCACCTACATATAAAATTTCAACAATGTACCTTCGAATTGTCAAATAAAATGGCTGTGAAATATGGACAGACGGACATGACAAAATTTTATTATTTCATAAGGTTACGTTAGCCTTTTGGCCTTTACTGAACCCTAAAGAAGGAATCATTTACATATCATTGGTTGATAATTATTGAAGATATCGCTTAAAATACAGAAAAAAAGGCAGTGGTAGCCCAGTGGTAGCGCACTCGCTTGGGAAACCGAGTGAAGTGGGTTCAAATCCCGGGTCTCGCACCTCTGATATTTTCATGTGCGAATCATTTCTAACATGATTACCACTTGTCTTACGGTGAAGGAAAACATCGTGAGGAAACCTGCATGTTTGAGAGAACCTAGCAAGTTTTCGAAAGATATGTGAAGTCCGCCAACCCGCACTTGATCAGCGTGGTGGACTATGGCCTGATCCCCCTCGTAATGAAGGGAGGCCCGTGCCCAGCAGTGGGACGTTAAAAAAAGGGCTGAATACATACAGAAAAAAAACATATAAGCACACTCGAGTATGACGTCATTTTACCTCACTGAGATTGTAGCACCACAAAATATCACTCACTTGTTGCTAAGTCGCACTCACTTGTTCCTAGTTATTTTACGTACAACTGCGAGTTTTTTATTTATTGGTAGTGTTATTTTTTATTTAAATTTAACCCTTCAGGTAGTGTGACGTCACGAAATTATTCTTGCAAGCGCAACTTTAAAGTTTCATAACTTTTACAAATTTTCATCCCCTTAAGGGATGATTTCCGGGATAAAAAGTATCCTATGTCCTTCTCAGGGTCTCTGGTTCTTACCAAATTTCATCTAAATCGGTTCAGTAGATCCAGATTACCCCCCTATAACGACACAAACTTACAAACTTTACCTCTTTATAATATTAGTATAGATTAATAAAAAAAATTGGAAACATCTCCATTACACTCTCATCTTGTGGTTGTGCGCGCTGGCGAGCGTGGTGACGACGATGTCGGCGCACTCTATGATGCGGCGCTCGGCCTGCACCAGCTGCTCCGGGCGCACCTCCTCGCCGCCCCCTCCGGATCCACCGGCACCACGGATCTGGGGGTTTGTTTGTATATTATACTAATATAGGTAGATTTTAATCTGTTTTGGGAAACCCTAATTCTTTTTCTAAAATAAAAGTAGCCAAAATCGGTCCAGTCGTTTTGGAGATTAGCCGGAACAAACAAACAGACAGACAGACAAAAATGCTAAAAATTGTGTTTTTATTATAAGTACTGTATATAATTTAAAACGCATTTAATAAAAAGCTTTTATTTTTATATTACAAACAGATACTTCAATTTTATTTATGTATAGATGTTGGCACATTAACACACAGCACCATCTAGTTCCATGGTAAGCTACGAGGTTTGTGTTATGGATACCAGATAGTTGATACACTACATATATTATAACTTTAAATACATACATATTATAAATATAAACACCCATGACTGGAGTACAAACATTCGTGCTCATCACACAAATGAATGCCCCCAGCGGGACTCGAACCCGCGACCGCTGGCACAGCAAGTAGGGTCACTACAAACTGAGCCAAACGTGTCATCAAACAAATAAAAAATATCCTTTATTGCAATTAAAATAATGTTACATAGAAAATTACCACGTACTTATGAGTAGTGCTATAAAGTGTGATAGAAAGGCAACGTGCAGACAAACAGTTGTATATATAGACAAAAAACATAAGTGAAAAAATAAATAAATGTGATATATATATACGAAAAGATATAAATATTAATAAGCATAAATACAAATATTTTATATTAAAATTTACATTTCTTCTAACTGCATAACCAGGCCTTGGAATTTAAGAATTTTTTGTGTCTTGGTCGAGGACATGTATATTGTATGGCCGTGTTATGGCGCAAATATTATTAAATTTGGATATATCAACATTATTTACTTGTCAGCTGCACGTAAACTACTTTAGGTATTATGCTAAAAAATAAAAATATAATTGTCCACGGAAATCCTTATGACCAGTTGTTTACAAAGTTGCTGCAAGGGTTACTGTTAGGGTTGCCAACCATACTATAATATATAGTTTTGTACTATATTTAGGGTCTGCGTACTATAAATTGTTGAAAAAATATATAGTACGCAAAAATACTATATTTTCCACACCGAAATCTAACAAATAAATTCAAAATGACGATATGAAAGAAACAGAAGTAGTACCTCATTAATAAAAAATGAGCTTTTGATTTACATTAATTTAAAAATTGAATGTAATACAGCATATTATGACACTTTTATTTTAGACAAAAAATTGTTGAAAAATACAATAAGTGCAAAAAAATGTAGTTTTTATAAAAATAAATAATAATAAATGTATCTTTGTCTAATTTTTGCTAAAATACTATATTTTTTGAAGTATACTATATTTTTTATAGCTTATTTAAAAAAATATTATATTTCACCGAAGAAATAAAAATATAAGTTGGCAACCCTAGTTGCTATTAAATATAGCATTGTAACATACTAGTGATATTCTGTTGACGAGATGCGACATCCGTTCACGGCAGTAAGCGATTCGAACGCGATCCTTTGCTTCTCGTTCGGCCGTCTTCCACATGTTTATCTTGGCTTCTAAATGTGAAATCTGATGATGGAAACGACACAATTTAAATAAAAATGAAAATAGGATAGACATTTTTTTAATGATACAGTAATACACGGATAAATAACGTTTTAATTTATTATATGTTGAAAAAAAAAACTTAAAAAGTAGAATTTTATTTTATTCAACACAAATTCTATTCGATACAAGAGTACAAACATTAATATATCTGTTGAAAAAAATATGGATGTACTATGCTGACTGCCTCGGTTGTGTAGTGTGCCTAGAATGTACGACTGCACATCTGGAGGTGGGTTCGAGTTCTGGATTGGGCCAAGTATAATTATTGAGTTTTTCTGTTTAGTAAGTCTCAGTAACAGCCTGAAGTTGGGAAGTTGGCGGTGTTTCAACGCCGTGCCTCGGAGAACACGTAAAGCCGTCGCTCCTAAGCATTAGCTCTCACCGGTCGTGTCTCGTGTCGTCCCACCGAAGTATGAGAGTGACAGGAATAGAGAGTGCACTTGTGTCTGCGCGTACACGCGCGCTACATTATATTATCTCCTACGCAGATCTCAGTGAGGTTAGCCGCCGTGGCCGAAACCGGTCGGGAGTACATTATAGAGAATGCAGCCTGCGTGGGCTACTTAGATAACTGTAAAATTCCTAGATATACATATATGTAGGTTGGTTAAGTGATAGTAGCGTGACTGTTTCGGTGTATAGTGGCAAGTAGAGCTACAAATTCAGAGGCCCTGGGTTCGAATTCCGGCTCGGGCCAAGTTTTACGATGAGTTTTTTTTGTTAAGAAACTCAATAGCAGCGCCTTATCTCTCTGATGGTTATATCTGCGCGTACATTTGTACACTATAGTAACTCTTGCGCAGTCACCTAGTCTCAGTGAGATTCGTTGCCGTGGCCGAAATTGGTCATTATTATTAGGAGTGTAACCTCTTCGTCGAGCGCGGGCTGTACGTCGTGCGCGCGCGCCGCGTCGCGCTGCGCCAGCTGCTGCGAGCTGACGTCGCGAGCGCGCGCGTGCATGGCCTCCAGCCGCCCCACGCGCACCATGCGGAACCGCTGATCTGTTGCACATTGCGATTGTTCGTCTACACTCTTGACACTTTACCACAATAAATAAATATGTTGGGACATTAACACACAGCACCGTCTAGTTCCATGGTAAGCTACGACGCTTGTGTTATGGACACCAGATAATTGATACACTACATATAAATAACTTTAAATACGTATGTATACATTATAATTATAAACACCCAAGACTGGAGTACAAACATTCGTGCTCATCACACAAATGAATGCCCCCAGCGGGAATTTTAAATAAATATTTATACACTTGGCGATCGTCTTTTGATTTTTGACGAAATCGCTATGAAATGCCAAAAAAAAACTTTTTCGTGTAGGTTTCGAAGTTAAAACATGCCATTTCATAGCAAATAAAAAAAACCAATAGTTATAGAAGTTATATTCCCGACATATCTAAAGCCGTTTCCCATTTGTTATAATATAAAAGTATGTTATTGGGTACTTCTGTGAAGACTATTACAAAGAGAAACTGCTCGAAAGTGGGAGATTATCGGTATTATAAGCTCGTTGTGCGGCCCACTAGATTATGTAGAAGCATTGTAATAATGTGCCACCGTCACCGTGGCCAGACAATTATTTATATTATTTTAATATAATGTTGATAATACACCAGTTTGTGCGTTTTTGCTGTATTTGTCACTGAAATTCTATGTTTATTGCAATTCATGAATTTTGATATCAATGACTCACATAATGATTAATACATCGGTATTATATTAATCCTATTATTAATATTATAAATGCGAAAGTTTGAATGGATGTTTGTCACTCAATCACGCAAGAACGGCTGAACGAATCTGCATGTTGGGCACAGAGATAGATTATAGTCTGGAATAGCACACAGCTTACTTCTTTTGTTTCTCACTAGGGACGACCCGAGTCGCTAGTTACCTATATATGTAACTTAATACTATAAGGAATCAGTACAGGATAGTAACAATTACCTTTGGGCAAGCTTTGCCTGATGTTTAACAATCTAATGACTAGTTCATCCACCGCTGCGTTGCTCGTAGCACAAATTAAAATTTTTCCTCTATTTTGTTTTCTTTCATTCGTAGCGTTATAAAAGTACGTCATAACAATGGCACAAATAACACTGGATTTTCCTGAATAATTAAGGGAAATAATTAAATCACAATATTAAAACCACAATCATTTTTTTCCTTTTTAGGGCTCCACAGCCAACAAGGAACAATTATAGTTTCGTCATGTCCATTCATCCATCTGTCTGCAGCTTATTCTTATTTTAATAACCAAATAATATATTAACTATTTTAACAGTCTATATATAGCATTCGTATGACAATTACCTGTCCCTGGAGGCCCCTGGACCATTTGTATGCGCGGTTGGTCCCCGAGTGCAGCAGACACTGAGCTAGCGACAGCCAACTTCTGACTTGAATTAAGAGTCTTAGTCCACTGTAGAAAATTAAATAATATATGGTAAATATAATATTAATTCATATTACTTACTAAAAAGGCAAAAACGGACCGTTGTGTTCGTGTGTCTATATATCAGAGTAATGTTACTTAGTGACGGTTTCATGTGAAACGTTAGACAATTCTGTAGTCAAATTGCAAAAAATCTAACTATGGGGCTGGCTCTTCATTCTACACGTAATGATGTAACTAAAGGATAAAAAAAAATTGAGTCCGCATAAATGTGAAAAGCATAGGTCGTTCCATATGAAATTGGCGTTTTACTTGCAAAAAGCCAAGAAATTTAATTGAAGCCAAGAAACGCACTGTGAGCCCGCTGCAACTTCATGGTTGTTGTGGTCTGCTTCGGCAGATCTTGCGACACCCCATTAAGACGGGAGAGGTTCCGTTTGGTTTTAGTGGGTTTTACTGGCTTTGCCGCTGAGTCCCACACCTCGTGCTTAAATGCATTT